>CM042410.1:16229993-16922493 GCA_023634145.1 Thymallus thymallus | reverse complement strand
CTTTAACTGCAATGTTATATATGGCTTTCTTTGATGTCGTTTCAAACAAGTCCAGCTGTGGAGTTTTAAAAGACAAAATTGAACCTGCGGATTCATCTTCTTGTCTTTCGCCGACGACTGCAGCAACTCTTATTTTTGGAAAGTCCAGCTCATTGTTTATGTCTGACGGAAAACCTTGTCCAATGTTTCTCCTATAGCCACTTGGTAATGCATTGACAATTTCCTCCACCAGCTTTTCCGTCAAGCGCGAGGACTTTAATCCTGTCACTTCTTTCAAGATTTCCACAGATTCCCATCGGTCATTATTTAAAAGTTGCCCCAGCTTCACAATTCCATGTCTTTTTAAACATGCACGCACGCTTACAGATGACAAAAGTATTGTCTGAATCATTGGGTTGAAAAACAAACATTCCTCTCGTATCCAACTCCCAGATTCATCAATATCTCTTTCCACTTTAAAAACAGTTCTCCAAGAGTGCAGCATTGAGTGCACTTTATCCAGTTCCATTAAAAACAGATTTCGGTCTAATTTAAGACCACCTGCTTTTTGTAGAATTGTTTTTGCAGTCTCAGTCCAAGTTAAGTCCTTATAATACAGGATACTCTGTGCTGTTTGTATTCTAAAAGCACATATCTTACTCCGCACATCCACCAGATCTTGACCTCCCTCGTAAACGGGAAGGTAGAGTGCTGCTGCTCGAATCCAATGTTCTCCACTCCAAAAAAACTTCACAAATGTCCTCTGTATTTTGCTAATCAAATCTTCAGGTGGTTCCATTACAATGAGTCTATGCCATAAAGTTGAGGCAGCCAGATTATTCACAACCAGAACTCTTCCTCTGTATGACATCAATGGTAATAGCGATTTCCATTTAAACAATCGGGCAGACACCTTTTCAAGCATTCCCTCCCAATTTTTATTCTGAAATTGTTTAGTTCCCAAAAAAAACCCTAGCATTTTCAGCCCATCTCTATTCCACAACAATCCACCAGGTAATTTGGGAGGTCCTTGCCTACTTTTCCACTGACCAATAATAAGTCCCTCACTTTTTCCCCAATTTACCTTTGCATATGATGCCTTTCCATAATTTCTCATTGTTTCAGTTAAAATATTAACATCATTTTGATTTGAAATAAAAACAGTAACATCATCAGCATAAGCTGATATTGAGATTCCATGCATGACATTAATTCCATTGAGATCCCTTCTTAGCCTGCACAGCAATGGCTCAATAACAAGGCTATATAATTGTCCAGACAGTGGACAGCCTTGCCGAATCCCTTTTAATACAGGTATTGGTGCACTCAATCCTCCACCAGCTTTCGCAATCACAAAAACTTCAGAATATAACAATTGAATATATGATATAAAATTATTTTTAAAACCTCAAAAAGATATGTATGATTGACTCTATCGAAAGCTTTCTCTTGGTCTAACGAAAGCACACCCAGGTCAACATTATTGAATTGATTAAGATCAATGACATCTCTTAACAAAAAAAGATTATCCATAATTGACCTATTAGGAATACAATATGTTTGATCTCTGTGAACTAAAACTTCCAAAACATGTTTCAACCTATTTGCTAAACATTTTGAAAGTATTTTATAGTCCATGCACAGTAAAGAGACAGGTCTCCAGTTCTTTAGAAGGCACAAATCCCCTTTTTTAGGGAGCAAAGAAAGTACTGCTCTTCGACAACTTACAGGAAGTATCTTATACCTTATACTTTCCAATAAAACTTCATACAAGTCACTTCCAAGTACATTCCAAAATGTCTGATAAAACTCTGCCGGTAAACCATCAATTCCTGGAGAACGGCCATGTGATAACTGTCTCATTGCCTCAGTGATCTCCTGAAAAGTAATCTGTCCATCCAAAGACTCTTTCTGTTCGTTTGACAGCTTCGGTAGATCACTCAGCAAATCGGAAACACATTCAAGATCACAAGTCTCAATATCAAGTCCGTATAGAAATTAACTGCCAGTTTCCTTATTTCCAAAGGGTCAGAGGTTATGACCCCATCAGGCCGCCGAAGATGATACATTTGCTTTTGTTGGACACTTTTCTTTTCAAGATTAAAAAAATATGAGGAAGGGGCATCCATGTCTTTAATAGAACAAATTCTTGTTCTTATTAATGCTCCCTTCACTTGTTCTTGTAATAGTGAACCAAGTTCTTTCTTTTTATTCAAATGTTCATTTTTTATCTTTCCATCATCATTATTTATCACAAGAATATTCTCCAAAGCTTGTATATCCCTTTGAAGTTTTTGTATCGCTGCTTTCATCATAGAAGTAGAATGTGAACTATAATTTTGACAAAAGGTTCTTATGTTTGCTTTACCAACCTCCCACCACATAAGCACATTTTCAAAAGAAACCTTTTTTAACTTCCAGTCATTCCAAAAGAATGTAAAATTCTCACAAAATAAAGCATCCTGCAATAGTTTAGTATTGAAATGCCAAAAATAATTTGGTTTTGAAGTTCTTTTCATATTCAAAGCAAATAATATCAAATGGTGATCTGAAAACCCAACGGGTAAAATAGAAACATCCGTAATTTTATTGTTCCATTCTCTACCTATATAAAATCTGTCTAATCTAGCTCCACTAACCCTATTGTTAGATGCTTTGAGCCAAGTATACAGTTTGATTCCTGTGTTTCTTCTTCTCTAAATATCTATTAATTCAAACTCTTTTAAAATTTTTGACAATACAACACTTGATTCATGATGGGGTTCTTCTCCATTTCTATCAATAATAAAATCAATAGTGCAATTCCAGTCACCTCCAATGATAGTACAAACATTGTCATCAATTTTCTGAATAGCACTCCTTAACTTTAAAAAATACCTCACACGCTCAGGTCCATTATTGGGTGCATAAACATTTATCAGTACAAACACAGATCCTTCATATTCCATTTTTAACAGCAATATTCTTCCTTTTACAATTTCTTCGACAACCAAAATATTAACATTCATTCCTTTAGAAAATAAAATGGCTATGCCAGCATTTGTCCCATGGCTCAAAAACACTTTTTCCTTCCCACCATCTACTCCATTCAAGTTCATTTTCTACACTCGTGTGTGTTTCTTGTAAGAAAGCTACATTTATTTTTTTTATACTAAATAACTCTGATACCATTGCTAATTTATTACTATCTCTACCCCATTCATATTTAAAGAGCCCACCCTCAACAGCTCCATAGAAGAAACAACATATCAAGAGGATAGAAAAAGAACAAAAAAGCCAAGAGAAATATTCACCCTGTGTGACTTAAACATTTGATTTGTTTTGTGAAGCATTCACTTTATCCCTTCCTAGCTTTGTTATCATCTTCTTCAACCTGAACCTTTTTTGTTTACTTAAAGCCTCATAGCTAACATTTCTATTCAACAATTTCACTGTATGAATGAATTTATTTTCATCAGGAAAAAATTATTTAACTTCAATAGTTCTACCAAAGGTCACATCCAGGAAGTTATTTATATCTTGCAATGTATACACATCGTCCACACTACCATACTGTGATCCAATGTCAGATACATCAGAGAAAGCATCATCATCTCTCATCCCCAAATCAGCATCAGTACTCATTTCACCAGAATTTGACATTTCAGAATTTTCATTAGAAACATTTTCAACACTAACCGTAGCTGCATCATCATTGGTTACACTAGCGTCCTCCAGTTCAGAAACATCATGTTCTCAGTCTGACTTTCAATCAATCCATCACTGTCAATGTTCTTCTGTGATCCAGCTTGAGGCTGCACATTCTCAGAAGCTGACTTACTACTCTCACCAGCAGCAAAAGTACTAGGCCTAACTTCCACTTCACTAACCTGGGCCTTGTGTGGACATGCGTGCCTTTTGTGGCCGATGTCTCCACACTCAAAACATGTCATACTACCGGTGTTCGCGTAAATAAAATACGCTTTCCCTTCATGCATGACTCTGAACGAAATATCCAACTCCGGTTCATTTAAGAACATAAACACCTGCCGTCTGAAAGACATAACGTGTTTTAGAGCAGTATTTTTACACCCTAGCGGGATCATCTTAATCTTACTAGCCATTTTTCCATATCGCGTCAAAGCTTTCTCAATTTCGTCATTTCGAATAAAAGGCGGCACATTGGATATCGTAACTCTAGTTGTCGGAGCTATAAGCGGTGATATAATAAGGAAATCGCCACTCACCACAATTCCGTTGCTTATCAATTGATTTACTATGTCTTCCTTTTCGACAAAAACCACCACTGCTTTATTCATCCTGGATGCTGTAGTAATGTTTTCATACCCAACTTTTTCCCCAATTGCCAGCAACACATCTTCAACAGTGACGCCCTGAGCCGGTACACACCTGATTCCATGGCGGAGCGACACCTGTGACACTGTCCCCGCAGGGATAGACGCCATCCCGATGCCGCCTCAAAAACTCACAAAACAAATCTAATGTTATTTTTTAGATGATAAACAAACAAACAAACATTCATAAACTTAGAAAACGGAAGAAAATAATAAATAAATAAAGTGTATATAGAAGAAATATAGGCTCTCCTCGTGAACACCCTCACACGTACCCCAACACTCCCAGCATGCACCGAGAGAGAGAGAGAGAGAGAGACGTCGGCTCTATAAGCAGAGAGAGATTGGAACACGTGGCCTAGAGAGATGTGTGTGTATATATATATATATGTATGTGTGTGTGTGTATGTACATATGTGTATATATGTTATGTATGTGTGTGTATCCAGGGCCTATAATCTTCATATTTTGGTTCAAAACAACAAATCCAGAATTTCTAAAAAACATCAAAGCACAGCACATCATAATCTTACTGAAACATGGTGTCTTGGAGACATTGATACTCAGTGTCCATCAGGCTATAGAGAAAGTTTACTGCCATCAATCAAACATAAAAATGTTAAACGGGGCCGGGACTCAGGTGGAATCATCATGTAGCATAAGCAGGACTTAGCACTGAATTAAATTAAAATGAAATGAATGAAATCTTTGTCGAGCCTTAGGCCTGTACATGCTTAATGGTAGAATCAGATGGGACTCTTTAGGTCGGTTTACTTACTGCTCAGCTCTTGGGACAAGTGTAGTCGATTATGCCATCACTGACATCGACCCCTCCGCCATTAGTGAATTCACTGTCAGACAGTGTCAGATCACAGTCAGATCAACGTGTTTCTTAAGAAATTAACCAGCAATACTCATTGAAACATTGAACTCAAATGAAATGATGAACTCTATACAGGTCGTCAATAACTCACAATACCTAAACAATAAAGGTGTCAATTTGGCTACTTAACATCAACTGCATATTCCAAAAAGCAGCATCAAAGCAAATTTGAGAAAACCAAAGAAATGCAACATCAGAAAAAATGGTTTGATAAATGTAAAACAATTAGAAAATACCTAAGACAAATGTCAAATGAAAGAAATAAGCAGCCAATCAACCCAGAGCTACGCTATGAATCTCTGAAACAGTATAAACACTGTATCCAAGATGGCAGTGAAGAAGTGTTTTTTTTTTGTCCTGTCTCATGTCTCATGTCCCGTGTAAATAGTTTGTAATTAGTCTGTCTTTCCGTATATTTTATTATTATTATTTTTTATTCCCCATAATAACAATAAGAGAGAGAGCTCTATAAACAGAGAGAGCGATAGAGGAACACGTGGGCTCTATAAGCAGAGAGAGATTGGAACACGTGGGCTCTATAAGCAGAGAGAGATTGGAACACGTGGGCTCTATAAGCAGAGAGAGATTGGAACACGTGGGCTCTATAAGCAGAGAGAGATTGGAACACGTGGAGAGAGAGAGAGAGAGCGAGAGAAACACGTGGGCTCTGAGAGAGAGAGAGAGGGGAGAGAGAGTGAGATAGAGAGAGAGAGGGGAGAGAGAGTGAGATAGAGAGAAAGAGGAGAGAGAGAGAGAGAGAAACACGTAGGCTCTGAGAGAGAGAGAGAGAGAGAGAGAGAGAGAGAGAGAGAGCGAGAGAGAGAGAGAGAGAGAGAGAGAGAGAGAGAGAGAGAGAGAGAGAGAGAGAGAGAGGAAAAAAGGGGAGGCAGAGCAAGAGATTGATGGAGAGAGACAGTGCGTCTGCCTGATGAATCAGAATAGATGTAGAGAGACCGAGGGGATGTGGAGGAACGCACTTGCTGGACAGATGGGCAGAAACAGTAATCTGTCCAGCATAATTTTTTGGGGGGTGTGTTTTGTGTTTACAAACACACCCTGTAAGGGAGAGAGGGAGGGACTTGGCAAGTGAATGTTATAAATTACCCAGGATTGATGTTTCCTGCCTTGGGGACAACAGTAAATGGCGTGCAGCATACATAGCTGACCTCGTTGAGCCACATTCCCACCCCAGCACGACACAATTAGATGTTCCGTCTGCCACATGGCCTAGCATCACCACCACCAATAAACATTCCCTCACGGCCATGGTTATAGTGCTGGTCAGGGAGGCTGCTTGCCCACAGTGCTTTGTCTCATTGGGACACTAAGGATGAGAAGCAGCTATTCATTGGCCAACACTGAAAGCCTCCGGGCCTAAAACTGCAGTTGTTGCTCTTATTCTCTGAATGTCTATTTCTATTGTTTGACTACTGACTGAGAGCTGTGCTGTTCAAAGCTAGTTATAGCCCTTGTATTGCAGCGATTCATACTGCTCCAACTCTGGACGGGTCTGTTATGGTCAAGGTAAATGTCACACTCTTATAGCACTTACATACCTCCATTGGATCTCCTTTTTTTCATGTACTGAATACTGTACCTTCCCAAACGTTTTAGTAATAGAAAAGTAACATCCATTCATACTCAAATAAATTCTCATTCAGGAGCAAATGTTCTGCAGGTCCCAGGTACTAGCTGTGCTCTTTTAATTGTGAGGGTGCAAATAGCACAAACCAAGTACATGTTAATTTATTGTATTTGAGAGGGTATTGAGAAACAGAAGCTACAGATGGCTGTTGGCAGTAGGTAGGAGAGATCTGTGCAGCAGTGAAAGGGCAAGGGTGCTATTATAACAGTAGGAGCTATGGAGACCATGGTTCAAACTCTGACCAGGTATGTTAGCCCACTCTACCTATTTTAGGCAGTCATAAAATGCCTTCGTTACAGGAGGCCACTATTATGATTGACATCCTACCAAATGAAAAGCTTTTTTAGAAATATCCCACATCTGTGTCTTTGTTTATTTCAACATGAAACAGTGGATCCACATCAATTTCCTATGCCTGGTGCAATTTGTCAATGTGGTACTGTCATTTTGTCAGTACGAGAACTGTGCTGTGAGTGGTGCTTGAAAGGAAGTTACCAATATGAAAAGAGCAGCCATTTTAGACTGAGCTGTTTGTTCAAATGTAAAAACACCTGTCAGACTCCAGAGAAATAAACGTCACTCACAGGTTGACAACTTAGAGCTGCTGGACATGGTAACACATATTGACGATGGAACACCACTGAGAAACGGGCCTATGTCTTGGCTGAATCTAATCCTCTTACAGGACTCTATAAGCCGATCCAGATGTGTAGAGTCGATCCCAAGGGGAATCAGTCTCCAGCTAGAAGAGCAACTGTACCTAAACCATATGGGGATGAATATTTAATTATCTAAATGAACAAAACAATATATAATATTCAGTAGTGTTGCATGCGTAAAATCACTGGGGAAGCCAAGCCAGAAAAGAAAAGCCATATTACAACCTATGTGTTGTGATAAGTGCGTGGTTTGCGCTATAACCTGTTAGTTTATATGCCTTGTGACCATGATATATAGGCCTAAAGAGAGAGACAATAAGAAGACACAGTGGCAGAATAAATTCAACCACACCTTTGTTTCATCACAAAATAGAAGACCAACCTCTGTCCGGTGAAGTCCACAAAGCATATTGCATGTAACAAACAGTTTCATGACCTACAGCATGGTCAAGTAAGTTAATGTTTCCTACATCTTCGGACTACTGAACAACTATTGATTTAGAATCACGGAGAGTTACTGCACGTCACAATGAAAACAGGAGCTGCCTCCACTATTACAGCACCATTTCAACTATTACAGCACCATTTCAACTGCAACATTCAAATCACCTATGCTTAGTCTAATACAGTGACAACTAAAAGATACCAAAAACAACTTAGTCCAATCAATGTAAGCTAAATATGATGTGGTTGTCCATGGTTCAGATTTATGTGTGTGAGCGAGTAAGTAGAAAAAACATGTTGACTCACCCTACTTGTAGAGAAACGCCATTGACATCCTCTTTCATGTTGATGAAACGGTCTATCATGCAGTACATACTTTTATTTTTTGTTGTCCTAGACTACCTGGCTAAAATGATGCTCACTAGCCTAACTTCCTTTCATGGGCAATGATGAGCCAGCTAGTTAACATTAGCCTACTACATCTAGATACATATTGAACTTCCATCCTCTCAGGCCAGGGGCACTATGTATGAATGTATGAATGGACAGAATCGCCTTTATAATCATTGGCCTGTACGGAGAATTAAGTAAAACCACATGTCCAAATCCCTATCTCCATTCATGGCTAATTTAGGAAGGGACAATTTTAGCTAGCTAGCTACCCACTGGAGGACAACAACACAACGAGATGCAACAATCGTTTTACTCTCAATGTGATGTGATTGGTGTGAAGCCAAATCCAAACTGGCTTCCCTTGAAATTTATTTTTGGTGCGCCCGGAACATTCACAGTTGAGCTCACAAAGTTTAGCTCAACGCTGATTGGCAATTATTTTATACTTTTGTTTTATCAAGGGAGGCCAAATGCTCACTGGTTTCCTTTGCATTCAATGCTACGGGCAGCAACAATGTATTTTGGACCAGACAGCATCAGATAGATGGCCTACACATACAGAGGGGAGCTGTTTCGCTCGCTGGGATGCTTTCTCCGGTGAGATACATTAAGCCTCATGTGAATTGGTATGTCTATGTTCATCTTCTTACACTACCTCCCTCGGTCGGTGAGGTGGTACATTTTTTTTTGGGGGGGGGGGTGCTGGCTTCCCCTGGCACACAAGAATACACGTCACTGGTAATATTTGTCTCTTTTTCAGCTTGAAGCTGCCCTTCACCATCCGGTACAGTGTGCTTTGTTAGGTTTCTCTGCAGCGAGCACCTTGCTACCTCAAGGCTACCTCTGGGTGAGTGACACATGCAGTGCTTACAGGCACACACACACACACACACACACACACACACACACACACACATGAATGCATGCACACAAACACACACGCACACCAAAGTATTTAACAAACATTAACCATTGATACTAATATTCTTCTGTAATATTCGTTATGGCCTCAGGATTGTTTACATCCTTTAAAATACTAAATATTTATCAATGAAAGGGATATAAAGGGGACTGACTTTCATATACACTCTTAGTAAAAAAGGTGCTATCTAGAACCTAAAAGGGTTATTCGGCTGTCCCCATAGGAGAACCCTTTGAATAACTATTTTGTGTTCCAGGTAGAACCCAGGTTTTGAATGGTAGAACACAGGTTTTGAATGGGTTAGGGTTCTACCTGGAATACAAAACAGTTATTCAAAGGGTTATCCTATGGGGACAGCCGAAGAACCCATTCAAAACCTTTTTAATAGTATACCAGAGTGTGGGAGAAAGAAAAGACTACAGAGGGGTTTTATGATGAGTAGAGCAAATTTCACTGGCAGACAAAAGTGCCACAATCCCTGGACTTGGATTTAAAATAGGACCACTTCCTGTGAAAAACCTCAGAAAATCATCTGTTAATCTTAGTTTCATTTTTTGGTGCCCCTCCTTTCTGGGAAGAAGGTGTATAAATCAGGGGGATAAATCAAGGGGATAAGGCCAGACAGTGGAAGCCCTCTAGGACTTAGCTAGAAAGGCTGTGCTCCCTGTCTGGTACTTCATTGTTTTAGTGGTTACACACACACACACACACACACACACACACACACACACACACACACACACACACACACACACACACACACACACACACACACACACACACACACACACACACACACACACACACTAACATAACATAACATAACATAACATAACATAACATAACATTCACACACATGCATACTGATGCGACACACACACTCACTCATACCCCTGCACATCGACTCGGGACTGGTACTCCCTGTATATAACCACATTTTTGTTATTTGCTCTATTTATTCCTTGTGCCACTATTTCTATTTTCTTTTATCTTATCTTAAACTCTGCATTGTTGGAAAAGGACCCGTAAGTAAGCATTTCACTGTTAGTCTACACCTGTTGTCTACGAAGTATGTGACAAATACAATTAGATTTTTAGAGGACCAGGGCCTGTCTAGCTCTGAGGGGGCGGGGGAGGGGGTATACATGGTTTGCATCCCAAAGTGCACATTATTCCCTATTTAGTCCAAGACTTTTGACCAGGGCCCATAGGGTTCAGTTCAAAAGTAGTACACTAACATGTTGGTAATAGAATGCCATTTGGGATGCATCCATGCCTTTTAGAGGACAATGATGTTTGTGTGGAAGAGACTATGCTCTATTTGACCTTGAAGATGCACCAGAAACCACAATAATAGTAGAATTTATCATTACTGACCTTGTTTTACTCCCAAGATTTTTTAGTTGAAGAGACCACAGCACACTGTTTTCATTCACTCCACTGGTGCACCCAGCTGGTGCATTGGGCAACAACAAAGGCTCTTTGGCCATCTTCTCCACTGTGCCCCAACTCAATGTACAGTACTTAAATAATACATAAATAACAATGATTGAAGTGTTTTGGCAACATTGACCTTGGTCACAGACCTTTCTATATTATTTTCAAGGAGGTCAATAGTAGGTCGATAGACCTAGACAGTGTGCTGGTCTCAGGTTATGCATATCCTCCACATTGTGGTCTTTTATTCAGGTCTACAAACTTTTTTTGGTTTTGTCTTTTTAAGGTTTGAGAAACATACATGCCCATGCAATGTTTGTTATGTTAGCTCGCCAAACAGAATATCCTTTACACTTTCATAAAGAAAGCATTACATTAAGAGGATTTGCTTGAGAATGTCAAGTGCTGGAGTTATGTAGGCCAAATGTGTGACATGTTGCAACACATGATACGGTACCTACCTTAAAAGATCACGTTTTGGAAACAGTCCAGCATCCACTGTTACCTACCATGAAATCATCACAGATAGCTTTTCAAACAGCATACATCTTCACCTAAGTAAGTGTTCTTCCCAACTACTGTTTGTCACATGCCTGTAATTTATTCCCTAACAACATCCCAAAATTAGGATTATTAAAAAAAATAGTTTTTTGAAGATACACAATATCATAATAAGAGGCAGTGGATCCATGAATAAACAACTGGTTGGGCGCTCTGCTCTCCTCTTCTCCTTCCCCCACTCGTCTCAGATCTACCTCCCTGGCAGGCTTGTCAAATGAGGGATGACACTAATCATGTTAAAGGGAAATGGGCTGGTGGGATTTCTGCTAGCTTTGATCACAGTAATGACATTGTTTCTAATCAGTCTGAATCACATGCATTTCCCTGTTTGCCTACATTCACCGCTTCACTCCCCTTCTCTGATTGGTGTATTTCCCCCTTATACCATAAATGACCTCTTCTCTCACCCCTGTCCCCAGCCACTCCAGATTTCAGACAGGTTCAGAATAATCCTCATGGTGTGTAACGTGGTGAACAAGGAGGACTGAAACCGAAAAAGAGATACGATTTTAGAATAAGTCATTGACAACGATACAAACGTTGATTTTGGCACATTGTGACTAATAACATGGACTTGAGCATTCACTTAGCCTCACCACTAAGGCATGTCTATTTTCATCCTCTTACACTGCCTCCCTCGGTCCAGACCAATCTAATTACTGCTGTCAGAGCAGTTAGTTACTTTCAGGAAGTTCCTGCTGCACTCTGACAAAACAACAGAACTCTGGCCAGGGCACGACTCCAGATATCTATTCCCACAAACAAGTAGTGATGAGTTTGTCAGGGCACAGTCATTTCACAGGGTCTGTTGAGGAATTGGATGGAGAAGGACAGGGGCAGTTGGATGTGTGAGTGCTTAAGTGTAGTAGAATGTGGGAGTTGGGATTGCTTCAGGTTGTGGTTACACAGAGCCACTTGTCTTGAAGCTTTGTTTTTTTCAGGGAGCTTGAATCTGTAGTTTTCCCTGTGTATCAGTCCATTATTTGATATGGCTCGCTAGCCAGAGCCCAAAGGGACTTTTCCTTTCCAGATCAACATGCTGATACAAATCTAACAAACGATTGCATGCAAATAAGGCCAGGGATGGGAGACGAAAGGGGCTAAAGACTATATATATCCTATGTCTTATTCACATAATGTGACTCCTGTGGAAAATCCATCTTTGGTATTCAGTGTCAGTTTTAGGAAGGGACATTACACTTCAGTTGGACAGTTAGACCAGTCCCATAGAGAGAAAAACAGCTCAGAGAATCCTGTTGAAAACCCATGACAACTTAATGATTGGAGAGTGTGATTGGGAGCCTCCTAATTGAAATTGCTACAGATCCAGGTTTACCCCCTGCCTCTCTTCCCTTCCCCTGTAATGACATTGGCAGGCTTGACACAAGGCCAATATTTGATTTGACTTACTATTTTATTTGTTAGGATCCCCATTAGCTGACGCAAATGGCGACAGCTAGTCTTTCTGGGGTCCGACATTACAGACAAAAGACTTTACATTTTACATACGTTTAAAAACATTAACATGTAGTGTATCAGTTACACATACAGCGGGTGAAATAAGTATTGAACACGTCACCATTTTTCTCAGTAAATATATTTCCAAAGGTGCTATTGACATGACATTTTCACCAGATGTTGGTAACAACCCAAGTAATCCATACATACAAAGAAACCAAAACAAATAAGTTCAGAAATTAAGTTATGTGTAATAATATGAAATGACACAGGGAAAAAGTATTGAACACACTTACTGATATTTATTTAATACTTTGTACAAAAGCCTTTGTTGGTAATGACAGCTTCAAGACGCCTCCTGTATGGAGAAACTAGTCGCATGCATTGCTCTGGCGTGATTTTGGCCCATTCTTCCACACAAACAGTCTTCAAATCTCGAAGGTTCCGTGGGCCTCTTCTATGAATCTTGATTTTCAGTTCTTTCCATAGATTTTCAGTTGGGACTGAACCAGCTGATATTAATTTGCACTGACGGGGCTGGATTGCTTTTTAATTACTGATCGTTTTTTGTCTTGGCTTTCCATGCCTTTTTGCACCTCCCTTTCTTCATGTGTTCAATACTTTTTCCCTGTGTCATTTCACATTATTACACATAACTTAATTTCTGAACTGATTTGTTTTGGTTTCTTTGTATGTATGGATTACTTGGGTTGTTACCAACATCTGGTGAAAATGTCATGTCAATAGCACCTTTGGAAATATATTTACTGAGAAAAATGGTGACGTGTTCAATAGTTATTTCACCCTCTGTACATGTCAGTATATACTCACAACAAGTAGGTCACATGGGGGAGAGGCGTTGTGCCGTGATGGGGGAGAGGCGTTGCGCCGTGATGGGGGAGAGGCGTTGCGCCGTGATGGGGGAGTGCGTTGCGCCGTGATGGGGGAGTGGCGTTGCGCCGTGATGGGGGAGAGGCGTTGTGCCGTGAGGTGTTACTTTGTTCGTTTTTTTAAACCAGTTTTGCTGTTCCATCACTCATGGTTCTGTATAATGCAGTACTTTTCCTTGAATTTGTTTTGGACCTGGGGACTGTGAAAAGACCCCAGGTGGCATGTCTGGTGGGGTAAGTGTGTGTGTCACTGCTGTGTGTAAGTTGACTGTGCAAACAATTTGGAATTTCCAGCACATTAATGCTCCTGAAAGTTAGTCTTTCCTCAACTCTTAGCCAACAGAGACTGGCATGCATTGTATTCATTTTAGCACCTCTGATTACAATGAAGAGCAAGGCATGCCACTCTGTTCTGGGCCAGCTGCAGTTTAGCTAGGTCTTTCTTTGCAGCACTTGACCATATGACTGGACTATAGTCAAGATAAGATAAAACTAGAGCCTGCAGGACTTGCTTTGTGGAGTGTGGTGTCAAAAAAGCAGAGCATCTCTTTATTACGAACAGACCTTTCCCCGTCTTTAGAACCATTGAATCTATATGTTTTGACCATGACAGTTTACAATCTAAAGTAACACCAAGTAATTTAGTCTCCTCAAGTTGTTCAACAGCCACACCATTCATTATCAGATTCAGCTGAGGTCTAGAACTTAGGTAATGATTTGTACTAGTTTATTACCCCATTCCAAAACAGACTGCAACTCTTTGTTATGGGTTTCAGTTACTTCATTAGCTGTGGTTGCTGCTGCTTATATGGTTACATGGACAAACATGCTTTGTTCAATGCCAGTGGCAGGTCATTGGTCAAAATAGAAGAGTAGAGGGCCTAGAGAGCTGCCCTGCAGTATACACTTCACATGTTTGACATTAGAGAAGCTTCCATTAAAGAAAACCATATGAGTCTATTACATAGATAGCTCTGGATCCATTATTTGTTTGAAAAGGTTGAAAAGCCTTATGTTTTCTCAACAACAGGTTATGGTCAATAATATCAAAGGCTGCACTGAAATCTAACATTTGGTCAAACATAATTCGTTTTTCCAACAGTTTGCTAAGAGCTGGCAGCAAGCTGATAGCTCTGCTGTTAGAATCAGTAAAGGCCACTTTATCACTGTTTGGTAGCGGAATGACTTTGGCTTCCCTCCAGGCCTGAGGACAAAGACTTTCCTCTAGGCTCAGATTAAAGATATGACAGATAGGAGTGGCTATAGAGTCAAGTACCATCTTTAGTAGCTTTCCATGTAAATTGTCCATTTTATTTAATTATTCGTTTTTTTATGCATGAGTACAATGGCTCACTGTTCGTTGTTGGCATTTCCTGCCTAAGTTTGCCCACTTTGCCAATGAAGTAATCATTAAAACAATTGGCAAAATCAAATGTTTTGTTGATTAATAAACCATCTGATTGGATGAAAGATGGAGTTGACTCGTTCGACCTTTAATTTCATTTAAAGTACTCCAAAGTTTTTTTTTCATCATTCTTTATATAATTGATATTGACTTCATAATACAGTTACTTCTACTTTTTGTTGAGTTTAGTCTGATAATTTCTGTATTTGCATTGAGTCAGCCAGTCAGATATGCAGCCAGACTTATTAGACACGTTTTCCCCATCTCTTTCAACCATACAGTTTTTAAATTCCTCATCAATCCATGGAGCCTTAACAGTTCTAACAGTCAATTTCTTAACAGGTCCATGTTTATCAATAATTGGAAGAAGCTATTTCATAAATTAATCAAGTGCAGCGTCTGGATGCTCCTTATTAATCATGTCAGACTAACAACTATTTTTTACATCATCCACATAAGAGTCACAGCTAAATCTTTGCATGACCTCTTATATACTATTTTATGCCCTGCTTTTGGAACTTTGGCTTTCCTGGATTTAGCCACTATAGTGTGATCACTGCATCCAAAGTTCTACAGTATTAGTATGTGATCAATACATGTGGATGTTCCTGTAGTGTTTGAAAACACCCTGGTAGGTTGATTAATAACCTGAACCAGATTTAAAGGCAGTGGTTACAGTGAGAAGCTTCCTCTTTAGTGGACAGCTTGATCAAAACCAGTCAATATTCAGGTCCCCAAGAAAGTAGACCTCTCTATTTACATCACACACACTATCAAGTTTTTCACACACATTATTTAGATACTGTTAGAACTTGGTGGCCTACAGAAACACCCCAAAAGAAAATGCTTTAGATGTGCCAGGTGAACCTGCAACCACAACACTTCAATAACACTTGACATAAGATCTTCTCTAAGCATTAGAGGGATATGGCTCTCAATATATACAGCAACACCTCCCCCATAATCATTCCTGTCTCTTCTAAATATGTTATATCCTTGTATATATTATGAGTGTGATACTTGCAGAATCAAGCCTCTATTCAGTCAGGCAGCCAGTCAGGCCTAGAGCGGAGAGTGTGGAACCCAGAGGGGGAGTGGGGGATGATTGCCAGGCTGGTTTTGTCAGGTATTGTTATAGTTTTTTTTTTTAAAGATGGACTGCTACTTGTGGCTCACTCAGAAGAGTGTGTTGGTGAACTCATGCCCCGGTAGACACTATGGATAATTGGTTAAAGGAACACCCTGTAGACACTGTGGACTATGGGTAAAGGAACACCCTGTAGACACTGTGGACTATGGGTAAAGGAACCCCCCAAATGACCAATAACCTTGTCCCATTCTGTGAAGACGAGTTTTAATGGGGTCACCTTGTCATCTGATTCAACAGTCAACTGCTGTATTTCATCCTTTCATTGGGATTGAGTTTGTCATTGCTCAGTCCCTCACTCAAGCATTAGATCAAACATCATCTTAAAGCAAACCCTCAATTGTCAAGCGATGCACAACCTTTAAAAGTATTAAAAAAATTCATCTCTCTGTTCTCAGTTGATGAAAAGATCTCAGAGTTTTAGAAATTGTTTGATGTTCTAGAGATGACATTGTGAATCCATTACATTCTGTGGTCTCTGAATTTGAGGGATATTTAAAAGTGAGGGAGGAGTATAGACAGGATTTGAAAGGATATTTTATTTTAACTTAAGTCTTTTCTAAAACTGCCTGGAACTGCTGACAGGTGTGAATATCAGAGCTAAGAGGAATTACAGAAGACAAAGTGTTCTCCATCTTCAGAAATTCTATTAAGAGTTGCATATTGTAAGCATGAGCAAGTAACTTAAAAAGGTCTCCTATGCAACATATTTCTCAACCACCATCCACCCAGACCCTCTTCACCTGTGCTGTGATAAGGCGCCCGCATATTAGGTTCGGTTTGCTCCTAGCAGAACTTGGCTTGGCAAAGCGAACGTCTGTGCCTCGCATACTCCCATAAAAGGCCGCTTGAAAAAACGAGAAAGAAGCAGAAATATTACTGTTTGTCCCTCTTGAAATCTGATTTATCTGATTGCCATTTTTGCAGAGAAGGTCTTCGTCGCACAATTTAACATTAACTAAGATGTTTGGTGCAGTATTTCTCAAGTTACATTTTTTTTCTGAAAACTATTAGTCTCTCGTTGAATGACAACAATGTACTGTTGACCAATCACAGACGAAGGGGGCGTAAACTTCGACTACCGAACTTGGATTTGCCTCAAGAAGAAAAGTTGAACAGCCGGAAAAAAAACATGCCGAATACTAAAGCGAACAAAAACAATTTCATCATAATACTGCATATGCCCGAACTGTTTAGACTGGGAATCATGTTTACTGTGACCGACGGTCTTTACTGACCTTTAAATGACCACCTCATTCTCTGCTGGTGGCTAGTGGAGAAGATGTCTTGACCCAGATATACTGTATCTTACTGACCATAGATGGCGGCCTACTCTCTCTTTAGGTCAGTGGTTCTCAACTTTTAACATTGTTTATAGGAATTCAGTCAGGCTTTCAACTTACTCTTGAAAGTTATTATAGTAGAATGCACAAGGTTCAATTTTGAAATTGGGTTGTGCATCATATGTTTTTCTCTTGTCATGTCAGTCATTGCATACCTTAGAGAGCTATTTATAAACTGTCAGAAATGTCCAGATCAACGAGCCCATGTCAGCTACTGTTTTTTAGCTACGTTAATTAGTCCGTTTTAGTCCATAGATTCTGTAGTCATTTTTGAGTCACTCAAATCACATGAATACACATTATACATGGCAAAATGTATAGAATTGCAAGAAAATGTGCTTTAAAACTGCACATTCTCTCCACCGACGAGGGGTTTGAACAGAGAAATTGACATAGAAATAGCGTGGGATGTTCCTCAATTCTGGAAGGGGTGCCTGAGTGGAAAAAGTTTGGTAACCCCTGCTCTAGGTGACTAGTGGAGAAATGTCTTAATGACCTTACATACCAAACTTTTCTTTTTGTAGGTAGCCAGTGAGGAGTATCCCACCGTTTCTCTCTGCAGGTGACTAGTGGATTAGTATTTTACTGACCTTTTCTCTCTGCAGGTGGCCAGTGGAGATGTCAACCAGGGGCAGGTGGAGATCTTCTCCCTGAACCGGCCCACACTGTGCCCAGTGAAGAGCCTCCAGGTGGGGGCCCCAGTAAGGTGTCTGGAGTATGTGCCTGAACCCAGACCCTCAGAGGAGATGGAGACTGTGGCCTTCAGAAGCCCTACTGGGGTGGGGAACACCATCTGTTTGGGACTAGATGATGGAAGGTGAGGTGAACAAAGCTTTTAGAGAAATTGTCAAATACTATAGTGTGAGTTACACAGCAATATTTTTATTTACTATTGTTGATATTACCACATTATCATCTTACTTCCGAAGTCAATTTGTTTTCATAGATAGTCATAATCTGTATTCAATGTATGTAAGGCTACTCTCAGACTAGCAGTATTAGATCAGACCAAGAAATCAGAGTTGATTTCATTCATTTCAAATCCTGGCGCACAACAATTTCTTATTTTCCCATCTACTGTCTATATTTTCAGATTTCTACTGCATGTAATTGAGGAATATTTTAATCTCAGAATCTGTCATAGTCCTGGTGATTGCATTACTTTCTCAGACTGAGAAAACAGTCGTCTTGCATTTGAGATGCAAGATATTGCCAGTCTACTGTAGTTATTTTCTCTGCAAATGTTTCTGTTATTCATTTGGTCACCAGAATAAAACTAAATGTGTGCCGTTTATTTGTTTATGTTAACTCATTCACTCTTGTATATTTGTCCTGAAATGAGAGAAAATACCAATGATGTGTATAAACCCTGGATGACTGACAGGGGGGCACTGTATTGAAGCCACTGCACAGCCATCTTGGTACTCAGCCATCTTGGTACCCCTCCTCTGCCAAAAAGCTATAGGAATGCATTTATTAACGTTTACATTCATTTTTTGGCAAGTATATTATATTACAGGCACCTTAATTCATTATTTTAAATTATATTATGTGAACTGAACATAAAACATGTTAAATAAAAAAATGTATATGTTTTTTTACTTTAACAAAGAAAAACATATAATTGAAATTGTAGAATTATATTAAGTCCTATGGAGGACTGCTCCTTCTGGGGAATACCCATAGAGTACCACAGTATGAGTCACAATAACCATAAAACCTAGAGAGATTTACCTAGTTATTTACCTAGTTATCAAAGAAGTCATGCCAGTCTACACGAAACACAGCCCTTATTTTAAGTGTTTCTAAAATTCCCTATGGAAAAAAATGAATGGTGGAAAACAAATAGAACTATTCCCCTGTTTGACCGCTAGGTTTTATTTGGTATTATGACACCTCCACTGTGGGGCTCTATATGGTGGATGGTGGCTTCAAAGCCTCTAATTGGCCAATACATATCATCAGCAATCCAGGGTTTATAATAGCAGCACAATTTCAGCATTTATTTTAGCGGGACACAATAGAACGACTGTCAACTCTGAAACTAGTTAAAATTCTCTTTCGAGAAAGAAATGTGTCATTGTAAAGAAAAAGAAAGTGCAGCACAGTCCCGGAAGTTCAGATGGAATCGAGAAAGAGCGAGAGGCTGCACACACAACACTGAAGCTCCAAAAAGCTCCAAAGTGCCCAGTTACATCAAACGACATTATAACAAGGTATGCTGTCTTCATAAATTATGTTAATTTATAATATATGCTGTTCCTGCTCCGTTTGCCACCAGCATCCTGGTGTATGGCAGTGTGGACACTGCGGCCCAGTGCCTGTTGAACCTGCGGAACCCTCATAGCTGCCCTGTCCTGTGCCTCAAACACTCCACCAACTTCCTGTTCGCTGGGCTCAGGGATGGAACCATGATGGTCTATGGAAGGAGTAATGGAGGTAAGAAGGTCTCTTCCTGTATGTCAGGAAGATAGTCCTCAGATTTAAATTCAAAATGGCAGAATTGTTAAAGCATCACACTACTAACATAGCAATTTATTTAATGTCAATAGTCATAGATGGACACATAGAAATACATGTTTCAAGCCATCACCATTATAGCAATGAAAGCAATTGCAGCACAATTAAAGCAGGAGAATGGAATAATTGTATAATTATGCTACACCACTAATGCTCTTACAAATATTAGCTAGTAATTGATATTCATTCAGATAATAATTTAATTCACTCATTAGCTTACTGTAGCAACAATGTTTAGGGATTGTATTATATTGTATGGAATGTGACATTAAAATGGATTGGTTATTTTGTTATTAGACATTATTAACAAGGCTTGTATCTGTAACAGAAATGGCTTTTGATTTAGTAATCCAATCAAATTAGTAGTGCAATTAGGAGTCTTACGGTTTCCTTGTTTCAATTTGTACATCTGTCAATTTGTACTTGCCCATGCATGTCTATCTGCTGCAGTGAATGCCTCAGTGAGTGTGTGAGAAACATCATTCCTGTCATGCATTCAGTCTGCTTGCAGAGACGTATAATGCCTGATAGGATTTTCAGGGGATTCCATCGACTGGATGTATTTGTGAAAATAAACTTAATTTCAGACTAGCAACCTTGGAAAATATTGCCTATATTGCATATCATAAGCCAGGAGGCTTAGTTAGTACAATCTCAACATTGTCAGTCACAATGGCTCTATCACCACACGGTGTGGTGTGGTGTGGTGCGTCTGTCCTGGCTGTGTCCTGCCTGCATCTCCCCAGCACACTACTCTGCTCTCACCTCCAGCCAAGCAGAAGGATGATTAATTACGCCAGTGTGCTGCGTGTCGATTAAATATGACTATTCATGTTATGTAAAATTAATAAATAAAAAGAGGGAGAAGACCGGTGAAAAGCTCTGAGTGGAGCGTGGATGGTGTCAGGTAATGTTTGTGCATTTTGCACAGCTGTTAAAGACTGATGCCCCTGGATGGCACACTCCTGCCTGGAAACAATGTCTGCAGGACTAGGAAAATATCAAGTCCTCACATGGGACTTCAATCAAAAGGCATATGAACAACCTTCCCAGCACAATTTATTTTTTCATATATATATAATTCACACTCTTCTTAGAGTTGAAGGTCTGAGCTTCAGCAACGTATTTAGAAAATATTTAGATGGAATTAAACCATTTCTTTATCGCTTTCCAGTGTTTCGCCTGGTTCCTTTTGTGGTGCGTATAGTAGAGAAGTGATGGGGCGAGTGGTGCGTATAGTAGCCTTGTGCATGTGGCGAGGGGACTTTTAAAAGAGTGAATTTGAAAAGATGGAAGAATGGCATTTAGAACACTACAAGCAATTAACCTGGGCAAGTCAGAAGTCATTGTGTAGCTATTTTGGTTTTAAAGTCAAGATATAAACATCTCAAAATGTTAATTAAATGGCTTGGTGCACTTTCTTCAAAAATGTTACTTAATTAACGCACTGCAAATGAAAAGCTTATGTAATGCGCTTCATAACGCGCTGCCACAGTAGCAGGTATGGGTGCCCCATGATTACAACTCAAAGGAAAAAGGTCTGCTTCGTTTTCACACTGATGGGCAAACAATGAAGTTGCGATAAAGAAGTTGGAAAGCTGATCACCCATATTTCAAAAATACTTTGCTTTCATTAAATTGTCATTCAAGCTAGTGTGTGCATACGTGAGTGTGCGTGTACTGTATGTGTGTATGTCTATATGTGCGCTTGTGCGTTCTTAGTTGCGCATGCACGTGTGTGCTTGTGAAAGAGTAAGTATAAGTATTTGTATGTGTTTTCACTTTGGAATACTTGTCTAGCAAACACCAGGGCAAGTTGCTTCAGTGTAAGTAGAAGACATTTAGTTTACAGTTTTTTACAATCGTTTACACACTAAAAGTAGTACTTGAGGCACACTCACTGAAACCATTAACTCATTAATCTAATCTTCAGACCAAGTCTGAAAAACTGCAAGCACATTATCTGCTTTACACTCAGTTTGCAATTGTAAAACACACTTTTTACAAAACACTAAACACAGTTCTCTACATTAGACATATCATTCAAAACTAACAGTCTTGTGTTTAGTTTGGAAAACACTGCCATTCAAAACGCCACACTCATTTACCAATTACCTTCACCCAGTGCTCACGTGTGAAAACACTTATAGCTAATTTATTAAATCAGAGCTTGAACACTATAAATAGGCTTCAGGTTGGCTTTCTTGGTTTGGACAACAATGGAGGCCAATTTTGGAGAGAGAGTTAGAGGAAGAGGAGTGAGAGTAAGAGGGGGACGAGGACAAGGAGGAGGAGGAGGACAAGGAGGAGGACGAGGAGGAGGAGGACAAGGAGGAGGAGGACAAGGAGGAGGAGGAGGACAAGGAGGAGGAGGAGGAGGAGTACAAGGAGGAGGACAAGGAGGAGGACGAGGAGAAGGAGGAGGATGAGGAGAAGGACAAGGAGGACAAGGAGAAGGACGAGGAGAAGGAGGAGGAGGACGAGGAGGACAAGGAGGAGGACGAGGAGAAGGAGGACGAGGAGGAGGACAAGGAGAAGGACGAGGAGGAGGAGGAAGAGGAGGACGAGGACGAGGAGGAGCACTACAGTAACATTTAATTTCATACTGAAAGGAATCTTGCACCCTAACCATTCACATCATGTTTTTGCAGAATTGCTAGACGACCCTTTAATGGAGGAAGAAACCGGTTGTTCACAGCAGAGCAGGAACAACACATAGTGAATATTGTCATTTCAAACAACATCATACGTTTACGACAACTGCAACACCACATCATCATCATCACTGACAACACAACGTTCAGTAACATAAATAAGGTGAGTTTATTCGCACTTGGCCGTCTCCTGAAACGCCATCAGATTCGTATGAAGCAGCTCTACAGAGTATCATTTGAGCTAAATTTTGACAGAGTGAAACAACTGCGCTATGAATACGTACAAATAAGCTATACTATCCTGTCATTGGTACTGTATTCCAGTGTATTGTGCTATATATTGACTGCTCTATGTCTATTCATACAGTCATACAATAATGTTTTGTCTTGTCTGTTTCAGAGAGTTATGGAACTAGATGCTGCTGCAGAGCATCATGATTTTGTCTACATTGACGAGGTCGGCTTTAACCTAGCCAAAACAAGACGCAGTGGAAGAAACCTCGTCATTGTCAATGTCCCTGGACAGCGTGGTGGCAACATCACAATGTGTGCAGCCATTAGTCAGAACGGTGTACTTCATCGTTATGCCTCTCTTGGTCCTTACAATACTGCCCACATTATCACCTTCCTTGACACCCTGCATAATATCCTCATTCCCAATGACTAGAGGAATGGGCCAGAGCAGTCCAGGTTTGTTGTCATCTGTGACAACGTATGTTTCCACCGGGCTGCTTTGGTCTGCAATTGGTTCATTGACCATCCGCAAGTTTTGATGCTCAATCTGCCACCATATTCTCAATTTCTAAACCCAATAGAAGAGTTATTTTTCGGCGTGGCGTTGGAAGGTATGCGATCGCCAACCCCACCAACGCATACCCCTTCTCCAGGCGATGGAGGAGCCTGTGGTGACATAGACAAGGGGGCATGCCAGGCCTGGATACGCCACTCCAGACGTATGTTGAGCCAGAGAGAACATCGCTTGTGATGTTGATGAGGTGCTGTGGTCAGACCCAAATAGGAGACAGGATGCACCCTAATAGTTTTTTTTCTTCATAGTAACAAGCCTATTCGGTTATCTTCTACTGTGTTTGTTTTGTCTGCTACTCTTCATCCCCAAATCTGGATGAAAATACAATGTTGTGAGAAATAAATACATTTTATTTTTTCCCTCTTGCATTTCTGTTTATAGTGTAAACATATACTGAATATGCATACATACTGTATATACAGTCGTATGCAAACGTTTGGGCACCCCTCTGAGGCTGCATAATAATTTACTCTGTCGTCACAGTGGCATGCCATTCATTTTCTAATAAAAGCTGAGTACTGGGGTATTGTCCAGACAAAGATTTTTAGTGTAGCAATATTAAGTTGTATGAAATTAAATCAGATGTGAAAAATAGGCTATGCAAAAATTTGGGCACCCTTGTCATTCTGTTGATTTGAATACCTGTAACTACTTAGCACTGATTAATTGGAACACACAATTGGTTTGGTGAGCTCATTAAGCCTTGAACTTCATAGACAAGTGCATCCAATCATGAGAAAAGGTATTTAAGGTGGCCAATTGCAAGTTGTTGTTCTCTTTGACTCTCCTCTGAAGAGTGGCAACATGGGGGCCTCAAAACAACTCTCAAATGACCTGAAAACAAAGATTGTTCAACATTATGGTTTAGGGGAAGGCTACAAAAAGCTATCGCAGAGATGTAAGCTTTCAGTGTCCACTGTGAGGAACATAGTGAGGAAATGGAAGACCACAGGCACAGTTCTTGTTAAGACCAGAAGTGGCAGGCCAAGTAAAATATCGGAGAGGCAAAGGCGAAGGATGGTGAGAACGGTCAAAAACAGCCCACAGACCACCTCCAAAGACCTACAACATCATCTTGCTGCAGATGATGTCACTGTGCATTGTTCAACAATTCAGCGCACTTTGCACAAGGAGAAGCTGTACGGGAGAGTGATGCGGAAGAAGCCTTTTCTTCACACACGCCACAAACGCACATTTGGACAAGCCAGCTTAATTTTGGAATAAGGTGCTGTGGACTGATGAAACAAAGATTGAGTTATTTGGTCATAACAAGGGGCGTTATGCATGGCGGCAAAAGAACACAGCGTTCCAAGAAAAACACTTGCTACCCACAGTAAAATTTGGTGGGGGTTCCATCATGCTGTGGGGCTGTGAGGCCAGTGCCGGTACTGGGAATCTTGTTAAAGTTGAGGGTCGCATGGATTCCACTCAATATCAGCAGATTCTCGGGAATAATGTTGAAGAATCAGTCACAAAGTTGAAGTTACGTCGGGGCTGGATATTTCAACAAGACAACGACCCAAAACACTGCTCAAAATCTACCCGGGCATTTATGCAGAGGAACAAGTAAAATGTTCTGGAATGGCCATCCCAGTCCCCAGACCTGAATTTCATTGAGAATCTGTGGTATGATTTGAAGCGGGCTGTCCATGCTCGGCAACCATCAAACCAAACT
Source organism: Thymallus thymallus (assembly GCA_023634145.1). Taxonomy (NCBI): domain Eukaryota; kingdom Metazoa; phylum Chordata; class Actinopteri; order Salmoniformes; family Salmonidae; genus Thymallus; species Thymallus thymallus. The sequence goes on along the minus strand of CM042410.1, from coordinate 16,897,336 downwards.
GAACTGGAGATGTTTTGTAAGGAGGAATGGTCCAAAATACCTTCATCCAGAATCCAGACACTCATTAGAGGCTATAGGAAGCGTCTAAATATTACTAAATATTGATGTGATTTTTCTGTTGGTTTGCCCAAATGTCTAATTTCATTTTGATGCATATTGCACATTTTCTGTTAATCCAATAAACCTAATTTCACTACTGAAATATTACTGTGTCCATCAGTTATTTGATAGATCAAAATGAAATTGCTGATCCAAACACCCAATTATTTATAAATGGAAATCATGGAAATTGTCAGGGGTGCCCAAACTTTTGCATACGACTGTATTTGTGCACATACATGTACGTGTGAGTGCTATGACAAACTGCCGTGGACTCCACGTCACACTGAACATGCAAAATACACAAGATAGTAGTGTTTTACATTTGTGACATCTGTGTGTAGTTGGCATGTATAAGAGCCAATCATTTGATGGTTTGTGTGTAGAGTTTTGATGCAAAATTTGATGCACCATTTTGAGAAGAGTTCAAATAGTTTTGAATGAAGTGTTTGGTTTTGCAAGAGATGTGTGACGTTATGCATATTGTGTGTGTGTTTTGGGGGTTTGTGTGTAGAGTCTAGAGAAAAGGAGCCATAGTTTCAGAAATCATGTGTAAGCAACTGTCAAAAACCTTAATTGCCTTGCTCAACAGCTGTTGAATCCCCACATTTCATAGTCAAACAGAAAGTTTTGCATGTATTTAAAACATAATCATGAACTGGTGATAACAAGTCATGACTTTGTCAGCTGTTTTAGCAGAGCTTTGATTTGTCCTTTATAATGTAGGCAGTGGTGGATTTAGGTATAGGCGACATGGGCGGGGGGGGGGGGCTGAAGGGGAGGTTCACCCAGGGCGACATACAAGCTAGAACCGCCTCTGAAAGTACGAGTAATGGAGAGGCAGGTAACCAAGGGGTTATATAGGCGAACAAGCAGCCGAAGGGTTGCCAGTTCTAATCCCTGGTCTGACGGAAAGAAATCTGTTGGGAAATGAGCTGGCAACCAAAGGGTTGCTGGTATCAAATCCTAGATGTGTTTGCCTGCCATTGTGCCCTTGAGCAAGGCACTTAACACCCCACAACAACTGCTCCACGGGCACCCTTCTACAACCTCGAGTGGCGCAGCAGTCTAAAGCACTGCATCTCAGTGCTAAAGGCGTCACTACAGACCCTGGTTAGATTCCAGTATTTAATCACAATCCGGCTGTGATTGGGAGTCCCATAGGGTGGCGCACAATTGGCCCAGCGTCGTCCGGGTTTGGCCAGGGTAGGCCGTCATTGTAATAAGAATTTGTTCTTAACTGACTTGCCTAGTTAAATAAAGGTAAAATAATTTTTTAAAATAATAAATAAATGTATGTGCATCTTTCGGAGGGGTTAGGATAAAAAGTGGAAGTAACATTTCGGTTGGACCTAAGTGATCTTAAATCTTCAGTTTAAAGTGTTCTAATCCTGAGTGTTGGTTGTGTTGTGTTCTCAGGTGAACTGTGGGAGCCAGACTCCTGCAGGACTGTTATTGTGGGCCCAGAGCCGGTACGGACTCTTCTGGTACTGGATGACTCTGTGTGGGCCAGCTGTGCCAACTTTGTGACCGTCATTGAGGGCTCCAGCCTTCCCACCCAGGTACAACTGGAGATGCACCAAGTGCTTTATAGTTTGCACAAAAGCACACAAACACGTGCCTCCTGAAATGCTCCTGAAAAGCATCTTCACCTCCGTTTAGCATACTTTTCAAAACTGCCTAAGAGCAGAGGCTCATGTACAGAATAGTCTCAACAATCCCAACAATATCTTGTCTGTTCCTTCAACTCATCACACTTGCTGTTGGAATCTATATTGGAACTCAAAACCCCTTGAGTTCTACGTTGTTACTTACTCTGAGTACAGAATGAGCTTTGAGGCAGCAGTGGCTCTCTGTGCTTGTACACTTTCCTGCATCTACAGTCCTCTGGAGATCAGAGCTTAGCCAGCTGAGTGACCACGCAAAGGAGATAAGGTTCTGTCTGGCTGGCTCCAGCATATCCCTCCTCTGCGTTGAACAGGCGTGTGTGCTCAGGTCGTCGCTGGTCGCTCCTTTCATAACATTGTCTTCCTTACTAATGCACACCCTAGAGGGCTGACTTCACTGGGGCTGTGATGCGGAACCGGGATCAGGGAAGCAGCACTTGCCCCTGGGGCTGAGCAATAACTTTGTGATGGGGTCGCAGGCCAGGGTCGTGATCACTCAGACTCTCCCCTCTCTACTACTTTAGTGGTCTAGCCCGTTTACCTAAGTTAGAACAGCCTTCTTGTCAGCTCTGCTTCATCTTGAATTGATGATCCTTGATAGAGCTGCCGGTTAACACAGAGGGCTACGCAGCGCTCCCTGCAAAGCCCCTGTGTAAATGGGCAGCGCAACACTGGGGTGACATCGCAGTGTGCCGAGCAAACAGAATAAAGCCCCTTAGACATCCCTGTGGATCTGCATCCATCTCTCCTCCTTCTCCTCCTCCTCCCTTAGTGGGCTTGAAGCGACCTGTGTGTGTGCTCTGCTTTATGACAGAGCTGTGGGAATGGCCCATCTGCCCTCAAAAAGAAGGGTTCTAAATCAGGCCTGTCATCAGAGCCTAACCAGGCAAGACGGCGTGGACGCAGGGGCCTTTGATCAATATTGACAGACATGGCATGTCTACCTCCCTCTCCTCTCTAGAAGAGAGGAATATGCTTACTCCCCCTCCTTCTCCCTGTCCTCCCCATGCCCACTCCACTCCTTCCTTCACCTCCTTGGCTGTGTGACTGTGGCTATGGATTTGCTCCTCTCCTAAGAACAGACACCTTGTCACCCAGTGTAATGCAGGGCTAATGAGCTGTTCAGGCAGTGGGACTTTAGTGCTGGGGCTTTAGCCAGCAGTGATTCTCTCCTCTGCTGATGAAGGGCGTGGGTGGTGCTGCTGTTTGTGTGACAGCAGTGCTGGGTGGAAGGGGCATATTACCTCTGTCACGCTCCACCACCACTCTCGTAGCAATGCAGAACTCAGCTCCCTAATACCAGGGTGTCAATTGGGTGAACAGTTGTTGCCTTCACTTTATATGATGGTGAGGAAAGCATGCTCCACTACATGTCCAACATCACCATCCATTTTAGACGACACCTTAGTGCCAAATATATGTTCTGATAGGCTGATGGGCTCACCAAGCAGTATCCAATGTTGTCAAAGCTGGCAGTCATGCCGCCCTGTAAACAAATATCACTTCCACTAACCTCTTCAATTAAATTACCCTACTAGTTAATTCATTATTACTGTGGCTAAGGCATTGTTTTGTGGCCTCACTAGTGTACAGGGACAGATCAAATAATTTAAAGCAGCGAGATAATGGCATATCCAGTGAAACATATGCAAGACAAGGTGGCATGATGACATGGTGTCAGCCAATGATTAGCCTGTTAATTAAGAATGAGTCTGTTCATGCCAAAAACCCACATCATAATTTCTCATGGTTCACTGACATTGTTAATGCTCTTAAAATCTTATACCATTTTGAAAAAACATTTATTTGGATAGCCCATATGTTGTTTAAAAATGTAGATGCTCTACAGACTATCAGTTACATTTCAACTACACTACCGTTCAAAAGTTTGGGGTCAGTTAGATATGTCCTTGTTTTTTAAAGAAAAGCTCATTTTTTGTCCATTAAAATAACTTCAAATTGATCAGAAATACAGTGTAGACACTGTTAATGTTGTAAATGACTACTGTAGCTGGAAACGGCAAATTCTTAATGGAATATCTACTGTACATAGGCGTACACAGACCCATTATCAGCAACCATCACTCCTGTGTTCCAATTACACATTGTGTTAGCTAATCCAAGTTTAGGATTTTAAAAGGGTAATTGATCATTAGAAAACCCTTTTGCAATTATGTTAGGACAGCTGAAAACTGTTTTCCTGATTAAAGAAGCAATAAAACTGTCCTTCTTTAGACTAGTTGAGTACCGCCTATGGAGATATTCCATTAAAAAGCTGCCGTTTCCAGCTACAATAGTCATTTACAACATTAACAATGTCTGCACTGTATTTCTGATCAATTTGATGTTATTTTAATGGACAAGACATTTCTAAGTGACCTCAAACTTTTGAACAGTAGTGTAACTATCGACTAACCATTTCCCTAACCCTAACCTTAACCCTAATCCTAACTTAATCCTTACCCTTATTCTAAACCTAATCCTAACCGTAGCAAGCAGTTGCTTATCAACAGATACAGTAGTTTCTTGATAGTATGACCATCTGGACTATCCAAATGTATTTTATTTTATTTTACAGACCCTTTATTTACTAGGTCAGTTAAGAACAGATTCTTATTTACCTACCCACAGGGTCAGCCATCGTAGTACGGTGCCCCTGGAGCAAATTAGGGTTAAGTGCCTTGCTCAAGGGCACATCGGCAGGTTTTTTACCTTGTCGGCTCAGGTATTCAAACCAGCGATCTTTCGGTTACTGGTTCAATGCTCTAACCGCTAGGCTACCTGCCGCCTCAAATAAAGTGTGACAAAACATATTTTTTTTTATGGTTGCACTTCAAAATGAAAGAGATGCAGTATCCTTTCCTCCCAGACGGAGCAGAGCATGCACCTACTGCTGCGGAGTCAATTAAAAGAGAAAACATCAAAGGGTTCTCTTCTCTCCCCACTCTCAAACAAAGGAGGTCCCTCTGGCAAGGGCACACAAACAGGTGGTAATCCCTGTCCGCCGGTGCACTCTCTCTCGCTCGCTCACTCACTCACTCACTCACTCACTCACTCACTCACTCACTCACTCACTCACTCACTCACTCACTCACTCACTCACTCACTCACTCACTCACTCACTCACTCACTCACTCACTCACTCACTCTCTCACTCTCTCACTCTCTCACTCACTCCGTCTCTCTCTCTCTGACTAATCTCTTAGCCCCTGACTCAAGAACCAAGTGAGAGGACCTGGGAAATGATGCCAGAGCCAGCCCCTGTCATGGTGCAGACCTCGGGGGGTAGCTTGCCTTGCCATGATAAGGCGCGTTGCTCTTCCTCAGCAACTCATTAAGAGTCTCTTCTCCTGTGGTCTTGAGAAGTTGGAGGGTGGGAGGATGTTGTATAGTGACACAGTAGAAAAGATGCCCTCGTCTGTGAATCATTGGTGCAGTTAATTACAAGCTCAAGATAGACACACTATGGCCTTCTGAGAAAGGAGGGTTGGTAATCTCCAGTCATCTGGCCTACTTGGGTTTTGTGGAAAAGCTCTAAAGAGGGCTACACACAGATGTTCTGCTGGCCTTTTGTTATCAAGTACTTTAAACAGTTTGTAGGCAGGTGACTTAGAATTCAAACTTTCTCAAACAGCCTAATTACATTACTTAGAGGAGCTGCTCCCACAATAATGTGATTTGTACTGCATCCAAGGTAAATTATTGGATTCTTCACATTATCCCATTCCACTACATTTTCAAGATTTTTTTTATTACCTGAAAGCAAGCTTTGCTTTTATACTTACAAGGCCATCAGGCTTGACTTAGTGAGCTGTTTTGTCTTGTAGTAATGTGGTGCCTGACTGTATTTCCTTAAACCTTAAATCAAATCACATTTTATTTGTCACATGCTTTGTATAACAAGTGTGACTAACAGTGAAATTATATTTAGCAGTCTTATGGCTTGGGGGTATAAGCTGTTCAGGGTCTTGTTGGTTCAAGACTTGATGCATCAGTACCACTTGCCATGTGGTAGCAGCGAAAACAGTCTATGACTTAGGTCTTTGACAATTTGTAGGGCCTTCCTCTGACATTACCTGGTATAGAGGTCCTGGATACATACGTCATTGAGAAAATGTTTTATTTTCATAATAACATCCTTCTTTTGGTCAGTAGGTGCCCAACATAACAACAGGTGGTGGTGTGTCTGCATTCCTGATTTCTGTGTAATATTTACATAAGCTCAGAATATGCAAACATGGTCCTGTTTAATACATTTCTGTGCTGATCAATTGACAGTTCATTACCTCTGTCAAATTAATATGTATCTTAAAGTTATGTTTGTATTTGTATTTATTTTTGCAATAAAGATGGTGACTACAATTTACAATAGGCTTATATCTAAAAATACATACAGCCTAAGGATGTGGTGCTAATATATACACACATTATTTTAATAGAAGGACACTGTAAAATCCATTATCCCTATGAAGAGTAAGAATTAGTGGTGTGTGAAGAATCCAATAATTTACCTAGTATGCAGTACAAATCACGTTATTGTGGGAGCGCCTCCTCTAAGAGTATGAATTAAGCTGTTTGAGAAGGTTTGGATCCTAAGAAACCTGCCTACACATTGTTTGAAGTATAATAGACCAACATAGCTACTGTAGTAGGTCAAAGCTGTGTGCTGGAAAACCTTGGTAGAGCAAGGGTGGAATAGGTATTATGGTGAATTTCTTTTATTTTTCAGCCTAATTATCACTTAAAGGTGCAATAGGCAGAAATCGCTCCGACATTTCCTGGTTGCTAAAATTCTAATAGTTTGTCTAATTTCAGTTTGTGACAAAACAAGCAAGTGCAGAGAACCATTGTACCATCTAAACAACAGTGAAATATCTGTTAATTAACCAAAGATATACAATTTTCAGCTGTTTGAAGCTAGTGTACAGAACCAAAAGTTTAAAGACAAAAGCAAACCTTAAGAACGGGAAGCATAGAAATAGTGCACATAGAACATATCTACTGCTTCTTAGACTTGCTTTCAATGAGAATAACAGATCTATAACTCACAATTCTATGTGAATTGGGTTGGGTCGCCCAAAAAGTTACATATTTCAGCTTTATAACATAGGTTTTTGTTTTTAATCTCCATGGTTTTTACTACAGAAGGTGATTATGCAACATTATTATACAACACTATTAACTACAACTCCTGGAGAGGGGTTCTTATATGTCATCAATACACAGTACTTTCTTTAGTGTGCACATTTTAGTGTGTGCTTATGTGTGGGTGAGTTTCTATGTGTGTGCATATGTTTAATAAAGTCATATATCTATGATATTATAACCTCATTATGGATTAGATGTCTATGTACAGATCCATACACTTGTGATGATGTGAAGAGCAATGGTAAAGAAGCAATTACAGACAGTAACATCACACTTTATATAGTAATTTGTTTTTTGATAGCCAGAATGCAATATACCAGTATTATAGATTTCCAGATTCCTCTAGGATTCTTTTTTTTCTTCCAGATTGGAAGCATGTACCTCAGTAGTTCCTCACATAACCCTTATATCTGATAGCAGGGAAAGCCAACCCATAAAACATCCTGTGATTTGACAAAACAAATCACATCTGTTTTATTGCATTTAGACCAGGATCTCTACATGTAAAATTAATCATATTCATAAAAAACTATACAGTATATCTCATTTTAAAATACCAATGTAAACTGGGTCTGAAGTTGGCCGTACTGTTTTGTCATTGATTTTATCTAAATGTTCTGTGTGTAAGCATTTGCTTGCCAGCTCTATGCCTATTTTAAGTCCAATCTCTACTATGGTTTCCATGGTGATGTTATTCACAGCTTCCATGGTGATGTTATTCACTGCTTCCCTCCTTCCTTCTGTTCCAGAGGTTTGAGGTGCACCCAGACCCCATGGTGAGCGTGGCCCATATGGTGCGGGCTGGGGGAGGAGTCTGGATGGCCTTTAGTGAGGGCTCTTCTATTCGCCTATTCCACACTGAGACACTGGAGCATCTACAGGAAATCAACATCTCCACGCGAGTACCTTTGCACAACCCAGGTACAGTACAGAACGCCCACCCTCAGGTTGGCAAAGGGATTCATCTTGACCTCCTCATTCCATTAAGTAATTAAGTACCTATCTATCCAGGGGCCAAGCAGGGGCCAACATTTTCCTTCAGTTTATACAGTAGAGCCCAATGTTACCCTCTCTAACACTCCTGCCCTTAAGCCCTCTGATTTAATGCATGACTATAATTTTGACAGCCCATTCTTGGTTGTTCTTAAAGTATTTTAGTCAAGTGTTGTATGGTACAACGTCAACTCCACAAATCTTTGCTAGTTTTCAATCACAATCAAATTTGTCTTCAAGCACATGCAAATACATGAGCCTGACCTGCTTTATTAGTGGGGTTAGGAGGAAAACATATGGCATACATTAGTCCGTTTTTGGGGCCCTCATTGTACAAGAGCAATGAGAGGGCACCAATTAAGCCACGCCGATGCTGTGCTCCTCGCTGGAATGGTATTCTGGTCTGGTCTTGTCTTGCTGGAGCTAGCTACTTCTTGGGTCCTGTGCTCCAGGGATTGACCTGAATAAGTAGCCTCCAGAACCCGAGAAGCCCTAATGAAGCTGTAAGGCAAGAGGCTGGAATTAATAAAAGGAGTAGAGTCATGAAGGAGCCGTTAAAATGCTGCCAGTCAAAGTTTTTAATTGCAGGAGTTGCCATGGAAACACCCTTGTTTTTCCACCAACGTCCCTGCAACTCTGGTATTGTGCCAGTTTTGCCCCCTTCTTTCTATCTGTGTCTCTCCATTTTCTTCTCTCCTCTCTCTCTTTCTCTCTTCTCACCATATCTTTCTCCCTTTAATTTCTTCTCACCCATCTTCGCTGTCTTCATCTCACCCTCCTTTTTCCTCTTACTGTAACCCCTTTAGGATGATGTAGACATTCTCCCTACCCTCTGGCTTCCTACCTTCATGATAAATTAAATATATGGTATATCAGCCAACCCAGGTATTTCCATGGGAGTCAGGATAAACACCCAGTAGACACAGAAAAGAGCATGTCTTAGGGTAGTCCTTCCACACATTGTCATTTTGATTCAATCTCAGCCCAGGGAGCCATGGCCCAGGTAGTCATTAAAGCCTGATACTGTAAACCTGGTGCCTCAACTCTCACTGTTTCTGAGGGTTATTTTGAGCTGATGCAGTGTAGCCTGTGCTCACTTTTCCCTAATGCTGTCTAAATGTATTCAAATGTGCCTCCTTCCCCCATGCATCTCAGCCCAGACAGAGTTTGATATTCTCCACGTCAAAAGGACTGAGGATCAGTCAGACAAAACTAAAATTAGAAATAGGCAGTGCACCAAATCAAGCTTCAGCAGCCGGACAAAGAGAAATAATGTCAACAGTTCCGCTGTTGTAGCCCTCTCTCATTAGATGGATGGAGAAGGAAATAATAATAATATAAAGAGTAATGTTTCAGAAAGCCCAAGCTTTTCTTTCTCAGATCGAAGTTTATTTTTGTTAGACACTTGATGAAGACATTCCTATCAGTCAAGATGTCTAGACTTTAGATAGTTTGGTGAAAGGGAAAGGGGGATACTAGTCAGTTGTACAACTGAATGCATTCAACTGAAATGTGTCTTCCGCATTTAACCCAACCCCTCTGAATCCGAGAGGTGCGGGGGGCTGCCTTAATCGACATCCAGAAGTTGGGAGACGGGGCGCAAGGGGGGTTAGGATGAGGGGTGACTATAGGGGTCCTGTCCTCAGGGTCTGAGAGAGAAAATGCTCCTGTTTACTTTCTCTTCTGCTCATGGGTAAAAGAGCACCTGGTTCTTCTAGATACACTGAGTGTACATGAAACACTGATTGAGTTATTACAGATTAATGCTCCTCCATTCCCATTGGCCAAATAAGAATTTGTTCTTAACTGACTTGCCTAGTTAAATAAAGTTTTTTTAAATAGACTATTCCTGGAAGATGTGGGGTAGGTGCAACATAAGACACAAAAATGACAAGGGTTTGAGTGAGAGGACTGACTGGAGTCTCCAAGTGGCCACACACCTATCCAAGGTGTACACAGTTCCTAAGGGCATTTCCATTGAAAAGGACCCATGAGTACCAAGATGAAGTTCATAGGATAATATCAAATTGGATGTCAAATGAAAGTTAAGTCAATTTTTTTTATTTAATTAGCAGTTATCCAGTTTTGATGTCTGGATAAACAGATGGAAAAGGGGTCTTAGAAAATATCTTCCAGAAAAAGTCTTTAAAGGTATCAGGAATACACAATAATGTTTACGTAAAGATCCCTGCCAACTAATATCAACAATATTTAGTTTGAGAAATTGTTTACCTTCTGTAAGTTTAATAAATATTGCCTTCAGCCTTGTAATTCCGTTAAGAAAATCTTTCTCTTTCTGTTGTCTGGTGGTCAAACCAAGAGTTTGGATAGCACAGTAAGAGTCTGGACAACCCCCCCCCCAGTATGTTTCACAAGTTTGGATAGCACAGTACAGTGAGTAGAGCACAGTAAAGTACAATAGCGTACAGTACAGTGTGTAGATCACAGTTCAATTCAAAAGAGTAGTACAGTACTGTAACCTTACAGTACAGTAAAGTATAGTACAGTAGAATATATTGTACTCTACTGTACTGAACTCTACTGTACTATAATGCATTTTTTACTTTTATTTATTTGTTGAATATTTTATTTTCTACACCTGTTGTATTCAGCGCATGTGACAAATACCATTTGATTTGATTTTTACTCAACTGTACTCTACTGCACTGAACTCTACTCTACTGCACTGAACTCTACTCTACCCTACTCAGCTCTGCTGTGCCATTCTGTGCTGTATTTACTGCACTGTACTCTACTGTGCTCTACTGTGATGTCCAAACTTGAGGAGAATGACATTCATATCAATAATTATGCATTTATGTGTAGCACAGATCAGGGACCCATGATGCAATTCAGTTACCGCAATTCCGTTACCGGGTGTAAATCCACTTCACTTACTGTAGTTCAACAACCATAATAGATGTTTTCTAACTCAAGGTGCCATGTCATAGCTGACACCCCATTCTTTAATCTTAATTCGGAGCAGATGTTTAACAGAGTTTTGAAAACGTGTTCGCGTAAAGACCTGAGGGAGATTTTAACGTAATTCTGTTACTAAGGTTTGTATCTGCACAGTTCCTCAACTAAATCATTTTTTGTACATTTTTTTGTTGAAATTGTTGAAAATAGTCCTTGTGCATAGAGTTGTATGGTTTGTTAAACTTTGAAATCAATGTTTTTTTGGGGGGCATTCACTTTGAAGTGAAAAAAACTGAGTCAAAGCATAAAGCGTGGCATTGCCCCTAATCGATTGTAATGCACTTTTATGACTCAAAGAAGAGTCTTCAACTATAAGGTACTTCTTCGAGGTCTCCTAGCTGTGCCTTTGAGGAACTAGAGCAATCACACTTGTAGTAGTTTTGTTTGGAACACAGCCCTGCATCCCTGCTATAACACAGTTACTGTTGTTGTTTATGCAATCCAAAAACAGCCCATTATAAATCCCAGTCTGGGTCACTTGGGCATAATTTGAAAGCTTGTTCTATTGCCATCATGACTAGCTAAGTTATAAAATATGATATTTCAAAAGGCAATTCAGAGAAACAGATCGTAATTTTGGTGCGCATAGAAAGGAGTCATAAGTGCATTCGGGTGCGTGTGCCGGGGCAAACTAACATAGGCTCATTCTGTTCAAAACAACCCAGGGTATGACGCCATGTCATCTTGTAACTGTACATCAAACATAGTGATTTTAAACGTTGACAATGTATATGACGTAAGTTTTATGATTTGGAAATGTAAAGTTGCCTCCAGAACCCAGTTGTATTGCTTGTATGACATCAAAGCGGTATTTATAATAATCTTCCACGTCTTATCTTTCAAAATACATTAAGTCATTTACATTTCATTCACTCAGATAAAATATTTACAAAAGTTGCCTAATTACCGGGAGGAATGGAGGAAACATCTTGTTGCACGCGGTGCTTAAATTCAGAACAGCTGTCAGTCAAAACCCATACAGCACTGTGAAGCGCAGAGCCAAAGCACTGACATGTATAGCATGTTACTGTACAGCCACTACATTCCAATTTAGGTGCTAATTAGTGCCAAAATCTGCCACTTTCAACTTGTTTTTCTAGTACGAGTGCAAAGGGTTAATGTGCTGCTCCTCATCAGGTTTGTCTGATGTCGTAAACAACTTTGAAGTTTCTTAAGCCAAGAAGAAAAACCTGTCCCTTCTGCTAATGGATGTAATAGTTTTCTTCGGATAAAAAAAGATGTACAGTACTTCAAAATGTCCTCATTGAAATATCACACAAAGACAGCCCACTGAAGACCTCTGCGCTACTGTAGAAACCTGAGGTAGAGGATCGCTTAACCTTTTACAGCAGTGGGCTAAATCAGGGTCACATAGTGTTTCTCTGTAGTCTTAAACAAATATACTTTGAAAAAAAAGTTTACTCCTAAAACACATTGTTATGGGCTTAAAAAAAAAAAGACAAATGTACCATGTCAGATATACAGTTGAAATGTATTTATTTATTTACACTTTATATAGTACATCATAGAAGACTGAAATATAACAAAACCGTTTGACATAGAAACACCGGATTTAAGGTGGCTTTTAAAAAAATAATGTTTATTAATTATGAAAAATATGAATAACGTTCCACCCATGAGGCCACTAGGTCATTTGACTGCAGGAAAGGGCTACAACCTCCTTAAACTCCAATCTTTGTTGTTATCCTCTTTCATTGCTGTTCCTAGTCGATGCTCTCACATAATGTTACAGTTTATGTTAACCCTGCAGTGGGTGTTCATGACAACAGCTGCCCCTCTCATGCAGCACTCTGACACAGACTAGAAATAGACACAATCTCTATGTAAACTGACATTTATAAGATTGAGTTCTTCACCATGCCTCCTAACGCTCTTATGACCTTCTGAGATCGCTTCCTAAATGCCTCGCTCTCTGCAGATGCTTAACATGCACCTCAGCGATGCTGCCTCCGTTCCCTACTTGCACAATCCTGCTGCTTCTTCCAAATTTGGGCTGTGTTCAAGCATGGTGAAATGAATCAATTAAGGTGCTCTCTAACTACTCATGCGAATCACACGTCATAATCTGAGCGTGACCCAGAACAACCATGTAAATGCAGCTCTACATGTAAATGAGCATTCTTTCAGAAGCAATCACATGGCTGTTGTTGAAATTCAATTAGGTGGTTGCCATAGATATAAAGTGGAGCTCTAGATATCAGTACCAGGAGAGCCAATGACTGAGGGACAAGAAAAAACATAAACATGTATTGTCTCCTGTTTTGTGTGTAAATTCACAATTATAGCGTCTTCATTTATAGTGATAACTACGGTTGCAAAACTACCGGTATGTGATTCCGGTAACATTGGCAATTTACAGGTAATCTATAGCAATCTATGGTAATTTATAATTGAATAACCTTTTAAAAAATGATTAATATATAGTATATCTTTTCTGTGTCCAAATTGTCCATGAGTTTCTAGTGGATCGGCCATACCTTTCAAGAAAATAGACTAATTAAAAAAAAAAGCATCTAATCAACAATGGCTTTATTTTCAATTAACTCTGCAACTCTTGAAACTATTGTCTTTTTTTTTTTACAACTGCCACCAGTTTGGCTTCAAAACATTTACAAAAGACATGTTGACGTAGTAAAAAAAAAATCTAAGTAATGAAAAATAAATAAAGGATATTTCATGCTACACTAGTAGTATTCACTAAGTTGATGGTTTATATTTAGGATAATGTTTTACAACTTTGTCATTTTCTATTTTAAAATCATCTAATGTATATTTCAGGTGTGATAAGGCCATACAGAGGGCCAGAGATAATTGTGACCGACCAGCTCGATTTGGTCTTATGTAGCAACATTTTTTATTCTGTTTTTTACATTGGATAAAAGTAGACGACAGTTGAGGAGCAATGGGAAAGTATTTCTGCTTTGAAATTTGATAAACTTGAGAAAATGTTTTGATACACCTACTGGAGAGCTCTTCTTTGTCTACACCCATTCAGCATCGTTCACACACTCTTAAGCCTTAGCCCCACCCATCTCTTTAAAGGATTCACACTGAGTACGATAGTGCAGTAAACAACCAAAGATCAAGACTAAAGGCTGGTTTATGCTACATCTATCAACACGTCTGCATACAGTTGTCGCAGTGACATCATGAACATTCTTTTGTCTTCCGACATCAAACTTGTCGTTGTCGTTATGAAAAAGTATAAACACAAAAATGACAGGCTGCATGACATCAGTGTGTATTTTAACACCAATAAGCCTGTTTTTAAAAATGAGGTTAGTATATGTCAATCTAGCAAACCAGGCATCTAAAAGCAACTTTCTAAACAATGTTTTGGTTTGTTTCTAGCTTGTTAAGGTAATTATTTTATATATATTTTTACATACTGAGCAGCTCATGTTATAGACAGAAGCGTGCTACATGGCAGACCAATCCAAACTCCTCTCTCGGCATGTCCAGCCCATCCATTATATTATCCAAACATGGCTAACGGGAATGTTTCTGTCTTTTTCCGTGGCTAAACCAACTAGGCTCATAGTTTAACAATTTTATTAGTACTTACAGATGGCATATAAGTTTGTTACTAAGGCACATGAAAGGACATGTTCCAGAAGGCCTTTCTGCCTAAAAATACGTTTGATACGTTTAAATGCCTCTCCTGTGAAGTAGAAGCGTGACATATGCCTAGTTTCCTGAAACTAATCACAATTACAGAAACCTGTGAATATCTGAAGTACCCAAAAAGGCCACTAGATGTAATCTGATAAAATTCCATATATTCCTCGAAAGTTACCAAAATTCTGATAGTTTACTGGTAGTCTTTGAAAGTTTCCAGTAATATATCCTCCCTTTGCAACCCTAGTGATAATGAATGCCTACTGTACTAAAACAAAGACAAGTGCATGCAAACACTAGCATCATGAGGCGGGGCGGCAGGTAGCCCAGTGGTTAGAGTGTTGGGCCCGTAACTGAAAGGTTGCTGGATCGAATCCCCGAGCTGACAAGGTAAAAATCTGTCATTCTGCCCCTGAACAAGGCAGTTAACCCACTGTTCCTAGGCTGTCATTGAAAATAAGAATTTGTTCTTAACTAACTTATATATATATATACAGTGGGGAGAACAAGTATTTGATACACTGCTGATTTTGCAGGTTTTCCTACTTACAAAGCATGTAGAGGTCTGTAATTTTTATCATAGGTACACTTCAACTGTGAGAGACAGAATCTAAAACAAAAATACAGAAAATCACATTGTATGATTTTTAAATAATTAATTTGCATTTTATTGCATGACATAAGTATTTGATCACCTACCAACCAGTAAGAATTCCGGCTCTCACAGACCTGTTAGTTTTTCTTTAAGAAGCCCTCCTGTTCTCCACTCATTACCTGTATTAACAACACCTGTTTGAACTTGTTACCTGTATAAAAGACACCTGTCCACACACTCAATCAAACGGACTCCACACACTCAATCAAACAGCTGTGTAAGGACATCAGGGATAAAATTGTAGACCTGCACAAGGCTGGGATGGGCTACAGGACAATAGGCAAGCAGCTTGGTGAGAAGGCAACAACTGTTGGCGCAATTATTAGAAAATGTAAGAAGTTCAAGATGACGGTCAATCTCCCTTGGTCTGGGGCACCATGCAAGATCTCACCTCGTGGAGCATCAATGATCATGAGGAAGGTGAGGGATCAGCCCAGAACTACACGGCAGGACCTGGTCAATGACCTGAAGAGAGCTGGGACCACAGTCTCAAAGAAAACCATTAGTAACACACTGCGCCGTCATGGATTAAAATCCTGCAGCGCACGCAAGGTCCCCCTGCTCAAGCCAGTGCATGTTCAGGCCCGTCTGAAGTTTGCCAATGACCATCTGGATGGTCCAGAGGAGGAATGGGAGAAGGTCATGTGGTCTGATGAAACAAAAATAGAGCTTTTTGGTCTAAACTCCACTCGCCGTGTTTGGAGGAAGAAGAAGGATGAGTACAACCCCAAGAACACCATCCCAACCGTGAAGCATGGAGGTGGAAACATCATTCTTTGGGGATGCTTTTCTGCAAAGGGGACAGGACGACTGCACCGTATTGAGGGGAGGATGGTTGGGGCCATGTATCAAGAGATCTTGGCCAACAACCTCCTTCCCTCAGTAAGAGCATTGAAGATGGGTCGTGGCTGGGTCTTCCAGCATGACAATGACCCGAAACACACAGCCAGGGTAACTAAGGAGTGGCTCTGTAAGAAGCATCTCAAGGTCCTGGAGTGGCCTAGCCAGTCTCCAGACCTGAACCCAATAGAAAATCTTTGGAGGGAGCTGAAAGTCCGTATTGCCCAGCAACAGCCCCGAAACCTGAAGGATCTGGATGGAGGAGTGGGCCAAAATCCCTGCTGCAGTGTGTGCAAACCTGGTCAAGAACTACAGGAAACATATGATGTCTGTAATTGCAAACAAAAGTTTCTCTACCAAATATTAAGTTCTGCTTTTCTGATGTATCAAATACTTATGTCATGCAATAAAATGCAAATTAATTACTTAAAAATCATACAATGTGATTTTCTGGATTTTTGTTTTAGATTCCGTCACTCACAGTTGAAGAGTACCTATGATAAAAATTACAGACTTCTACATGCTTTGTAAGTGGGAAAACCTGCAAAATCTGCAGTGTATCAAATACTTGTTCTCCCCACTGTATATATATTCTCTATTCTCGCAAGCTTACAGAAATGATTTGCTACACAGATATGAAATGAGAGCACAGTGGTCAGGATGGTCTAGGATCAGGCTATGCAAACATAACAGCACAGTACAACATGCATACATGTACACTGTTGAATGGTACTGATGTGATGGAAATATACTGCATGCAGTGCCAGAGGTTATTGTGCGGTTCTGGTAGTTTTATAAAGACCTCTTAATAATAATATTAGTAATCACACAGTACATAGCACTTTAAGGACCCAAAGACACTTTACAATTGTAGAATTGTAATTGTAATCAGCAGTCAAAACAAAATTAGACTCAACAAAAACATAAACAGAGAGAGAGTGTATCAGTGTATGGGGAGAGTAGGGTTGGGATTAGGATACCAAGGGGTGGGGTGGGGTAAGGTGATACTCTGTATGGTGGAGAGAGGAGTGTCTTTGTAGTGTATTACTTTGCATGTATGTATGTATATGTGTGTGTGTGTGTGTGTATGGGGGAGGCCTTGTCAAAGGGGTGGGGCTTTAAGAGGGACGGAAAGATGGTGGACTCAGTCACAGATGGTTGGAGGGAGGGAGTTCCAGAGCCTATGATCAACCCTGGAGAAGGCCCTGTAGCCGAAGCTCTGGAGCTTCGACCTGGGGATGACATGGTGGCCTGCTGTGGTAGAACAGAGTGTGAAAGTGGGTTGGTAGGGGAGAATGGCTTTGTAGGTCATTTGGGCCTTATGGAGTGAGCTTGAGTTGATACCGGAGAGTATTGAGTTGCAGTGGTCAAGATGGGAGGAGAATAATGAAGCAACAGGATGGGAGAGGGAGGACCTGACTTTGGCAATGTTGCGGAGATGAAGAATAAGGATTTGACAGTCTGTCTTATGTGGTGATCTGAGAAGAGGGTGGAGTCCAGGATGACGTCAAGGTCCTATTTCACATTTGTACAAATGTGAATTCGATTTTTTTTAATGGCATATTCCATTCCCCCTGAGACATCCTTGGAGAGTGGGGTTAAGTGCCTTTCTCAATGGCACATCGAAAGATTTTTCACCAACTCTGGGATTTGAAACAGCAACCTTTCGGTGACTTAACCAATGTTCTTAACCGCTAGGCTACCTGCCACACATATACAGCGGGTGAAATAAGTATTGAACACGTCACCATTTTTCTCAGTAAATATATTTCCAAAGGTGCTATTGACATGAAAGTTTCACCAGATGTTGTTAACAACCCAAGTAATCCATACATACAAAGAAACCAAAACAAATAAGTTCAGAAATTAAGTTATGTGTAATAATGTGAAATGACACAGGGAAAAAGTATTGAACACATGAAGATAGGGAGGTTCAAAAAGGCATGGAAAGCCAAGACAACAGCTGAAAACTATCAGTAATTAAAAATCAATCCAGCCCCCTGTGCAAATTAATATCAGCTGGTTCAGTCCCAACTGATGGCCTACAAAAAGGTCTCATTGCCAAGGTGTCACACAAGACACATCTCATGCTGGGTAAAAGCAAAGAGCTGTCTCAAGACATTCGCAACCTAATTGTTACAAAACATAATGATGGCGTTGGTCATAAGCGCATTTCTAAGCTTCTGAATGTTCGAGTGAGCACTGTTGGGGCCATAATACAGAAGTAGAAAAATGGTGACGTGTTCAATACTTATTTCACCCGCTGTATAGGTTGTTGATTAGTAGGTGGATTTGTAATTGGGTGGCAACAGTCCGTTCCAGAGTCTTGGCAAGGAAGGGGAGGTTGGAAGTGTGTAATGCAGTGAGAGTACCAGACCTTATTTATCAAGAATATCAACATGAGGGCGGCAGATAA
Source organism: Thymallus thymallus (assembly GCA_023634145.1). Taxonomy (NCBI): domain Eukaryota; kingdom Metazoa; phylum Chordata; class Actinopteri; order Salmoniformes; family Salmonidae; genus Thymallus; species Thymallus thymallus. Next base: position 16,878,900 of record CM042410.1, on the reverse strand, counting down.
CCTAGTGGTTAGAACATTGGGCCAGTAACTGAAAGGTTTCTAGTTTGAATACCCAAGCCAATAAGGTGAAAAGTCTGTCGGTGTGCCCTTGAGCAAGGCACGTAACCCTAATTTGCTCCAAGGGCACTGTACTTCTATGGCTGACCCTGTAAAACAACACATTTCACTACACCTATCCGGTGTATATGATAATAAAACATATTTTATAACGTTAAGACTACAGCACTAAACAAAACCCCCATGTTTCCTTATTCCTATGTTGTAGGCCAGAAGAGCATGCATGTCACCAGCCTGCTCATCTGCCAGGGGCTGCTGTGGGTGGGCACTGTTCAGGGAGTTATCATCACTCTGCCCATGCCCAAACTGGAAGGCATCCCCAAAATAACAGGTACAGATGACGGAGGAGGATATAATGAGTCAAGGGGACTGAAAGTTTTTCACTGTGAAAAGTGATCCATTATAAAAATGGGACTAGTTTCTTCTAGGTGTATATATGTCACCATTGTGCTTCTCTGGTTGTGTCTCTGTCATGCAGGAAAGGGGATGACCTCTCTGAATGCCCACTCTGGTCCGGTCGACTTCCTGGTGGCCACGTCCAGCACCCTGTCCCCAGAGCTGCTGAAGAGCGACTCTGTGGCGGACGGACCCGACTCTGCCTGCGGAGGGGAGGACCGCAGTGACTCCTCCTCCCAGGAGTCTCTGCCGCAGTCAGGCTCCTCCCAGGGGGAGGAGGGGGGCAAGGGGCGGGGTGTTCTGCTACAGTACATGTTGCACTCCACATCGGGGTTGCCAGGGCGACCGCTAACGGCGCGGGGCGATGAAGCATCTGACTCCTCCCTGGAGTCTTTGGAGCACAGGCTGGAGGACGGCTCAATCTATGAGTTCAGTGATGACCCAGAGATGTGGGTGCGGAGGCGCCCCTGTGAGTGGGAAGGGGGGCGCAGGGACAGAGTGACCTCGGCAGCGGTCATATCTGGGGGCTTCCACAGACTGAGGGAAGGGACAGCAGAGTGGGTGGGTGTGGAGTCTTCAGAAACCACCCTGATGGTATGGCAACTACCACTAACAGTGTGATCTGGGTATCAACATTCAGGCAGTGTAGAGGGGAGAAGCAGATCTTTGCCCCAGCCCTGAATCCTCTCCATCCCATTGTGTGTTAGGGAGCTCCTGCATGCTCCATTTGAGGAGACCTACTGGTGGCCTGTGAGGCATGGGGCACTGCCATCCCATTGGTGGATCTGGATGTCCCTGCTTACTCAGCCTCAGCCACAGGCCCAGAGCCTTTCTTGTGACAACTTAAACTGGTCCTCTCCCCCTCCTTATCAAAATGGATATGTCGAAATCAAGCATCATCAGAGCTGACAGTGCTCGCCTCACACACATATTTCTCTCCCACGGTTGACTGCCTTCCTTTGTGAGTAAGAATGGACCACATTCCTTTGAGAGTGACACTTTGTTGAATATACCATGCTGCAGTGCCAGAGATGGACCTCTTTTATCTGATCCTTTGGGAGAGAACACATCTGTTTAGGGCTGAGAAATGCTGAGAAACTACTCTAGGTGTACACAGTACTTTAGTGTTATTTAGTGCTGTTAGTTCAGCAAGCCTCAAGCTCACTCCCTGGCAATGTGAAATGTCTGTCAGTGTGTCACAAGTGAATCTGTGCTTTTAGGAAATGAAAGCGTGTTGGACAATGACTGTAAGTCCTTAATCATCTGATTGTTTATACTGCATAAATATATATTTTATCTGAGATATAAGAGGGAATAGAAGGCAAGGTCTTAGATGTGTCCTGGTCTACCGGAGTTTACTAGTTTTAAATTGAAATTACTGCAAAATGCATGACATAAGTTTCTTGTGGATGACGATGACATTGTCCATTTTAAGTCAGTTAAAGCAAATAAATATGCACACCAGCATGATAATATGCAGCAAACATTACTTAACCTATTACACATCAAAAGGCCTACTGTCACGTCTGGGTGTTAACATAGACCAAGGCGCAGCGCAGGAATTGTTCGACATTTTATATTACTAGGTAAAAACAACTCTATGACGAACTAATCCAAACAATGAATACAACAGATAAGCGCCTAAAAGAGAGAATGCTTTGTATGGGGTTTTGTGGCAATATCCACACACGCAAACATTTGACAAACCTATCCCCTAGTGTCCTTATACATTTGTATCTCCTTTCCTTCGCTCCCTGTTTGAAGCCATTGCCATCGGTGGTCTGGTGTGCCCTGTTTCTATTCTATTCTGCTACAATGGAAATGGCCTACCTTTGACAATGTCTTTGAAAATGTTGATTGACAAATTCATTGAGATGTTTGGCTATGAATGCATGGTGTTGAAGACTTAGTGTTCTTTTGAGTTGCCTATGCTGCTGGATGGAAGTGATGGTTGATTCAATATTTTGTCACCACTTCTGTAGAATCTGTTGTATAATTCCCTTTCCATCTCCATACCCAAGTTCTCCTTTTCATCCCTGATTTCTATGGTTCTGAAACATTATTTTACTTTGTCTCCCCGGACTTAAAATACAGTTGCTTTGTTGAACAGGTCAAGGTCAACAAAAAACATAACTCAATACAGATTGTTGTGTTGTTTCTATCCAAATGTACAGTGCACGTGAGAAAAGCTGTTGAAAGCGTACTGTACAAGACTTGTTTAGTGTTCCTATGATAATACTATTCTACAACTCTATTCTGGAGGTCACCTACATTTTAAGGTTATTTGGGTGTAGCCAGAGTGTATGATTGAGTAACCTTTATGTAGTATACATTAGTGGCAATAAGTGCCGTTTAAGATGAGGGAGACCGATTTATTTTTTTATGAGCAGGACCTTATTTCTATTACAGCATATTAGATGACTGTCATTCATATTCCATTCACCAGGCTCAATGTAACATCAATAGGTTTAGGCTACTACATGACTCTTGACTGCCTAGTTAAATAAATAAATAACTCAAATTTTCCCTATACCCATCATGAGGTTCCTACAACGTAGCCTACAAATTAAAGTTTACGAGAAAGGTGCACAGGTTGAGAGAAAAATTTGAGTAATTAAGGTGACACATTCAGTATCGCCTTGCAGACTCAGTTCACTTTCATAGCAGCAACATACAAACAGCATGATAATTAGCTTGTTGTATAATTCCGTCTCGCATCTACGCGTTCTCCTCCTCTCAACTTTTCCCTTTCTCTTGTGGGATTCATATCTTAATGTGTATCTTAATATTATTTTATCTATTCACACTCATAAATGGAGGTTGTCCATTATAACTTTACACTCATACTAACCATACTCTGTTCTTATAAAACAGATTTTGCAGCTACTAGAAGCTACCCATGCTTTTGACTTTCATTCACATAACTGAAAATAATGTGTCCTGATAATACTATAGACTTTGACACCCCTGTGGTAGAGGAAGAGGCTTGTGATAAGTAACTTGGTTTAACTTTTGAACATGACAAAATAATGATGCGACTCAGTTGTATACGTGGATAGAGTGAGCAGTCTAACATTAGATGTACTGTATAATGTTAAGTTACATTGCACATATAAAACATCACTTAACTCCATTAAATGTCAATTCCAGTTTCCCTTTGGTACATTAATGAATACATGCTTACATACTGTACTTTAAAAGTGTTTCATAATTCATGTGTAACATGTCAATGTTAAATAAATACTTCATACTGATAACATGATATTCCAATTATCTTTTGTGGGGCTCAAATTAAGGTTGGTGTGTTGATTTTAAGATATCTGAAGCAGTTCAATTACCAAAAACAACATCAACTTTTTCTACATTTTGACCCATTTTGTGATGCCTAATAAGAGTCTGTTAGAGACCACTGTGTCCAATCTCTTTGCTCGTCCGATTTAGAACCAGACTTCACAATTCTCTGTTTAGACAGCCCATGGACAGCCCAGCCCAGTCTGTTTGACCTGGTGACCCTCCCTGCTCAATCTGCCCATATGTCTCCACACCACTAGCCCTCCATGTGGGACACCAGCTGCATATCTAATCGCTGGCTCTCTACAGTTCGGGAGATGTTCTCTCTGTGTAGGATTGTGAAGCAGCAGCTGACAACCCTGCTTACTACAGTTTCTGTATGGTCCGGTTGGCCATTAGGACTGTTTGCTACAAACTCCTGACCTGCCAGTTGCATTTCCTCAACCCCGTCTCTTGTCCTCATGTCTCCTCCTCATGAATCGCTGTGATAGCTCCCTGCTGACAGCAGCTGATAAACAGGGTGATGTCTTCAGTTAATAATGTTGATCAGCTAATACTCTATGCAACATAATGCAGAAGAGCATGGATCCTAATATGCTTCAACAGTTTTTGAGTGTGAATAATCTGCATTGTTGTTCGCTTCTCTTTATTTCTCAATTTTCACAGTAATTTCTCATTTACCAAGCTGCTCACTCTTATTAGGGCTCACCTGGGGAGAACAGCTAACTACAGAACAGAAGACAATGAAGAGGCAGAATGAAGAACACATAATGCCCTGTGCTGCTGTACCTGAACGGCGACAAAACCAGTCATAGAACAGGGAACATAATGCTGATCTGATAAAGCTCTGCTGAATTGCACTTTGTACCTGGGTCAGTAATAGAACGCATCCTTCTCTGCAAGCAAAACGACACACTGAGAAAAAGCCCAAAATGCTGCGCAAGCTTTTCGCTGTCAAATAGAACTCAAACAGTAGTGCATTGTGTCCCTTTCTTCCAGGGGAACTTCACAAACCCCTTTCTAAACCTTTCTAATGATATTTTTCCCAATTAGCCCTGCCCCAGAAGAGATTTGACTATCTTGAGCCCCAGCTTTGCACCTGTGAAGCTGGCAGTGTCACGCTCCCTGCATCTCAGGTATAATTTGCATGGCTCGGTCAAGGCTAAACTGGTGCGGATGAAGGATGCAGTTTGAAGGTCTTCATGCTTTATCTATTGGCTCCAAAAAGCTGGGCATATTTGCATTGCTTTTCATTTCCGCCGGCTCAGCAGTTCAGATGATAAAGGAAGAACAGCACACTGTACCAACTATCCTCGACAAAGGAGGCTGTAGCTGACGATTTGCATTAAGAGAATGCAAAGATAGGGCCCACATACACAGTCATATTGGGTGTTATTATGGGCCTCCATCAAAGCTCTTAGTTTATGTCTGTATAATAACAAATATTAGAAATATGACCAGCAATGGGCTTAGATATGGTTTATGTGATGGCAAATGTTGGTAATACTGACCATTTCAAGTTCATTTGAATAAGCAAGGCCTATATTTCTCAGAGGTTTCCAGAAGTCACAACTTAGATGGAAAGCTACTGAGATTGGTAGCTCCTATCTGTCATATCTTTAATCTCAGCCTAGAGGAAGGTTTTTGTCCTCAGGCCTGGAGGGAAGCCTAAGTCAAGAGTGGTAAAGCAGCCTTTACTGGTTCTTTTTTAAATTTAACCTTTATTTAAATAGGCAAGTCAGTTAAGAACAAATTCTTATTTACAATGACAGCCTACCCCGGCCTACCCTAACCCGGACAACTCCTGATCACAGCCGGTTGTGATACAGCCCGGGATCGAACCAGGGTCTGTAGTGACACATCTAGCACTGAGATGCAGTGCCTTAGACCGCTGCACCACTCGGGAGCCCCACTGACAGCAGTTGACAGTTCTAACAGCAGACCTATCTGCTTACTGCCAACTCTTAGCAAACTGTTGGAAAAAATATTTAGTCCTTTTCGTTATGTGTCAGACCCCAGTAAGACTAGCTGTCACCATTTGCGTCGGCTAATGGGGATCCTAATAAATCAAATAAAAAATGTAATTGTGTTAAGTTTCCCAGACAGACCTGCCATGCAGGAGACCATGCTGCTCTAACTGTCAGGCCCATCACTCTCTCATTGCTCTGGGAAGACCTGTCTGTACAAAGTGCTTTGTGGAGGCTCCTGGAGCGACTCACTCAAATATTTTATTTATCGCCTTTTAATCATGCAGAGGATTGATTAAATTTTGATCGCTGTACATTATTCAGCCTGTCTCTTAGGAGAAGGTCCGCTCCATGGCTTGACACCATGGTGATATTGAATACTTATCATCTTCAGTGATATACATCGCCATGTCCGGAGACTGGGAGAAGGGCTATTGAAAAATATACACACTTCATAAAAATAACAATGACAGTTTTCACTATTCACTGCACCCTAGTCCCAGTCCTTGATGTCATGATGTATACTGTATGTTAACAGTGTGTAAAATGATAATTGGATTTTACAGGAAATCTCCTCAAACTACATTATGCTATAGGCCTCTCCCTTCTCTTTATTTACCTTTGGTAATATAAAACATTTTACACACTGTACTTTTTTCTGACCTGCAGCGTTTATTTTATGAGAATGTTCAGTCCTTTGAAGGGTGACCTTCAATTCATATCTATTGCTGTAACTCTCTCCTACCATCTCACTGGGAGCTCCTTGGAGGAGATAAAATGTTGGTTTATGTCTTGCAGTAAATCAAATCACTTTTATGCCAACATTTCTTCCACTACTCAAACAAAATGAGAGCGTTAGCATTCAGGTATAGTCAATTCAGTCCTCGCTCTCTCTTCTCCCTATCACTGGTGATTTTGGATGACGGCCATCGAACAAGTCAGAGGTAAATAATATGTGTTGAATATGACAACAGCCCTGTTGTGTTTTACAAGGTGAACAACATATGAATTGCTGCATCCTCAATATAGAAAATAACAAAAACAAATCGATACTTTCTCTCCTTGGTATCCATATTGAGAGGCTATTATTTCACTATGTGTCTGTTTGGTGCCCTAAATCAGCACTTGCCTCTCCTATCTTCTCCATCTGTGTCCTTTGTATGACAGCTGTACCACCAGCCAAGAGTAGTACACACCATATCAGCAGTACACACCATATCAGTCCCCTGGCAGTCGTCTCATCCTCACTCCCTTGCTCTCTCTCTCACATATACAGTTGAAGTCGGAAGTTTACATACACTTAGGTTGAAGTCTTTCAAACTCATTTTTCAACTACTCCACAGATTTCATGTTAACAAACTATAGTTTTGGCAAGTCAGTTAGGACATCTACTTTGTGCATGACAACTAATGTTTACAGACAGATTATTTCACTATATCACAATTCCAGTGGGTCAGAAGTTTACATAAAATAAGTTGACTGTGCCTTTAAACTGTTTGGAAAATTCCAGAAAATGATGTCATGGCTTTAGAAGCTTCTGATAGGTTAATTGACGTTATTTGAGTCAATTGGAGGTGTACCTGTGGATGTATTTCAAGGCCTACCTTCAAACTCAGTGGCTCTTTGCTCGACATCATGGGAAAATCTAAAGAAATCAGCCAAGACCTCTGAAAAAAATTGTAGACCTACACAAGTCTGGTTCATCCTTGGGAGCAATTTCCAAACGCCTGAAGGTATGCTCATCTGTACAAACAATAGTATGCAAGTATAAACACCATGGGACCACGCAGCTGTCAAACTGCTCAGGAAGGAGACACATTCTGTCTCCCAGAGATGAACGTACTTTGGTGCGAAAAGTGCAAATTAATCCCAGAACAACAGCAAAGGACCATGTGAAGATGCTGGATGAAACAGGTACAAAAGTATCTATGTCCACAATAAAATGAGTCCTCTACCGACATAACCTGAAAGGCCGCTCAGCAAGGAAGAAGGCCACTGCTCCAAAAACGCTATAAAAAAGCCAGACTACGGTATGCAACTGCACATGGGGACAAAGATCGTACTTTTTTGAGAAATGTCCGCTGGTCTGATTAAACAAAAAGAGAACTGTTTGGGCATAATGACCATCATTATGTTTGGAGGGAAAAGGGGGAGGCTTGCAAGGCGAAAAACACCATCCAGCTTTGCTGCAGGAGGGACTGGTGCACTTCACAAAATAGATGACATCATGAGGAAGGAAAATTATGTGGATATATTGAAGCAGCATCTCAAGACATCAGTCAGGAAGTTAAAGCTTGGTCGCAAATGGGTCTTCCAAATGGACAATGACCCCAAGCATACTTCAAACGTTGTGGCAAAATGGCTTAAGGACAACAAAGTCAAGGTATTGGAGTGGCCATCACAAAGCCCTGACCTCAATCTTATAGAAAAGTTGTGGGCAGAACTTAAAAAGTGTGTGCAAGCAAGGAAACAAACCTGACTCAGTTACACCAGTTCTGTCAAGAAGAATGGGCCAAAATTCACCCAACTTATTATGGGAAGCTTGTGGAAGGCTACCCGAAACGTTTGACCCAAGTTAAACAATTTAAAGTCAATGCTACCAAATACAGAGTGTACAGTACAGTATGTAAACTTCTGAACCACTGGGAATGTGATGAAAGAAATAAAAGCTGAAATAAATAAATAATAACTTTTATTCTGACATTTCACATTCATAAAATAAAGTGGTGATCCTAACTGACCTAAGACAGGGAATTTTTACTAGGATTAAATGTCAGGAATTGTGAAAAACTGAGTTTAAATGTATTTGGATAAGGTGTATGTAAACTTCCGACTTCAACTGTACACTCAAAAAAATGTTTTTGTCTTGTCCACTATATGGCAGATTGAAGGAGTACAAACGTATTCCATAGACATTTTGTGACATGCATGTTCTGTATGTATTTTTTTATTAGCCAAAATTCTCTGCTTTTATGCAGGTAAGCACAAACATACCCTGCCATCATAAGTTTGTTTTTTAAGTCAGCCAGTACCAAATTTCCGCTGCATCCTGATGTGTAAGAAGAGTGTATTTTGATTCTATTAGGCTGTCCAAAGTGAACTAGAAAAGGGTATAACCCTCCCTGTCAAGGCTGATCTCTAATCTGAGGAAGAAGTGAGGCTGGATAATGGACTTTTTACACGGGGCCCCAGGACTGACTGGCGCACACATAATGTGGTTTTGGAGTCTTAGCTTTCAAAGGGAGTGAAAATCAATATTAATGGTGGAAGAAATTATATTTATTCAAATGCAATTTTACTTCTGATAGCATGAGGAGAGGAGGCCTCAGTCTGCACAGAAAGTACACCAGCCTGAAAGTGTCAGGTCTTAGCGGGTCGACATTCACTGTAACCAACATTGACAGGGAATGTTTTTAAACCTCTGTCATCCTAGTCTCTTTGTATATTTCTGCTCCTTGTTTTCCAACTATACATGAACTGCTGGTTAATTTTCACTTCTTGAAGTAATTGTCACTCACAGTCATCTACGAATAGAAGATGCAGACAAATCATTATTGTGTCTCTGTAACAAACTGCTGAGATCTTAGTTCACAAAACAAGATTACCCTTTTGGCATTGGTGAAGACTGGATGTGATACATCACGCTGTGCACTTTTGTCAGTTGAGCAGTGTCCTTTTTACTGACCAGTATGGGGCCATCATCAGACACACAGCACAGCACACCATGTTTGCTTGGTAGGGACCTTTGACCTCCCCTTTCAATAGGCAGCTTTGATGCAATCTGTGATGTAGTAGAAGCTAGTGTTTCTTTATCTGCTCCCAGCTGTAATAGAACAAAAGGGTGATGGAATTATCACAGCCAAAGCTGTTTGATGACTGTAAAGTGCAGACACGGGTTGCCATTTAGAAAATTGGTCACTCAAATCGAATTGGATGCCTATTACTCATTAAAACAATGTTTTGGTCTGTGATTCCAAATGAAAGAAAGCATTGTATTCTGTCATGGCTTTGACTTGTCAATTGACCACTTCCTTGCTACAGAGAATGATTCCTTGCCAAGCATAACAGCATGCCAGATAGAACAAGAGTTGTAAGTTCTCCTGACCAATTGTGCTATTTTGTATGTTTCTTTGCATTGATCTTAATTTTTTTTGTACATAATGTTTTGGCCATCATTTCATATGACCGAAAAGAGCTTCTGGGCATCAAAACAGCGATTACTAACCTCGATTTGGATGAGAACTTCTATTTCAACGAATTGGAGGCGAAGGACATAATGCTAAACTGGATGAGCTCCGTTCGAGACTATCCTATCAACGTGATCTGAAGAACTGTAATATCCTATTTCGTGGCTGAACAAGGACATGGAAAATATAAATCTAATTGTTGTTTCTATACATCGGCAGGACAGAACAGCTACGTCCAGTAAGCTGAGGGGAGGGGGTGTGTGTCTCTTTGTCAACAACAGTGCCGATCTCTACTATTACGGAAGTCTCGAGGTTCTGCTCGCTTGAGTTAGCCTCATGATAAGCTGTAGACCCGCAATTTACCAAGAGAGTTTTCATCTATATTTTCGTAGGTGTCTATTAACAAACACAAACTGATGCTGGTACTAAGACCACGCTAAACAAGCTGTATAAGGCCATAAGCAAACAAGAAAATACTCACCCAGATGCGGCACTCCTAGTGGCTGGGGATTTTAATACAGGGAAATTACCGATACTGGTAGAAACCTCATTTCTACCAGTGTGTCTCCTGTGCAACTAGAAGTAAAAAATACTCTAGATCACCTCTACTCAACAAACAGAGAAGAATACAAAGCTGTCCCTTGCCCTCCATTTGGAAAATCTGACCATAACTCCATCCCAGTACAGGTGCGTGGGTAAAATCACTGAGGTAGCCAAGTCAAGAAAAAAAGCCATATTATAACAAATGTGTTGTGATAATTGCATTGTTTTCTCTATAGCCTGTTAACTGCGATATACTGTATAGGCCTAAGGCTGAGACAATAAGAAGACACAGTAGCAAAATAAATTCAACCACACATTTGTTCAAATTCAACCACACAAAAAACGGAGAACAACATCTGTCCAGTCAAGTCCACAAACAAACAGCTACATATAATATGGCTGTCCATGGTATTGATTTCTGTGTATGAGTGCAAATGAAATGTCAATGCCATCCTCCTCTCTTTCATGACTTTGTCATACAGTACGCGCATTGTTTTTTATTGTCCTAAGCTACCTGACTAAAATGCTTGCTCACTAGCATAACTTCCTTTCATGGGCAACAATGCGCCATTCCAGCTAGTTAACATCAACTACATCTAGCTATATAATGAACTTCCATCCTCTCAGGCCAGGTTAGGTCAGAATCAACGGTATAATCATTGGCCTAAATAAATAAAAATGGGCCGCCTCCAGGTGGTGAGGGTAGGCAACAACACATCCGGCACGCTGACCCTCAACACAGAGGTCCCTCAGGGTGCATGCTTAGTCCCCTCCTGTACTCCCTGTTCACCCACGACTGCATGGCCACGCACGACTCAAACACTTTCATTACTTTTTTCGGACGGCACGACAGTGTTAGGCCTGATCACCGGTGACGATGATACAACCTATAGGGAGAATGTCAGTGACCTGTCAGGACACCACGCCCCCATCCATATTGACAGGTAGTGGCTAAGATAGTGGCTAAGTTAGCTATTAGCCACTATCGGTAGCCACTGTCACTTAGTTCCCTTAAATTTGTAGTCTGCACATGGAATCATCATGGACCAAAACTGGAGCGTGGGGAATGACTTATGATGACGTGACTGTTATGTCAGTTCCATGATCAGTGAGGATTAGTGTAGATTTATAGGACTATTCGTCAACCCTTATTGTTACAGTTTTCTCACCTTCCAATATTTAATGGATTGAACAACTGAATGGCAACTTTCAAGATTAATCAAACCATTAAATATTTGATTCAGCAATATATTTTGTGCATTAAAAGGCTCTGCAAACCTGTGGGTAGATTCCAAAATACGTTCCTAAACCTAAATAACCTACAAGATCAGATAATTTTTTTATCTGGTTCTGAAACGGAGATATGCATAGGGCTATATTTTGATGGCTTTCTTTAATTGATCCTTAATATTCTGAACCTGTTCTCTTGATACATTATAGTGAGTATGTCGATAACATTCAAATTAAATGTTCACTGTATTTAAACGGCTGGCTTTGATAAATGTACTGAAAACCAGTGGCGTGTATTCATGGGTACCAAGGGAAGCCAGGCTTCTCCAAATATTTGACAAAGAAAGCTGAGCTCAACTGTGGGTTGTCCTGATGCAGCAAAACTCCCACCAAAGGAGGCCAGTTTGGATTTGGCTTCACGCCAATCAAATCACATCCTGAGCAAAACATCATCATTGTCAACAAAATGTGTCTGTGTCTGGTCTGCTTGTGTCAATGTCCTGCAGTAGCTAGCTTGCTAAATCGGCCCTTTGCTAAACCATGGTTGGAGATGGGGATTTAGACTTTTGGTTTTGACTTAATTCTCTATATATGACGGTGATTCTGATCTAACCATAAATTCATATATTGTGCCACTGGCCTGAGACGATTAAAGTTCAATATGTAGCCTAGATGTAGCCTAGTAGGCTCATGTTAACTAGATAGCTAACTTAGCTGGTTCATTGTTGCCCAAGCGAGGAAGTTAGGCTAGCAAGCATTTTAGCTAGGTAGCCTATGAAAACAAAAACTAAAAGTGCACAGAACCCGCTTTGCCAACATGAAAGAGAGGAGGACGGCATTGGCGTTTAGCTACAAGTAGGGTGAGTCCCCCCAAAAAGATTAAGCACACACAAACACACACACAGAAATCAGTACCATGTTTTTAGTGTTATCTTTAAGTTTGTTTTCAGTTTGCTTTGATGATGTTTAAATTTTTAAGTTGAAATGGTGCTGGAATAGTGGAGGCAGTGCTTCCATCTTGTGCTGACTTGTGTGGCCAGTGGTTCTAAATAAGTAGTTGTTTAGTAAACTGTCGAAAACATTAACTTGCTTGACCATTCTGCAGGTCATAACTGTTTGTTTCATGCAATATTTGCTTTGTGGACCACCAGAGACATTTCTCTCCAGTTTGGTGATGAAACAAACGTATGTGTAGTTGAATTTAGTCACTGTGTGACTCTTGTCTTTTTGTTGTCATGGCCTAATGGTTTATAGAGCAAACAATGAAATTATCACAACATAGGTTGTAATATGGCTTTTTTACTGGCTTGGCTTGGCTTTCACAGTGATTTTACTTACGCACTGCTACTGCTGAAAACCCCAAAGAATGAAAATCATGAGGAAATCGGTTGGCCAGCAAATGATTTACATTTACTCAGTGATTAAGGGAGCCACTTCCAAAGAGCTCGTTCAGCACCTGTATAAGGTAAGTCTGAATACCAAATACTGAGAAGTGCTTAAATCAAAACGGGTAGGAAAGGCATACGTTTCCTAAGTCTGATTTGGGCCCTAACTGCGTCAATGAGATTGAGGATCATCATGCTTGCTGAGGTTGTCTGTTGAGTTACCGGTAGCACATGGCCAAAGCCCTGAAGATGGTAAGCTTTTTACATCTCAGCAACTATGAGGTATTGGTGCTTTCAGTTTCCTCATTCAACCAGGACAGCTTGTTTACAGTTTAACAACTAACTGTTTTATATAGTCTACCTTTCTCAAATTGAATGTAAAAGTATGATTAACAACATGATTGAACATTACCAGGCTATGCCTGGCACGAAATTGTTTACACATTTGGAAGCTATGTATGACACATGTCACCTTTGATTTGCATGTTTCTGCAAAGTACATTTACATTTAGATGTACTTGCTGATGAAGTGAAATTGAGTGGGAGGATGTTTTATCTTGGTTTGTCTTCATTTTAAGGTTCAGCTTGGAACATTATGCACTGAACTTGTTTTACACTGCATTTGTTTATCTGATAATTTTCATCTAAAATAATGAAGATTTGACACAACTATAATTTCTTGTTGGTAAATGCTGAGCAGATTCATAAAAGGTTTCTGTATTCACAGAGTTATTGCCTTGCTTTCCTCCATTTTCATATTGCACATATTCCTCCCATTATTCAACTAGTAAGCTCTGCTTCCTTACACAACTACCCTCTGTAACACACAACCTTTAATTCTGATTATTGTTCATAACATAATGTTGACCATAGAAACCCGATTTGCGATACTATTTGATTTAAATAATGTATGTTATGAGGTAATTGTCCCATTTCTGATACAATAAAGGGCATATGAGATAGCTCTTCAAATCTAGAGTTTAATCACTTAAAATTGAGAATGTTACAGAAATTATTTGGAGAGTCGGCTCCTAGGTGGAATTAAATCTGTAACAACTATGAAAAAAATACCTTTAATGCTCAAAATACCCCCAACATGCCCATGTAAAACAGCTAAATTAATCAACCATCCAATCAACAAATTGGTTAAGCAGACCTAAATGCACCACACCATATGCCACATGAATGCCTATCCATACATTTTCATATCCCTAGTTTCCTCACCACCTATTATTTTTCGAGGAACCATAGTGTAGCACATGGGGATGTTAAACTTACTCCTCAACCTGAAGTGTCGCCACTTGCACCGCCAAATTGTTAGCTTTTCGCCTTGTGCCAACTGGTAAGACACTTCAGGAGGGCGGTCACATGTACTAGCAGGGTAGAGGTCCTCGATTTGTGCCTCGGTGTGAGCCAAATCAGGGGGAAGTGGTAGTCGCTAAGCAAGCAGTGTGACGTCCTTTACAATAGCAGAACATGGTGTGAGATTTATAGAGATTCAGTCTGCTGGGTTAATCACAGGCATTCCTGTAGGGTGTGGGGTGTGGAGGCTGAAGGTCATTTCTAAACCCACTTCCTCTTGAAAGGGTCAAAGATGGTGAAAAATTACAGATAATTTACCCTTCGCAAAGTCCCACCCTCCTTGGTTACTGTCGCAACCTCAAATAATATTTTCCCGGGAAGTCACAATGATCTCAAACTGTGTTTTTAAATACAACAAAATTAAACCTAGACTACCAGTTGCTAAACTGGAAACTCTCTGGTATGTTGTGGTAGACTGTCATTACAATTTTTTCACAGGAACCAGGTACAATTATGTTTATAGCGTGTCTCTGAATTCACTGTGAGCATGCAGTCAAAGCTACTAATAACTTTTGGAGCTAACTAGTGCTCTCAAATCTTATCCTGATGTCAACAGCAGATGGGAGTTGTATTCATAATATGGCTAACTCATTCCAGGGTTTTTCTTTATTTTTACTATTTTCTACATTGGAGAAAAATAGTGAAGACATCAAAACTATGAAATAACACGTATGGAACCATGTAGTA
This sequence comes from Thymallus thymallus, assembly GCA_023634145.1. Classification (NCBI taxonomy): domain Eukaryota; kingdom Metazoa; phylum Chordata; class Actinopteri; order Salmoniformes; family Salmonidae; genus Thymallus; species Thymallus thymallus. The sequence continues at coordinate 16,863,795 of CM042410.1, read as the reverse complement.
ACCAAAAAAGTTATGTTTTATATTTAAGATTCTTAAAAGTAGCCTATGTTTGCCTTGATGACAGCTTTGCACACTCTTGGCATTCTCTCAACCAGCTTCATGAGGTAGTCACCTGGAATGCATTTCAATTAATAGGTGTGCCTTGTTAAAAGTTCATTTGTGGAGTTTCTTTCCTTCTTCATGTGTTTGAGCCAATCAGTTGTGTTGTGACAAGGTAGGGGTGGTATACATAAGATAGCCCTGTTTGGTAAAAGACCAAGTCCATAATTATGACAAGAACAGCTCAAATAAGCACTATTTTAAGACATGAAGGTCAGTCAATCCGGAAAATGTCAAGTACTATAAATGAGGCAAGACTTGCTTGGGCCAAGAAACACGAGCAATGGACATTAGACTGATGGAAATCTGTCCTTTGGTCTGATGAGTCCAAATTTGAGCTTTTTGGTTCCAACCGCCATGTCTTTGTGAGAAGCAGAGTAGGTGAACGGAGGATCTCTGCATGTGTGGTTCCCACCTTGATGCATGGAGGAGGAGGTGTGATGGTGTGGGGGTGCTTTGCTGGTGACACTGTCAGTGATTTATTTAGAATTCAAGGCACACTTAACCTGCATGGCTACCACAGCATTCTGCGCTTAGTGGAACTATCATTTGTTTTCAACAGGACAATGACCCAACACACCTTCATGCTGTGTAAGGGCTAATTCGACCAAGAAGGAGAGTGATGGGGTGCTGCATCAGATGACCTGGCCTCCACAATCACCTGACCTCAACCCAATTGAGATGGTTTGGGATGAGTTGGACCGCAGAGTGAAGGAAAAGCAGCCAACAAGTGCTCAGCATATCTGGGAACTCCTTCAAGACTGTTGAAAAGCAATCCAGGTGATGCTGGTTGAGAGAATGCCAAGAGTGTGCAAAGCTGTCATCAAGGCAAACGGTGGCTACTTTGAAGAATCTCAAATATAAAATATATTTTGATTTGTTTAACACATTTTTGGTTACTACATGATTCCATATGTGTTATTTCATAGTTTTGATGTCTTCACTATTATTCTACAATGTAGAAAATAGTAGAAATTAAGAAAAACCCTTGAATGAGTTGGTGAGTCCAAACTTTTGACTGGAACTGTATATTCTAGGTAGTGTCAGAGAAATTCAAATTCAAGTGTCAAAATTGTCAAAGACTCCAGTCACCCATGTCATTCTCTCTGCTATCGCTTTGCAAAGTCACTTTACCACTACCACACTGTCGACACAACACAAAACAAAAAATACATTAATTGCACTATAACAGTGACAAGTGGTGCCCACAAACTGTTAGGGCCTACATAAAGCTGTCCCAACAGCAGTCACAACAGCAGTCCCATAACCTTACCACTGCTACACCTGGCTATCAATGGAGCCTTCTCTGGCAGTGAAACAGTTCATGCAGCCTCATTTACTACCTTTTAAAAACACATAGCCGATATGGCTGACTTGTTTAAAAAAAGGTGGTTTCTACTGACAATTGAGATGTACAAACTATGACATAAGAGGACAACAAGCGGATAAGAGGCAATCCGTAATTTACACCAAGTCAGAACCGTAGGATAGATAAAGGGGGCACATAAGCAGACAATGAAAGCTCTTACGATATTCAATGATTACATTTCTCTAAACAGGTTAGAGGTTACATGTGCACCACCAAGTCAGAACAGTAGGCGAAATCAAGAGGGGAAAATAGACCACATTATTAGGGTGAGACACATGGGTTACTAACAGCTTACTACAGTATACATATTCCCCTGGCATATTACATAATTTATGCAGCAGCATACAATACATTTTTGGAATCACCATGTTGTGCTGTGCTCACTTGAACAGAAAGGTGGCGTGGTGGTCCTTCTTGGGCAGATTTTGTCATTAAATTTTGTCATCAAAGTCTGGCATTCTCTGGATTTATGGTGCTTTCAAGACAACTGGGAACTATGAAAAAAACAAGGTAGAATCATGATGACGTCAGTGATCTTCAGGTAGTAGCTCTAGAAAGAGGCCCGAGTTCCGGATTTACAATTCCGAGTTGCATGACTGTTCAAAAAGTATTTTCCCAGTCTGAACTTATTTTTTCCCTGAGTTCTGAGCTGTTTTGAACACACTGAAGTCAGATTTCGCAGTTCTGAGTTAACAGTTGTTTTGAGCGCGGCACAAATCATGCTTCATTGACAGCATGGTCAATGTTGAATGTTTATAATTTTAAGATTGGAAAAGGGACCCTTAATCCCAGATTTAGGACCACACAGCCACTCCACTGAATAGCAGGCTAGTGATTTATTTGCAATGCTGGCAGAAGCGCCACTGATTCCTTTCAAACCACTCATTGTTGAATTTGCAATTTCCAACTTGTTGTGTAATGTTTATGTCCAATGGCCGATGAGCAGCGATACGTTTTATCCATAATTTCTCTTCATTATTTCTCTTTCTCATTATTTCTCTTTCTCTTCATTAAATATGACAAGGATTAAAAAGGATTTGCCAGTAGATTGTTGACTTGATTCATGATGATGACTGCTAGCTAAGATGATGTTGACATGATCAGTCCAATCAAAGCTACTGTAGATATACCGTGATTTGACGTAATTTTATCTTTGGCCAATGACCTTTAGCATTATTGGATGGGCATTGGCCACACTCTATGGCAGCACCCAAGGGGCTTGAATTGTTGAGCTCTACCCTTAGACTTGGCGGTGTCATAGTGTTCCCATGAGTGACAGAACACTGATCCAATCATGGTGCAACTAGAGAACATTACCAACACCTATGCTCCATATCTTCCGATGGCTGCCCCAACACCATTGAAAGCACTGAGCTAGGCTGAAACACCTGCAATTTGGAGCTACTCTACCTTACTCAAGATTTGTTTATATTGTTTGTAAACTGAAATGTGACACATATGAATGACAAAATAACATGCAAAACAGGCATAGCTTAAAATGTTTTTTTCAGTTTTTCCATATATATTTCTTATTCTCACATACTTTTCCTGTAACCTGCCTCACCCAACATGGAACAGATAGATAGATAGATAGATAGATAGATAGATAGATAGATAGATAGATAGATAGATAGATAGATAGTCTTATACTTATAGTCTGGAGTGCAAAAAGCTATAGAAACACATTGCATAGTATGAGTTAATGACTGAATATGTACACTATACATTGTTATAGTGTTAGGTGAAAAAATGATACAATTATTGTACGTAGATATAAATAAAAAAATCTACTATTTCTTTCCCATTTAACTGAACCTCCGACAGAAGCTAGCTAGCCTGCTAACTAGCTTCTAGCCATTGCTAGCCACTGCTAGCGGTCTTCACCACTGCCCTGCCTGCACCAGCCAGCTTTAGTTCGGACAATATCGGCCAGTCTGCACATTGCGCTACCAACCCAGCGCATATCGGATTGCTTTCTCTACCACAACACCGGATTTCTTATTTTTCTATTTCACTGTAGAGCCTCCAGTCCTGCTCAACATGCCTCCAATAGCTCCTTTGTCCCACCCCCCACACACGCGGAGACCTCACCTGGCTTAACTGGTGCCTCCAGAGATGCAACCTCTCTCATCGTTACCCAACGCCTAGGTTTACCTCCACTGAATTCACATCCTACCATATCCTTGTCTGTACATTATGCCCTCAATCTATTCTACCGCGGCCAGAAATCTGCTCCTTTTATTCTCTGTACCCAACGCACTAGACAACCAGTTCTTAAAACCTTTAGCCATACCCTTATCCTACTCCTCCTCTGTTCCTCTGGTGATGTAGAGGTAAACCCAGGCCCTGTAGCCCCCAGTACTATACCTATTCCCCAGGCGTTCTTATTTGTTGACTTCTGTAAACGTAAAAGCCTTGGTTTAATGCATGTTAACATCAGAAGCCTCCTCCCTAAGTTTGATTTATTCACTGCTTTAGCACACTCCGCCAACCCTGATGTCCTAGCCGTGTCTGAATCCTGGCTTAAGAAGGCCACAAACTACAACATTTCCCGTCAAGATAGAACTGCCAAAGGAGGTGGAGTTGCAATCTACTTCAGAGATCTGTCATACTCTTCAGGTCTGTGCACAAACAGTTTGAGCTTCTATTTTTAAAAATCCACCTTTCCAGAAATAAGTCTCTCACTGTTGCCGCTTGTTACAGACCCCCCTCAGCCCCCAGCTGTGCCCTGGACACCATATGTGAATTGATTGCCCCCATCTATCTTCAGAGTTCGTACTGTTAGGTGACCTAAACTGGGATATGCTTAACACCCTGGCCGTCCTAGAATCTAAGCAAGATGCCCTCAATCCCACACAAATTATCAAGGAACCTACCAGGTACAACCCTAAATCCGTAAACATGGGCACCCTCATAGATATCATCCTGACTAACTTGCCCTCCAAATACACTGTCACGCTCGGGTGTGTATAGAGACCAAGGCGCAGCGCAGCGATAGTTCGACATCATTTATTAAATAAACTACACGTGAACTATACAAAATCACAACGATACAAAAACAAAAGGAAACACACTTAATTCGACATTGAACCACAATGAACCACGCCTAGGCAGTGGGAATTACACATATAAGTAGGATCCCTAATTAGAGACAATGCAATGCAGCTGCCTCTAATTAGGGATCCCACACACAACACCAAACAGACATAGAACATACAGTGGGGCAAAAAAGTATTTAGTCAGCCACCAATTGTGCAAGTTCTCCCACTTAAAAAGATGAGAGAATTTTTAATGAATTTATTTGCAAATTATGGTGGAAAATAAGTATTTGGTCACCTACAAACAAGCAAGACTTCTGGCTCTTACAGACCTGTAACTTCTTCTTTAAGAGGCTCCTCTGTCCTCCACTCGTTACCTGTATTAATGGCACCTGTTTGAACTTGTTATCAGCATAAAAGACACCTGTCCACAACCTCAAACAGTCACACTCCAAACTCCACTATGGCCAAGACCAAAGAGCTGTCAAAGGACACCAGAAACAAAATTGTAGACCTGCACCAGGCTGGGAAGACTGAATCTGCAATAGGTAAGCAGCTTGGTGTGAAGAAATCAACTGTGGGAGCAATTATTAGGAAATGGAAGACATACAAGACCACTGATAATCTCCCTTGATCTGGGGCTCCACGCAAGATCTCACCCCGTGGGGTCAAAATGATCACAAGAACAGTGAGCAAAAATCCCAGAACCACACCGGGGGGGGGACCTAGTGAATGACCTGTTCCCCTGCTTAAGCCAGTACATGTCCAGGCCCGTCTGAAGTTTGCTAGAGAGATCCAGAAGAGGAGAATGTCATATGGTCAGATGAAACAGAACTTTTTGGTAAAAACTCAACTCGTCTTGTTTGGAGGAGAAAGAATGCTGAGTTGCATCCAAAGAACACCATACCTACTGTGAAGCATGGGGGTGGAACCATCATGCTTTGGGGCTGTTTTTCTGCAAAGGGACCAGGACGACTGATCCGTGTAAAGGAAAGAATGAATGGGGCCATGTATCGTGAGATTTTCTGTGAAAACCTTCTTCCATCAGCAAGGGCATTGAATATGAAACATGGCTGGGTCTTTCAGCATGACAATGATCCCAAACACACCGCCCGGGCAACGAAGGAGTGGCTTCGTAAGAAGCATTTCAAGGTCCTGGAGTGGCCTAGCCAGTCTCCAGATCTCAACCCCATAGAAAATCTTTGGAGGGAGTTAAAAGTCTGTGTTGCCCAGCGACAGCCCCGAAACATCACTGCTCTAGAGGAGATCTGCATGGAGGAATGGGCCAAAATACCAGCAACAGTGTGTGAAAACCTTGTGAAGACAGAAAACGTTTGACCTCTGTCATTGCCAACAAAGGGTTTATAACAAAGTATTGAGATAAACTTTTGTTATTGACCAAATACTTATTTTCCACCATAATTTGCAAATAAATTCATAAAAACTCCTACAGGCCTCTCTCATCTTTTTAAGTGGGAGAACATGCACAATTGGTGGCTGACTAAATACTTTTTTGCCCCACTGTATAGAACTGCCAGACTCTGACCATAGAATTATAGAGAAGCAATAGGCTTCTCTATGGCCAGAGCCTGACATACACCTCCGTTGCCTTCAACCAGGATCTCAGCGATCACTGCCTCATTGCCTGCGTCCGTAATGGGTCTGCGGTCAAACAACCACCCCTTATCACTGCCAAACGCTCCCTAAAACACTTAAGCGAGCAGAACTTTCTAATCGATCTGGCCCGGGTATCCTGGAAGGATATTGACCTCATCCCGTCAGTAGAGGATGCCTGGTTGTTCTTTAAAAGTGTGCTTTCATCTTAAATAAGCATGCCCCATTCAAAAAATGTAGAACTAAGAACAGATATAGCCCTTGGTTCACTCCAGACTTGACTGCCCTTGACCAGCACAAAAACATCTGGTGAAAATTTCATGTCAATAGCGCCTTTGGAAATATATTTACTGAGAAAAATGGTGACGTGTTCAATACTTATTTCACCCGCTGTATATCAATGACGTCACTCTTGCTGCTGGTGACTCTCTGATCCACCTCTACGCAGACGCTTCTTTGGACACTGTGTTAACAAACCTCCAAACGAGCTTCAATGCCATACAACACTCCTTCCGTGGCCTCCAACTGCTCTTAAATGCTAGTATAATTGTTGAATTATTTATTTATTTACTACCTTTCTTACGCCCTCAACAAGCTAATACTTTGAGAACTCGATGTTAACATTAAGCTGCCTCCAGACTGCAAACAGAGCAATAGCTATGCCAACGGATTCCTTTCAATATACAGCGGGTGAAATAAGTATTGAACAAGTATTTTCTCAGTAAATATATTTCCAAAGGTGCTATTAACATGACATTTTCACCAGATGTTGGTAACAACCCAAGTAATCCATACATACAAAGAAACCAAAACAAATACGTTCAGAAATTAAGTTATGTGTAATAATGTGAAATGACACAGGGAAAAAGTATTGAACACACTTACTGATATTTATTTAATACTTTGTACAAAAGCCTTTGTTGGTAATGACAGCTTCAAGATGCCTCCTGTATGGAGAAACTAGTCGCATGCATTGCTCTGGCGTGATTTTGGCCCATTCTTCCACACAAACAGTCTTCAAATCTTGAAGGTTCCGTGGGCCTCTTCTATGAATCTTGATCTTGTCACGAACGGGTGCAGAGACAGACCAAGACGCAGCGCAGGGATAGTAGTTCGACATTTTAATCTTATACTATGTATAATCAAAACAAATGGCGAACTACAGGACACCAAAAACAAAAAAGGCACACTTACTTTCACTGTGACTGCGATATAATACGACTGGGCCCCGGTGGGGCAAACGGCTCCGGCCATGGAGCGGGGAAAACAACCGGGCCCGGACTGGGCACCGGTGGGGTAAACGGCTCCAGCCATGGAGCTGGGCAATTAACCGGGCCCGGACTGGGCACCGGTGGGGTAAACTGCTCCGGCCTTGGAGCGGGGAAAACAACCGGGCCAGGACCTTCGCTGGAGGTTCCGGGCTGCGGACCTTCGCTGGAGGTTGCGGGCTGCGGACCTTCGCTGGAGGTTCCGGGCTGCGGACCTTCGCTGGAGGTTCCGTGCTGCGGAGGGCCGGCACATGACGTACCGGACTGGGGAGGCGCACCGGAGGTCTGATACATGGAGCTGGCACTGGAAGCATCTGGCTGGACGCACGCACTGGAGGTCGGGTGCGGGGAGTAGGGCAGAGGTCCGGACCACTGGACATCGGTGAAGCGGATTGCTCTGGCCTGGGAGTGGAGACGACGACCGGACCCGGACTGGGCACCGGTGGAGCGGACTTCTCTGGCATGGGGGTGGACCACTCCGCCATCTCCCTCTCGACCTCTTCCTCTATCTCCACCAATTCCTCCAGAACCTCTCCAAAATGCTCCTCCAGATACTCTTCCTCCACCTTGCTCTGAGCCCCCCATCTGTACTTCGGCCTCTCCATGCTCCATATGGGGAGTGGTACTGGCTCGTCTTCTTCGCGGCCAGACCACCCCCATAGCCCCTCCCCAAAATGTTCTTGGGGTTGTTTGCGGGCGTTTCCCCGTCTCGCACATCGCGCATAACGCGGCAGCACCTCCTCTCTCTCCGTCTCTCCCCAGTTACGCTGCTTGGTCTGGTAGTGGTGGGTCGCTCTGTCATGATGTGGGTGTGGGAATGACCAAGACGCAGCGCAGGGATAGTAGTTCGACATATTTTTTATACTATGTAAGAATGTATTTTACTATGCATAACAAGACAAAAGACTAACTACTGAAAACACAAAAAACACAAAACAACAAAACACGAATGAACAGACGTAAATCACGCACACTTACTTCTCACCGTGACATGCGAAATATACGACAACGACCCACACCAGAGTGAAGGACAGACTCAACTTATATAGGATCCCTAATTAGAGACAATGCGGTGCAGCTGCCTCTAATTAGGGATCCAACCCAAAACCCACACAGAAACAGAAAAGAAAGACACTGTCAGACTCTGACCATAGCTACATAGAGAAGCAAATAGGCTTCTCTGTGGCCAGAGCCTGACATTTGAATACAACTTAAGTACCGTTTATGTATATTTCTCATAAATTAGAAATATACTAAAATAGTATTTGAATGTATTCATGTATTTTCTTAAAATAAAAAGTATTTATAATGTGTTTCAAGTATACTTTTACATATACAGTTCTACTCATTAACCACTTGTATAGCCATGTAAAGGTTACCTTGATTGACCAAGGCATCATCTCAGTCAATGTTAACATGCTATTTACAAAGCAGTGTTGGCTGGAGCAGCAATTAACAAGTAAGACTTTTGAGAACTGTGCACCATTGCAATTTCACAGTATATGGTAATAAATGGTAATATGGTAATACATTATGGTAATATTATGGTAATACATTAACATTTCAATCATGTGTAATGTTTAATTAAAAGTCCAACATTATTCAGTTTGAAAATGAACATCAAAAGATTTGAATAAGCCAAATATGAAGAACAATATCATATTTTAAATCAAAATTTCAACTACAGAAAAGGACGCTGGGGTATATGCAAAGTTGTGTGCACATACTTTTTTGAAAGTATGCTTAAGTATACTCTCTTGAGATATGTAAACGTATACACTCAGGAAGCATGTTCTTCAGCTGAGCAATAAACAATCATTATCATTGTCAGCTTTCTCTGCACTCGTCTGAACAGGAATTCAGGAAGTTCTTCAGGCTTGCAAAAGTATTCATACCTCTTGGATTTATTAACATTTTGTTGTTACAAAATGGGATTAAAATTGATTTTAAAATTGATTGATTGTCAACAATCTACAAAAAAAATACTTTAATGTCAAAGTGGATGCTTTCTATTTTTTATTTATTTAATAATGATTAAATAACTAAAATATAGTTGTTGCATAAGTATTCAGCTCCCTGAGTTAATACATGCTAGAAACACAGTTGGCAGCGATTACAGCGGTAAATCTTTTTGGTTAAGTCTCTAAGAGCTTTACGCACCTGGATTGTACAATATTAGCCCTTAATTATTTTCATAATTCTTGAAGCTCTGTCAAGATGTTTGTGCTCATAGCTACATAGCAATTTTCAAATCTTGCCATAGATTTTCAAGCAGATTTATGTCAAAACTGCACTTAGGAACATTCACTGTCTTCTTGGTAAGCAACTCCAGTGTAGATTTGGTCTTGTGTTGTAGGTTATTGTCCTGCTGAAAGGTGAATTCCTCTCCCATTGTATGCTGTAAAGCAGACTGAATTAGGTTTTCCCATTTATTTTTATCTGGAAAAACTCCCCAGTATTTGACCATGTCAAGCATTCCTATAACATAAGGCAGCAGTTACTCGTGATGTGTTGTGTTGGGTATGCCCCAACGTTTTATGAGGCTTCCGAAAGGCTCCCTAGTCTTTGTAGTTGAATCTGTGGTTGAAATTCAATACTTGACTGGGACCTTACAGATGTTGTGTGTATGGGGGACAGGGGAAGGGTTAGTCATATAAAAATGATGTCAACCCCTATTATTTCACACAGAGTCCATGTAACATATTCTGTGATTTGTTAAGCCACATTTTACTCCTGAACTAATTTAGTCTTGCCTAAACAAAATACTTATGCAATGACTATATTTTAGTTATCCATTTTTTTTGACATTACAGAGTATTTTGAGTTCATTGTTGACAACAAATGACAATTAAATAAATGTTAATCCTACTTAAAAAATATATATATATTTGAAGAAATACTGCGGGTATGAATACCTTTCCAAGGCACTGGATACTTATAGTGTACTTGATCACTCACAAGCAGAGTTTCATAAAAACAATCAATGCTTCATCTTGTGTATTTTGAATAAATATACTTTATTACAATTAAAGCATTTGAAATTGAAGTATAGTTTTAATGAGTGTGTTTAAGTTTAATGATAGTATACTTAAAGAATGAAAAACAATGAATTTAAAGTACACTTTAATATGTGTATTGAAGGTTGATGATAGTAAATTCATAGTATACTAAAAGACTTAAAACAATGAATATAAAGTACACTTTTAATAAGTGTATTGAAGGTTCATGATAGTATAGTGTACTAAAAGACTGAAACAATTAATAATTTAAAGTACACTTTTAATAAGTGTATTGAAGTGTGACAATAGCATATTTATAGTATACTAAAAGACTGAAAAAACAATTAATATAAAGTACACTTTTAAGAAGTGTGTTGAAGTGTAATGATATCATATTTATTGTATACTTAATATATACTACAAAAAACATGTTGTATATTATTTACATGTTTAGTATATTTAAGTATACTTTAGTATACTTGTAATACTGTATATTAAAATGTACTTTTTTTGCTTGGAATGGAGAAATCATTAAACTTATTACCAGTAACCGAAAGTCTAGAAGTCAAAGGAAATACCATACCGTAGACTGGATCTCCAATTTGACACCAGTGCTTCAAATGTTTTATTGATGCTGTTTCTCAAAGTGTAAAGGAAACTGCAAATGCAAACCCTCTTTTCATTGGGGAGATTGGTTTGTGTACTTTAGAGTTGGTTCCCAAGAGGGACGTGAAGCACCTCTGATTCTAATGAAATAAACGGGTGGATAATTATGAACTCTCTGGTGGCAGTGCCAGTTAATTGCTGATTAAGCGAGTCAGCCATTGTTTTTCCTCATTGCTCCAAGGATTAATGAGATGGCCAACAGTTTGGTGTAGCTGACTCACCTTTCAATGTGGAAAGGTGCCAGTAATTGAAAATCGGTTGGTTCCAGCAGGGCCGGCTCTAGTATTTTGGGGGCCCTAAGCGTGTTTTGGATGTAAGTCAGGACTGAGACTAGACCACTCAGGAACACTCCACACCTCTTGGAAAGCCATTTTGTTGTGTCTTTGGCAATTCAATTTGTGTAATTGTCTCCCATGGTTGGGTTTTCAGAAGACTGAGGGGGGTTTTCCTTTAACTTCTTAACTGGGCTTTGCTCCTTTCATATGTATTTAGATCCTGACAAACTCCACAGTCCCTGCCGATGACAAGCATACTCTTAACATAATGCTTCCACCACAATAGGCACAGTATCCCTGGTCAGGGAGGGGAATTATGAGACTTGGGCTGTGGTAAGGGCACACAGGCAGCCCAATTCAGACCTTTTGACAATTTTTTCCATATCTGTCCATGAGCTGTTCTTGTCTATTAATGTTCTGTATTATGTAATGTTTCATGTTTTGTGTGGACCCCAGGAAGAGCTAATGGGGATCCTAATAAAATACCAAATATCTGATATTTTCTCTAATCTGTAAACAGCAAAACAACACATGAAAGATCTATTGACTTCCGATTTATACTGCCTCCATATGTGGATGTGAATGCTGATACAAACCAGATCTTCCATATGCAACCTCTGTCTGGTAGGCAGATAGCCTAGCAGATAAGAGTGTTGGGCCAGTACAACCAAAAGGTTGCTGGTTTGAATCCCAGAGCTGACTATGTGAAAAATCTGTTAATTTGCAAGTCACTTAACCTTAATTGCTCCTGTCAGTCACTCTGGATAAGAGCATCTGGTAAATGCAATGGGCTCTCAGATCAGATGTTTTTCCTCTGAAGTGTTTGTTTTTTTAGACACGACCTGTCATTACCATGACAACCACCACACAATGTAAAGGAACACTGACAGGAAATGAGCATTGTATCTGTGTGCTACTTCAGAGGCTACATCAGTGTGAATGAGCAAATCTAATTTAGTCAAATGTAAAACTGTGTGGACAGTCAGAAAAAAAGATTGGGTGTAGAAAGAACATCAGATTTGGGTTTAGGGTGGCTGTGTGAACACAGCCTTAGTTAGGTAGTAATTCTTATTAATGTGAACATAGCTCTTATATACACAATAATTCAAAACAGTGAAATTAATTGTGTGTTTTCTAGAGGTAATTGATGGGTACAGACTACTGAAATGCCACAGGTTTCACTCATAGATACAGTGCATTCGGAAAGTATTCAGAATCCTTGACTTTTTCCACATTGTGTTACGTTACAGCCTTATTCAAAAATCGATTAAAAAACAAATTCCCTCATCAGAAAATCATGAAAAAATCCTTTATCTACACAAAATACCCCATAATGACAAAGCAAAAACAGGTTTTTAGAAATTTTTGCAAATGTATTATAAATAGAAAACTGAAATATCAAATTTACATAAGTATTCAGACCCTTTACTCAGTACTTTGTTGAAGCACATTTGGCAGCGATTACAGACTCAAGTCTTCTTGGGTATGACCTACAAGCTTGGCACACCTGTATTTGGGTATTTTTCCCATTCTTCTTTGCATATCCTCTCAAGCTCTGTCAGGTTGAATGGGGAGCGTCACTGCACAGCTATTTTCAGGTCTCTCCAGAGATGTTAGATTGGGTTCAAGTCTGGGCTCTGGCTGGGCCACTCAAAGACATTCAGATACTTGTCCCGAAGCCACTACTGCGTTGTCTTTGCTGTGTGCTTAGGGTCATTGTCCTGTTGGAAGTCGAACCTGAGCACTCTGCAGCAGGTTTTCATAAAGGATCTCTCTGTACTTTGCTCCGTTCATCATTCCCTCGATCCTGACTAGTCTCCCAGTCCCTGCCGCTGAAAAACATCCCCACAGCATGATGCTGCCACAACCATGCTTCATCGTAGGGATGGTGCCAGGTTTCCTCCATACGTGACGCATGTCATTCAGGCCAAAGAGTTCAATCTTGTTTTCATCAGACCAAAGAATCTTGTTTCTCATGGTATGACAGTCCTTTAGGTGCCTCCAAGCGGGCTGTCATGTGTCTTTTTCTGAGGAGTGGCTTCCGTCTTGCCACTCTACCAAGAAGGCCTGATTGGTGGATTGCTGCAGAGATGGATGTCCTTCTGGAAGGTTCTCCCATCTCCACAGAGAAACTCTGTTGCTCTGTCAGAGTGCCCATCTGGTTTTTGGTCACCTCCCTGACCAAGGCCCTTCTTCCCCGATTGCTGAGTTTGGCCTGGCGGTCTTGGTGATTCCAAATGTCTTGGTGGTTCCAAACTTCTTACATTTTACAATGATCGAGGCGACTATGTTCTTGGGGACCTTCAATGCAACAGAAATGTTTTGCTACCCTTCCCCAGATATATACCTCAACACAATCCGGTCTCTGAGCTCTACAGACAATTCCTTCGACCTCATGGCTTAGTTTTTGCTATATTGAAACTATAAAAATGGTTTCAAGTTAAACTCTTTGTTAAGGGGAGTGGACATTGAGAGGAAACTTCTTCAAAGGGAAGCTTTTTTGATCCACAGTTTCAACAAACTGTCTCCTCTTGGCCTTAACTAGTTTAACCAGAAACAGTTTTTATAGTTTCAATATGTCCAAAATGTTTTAAAATCATAATTGAATATGGTATGTGTATATATTACTGCAAATATGATCCTTGTATATTACCATATATTCTGATACAGTGGATGCTCGTTTAAAAGTTGCAGCATACTGCAGCATGGCTTGCAAGATGCTGCGGTATGGAACAGCATAGTATTTTACTGTCGGCCATTTTTGCCGTTAATGCTGTTAATGCTCGTTGAAACCACCAGAGGACATCTTTGAGGGCATCTTTATGAAGATTGTTGGAGCGTGCTTTCTTTCCCAAATAATCATACAGTACAGATGTCCATGCAGGCCAGACATTTTGATTGCTATACACTATATATAAGTGCAAGTTAATTAATTTTGTTACATTGAAGAAAATAAAGGTTCAATAAAACCATAGGCCACTCGTTGAGTGCCGGATATTCTACTGTCAGACCTTCATGACACAGTCAATAGTGTGCTGGGCTTTGGGCCTGATGGTTGAGGGTTTGAAACCTGCTCCCTGCCTGCTTCTTTACAATATTGTCACAAATAATTGAATACACACAACATGAGCAGGTTAATTTGGCCAAAACATTGTCAGCCTTTAAACGCTTTATGATCCAAATGTTTAAAGTGCGTGTGGGCGACGGAGAGAAACAAAACCGTCAGTTCACATACATTTTCCGTTAGGGAAAATCTGGTCTGTGATATTGAGTTATAAACGTAATGTAAAACCTTGGATTGACATTGTAGTAATTTACTGTACAGTACAGTAGCTGAGATGTACACTAGTTGATAACACGCTGGCTTCGGGCCCGACGGTTGAGGCGTCGGTTTCGAAACCTGCTCTCCGCCTGTTTCTTTATCTTAACGTTTTAAAACGGTTTGAAAATGCATATGTTTACATTTTACTTTTTAGTAATTTAGCAGACGGCCTTATGCAGAGCGATATTAATCTAATGGTCAAGGCATGTTTTCAAAATGCCTCCAGCTGTCCATCACTATTGTAAATAAAAATTGTGGTACAATTACATCATTTAATTAGATTAAAAAAATGCACATAATGATTTATGCATTTTTTGTTAGGGCAAATCTGGTCTTTTATGAATGAAAGCATAAAGATGTTGAACAAATACCGACATTTTGTTTTAGAGTACTTATACATTGCATCTACAGTGGTACAAATATATTATTGAAATGTATTTTAAAAACTGTTTTAAAATGTATATGTTTATTAAGCTACTGTGCAGTCTGACAAGAACACATACTATAGCCTACAGTACATAGTAAATATGGTAAAGGGCATAATTCCTTACATAAGGGGTAGCATGCCATGTCCAGACTTTCTCGGTGACCTCAGGTACTCATTAACTCAGTCTTTAATGCTTTTTCAGGTTGCATCAGTCATGGACAAAAACTTCTGAGACACAGTATTAATGATGAACACCCAGAGGTTCACTGGTAAGCCACATTTGCCTCGGGATCCATCCCTGTTGGTATTCTGTGTCCACTCGTGGTGTCTTTCTTCGGTTACACATCCTTGTAATAGCTGTACAGTATAACGGTCCGGACTGCCCTTGCTGTGCCTGGTGAGCAGTTCGTCAAGTTCTGTTGTCAGAAGAGGAATGGAAATGTTAGGGTGAACCGACGACCTGACGAACCCGCCACGTATGTTGACTCTGCCTGTCGGAGGTGGAGTTCCAGAGCTCACGGATGTGCCTGGCATGGATTGTGACTCCATCTCAGTCCTCGCCCTCTTCAATGTGTTATTCTCCACCTGACTCTCTCTCAATGCCACCTGGGGGGATTTCTTTTCACACCTACATTAGCCGGGCTATTAAACCTGCTAATCCATTGTCCTGCAAATAGCCCGTTAGGTTGTGCGTCAGAATTCGTTCCCTCACCCGCTCTTAAGATAACCTAATCATTGATGTCCCAGGAGTGGTAAACACTGTTGAAGTGTATACTTGTAATACATACATGCAGACACAGCATCATTCAAAGAATGGAGTTTGATACACCTGGTATTGGATATGACTGAAAAAGAATGTCTCATACCTGAACCGCACCTTTTATTTTCCAAGGAAAAGTACATGATCAGTGAATATATTCAATGTACAGACTACAATGTGGGGATCTCATGCGTGGTATTAACTACATGTATATAGGACTTGCTACTCAATCCATAGGCTTCATTAATGACATTCAGACTTAGCCGGGCTATTAAACCCGCTAATCGATTGTCCTGCAAACAGTGTGTCAAGAATTCAGCATAGCAATGAAGAGCAGTGGTTCTCAGTCCTGGGGACTCAAAGGGGTGCACATTTTTGTTTTTGCCTTAGCACTGCACAGCTGATTCAAATGATCAAGTCACCATCAAGCTTCAAGTTGTATTTATGTATTAATTTGTGATGCTATTTATGTATTAATTTGTGATGCTATCCTTCATATGATGTGTAGGCTGTCATGATGTGTAGGCTGTCATTGTAAATAATAATTTGTTCTTAACTGACTTGCCTAGTTAAATAAAGGTTAAATAAAACCATTGCCTCAGCTACTATAGCACAGAAAAACATGCTTTTCTGTTATTTTGAAAGAAGATTGTCCTAGTGGGGGGACTAAAGCTGGATATGTAACAGCTTTGATTTCATACCTGGGCTCGAACCAGGGACCCTCTTCACACATCGTCAACAGTCAGCCTAGAACAGTGTTACTCACTCTTTTTTTTAAGTGGGCCGCTTTGGGTTGAGACAATCTTTTCGAGGGCCGCACAGATCTTACATTTGTTGTACTTTAGCTTTCAAAATGATCAATTATCAATAGAAAGCAAATTCAAAGCAATAGAACACATGCAATTAATTTAATGTATATCACATCACAAATATATACATGAACACAACAAGTAGGCTACATCACATGTATGACCCATATTAAGGGTTAAACTACCTCAGTAGTTGGAACAGCGAAAATGTCCCTTCTGCTTTTTGACTGAATTTATTTGAAATGTGTAGTCTGTTGTTGCAATCCTTGTTAGGCATTCCAGGTGTCCATTGGTCAGTCTGTTTCTCTGTTTTTGTTTCACAATGTTCATTGTTGAAAATGTTGCCTCACATGAATAAGTGCTGACAAAAAATGTGGCTACTCTGTGTCTGACACAAGGTTCCAGAAATCAGCAGCACCTGATCTTAGTTCACCTTGCAATGTGTCATTTGCCTGCAGCTCTACTATCTCTCTCTCTATTCCAGCACGGTCAGGACAGAGAGCGGTGATGACTGGAGTCAGAGATGACACTGGCACATGAAAGGGGTTCTCAAGGAAGTTGAAAAAGTCCTTGTACTCCATGATGTCATTGAATCTTGATTCAAACTCCAACTTCAACTGTTCCAACACATGCACGAATCCATCATAGCTAAAATGTTGCAGTAGGTCTGTGTTGGATGTGGTGACTGCTCTGAGCTTTGGGAAATGAACAAAACCTCTGTCAGGTAGGAACAGCGTGGTGATTTTGCCCAGAGTTTTAGCCTTCCCTTGGAGCTGGAGATTAACTGTGTTCAGGTGGCAGGTGATGTCCGTTAAAAAAGCCAGCTTTAATATCCACTGTGGATCACCCAGCTCTGGCTCCTCTTTTCCTTTGCTTTTAACAAATTCACGAATTTGAGGCAGAAGAGAGATAAATCTTTCTAAAACTCTGCCATGCGAAAGCCATCTCACTTCATTGTGAAATATAAAGTCGCCCTGTATTCTGTCCAGTATTCCTCCAGCAACTTGCGGAATTGCCGGTGATTCAGTGCCCTCTCAATAATCATGTTCACTACGCGCACGACGTCCTTCAGAGTGAGCTGGTCGCATCATGCAGTACAAAAAAAACCATCTGTCCATTTCTCTTGGAACATTCTTCTTCAATCGACTGTATCCTTCTCTTAACCACCGTAGTCACATTAGCTAGCAGCACTTCCCCGCCACTATCTTCCTGATTTTCCCGGTTCCCCAGTGGTTGCTCGTTCACAGCTGTCACGCTGTTCTCTGGCTCTTCCCACTCATTTTCATTGTCAATAGATTTACGTTTCGTTTTAATAATAAACCTATTAATGTCGACTAGACTGCAAAAGTAGCATTAGGAAACTGTGTCGATCGCTCTCTGGCTGAGCACTCAAGTTAAGTGCTTAATTGCCTTTTTGTTCAACAACTGCTATACTGCCATCTATCTGCCGTCCAGGGAATAATAGATATAACGTGACTCAGGCCTGCATTAAACACATTGCTTTGAAATTCTGTCATTGTCATGTATAATTATTGGAAAATTGGAAAGTCACCACGAGCCGCAAAATAAGGGCCACACAAAGAGTAACACTGCCCTAGAAGCATCGTTACCCATCGCTCCACAAAAGCCATGGGAAGGGAAACAACTACTTCAAGGTCTCAGAGCGAGTGACGTAACCGATTGAAACGGCACTAGTGCGTACCACTAACTAGCTAGCCATTTCACACCGGTTACACTTAACCAATTCCAAGTTCGTGGGCTAGAAGAACCATCCTCACATTTTTATCAAATGCCACATCTCCCCTGGAGCACTCCTGCAAGCCTGAAGGAAGTGTAAACACTCCTCCTAAATGCATCACGATCACCCCTTCACAGTGTGCACATTCTATCATGACAGAACTACAGAATCCCTGGTTGGTGGGGTCTATGGTGATGTTCAGACAAGTGTACAAGTTGGTTTATTTGTGACATGTGGAATAAATGCCACTGTTGGCTGGCTGGCTGCTGTCTGATTGCTCGCTGCTAGCTGTCATTCATCTCAACTAATTCACGTCTCGGCGCGCTGCTGCCGGCTACCTCCTTTTCCTCCTTAAGTTACCTGTACTGCCACTGCCTCGATCGGCATTAAGCTCTTTTTGTCTTTCATTCACTGATTTTCTCGCATTGGCTATCTGAGATCGCCTATTTTTATTCACATACTGTAGGTATATTCTTCAAGATTTTCTTTACGTGGATTCTTCACGGGAGATGTTTTCATTTAAGGAAATGCTGCGAGGCACGTGAGGCATTTTAACCAATCAGGTTGCCGTAAAGGGCCTTTAAATGCCAGTAGCCAATCGGATGCCAGAAAATTACTCATAGTGTTCCAGCTCAGCTAACTTGCTAAATAGCGATTTTCGTAAATTAACTTTATGACAAAGAAATATGCACAATCGTTTGTCTCTACATTAACTAACATTTCATCTCAATTGTACATTTTTTGCTTGACTCGTTATGATGTTATAATTACTTACATTTGCATACACCATAATGTTTTTGTCATCCATCTTTGCTTTACAAAGTCACCAGCTATGTGTCCCCATAGCGTCAAATTCGTCATTGGAACCACTCAATATGATTGGTCATATAAAAACCTTGGGACCCAAATGCATAAAGAGTGATCTAACTCCCCCCTGCGGTGGTCTGGAACAATGAAGCCGTGACGCTGGGTATCTAAAAATCCTGCGGCAAAAGCTTGCAAATTTAAACAAACAACCACTGTACATTGAATGTTAATATTGTGAACCTATGTTATACATTTTTTACCTCCTGCTTCAGGAAGTGATGTCAGTGAGTACTGCCCCTATATATAGGACCTTCCACCCCGCCTGGGATATGGATGCCTGATGAAGACCTAAGGGTCGAAACGTTGTTAATATCACCTGGGAGCATGAGTAGCAGTGTGCAGCGTTTTCCTTTCTGTATTTTTTGTTTTGTTTTGTTTTTGTCTGCCATGCACTGGCAACTGTAGGACCTTATATAGACAGGTGTGTGCCTTTACAAATCATTTCCAATCAATTGAATTTACCACAGGTGGACTCCAATCAAGTTGTAGAAACTTCTCAAGGATGATCAATGGAAACAGGTGCACCTGAGCTCAATTTCGAGTCTCATAGCAAAGGGTTTGAATACTTATGTAAATAAGTGATACAGTGAGGGAAAAAATTATTTGATCCCCTGCTGATTTTGTTTGTTTGCCCACTGGCAAAGTAATGATCAGTCCATAATTTTAATGGTAGGTTTATTTTGAACAGCTCCATGCAAGATCTCACCTCGTGGAGTTGCAATGATAATGAGAACGGTGAGGAATCAGCCCAGAACTACACGGGAGGATCTTGTCAATGATCTCAGGGCAGCTGGGACCATAGTCACCAGGAAAACAATTGGTAACACACTACGCTGTGAAGGACTGAAATTCTGCAGTGCCCGCAAGGTCCCCCTGCTCAAGAAAGCTCATGTACAGGCCCGTCTGAAGTTTGCCAATGAACATCTGAATGATTCAGAGGAGGACTGGGTGAAAGTGTTGTGGTCAGATGAGACCAAAATCGAGCTCTTTGGCATCAACTCAACTCGTCGTGTTTGGAGGAGGAGGAATGCTGCCTATGACCCCAAGAACACCATCCCCACCGTCAAACATGGAGGTGGAAACATTATGCTTTGGGGGTGTTTTTCTGCTAAGGGGACGGGACAACTTCACTGCATCAAAGTGACGATGGATGGGGCCATGTACCGTCAAATCTTGGGTGAGAACCTCCTTCCCTCAGCCAGGGCATTGAAAACGAAAACGAGTCGTCTTTTGTTGAATGACAACAAAGACTTTATTGAATAATCCCTACAGTTGACCAATCACAGACGAAGGGTCATAGGTTTCGGCTCCTGAACTTCAGTTTGCCTCTGGAATTTTTTTTTGTGTGCCCGAACAGTCGAAATAACCTTATGAAGTCCAAAACTTCACAAAATGTTGTGATAATATATACAAAAACTTCTGAACTGTTTTGGCTGGGAAGCTTGCGAACACCTTAATTGGAACAGAAGAAGGAAATGTGTGGCCTGAAAAGATCACTGGGAGGCATTCCTACCACTGTATAGCATTCTAAGTACAAAGACCATGCTCTAAGGGCCCAAATAATGAGCATGTACCCTCTCAGAGAGAATTGCTTAGCATAAACACTGATCAGGGCCGGTTCCAGGCATAAGCCACATAAACAGACGGTTAGGGCCCCCCCCAAAAAAAGGAACTCAGAAGGGGTCTCAACATACTATTGAGAGTAAGAATAGTAGAATACACCAGGTGCGATTTCGAAATTTGGTTGTGCATCAGAAGTTTTTCTCTTGTTATGTCAGTCACTGACAGTCATTACATTAGTAATGTCAGCTAACAATTTTCAGATTGGTATTTAGGGACCCTGACCTTCAGAGGGCCCTGATTAATTTTGTTAGTCATTCTCACTCAGATATCATATTAAAACGGCATGAGTCATTACAAAATGTGTAGAATTGTCTGAAATTTGTCATAAAAGTGCAACACTTTCTCTCCGCCCATGGCAAAATGTGGAGAATTGCAGAAAATGTACTTTTCACC
This sequence comes from Thymallus thymallus, assembly GCA_023634145.1. Taxonomy (NCBI): domain Eukaryota; kingdom Metazoa; phylum Chordata; class Actinopteri; order Salmoniformes; family Salmonidae; genus Thymallus; species Thymallus thymallus. The sequence continues at coordinate 16,842,528 of CM042410.1, read as the reverse complement.
ATCAAGAAGGGGTCCACTAAAATGTTTTGCCCGCCCAACCAAATCTCACTTACGGCTAGATCCCCCAAAAGGCTAGATCTGGCTCTGACACTGATGGCGTCAACAGACTGATATGCAGAGTAACCACCAACACCACAACGCAAACAGCCACAAATATATGCATTGTGTATATTGCATTGTGTATGTGTTTTGTGTAGCTAACTTGACAATGACATTTCCCCCCCGGGGGATCAATAAAGTATCTATCTATCTATCTATCTATCTATCTATCTATCTATCTATCTATCTATCTATCTATCTATCTATCTATCTATCTATCTATCTATCTATCTATCTATCTATCTATCTATCTATCTATCTATCTATCTATCTATCTATCTATCTATCTATCTATCTATCTATCTATCTATCTATAACTGGAGTCACCTATTCTTTTTTAATTTATGATTTTAATTTATTCCGATGTGACAATTGAATGTGTCCACAGCTGTCACATCACCCTTTGAGACCATTAAATAGCAAATGGTTTGTTTGCATTCAAGTAGCGAAGGCGCTATGCTAATGCAGTAGGCAGATCATTTGTTTGCTGCTTTTAATGAATACGAGGGGCTCATCAAGAGGAGAAGAGTCTTTTAATTATCTCTTGTCTATTCCTTATTCATCATGTGCGACGGAAAAGCAACACTTTGAATAGAGTAAAACATCTACAGCTTCACGCTTAATAACTCCTTCCTATTACATCATTTTGGTCAAGAAACTGAAATTAGCATCTGTGTCTCTAAGGCTGTGTTTACACAGAAAGCCCAATATATATATTTTTCCAATTATTTGCATATCTGATTCCTACAGTATATTATATTTTCACTAATGTGTAAACAGAGAAAAACCACATGGAATCTGGTCTTTTAACTTCCGATTGATACCGCCTCCATATGGCTGCATTTACACAGGTAGCCCAATTCTGATCTTTTTTTCCCCCCACTATCAGAATTGGGCTTCCTATGTAAGCACAGCTTAAGTGGATGTGAATCTTGATACAAACCCAATCCATATAAATATATATGACTTCTGTCTAGACTCTCCGATCAGATTTCTTTGTCTCTGAAGTTTTTTTTTGTGCACAACTTGCTGTTACCATGACGACCACCACACATTTTTTAGGATCAGTGACAGGAAATGCATCTGTGTGCTACTTAAAAGGCTACATCAGTGTGAATACACAAACATGTAAAACTGAGTGTTGACAGTCAGAAAAGATCAGATATAGAAATCAAATTTGGTTATAGATGGATAGATTCATTTGATAATTTAAAACACGATACTTCCCAACTTGGATAATGCATTTAAAAACAACGAGTTTTTAAACGTTTCCGTTATGGTCCTCTTAAATAAATGGTTTAAAAAATATACACACATAGCATTACATTTACATTACAATTTAGCTATTCAGCAGACGCTCCCATCCAGAGCCAGGCGAGACAACCACATATCACATACAGTACATAATACAATATTTAATACAATGCAAAATAAAATACAAAATGCATAAAGATTTTCTTCACAGTCCGGTCGTGCTGTATGGTGTACTTTTATCAGATTTTTTTTTGGGGGGGGCAAAATAATCTGAAACGCAACTAAAACAAACAACAAATGCATACAACAAGTTTGTAGAGACACAAGCTTGATGTAATCATTGTGTGTTAGGAATATGGGACTAAATACCATACTTTGACTACTTTAATACATACAATGCCTTCGGAAAGTATTCAGACAACTAGATTTTTCCACATTTTGTTAGGGTACAGCCTTATTCTAAAACGGATTAAATCCTTTATTTTTTCTCATTATTCTACACACAATACCCCATAATGACAAAGCAAAAACAGGAATTTAGAAATGTTTGATAATTTATAAAAAACAAAAACTGAAATATAACATTTACATAAGTATTCAGACCCTTTACTCAGTACTTTGTTGAAGCACCTTTAGCAGCGATTACAGCCTTGAGTCTTCTTGGGTATGACGCTACAAGCTTGGCACAACTGTATTTGGAGAGTTTCTCCCATTCTTCTCTGCAGATGCTCTCAAGCTCTGTCAGGTTTGATGGGGAGCGTTGCTGCACAGTCATTTTCAGGTCTCTCCAGAGATGTTAGATCGGGTTCAGGTCCGGGCTCTGGCTGGGCCACTCAAGGACATTCAGAGACTTGTCCCGAAGCCACTCCTGTATTGTCTTGGCTGTGTGCTTAGGGTCGTTGTCCTGTAGGAAGATGACCCTTCGCCCCAGTTTGAGGTCCTGAGCGCCCTGGAGCAGGTTAATTTCATCAAGGATCTCTCTGTACTTTGCTCCGTTCATCTTTGCCTTGATCCTGACTAGTCTCCCAGTCCCTGCCACTGAAAAACATCCCCACAGCATGATGCTGCCACCACCATGCTTCACCGTGGGGATGGTGCCAGGTTTCCTCTAGACGCTTGTCATTCAGGCCAAAGAATTCAATCTTGGTTTCATCAGACTTTGTGAATGTAATTGCATATACACAAACAGTGGTGATTTCAGGCCTAACATCTCAAGGATGATCAATGGATATAGGATGCACCTTTCTAGTCTGATAGCAAAGGGTCTGAATACTTATGTAAATTAATTCTAAAAACCTGTTTTGCTTTGTCATTATGGGGTATTGTGTGTAGATTGATGAGGACAAACATTCATTTAATCAATTTAAGAATAAGGCTGTAACGTAACAAAATGTGGAAAAAGTCAAGGGGTCTGAATACTTTCTGATTTTACCATATATTGTATTTCTTCTTTGTGAATGTAACTGCACATACACAAACAGTGGTGATTTCAGGCCTAACCTCTGATTAGAGTGAGCGTCAATCTTACTCCCACTAGTATGGTTAAATGTGATTGATATACAACAGATTATATCTAGTTTATCAGATTATGTTTGTATGTGAGTGATACTTGAATTGTATTGCTGTACATGTCCTTTCAATAAACCTGAAAAATCTTCAGTTTTCACCCAAAAAGTTATATTATCAAGTAGTTCAGGAGGATGTGAACAAATGCAGGTTGTTCCTGTCACTGTGACATCTGTGTCCCAGGCTGCAGACGGACATGGACACTGATGACTGACAGCCATGAAGCTGGGAGGATGACTGGCTCAGCACGGACAGTGGCAATTGTGGCACAGTGGTCTAAGGCACTGCATCTCAGTGCTAGAGGTGTCACTACAGACACCCTGGTTTGAATCCAGGCTGTATCACAATCGGCCGTGATTGGGAGTCCCATAGAGTGGTGCACAATTGACCTAGTGTTTTCCGAGTTTGGCTGGTGTAGGCCGTCATTGTAAATAAGAATTTGTTCTGAAAAAACTTGCCAGGTTAAATAAATATACAAAAAACCTACAAAAAAACCCCAGAAGGCCAAGGGATCACAGGACGGGGGCAGGGGTGTTATGTCAATGTGAATAAATTATCATCTTCTGTATTTAGAATACTTTACCTTCATTGTTTGTTCTAGCTCTTACTGATTGTTTGTGTATCCACGAGAAAGTGTACAAAGCATACTCAAAGTGTTCCTGGTGGATGTAAAGAGTTAACGTTATCACGTTATGTGGCCTAATTCAGTGTGAATGAATGACACACAGCAACCTCCCTTCTGGTTGAGAAGCTCCATCATAAACATACTCACAATCCTCTGGAGAAATACCCACTCAGTGATTTCAGAGTGCTGGAGCCCTGCAACTCCCATCACACTCTTCATGACTCCGCTGTCAGGTAAGATCATATGACTGGCCATGTTGGAAATACGTAGAGGCAGTTATGGAATTTAAAAAGCACAGGCTGCCTAGATTAACATGTATATAATAGGGAGGTTAGAGAGGCTGTTTTAATGCAGCTGACTCCAGCTGACTAATTAGATATGACAAAGTTCAGAGTCTCTCGAGGTAGGGATTAAGAACACAGTGTGCAATGAAGGTCCCTCGGACAAAATCGATTGTGACAGAAATCCTTGATGAATAATGAATGTAGTCATTTAGCAGCTGTTTGTTGTTTGTTTGATGATAAAGACAGGTTGCCCAGTAAGAATGAGCTGGACTGAGCCATTCCCAAAAGTATGATACTGTGAGAGATCCTTTAGCCATCAATGTCATCGGAAAGCAGGTCAAGGTCATGGATACAACTGCCAAGACAAAGCATCAACAATGAGTGATCTAACCCATCACTCATTGTGATGTATCTCTTAGGAATTGAATTGTTGCTCTACCTGCATGTTTTCACACTGGCTCAATCTTTATCCAGGGTCTAAAACAACCAAAATATATTGACATATATTGACAATATATGTCATATATTGACATATATTTTAACCACATGTACTGTATGTGCATGTATTTATGGGCTCCCAACTGGCACGGTGGTCTAAGACACTGCATCTCAGTGCTAGAGGTGTCAATACAGACAACCTGGTTTGAATCCAGACTCTATCACGACCGGCCGTGATTGGGATTCCCATACGGCGGCGCACAACTGGCCCAACGTCGTCTGAGTTTGGTCGGTGTAGGCTGTTATTGTAAATAAGAATTTGTTCTTAACTGACTTGCCTAGTTAAATAAAGGTAAACAAATATACATACACCCCTGGTTAAAAGTTTGGAATATTTTTCTTTATTTGCACAATTTTTTACATTGTAGAATAAAAGTGAAGACATCAAAACTATGACATAACACATATGGAATCATGTAGTAACCAAAAAAGTGTTAAACAAATCTAAATATATGTTATATTTCAAATTCTTCAAATAGCCACCCTTTACCTTGATGACAGCTTTGCACGCTCTTGGCATTCTCTCAACCAGCTTTATCTTGATGCTTTTCTATCAGTCTTGAAGGAGTTCCCACATATGCTGAGCACTTGTTGGCTGCTTTTCCTTCACTGCGGTCCGACTCATTCCAAACCATCTACATTTGGGTGAAGTTGGAACCAAAAATCTCAAATTTGGACTCCAGACCAAAGGACATATTTCCACCGGTCTAATGTCTGTTTATTGGCCCAAGCAAATCTATTCTTCTTATTGGTGTCCTTTAGTAGTGGTTTCTTTGCAGCAATTCAACCATGAAGGCCTGATTCACAGTCTCCTCTGAACAGTTGATGTTGAGATATGTCTGTTACTTGAACTCTGTGAAGCATTTATTGCTGGTAACTCTAATGAACTTATCCTCTGCAGCAGAGGTATTTCTGGATCTTCCATTCTTGTGGCAGTCCTCGTGAAGCTGGTTGAAAGAATGCCATGAGTGTGCAAAGCTGTCATCAAGGCAAAGGGTGGCTACTTTGAAGAATCTCAAATATAAAATATATTTTGATTTGTTTAACACTTTTTTGGTTGCTACAGGATTCAATATGCGTTATGTCATAGTTTTGATGTCTCCACATTTATTCTACAATGTAAACAATAGTGCAAATAAAGAATGAACCCTTGAATGAGTAATATTCCAAACTTTTGGCCCCCAGTGTATGTACTGTGTATATATATACAGTGGGGATAACAAGTATTTGATACACTGCCGATTTTGCAGGTTTTCCCACTTACAAAGCATGTAGAAGTCTGTAATTTTTATCATAGGTACTCTTCAACTGTGAGTGACGGAATCAAATTCAAATTCAGAAAATCACATTGTATGATTTTTAAGTAATTAATTTGCATTTTATTGCATGACATAAGTATTTGATACATCAGAAAAGCAGAACTTAATATTTGGTACAGAAACCTTTGTTTGCAATTACAGAGATCATACGTTTCCTGTAGTTCTTGACCAGGTTTGCACACACTGCAGCAGGGATTTTGGCCCACTCCTCCATCCAGATCCTTCAGGTTTCGGGGCTGTCGCTGGGCAATACGGACTTTCAGCTCCCTCCAAAGACTTTCTATTGGGTTCAGGTCTGGAGACTGGCTAGGCCACTCCAGGACCTTGAGATGCTTTTTACGGAGCCACTCCTTAGTTGCCCTGGCTGTGTGTTTCGGGTCGTTGTCATGCTGGAAGACCCAGACACGACCCATCTTCAATGCTCTTACTGGTTGTTGGCCAAGATCTCGAGATACATGGCCCCATCCATCCTCCCCTCAATACGGTGCAGTCGTCCTGTCCCCTTTGCAGAAAAGCATCCCCAAAGAATGATGTTTCCACCTCCATGCTTCACGGTTGGGATGGTGTTCTTGGGGTTGTACTCATCCTTCTTCTTCCTCCAAACACGGCAAGTGGAGTTTAGACCAAAAAGCTCTATTTTTGTCTCATCAGACCACATGACCTTCTCCCATTCCTCCTCTGGATCATCCAGATGGTCATTGGCAAACTTCAGATGGGCCTGGACATGCGCTGGCTTGAGCAGGGGGACCTTGCGTGCGCTGCAGGATTTTAATCCATGACGGCGTAGTGTGTTACTAATGGTTTTCTTTGAGACTGTGGTCCCAGCTCTCTTCAGGTCATTGACCAGGTCCTGCCGTGTAGTTCTGGGCTGATCCCTCACCTTCCTCATGATCATTGATGCCCCACAAGGTGAGATCTTGCATGGTGCCCCAGACCGAGGGGGATTGACCGTCATGAACTTCTCCCGTTTTCTAATAATTGTGCCAACAGTTGTTGCCTTCTCACCAAGCTGCTTGCCTATTGTCCTGTAGCCCATCCCAGCCTTGTGCAGGTCTACAATTTTATCCCTGATGTCCTTACACAGCTCTCTGGTCTTGGCCATTGTGGAGAGGTTGGAGTCTGTTTGATTGAGTGTGTGGACAAGTGTCTTTTATACAGGTAACGAGTTCAAACAGGTGCAGTTAATACAGGTAATGAGTGGAGAACAGGAGGGCTTCTTAAAGAAAAACTAACAGGTCTGTGAGAGCCGGAATTCTTACTGGTTGGTAGGTGATCAAATACTTATGTCATGCAATAAAATGTAAATTAATTATTTTAAAATCATACAATGTGATTTTTGTTTTAGATTCCGTCTCTCACAGTTGAAGTGTACCTATGATAAAAATTACAGACTTCTACATGCTTTGTAAGTGGGAAAACCTGCAAAATCGGCAGTGTATCAAATACTTGTTCTCCCCACTGTACATTCAATTTCAATGCATACAACTATGCATTTAACCAATCATACACAATAGCATGCTGTAGTATGTTTTGAAAAGTTTGAATGTGCTTAATTTTACTTAGCCTAATGTTGAATTGTGGCATGGGAGTCACTGGAAGTTCACACTTGACACACAACATCTTGTATAAATGACCTATGTGCACTTAACATCTGTGCTTGAGAATACGGTCTTCGAACATTAAATTGATAGGCTTCTTACGATGCAGATTCCTTCACCTCCAGTGGTCATTTTCAGACTCACAAGTTGACAGTTACCCGGAGAGTAATGCAGAGACAGAGTCAGTGAAACAATTGCAAACAAGATTAATAATTAGGGTTATTAGCTATTGATACAAAAGACCAGGGGCGCAACTTAGGTTTTAGAAGTGTGTGTGTGTGGGGGGGTGTGAATACAAATTTGTATTTTTTTTTTTTATCCAGTCGGACAAACACTCAAAATAGCCTACCCGACCGCATAGTCCTAAAGCACACCGTTGCCTCGTATTGTATCACATTCCAGTTATAAAACTGGGGTGGACAAAAATGCAATTTCAGAATGTGGGGTGGACATGTCCCCCGTCCCCAGTGAAAGTTGCGCCCCTGCAAAAGACTAACTTACATTGGCTCCAGACCGAAGAATCCACTACAGGAGGGGAAAAATATGATTATCTATCTAGCTAGCTAACCGGTTCAAGCTTTCTTGCTGTAAGCAGCGATATAGTGGAGGGTAAACGGACCACGCACCTTTTTATTTGGTGAATTATCGTTTACCCGCTTATTATTGCGTTCCCAGTGTTGGTCAGCGCTCAGAATATATTCTTGGTCCGAGTTCTAATCACACCTGTCTCTCTGCGAACGTGTGGAATCATGATCCAGGTATGCTCGTTATGTCAGGCATTGTTAGTAGCACATTAATTCACCACTCTGTCCAACGGCAAACTCCGCCCTCGGCGGATCTACCTCAGCCCAGACCAACCCTGGCAAGAGGCAGAGAAAGGCCGCTGACAGTGGGTTTGCGAGATGCCGAACAGAAGGCAATTATTAAAAATCCATCAACTCCTGCCGTGTCAAACAAAAAAAAACGCTCTGAAAATGAGTGTACAACTGGTAAATAGTCACTGACATTTCAATCAGATGGCTAGCTAGCTATACCTAGCTGGCTATAAGCACGAAGTTGGAAGATAACGTTAAACAAATATGACCTCAGCTGGAGCAGTTGACTGAAATTAAGATAATAATCAGGATGAAAGTATAATATTTCTTCGGTACTGGACCTTCTATATGTGAATGCGCTTGCGCATAATTAATTCAATAGGATCTCTGTGAGCCTAGTCGTAAAGATTTGTCATTTAACTTTTAAAATGTATTACATTTTATTGTGGCATAAACACAACCAGTTCCTGATATTTTCATCTGATTGTCAGTCACTTCAAAGGGCTCCTTTACTAGGCTAACCGCACACAGGTATCCACTCACAACATATTCCCAGCCTCCAAACAGTGGTGAATGGAAAGAGACATCTGTTACACAAAACATTTAAAAGTGTAATGACATATATCGATTGTCATTAGGCCAGAATGTATGCTTCCACTTCTGTCTACACGTGTCTCGGTACTGGCCACTCATCTCTGCCTTGGCAAAATGGCAATGTTCTCTTGTAGCCTATACCACACATTTTCAAGTCCTTTTGCTCATTTTTCATGCCTCTGGCATGCGTTAATGATAAACAATGGTCTAATAGCCTACAGTTTTCTTGACATTTTGTTTTAATTATTGTGATAGGCTCATGTTTTGCCGGTACGGTGTACCAACTCCATTTTTTTTGCCGGGACGCCTTACCAGACTATGCCGCCTTACTTTCACCCATTACTATTAGTTCTCAAAACAAAATATTTTTGCTTTACACAGAGTAGAGAGACAGACAGTGGTGAGTCAGGCTGCAATGCAGAAGACAGACAGCGAGAGGAAGCAATCAGAGAGAAGTTAATAATACAGTGGTTCCCAAACTTGGGGTTGAGGACCCATGTGTGTACCCTAAATTAAAATAGGGTCCCCTGAGAGAATATTTAATCTTATCAAACACAACTTGTTTCTCTTCAAACGGGTATAGAACACAACATTTTAGAGTCAACTAAAGGCCTTTACATTGGTGCACTTTAGCTGTTTACAATACACTAAACTGAATGACAGTGCAGCTCACATTAAAGAACATAAACATGATAAAACAGATAGCACATGGACTTTTCTAGTGTCCAAATTAACTATTTTTTTTGGGGGGGGGGCTACCTGATGTGCATTCTGTGTTAGCTAGCCCATTTACAAGTGATACAAAAGACTAACATGCCACCAGATTTGCAGGTGACTGTCCATACGCAGCTGAGTCTCCAGACCAGAAGGATCCACTGCAAGAGGGGGAAAATATGATTATATGACCAAAAAGAATCTAGCTAGCTAGCTAGCCAGTTCTAGCTTTCTTGTTGTAAGAGAAACCCAACCTTTACTTTGCTTGACAATCTAGCTAGCTAGGTAGCCCAGAACATTTAACAATAACTATTAGAAATTCAATTATATTAATACATACATTACATATTAACTAAAAATATATATATTTCAAAAACAATTCTTACCTTCATCAGTCACACTGCAATGTTGGTGGCAAGATAAAGGAGCTAGCTAGCTAGTGAGCTGTGTTAGCTAGCTTCACTTAAAACTTACTTACATGCAGTTCTGAACAAATTATCCTCTCTGTTCCTTTTTCCTTTAAAATGTAAATTGGATGCAGGCTGGGATCGGGGCTCGAGTACATTTGAAAATGTGATTGACAGCTTGTGAAAAAATATATATTTACAGATCCAGTACCAGTCAAAAGTTTGGACACCTACTCATTTCTTTATTTTTACTATTTTTTACATTGTAGAATAATAGTGAAGACATCAAAACTATGAAATAACACGTATGACATTGCCAGAGCCGACTCTACTTTCTGAGGAGGCTCAGGTCCTGCATACTTTCTACCAGTCTGTGGTAGTCTTTTTTGCAGTGGTGTGCTGGTGCGCCAACATAAAGGCTGGTGATGCTTCTCGGGTAAATAAACTGATCAGGAAGGTTTGCACTGTTCTGGAGATTAGACTTGACACTCTAGAGGAGGTGGAGGAGAGACGGATCCTGGCCAAACTGCTGGCCATCATGGACAACGTCACCCACCCTCTGCATGCCATGGAGCCTGATGCAGAGGAGCACTTTCAGTCACAGACTGATCCCACCACAGTGTGCCAGAGAGTGCTACAGGAGGTCCTTCCTGCCGGCGGCTATTAGACTATTTAATGCCTCACCTGGGTGCCGTGCTGTCGGCAAAATAGACCTGGAACTGTTGGAGTGTTAGGACCTAGTTTAAAAATTAGGCATCCATCCGTGAGTAACTCTGGTCTGTAATCACTCATTCACTCAGGACTTATTCATTCAGGACTGTATATGCATATTCATGTACAGTTGTTATATCATATCACGTTCAATATTGTAAGTAATTCTTGGACTGAACTTATGTAGTCATTCACTCAGGAATGCATATTAGTATCCTGTCAGTTGTATCTTTTTTCATTGCTTTTAGTATATCGAATGTGCATTTACCTGTAATTAAACCCTGCACTAAGGGCTGTATTTTAAGTAAATTATTATTATTACCCTAAATTATATCATACCCACATTTAACTATTTGAGTATCTCTTCCTGTCATTTACCTGTACAGTTAATGTAACCATGCAAATATTCACTTACCTGTACATTTAACTGTACATTTACCTGTACAGTTAATTTAACCATGCAAAATATTCACTTACCTGTTCATTTAACCAGACTGTATATTAAGTAAACTATTATTACCCACACTTATATCATACGCACATTTAGCTATTTAAGTATTTCTCTGCCATCAACCTGTATAGTATAGTTAACCATGCAAATATTCCTTATTTATCTATATCAACTTGCAATATTTGTATCATTTTTTTTAAACCTAACACTCTGTAACAATGTATAGTGTACATATTATATAGTGATCTATCTATCTATCTATCTATCTATCTATCTATCTATCTATCTATCTATCTATCTATCTATCTATCTATCTATCTGGAATAATTTAGTAATCAAAATCTATTTTATATTTGAGATTTTTCAAATTAGCCACCCTTTTCCTTGATGACAGCTTTGCACAGTCTTGACATTATCTCAACCAGCTTCATGAGGTAGTCACCTGGAATCCATTTCAATTAACAGGTGTGCCTTGTTAAAAGTTAATTTGTGGAATTTATTTTCTTCTTAATGCGTTTGAGCCAATCAGTGTTGTGACAAGGTAGGGTTGGTAAACAGAAGATAGCCCTATTTGGTAAAAGACCAAGTCCATATTATGGCAAGAACAGCTCAAATAAGCAAAGAGAAACAACAGTGCATCATTTCTTTGTCAAGAGCTTTGAAAGTTTCTTCAAGTGCAGTCGCAAAAACCATCAAGCGCTATGATGAAACTGGCTCTCATGAAGACCACCACAGGAAAGACCAGTGTAAATCTGTCCTTTGGTCTGATGAGTCCAAATTTGAGACGCAGAGTAGGTGAACGGATGATCTCTGCATGTGTGGTTCCCACCGTGAGGCATGTAGGAGGAGGTGTGATGGTGTGGGGATGCTTTGCTGGTGACAATGTCAGTGATTTATTTAGAATTCAAGGCACACTTAACCAGCATGGCTACCACAGCATTCTGCATCGACACGCCATCCCTTCTGGTTTGCACTTAGTGGGACTATCATTTGTTTTTCAACAGGACACCTTATTCTGAATTTGTAGCTACGTTATAGGAACATCCTCACCATATAACAAGAGCTGAACCCACCCATTTTATCCTCAGGGGAGGTGTTTCAAACCCTGATTAAATTGTTAAACTCTTGCCCTTAGTAAGGTTGAGTCAACCTGTGTTGAAAATTTTACTGTGGAGTGAAAATGTGGAAACACACAAGCTGGGATGAAATGCCTGTGTGAAAATGTTTGATGTGTAATAAGCAATGACACTGATGAGTTACCAACTCCTTTGGGAGGATATCAACTCCCACCTCCCAAGCTGTAGAATACTTTTAAATAATTTAACACATAAAGACTATGTGAAGGATGTGTTGGCTGAAAATCAATTGAGTGCCCAGTCTCATCTGTCTCCTTCATTGCATTGATACTTGCAGTCTTTCAAAAAATATAATAGATTCCCTCTAGATCCAAATGGCAGATAGTGTCTCTTTTGTAAAAAATAACATTTAGATTTTGGAGAAAATACAATCTATGCCACGTAAACCTTTTGAGCATGGAGACTGTGAGATGGAAAATTTATATTTGTCACGTCATGATCCAACAGTATTTTATATTTTTGTTTTATAATGTGCCAATAAACATGACTGGGGATCTGAGTCTTGACAAATAGGCACTCCATAGTAGCTTGTTTCCCCTGTCTCTCACCTCTAGCCCAGGAGATTCATGATCACTCCATTTATAACAGCGCCGGAGCTGGACTTCTGATTTATGAACAGTCAAGGGTCTACAAGAACTCATTAACTATGGAGGACATGGAGGAGTGAGAAATGTTAAACGAAAAAGCAAGATTACATCCTTCTCCATAATTTCCAAATTAGTTTTCTTTCATGAAAGTGTGGTTGAACTTCACTGAGTTAAAGAACTGTACACCCACCCCCCATTCCTGACGTGTCAGGAAAACAATTCAATGTAAGTATTTGTGTATGTGCATGCATGTGTCAACGCTACTGTTGTTAGTGGGTTAACTCTGACCCCCTTTGGTGGCATTTTCTAAACAACGCATAATATCGTATACTACCCTCAAAGTAAATTCCGGTTTCAAAACATCCTACAAACACATGCTTAGTACTTAGTACATGTTTTTCACCTTGTCAGCTCAGGTATTTGAACCAGTGACCTTTTGGTTATTTGCCCAACAGCTCTAACCACTAGGCTACCGGCCACCCTAGGTCTCTTCACAATCCCCCAAGTCCAGAAGAGACTATGGGAGGTGCACAGTACTACATAGAGCCATGACTACACAAGCGCTAGCACACACACACTACACACACCTACATTGTAATGTTGTTGTATGGTGGTATTATACATTTTGTAATGTAGATATGTAGTGGTGTAATAATGTTATATGATGTACTGTTTTATCTTTAGTTTTATATGTAATGTAATTGCCTTGGCAGCAGCTAATGGGGTCCCTAGTAAATACAAATACAATTAGGTACAAGGTAAGCATTTCACTATTTATTTTTATTGTTTTTACAGCGAATCGCTGTAGGCAGAGCTGAATTCCACAAAGCCTGGTCTCTGCTCAACTCTGTTGGTGGAGTTCATCAGAAACCTCCTTCACCATGGAGTTAAGTTTAGTCGGCAACTGTGTATGAGGACAGAGACATGCCACCAAGCATTAATGTGTTTTTAGGAACACAGAAATGCAGTAGAGCATACTTTGTGGTCTTTAAAGTTCCGGAGCATTGCAGTGCTGATCCAAGCATTTTTATCCCAACGGAGATATGTGTAGTAATTTAAATGATTTGATAGGTACAACCGCTCTGTGACAGAGGCAGGCTATTACAATGAGTCTGTCATTCATTCTATATGGGCTGAGAAGAGACAGCTTTGCAACTTACAGAAGCAGACAATCCCTTTCAGTCAAGCTCATTCCCCCGAAACAGCCAGTGACACCACTTTGTAAATTGGGTCTCTGGGAAGAAATTCAGCTCAATACAACAGTTACCTCTACAACTTAATCTAGATTCCCCTCACTACACTGTCATAAAATAAACTATTTTGGACTATCATGTACAGTATGGGGTTGTCTTACAAGAAACAACTGTCAGGATACAATTCTATTACAGGTTAAAGATGTCACTGGGGCAAGCCCTTTATACACCTGTGTTACTTATGGGAACATGATAGAAGTGTTCATATCTTTCCTTCTACAGAATCGTTTAGAATGTTTTATTGTATACACGTCTGAGTAGGGTTGCGAAGGGCGGTTATATTACTAGAAACTTTCTAAGTTTACCATTAACATACCAGCATTTTGGTATCTTTCAATGATTTTATGTAATTTATCACAATTACATAGTGGCCCTTTTGGATACTTCAGATTATCACAGGTGTCTGTCATTATTTCTGACCCTCACTCTGGCCATATCACATGTAAAATATATGAAATAATTATATAAGATGATAAAAAAAAATAGAATGACAAAACTGCTCAAGTATAAATTACCAAAGTTATGATAGATTGCCATATGTTTTCTGTTAATTACTAAACTTACCGAACACACTTCTGAGTCATATCCCCTTGTGTCTTGTTAAACTGTAGATTACACTAATTAGACAACATGTTTGTAATACCACTGTACTTTTCATGGGGCAATTATCATTGTGTTCTTAACGTATGTATTCATCACCAACGACAAAGCTACTATTTATCTCCTGGATGATGCACCAAAGGGATGGTTTAATGATGAAGGCTATTGTTCCTCTTTACCAAGGACTGTCTTTTCACAGCGTTTCTTTTTTTCTTTAACAGCCCAACAAGTACATGCTTGACATAATTACAAGACATGAGAAGACTTAATGGCATTCATTAATGAGCACAAAAGATCAAGGCTGCGAATATAAATCTAGAGGGGGAAAAACAAAGTGCCTTGTGATCGCTATAGTTTCCTTCACTGCTGTTGTCAGGAGTAATTATCAAATTTGACATGAGAGGTTGACAAACTGTAAATATATGTTATCACCCTGGGTTCAAACTCATTATTTTCAGTTCTATAAAAAAGACATTAGAGTTCCCTTGCTCTGGTCTTTTCATACACTCTGATGAAATGTGTCAGACTGCGGACACCATTCTTTTTTTCAGATGCCAGAGTCTGTGCCAGTCAGGAGTTTAAACAAGCTCTGGAACTGTACACCAGCACCACTGCATATTCCTCAGCATATTCTCTGAGCTGTTTAAAAAAGTGTTGATGTCCTGCTGATACTATCTGGACTGTGGTTCGCCAGTGACTTTCCCTTCACCCACGCAGTGCCCACACATCCCTTTGCCCTCTCAAAGCTGTAAACTGATCTATAAATGTGGCAGCTTAAATAACCTATGAATATTTCAAATATTATAACACCCTGAGGACAAAGAATGAGGCATATGGTTCAATTATACATTTTAGAGTATTGAGCTCGTTAGGCCCCTGGAGGTCTCTACATGGGCTAGGGTGCCTAGATACCAATCCAGCAACCTATAGTCACAGAAAATAGCTTTTCAATCTGTACTAATGGTTCTAAACCTGACTAAAGTGACCTAATGGTAGCACAATAGTCACATAATGAAATCAAATTAGATCCCTCCGTCTCATATTGTACTATCCATTACTAACTGCAGGCTAAACATCCATCTGCAAGTGATTCATAACAGCTCTTTATGACTAATTTCCTGAAGATTGTGTGTAATAAAGACAGCAGAAGAGAATAAAAGTGATCAAACATCAGTCTGGTGGTACGGCAGGCTGATCCAATAAGGACTCCTCCAAGAGGGTCATGCTGAAAACTTTCTTTCACACAGAACACAAGGGAATTACAGGCAATTTATGTTAGGTTATTCTCATGATCACCAAGTGCAATGAGTATGATTGTTATGCCTAGGAGGGTGTGACGTTTTAAAAAACAGGACTATCAGTACACAGTTATATATTTAATTGTCACAAGTGATGTACTGTACTAATCAGCTAACCTCAACTAACCTTACCAACATAACCTGGTCCAATCCTAGCAGACATACAGATATGCCTGTTGTTCAGTAGCATACTCCAAATGACTGTTTTCTTGACTGAAATGTCGGTTTAGTCCTAATTACCACCTAGTAGAAATGGACCTGCACTGAGTGCTGTAGAGGTGGATGGCCTCTCTGGGAGATTCACTGCTCCCTAACAACCCCACAATCTTTCTTGGAGTGCGAGTGCCAGGCATGATATACACCTCCACATTAGGCCTTGACAGGAAAGGGTTGTTTTTGATGAAGTGCAGTGCTTTGATGACAGCCTTCTCTCTCATGAAGAATATTTACACAGGCTCAAGTGGAGGACTGTAAATAAATGGCTTTGTGGTGAAGTGCAAAGTCAACAGAGACGCTTATACAGAAAGTTTGAGAAATCTGGTGAGGCCAACAGAGACACTTCTACAGAAAGGTTGAGAAATCTGGTGAGGCTACATACTCTATTTTCCATCATCTTATGAAATGTAGTCATGGAGCAATTATATACAACATTGGGACAACAAGAGTGTCTGCCTGTGGCTTGGTGGGGGTGAACTGGTAAGCAGAGGAAGAGTATTCCTCTCCCTGACAAGACCATAGAGGTTCTGTGTTTTATACAATACTATATTCTGCATTTGCTCTCGTTTGACATATGAGCTTCTGCAGTTTCACCCTCAAGCTTGAAACACGGGGGAAATGTTTCCTTAGAGGAGTAGCCTCTGCAGTAGGAGTAAGAGCAAAAAGGGTATTGAGTTTTACTGTCTTCAGCTTTTAAATGGAGGGGAACAATTGCAGGCACCTGACAGTAATGGTTAGTCAGTTGGCTCCTTCAGGAGCAAATATTTCTCTCTTCGCTCAATCACGCACAGACTTTAATCCTCCTGGCTGTTGGGTTGGTGGTTGACAGGTTTGCTCTGTGTGGTCACCCTGAAAGCAACACAGTTCAATAAAACAGTCTGTGTCTGAAGCCTGTCCCTGAGTCGTGCTATAGGCTGGGCTGGCCTGACACACGGAGAGGCTGCCTGGAGCAGATTGAGCTAACAAACACAAGTCGTACACTATTTAATTACATAGAAAGTCATTTCTGGGAGAGAAATAAATGCACTGACAATCACACTGTATACCTCAATCAGTTGAGTTGACTTGTATTGTTAGGCACGGTAATTCAAATCTACGTTTCTTGCGCTCATTGCCTATTGCATTCATGCCTGGGTTATGTGCTGTTACTTTTATCTATCTATTGTATTACGGACAGCTGTGGTGTAGTGACTGCAGTAGTAATAGGCTTAGCAATGTGATATATAAGATTACTAATCATAATGCACTGGTTTTTAAAAGACAACATTGTTTGTCCTTGATCTGTGAATGTACCACAGTGTAAATGGACATTTTATTGGGTAGTGCATTTCTTGACAATTATCATTTTCATCATGACAAGATGATGACATGTCATCAAACTCTAAGCACCACACCACTGGTGGACAACCTTAACCTTCCTGTGAGATTGTCATAAACAAATTAACATACATTTCCGTACATTGAATATTTAAATTCTAAATTGAAGCAGTATATCCAGAATATCTAGCATATTATACAAACTGCATATATTGATAAACCATTAGTATAACCATTCACAATCTTTAGAGGTTAAAAAACAAATTATGCATGACCAACAAATTCTACTGAGAAAATCACAGAGCTACAGTGGGGAGAACAAGTATTTGATACACTGCCGATTTTGCAGGTTTTCCCACTTACAAAGCATGTAGAAGTCTGTAATTTTTATCATAGGTACTCTTCAACTGTGAGTGACGGAATCTAAAACAAAAATCCAGAAAATCACATTGTATGATTTTTAAGTAATTAATTTGCATTTTATTGCATGACTTATTTATTTGATACATCAGAAAAGCAGAACTTAATATTTGGTACTGAAACCTTTGTTTGCAATTACAGAGATCATACGTTTCCTGTAGTTCTTGATCAGGTTTGCACACACTGCAGCAGGGATTTTGGCCCACTCCTCCATCCAGATCCTTCAGGTTTCGGGGCTGTTGCTGGGCAATACGGACTTTCAGCTCCCTCCAAAGATTTTCTATTGGGTTCAGGTCTGGAGACTGGCTAGGCCACTCCAGGACCTTGAGATGCTTCTTACGGAGCCACTCCTTAGTTGCCCTGGCTGTGTGATTCGGGTCTTTGTCATGCTAGAAGACCCAGCCACGACCCATCTTCAATGCTCTTACTGAGGGAAGGAGGTTGTTGGCCAAGATCTCGCGATATATGGCCCCATCCATCCTCCCCTCAATACGGTGCAGTCGTCCTGTCCCCTTTGCAGAAAAGCATCCCCAAAGAATGATGTTTCCACCTCCATGCTTCACGGTTGGGATGGTGTTCTTGGGGTTGTACTCATCCTTCTTCTTCCTCCAAACACGGCAAGTGGATTTTAGACCAAAAAGCTATATTTTTGTCTCATCAGACCACATGACCTTCTCCCATTCCTCCTCTGGATCATCCAGATGGTCATTGGCAAACTTCAGACGGGGCTGGACATGCACTGGCTTGAGCAGGGGGACCTTGCGTGTGCTGCAGGATTTTAATCCATGACGGCGTAGTGTGTTACTAATGGTTTTCTTTGAGACTGTGGTCCCAGCTCTCTTCAGGTCATTGACCAGGTCCTGCCGTGTAGTTCTGGGCTGATCCCTCACCTTCCTCATGATCATTGATGCCCCACGAGGTGAGATCTTGCATGGTGCCCCAGACCGAGGGAGATTGACCGTCATCTTGAACTTCTTCCATTTTCTAATAATTGCGCCAACAGTTGTTGCCTTCTCACCAAGCTGCTTGCCTATTGTCCTGTAGCCCATCCCAGCCTTGTGCAGGTCTACAATTTTATCCCTGATGTCCTTACACAGCTCTCTGGTCTTGGCCATTGTGGAGAGGTTGGAGTCTGTTTGATTGAGTGTGTGAACAGGTGTCTTTTATACAGGTAACGAGTTCAAACAGGTGCAGTTAATACAGGTAATGAGTGGAGAACAGGAGGGCTTCTTAAAGAAAAACTAACAGGTCTGTGAGAGCCGGAATTCTTACTGGTTGGTAGGTGATCAAATACTTATGTCATGCAATAAAATGCTAATTAATTATTAAAAAATCATAGAATGTGATTTTCTGGATTTTTGTTTTAGATTCCGTCTCTCACAGTTGAAGTGTACCTATGATAAAAATGACAGACCTCTACATGCTTTGTAAGTAGGAAAACCTGCAAAATCGGCAGTGTATCAAATACTTGTTCTCCCCACTGTATATGATGGACGTTCCTAGTGTGCATGTCACAGTTACAAGTGTACGAGTCCAAACCTATCTTTAGGCACATCTTCAAATCTGACAGCTGGTGTCTAAAACTATTTTCAAAGAGAAATTATGAAATTATGATTTTAAGCCAACAACCTCTTCTTGAGCCACCATAATTGATCAAAAACCGCAAAGCACAGTTATCTTCGTCTCATTTTCATGGTCAAATATTCCTGTGCAATATTTCACAAAGGCAGCTGATAGAAATTGTTTGATGGTGTCTGTAACTTTTTTCTCTTGGTGAGTTATGCATTTGGATATACATGGGTCTGTGTAAAGGCAATCATCTTGCCATACAATCGGCATATCTCTGAATCAAATCTATCTGGCTTCATATCTCTCCTTTCATATCTCTTTGTAACGCTATCTTCCATTTGATCTGTTCTTTCAGCATGTCTTTTATCCTTCTATCTTGCCGCTGATAGCATCAGTAACAGCTAACGGAAATAACAGGGTACTGAAAAGATTAGCATCAGTAACAGCTAACAGAAATATCAGGGTACTGAAATTATTAGCATCAGTAACAGCTAACAGAAATATCAGGGTACTGAAATGATTAGCATCAGTAACAGCTAACGGAAATATCAAGGTACTGAAATTATTAGCATCAGTAACAGCTAACAGAAATATCAGGGTACTGAAATTATTAGCATCAGTAACAGCCAACGGAAATATAAGGGTACTGAAATTATTAGCATCAGTAACAGCTAACGGAAATTTAAGGGTACTGAAATGATTAGCTGCAGAACACATTCTCACACACATGCATACTAATGCACAGTCCTAATTACAGTATATAGTTGTCATAAGATTAACATTATCAGCATACTTTCAACTGCATAATAATTAGTATTCCAAAGTAGTCATATCAAATCAAATCAAATTGTGTTTGTCTCATGCGTGTATACCTTACAGTGAAGTACTTACCTACAAGCCCTTAACCAACAATGCTTTAACAAGTTTAAAAAAAAAATAGAATGAAAAGTAACAAATAATTAGACAGCAGCAGTAAAATAACAATAGCGAGGTTATATACAGGGGTACCTGTACAGAGTCAATGTGTGGGGCACCGGTTAGTCAAGGTAATTGAGGTAATGTGTACATGTAGGTAGAGTTAAAGTGACTATGCATAGATAATAAAAAGAGAGTAGCAGCAGCGTAAAAGAGGGGTCTGGTGGCCCTTTGATTAGCTGTTCAGGGGTCTTATGGCTTGGGTACTGCTTGCCATGCAGTAACAGAGAGAACAGTCTATGACTAGGGTGACTGGAGTCTTTGACAATTTTTAGGGCCTGTGGGAGCTTGGCCCCTGTGATGTACTGGGCCATACGCACTACCCTCTGTAGTGCTGTGCGGTCGGAGGCCCGAGTAGTTGCCATACCAGGCAGTGATGCAACCAGTCAGGATGCTCTCGGTGGTGCAGCTGTAAAAACCTCTGAGGATATGAGAACCCATGCCAAATCTTTTCAGTCTCTTGAGGGGGAATAGGCTTTGTCGTGCCCTTTTCACGACTTAGTGTGTTTGGACCATGATAGTTTGTTGGTGATGTGGACACCAAGGAACTTGAAGCTCTCAACCTGCTCCACTAAAGCCCCGTTGAGAGAATGGGGGCGTGCTCGGTCCTCCTTTTCCTGTAGTCCACAATCATCTCCTTATAGTATACTGGTAGTTCTGTTGCCATTATTTTATCCATTAATGTATTATTTTGGTGACACTTTATTTGACACCTAGCATCATAACTTGTTATGACACTGCCATAACTATGTAATTGTCATAACACTGTTGTGACATATTGCAATATTTTATGGCTGGTTATGATACCTACATAAGTGTCAAAGCTCACAGGTCCTACCACACAAGGCAAACCAATCCATTCAACTTGTAAATAGTATGTTATATAACATTTCCTAAAATTAGCATTTAATTACCATTGTAATTATATACACTGATGTCAAAAAGGTGCCTAGCCAAATGCTCTGTTGCTGAATGCAGCAGGAGGACAAAACACAATCTTTGGTGTACATGATGGGCCTATCTGGCTTATATTATTAGCCTTACAAAAACAAAAGATGTCCTGCGAGATTCTACACATTTCCATATTTTGGAATTGAAGTTTGTTTGTATTCTTAGCACTACCACTAGTGAGAGACATTTGAACTGTTAGCTGCACACCTCATACCTTGTCTCCTTCTTCATTCTGTTTTCAGGTTTTCAGAAACTAGTGAGATGTTGATGTTGTTTTAATGAATTACACTAAACAGGTTTCCATCCAACCCTTTTATGTGCGTAATGGAAACAGGCCTGATGGAAACAGCAAATCTGTCTGTACATTTTCAAAATGTCGACAAACAAAATACACTGGACAAGTGGGGATCTTTTTGCGTTTGTAAAATTAATTATGCGAGAAATGGCTATGGAAACGCTTTTATGTGCAAATATTTATATAATAACCATCATATTGAAGTAAACTTGTAGTCAAGCGATGATGTTGTAGGGTCCTCCCACTACAACATGGGAAAACATAAATAAGTTATGAGGAACTTGCAAGGTGATGAGCTTGATGCTCCATGCAAATAAATATCAAAGGTCTTTGAACAATTAATATAATCTTGCTCTTTTGTCCATAATAATCTCATCATGTAGGCTATAGGCTTACCAGCACTGTATCTGCAAGCTGTTGGCTATTGCGCATGTGCCAATGCCAGAGTGGCACATTGGCTATATAACATTCTTTGTGACAAAACCATCAGTAGAGCTGAAAATGTGATGGAAACCCATTAAACTTTTATTCGGTACATTGGAATTTAACCTCAAAAGTTTTTTATGTGCATTATGTCATCACCCACAGACTTTAATCCGCAACAAGTCAAGTTGATGGAAACAACTCCAGGGAAAATGCACATATTTTATTTATACAGATTTTAGAATATTTGCATGAAAATAAGTCGCCAATTGGATGGAAACCTAGCTAGTCATGTTTTTTTTGACATCGTATTTTAAATAACTTGTATGAAGCATTTTGACCATTCTGTGTCACTTTACTTTGAATATGATACTGTCAAAAAGCATTATGACCATCATTATCATATAAGTCAGATAGGCCCATCACGTACAGTACATGCCCTTATATCAGTCATCAGTCACAAAGAGGTTTTCTTGTCCTGCTCCTGAAATCTGCTTCTGCATTCATCCCAGTTGTCAGCAACAGAGCATTGGCGTAGGTAGGTACATGTCTGACATCAATGTGTGCGTAATTACAATGATAATTTAATGTGATACATTACAAACATTTTTATATAACATAAAAATACTGTTAACAAGTAGGCTATGGTGCAATGGAATGGTTTGCCTTGTGTGGTAGGTTTTGTGGGTTTTGACACTTATGTATGTGTCATAAGCAGCCATAAAATAATGCAATATATGTCAGAACAGTTCTATCTATCTATCTATCTATCTATCTATCTATCTATCTATCTATCTATCTATCTATCTATCTATCTATCTATCTATCTATCTATCTATCTATCTATCTATCTATCTATCTATCTATCTATCTATCTATCTATCTATCTATCTATCTAGTTTCATCTTGTCCAGGTAGCCTAGTGGTTAGAGTGTTGGGCCTGTAACTGAAAGGTTGCTGGATTGAATCCCTGAGCTGACAAGGTAAAAATCTGTCGTTCTGCCCCTGAACAAGGCAGTTAACCCACTGTTCCTAGGCTGTCATTGTAAATAAGACTTTGTTCTTAACTGACTTGCCTAGTAAAATAAAGGTAAAATAAATAAATACCCAGTCTATTTTCATCTTGTTCTTTATACCCGGTCTAGTTTCATCTTGTTCTTTATACCCGGTCTAGTTTCATCTTGTTCTTTATACCCGGTCTAGTTTTGAGGTGTTTTGACTGATTTCATGTCAATGCTAATATGTCAAAAACGTTGCTAGCTAGGTAACCAACAACAATGTATTTGAGACAACAACTGCTCATTGTGCAAATATATTTATGTTTACAATATAACAATCTGTTTTGCCCCATAGTTGCCGCACAAGTTGGTTTTGTTGCTAAACATCCAATCAGTCTGTGTGTTAACACAAAAAGCCAACTAGTGCTGTATCTGTTATGTATGACCATAAGGCATACAGAAATTAACTGTATAGGCTTACATGCAGACAATCAAATGCTCATTATAAAGCAGAACAACAAATGCATATAGTGGTAATGCAGTCTACTGTAGGGCTGTGAGGGTTGTGGTGTGCCAGGCTAACAAGGACACATGGTGAGCCTGTCTTCATGTGGCTCAGCAGGGGTTACACTGGGCTGTCCTCCCCATTCTCTATCAGAGCACCACTTATCTGCTCCCCCATGGCCCCTCCTGGGACTCCACAGCATTCTTTTGTGAAGAGAAGGGCAGGTTTATACCTGGCCTGTTTTGCAATGCTCAGGAGCATCTTATCACAAGCTGTCAAAACCTCTGGCCGGGGGATCGGAGAGAGCTGGCCAGTCTAGTTGGGTTGGGGGCTGGAGCTGCAGAACCTAAGGCAGGGGGTGGCATGGTGAAACCTTATCTCAGTGTGAGCAGCCATGGTTCCCTTCCCTACCCCTCTGAACTACATACAAGCCTCTCAGATTAGCACCCCCCCCTCCTCCCATCCCCCTGTTATCCACCTCCCTACCTCCCCTGATCCCCTGAACAGACATTATTACCCTTATTATTACTGTTATCGGCCTGATGAATGGGGGGCAAAGCATGTCCCTTTTGTTGTGAATGGCTTTGTTCTGGTTCTATGTGAGTTCATGGCTGTGTCAGGAGGGTTGGCTAAATACGCACACAGGCCCAATGGGGAGGAAGATTCCATTGGACAGTCAGCTGGGAGTCTGATAGTATGCACTCCACACAACATTGCACACATCAACAACACTGTACCTTGTTCTCAGTTATGAAAATACTATATGATTGGTCCAGGGTTTCCCAGTACCTCAATGGCAAGACAATCCACAGTTTTTTCATTGCTCTTTTGAATTACAGTGACACGTATCAATGCTGTCATTCAAATGTCAATGTTATTTACACTTGATACTATGTCAAGCCTTTTCATGTGTTCCCAAAATTCAATTAACCAATAAAAAAACATCAAGATGTGTTACGTTAAGTCAAAAGACTGATTTCTATTTTATGCACCCTTTGGATCTAAATGGTAGCCTCTGGTTTAAAGTGATATAGTGATATATGGTATTAGTTGATTTAATATACAAAAGCAGTGATTTAAATTGCATTATATCACGTATTACTAGAAACGTTTTGACTTGTGGTGGGCAGACATTAGCTGTGGACAGGACGACCAACATGCATCTTAATTAAATCCAAAGTGGTTTATGTGAGGGCATTATTCAAATCAGACCATGTTTGTCTGAGAAATTATGTAGAATAAAAAGTTAAAGATACTCAAAAGAGAGCAACATCATTTAGTTAAATCCCCATAGTTGTCATTAGCTTGCAAGCTTCTGGAGCCCTGATTACATGTGCCAAAAAGCTGATGAGCACTTTCATTCAAAAGTTATTAACTTTTTAAGCACCCCATTACGTCTGCTGGATCGAAAGCACACAAATTATAATTTTCTAAAGGCAACTTTGGCTGAAAATCATAGTGTTTTCTAAAGCATGGTCAATTAAGCTGTGTTAAGACTTAAGACGACATGGAGACCATATTGTTCCCATACTTTTTGGGGCACAAAGGTCTGGAGACACTTTATATTGAGGGAGACACTAACACACCTATAGTAGATTACATTGCAAGTAGAGTTGTATAAATTAAGGTATATACTTGAAATCTTCTGAACAGAGACAAATCTCAAACAACTCAAAATCTTACATCCAGTTCTGCCAACATGTCAGATTTACTTGAGACTTGTCAGAACTTGTTTTTGATGTACTTTGGCACTTGACTTCAAATCAACATATACAGCGGTCCTTTGGCCTTATATTTTCACAGGACTTCACATACTTATCCTTTCTGTCATGGAAACAACATTTGTGTTATTTCTTCCAAGCACCCCAGGTTACAGAACACAGGAATGTGTCATTCTCGTCGTATTCTGTTTGCCAACAGTAAAGAATGTTGGGAATGACAATGTCTACAGTACCTTCTTATACCAATGCCTAGGAGGCACCATTATACTGTTAGAAAAAAAAATAACCAAAGGTTTTCCAACCAGTTTGGGTTTTAGAAATGTACATCTACAGTATCTATAGCAATATGGTACATGACTAGTAGTGTCGTTTTGAGAAATGGTAGTTACTGGGTCAGAAAAAGAAAGAAATGTTGCACATGTTGAGTAGTTTGTCATATATAGATGCTGTGTATGTGTCCAATTACAATAAAGGGCATGTACCTTTCCAGAGGACAGAAGGCTTGGTATTTGTCAATCCTTTGCAATGCTGGCATTCAGGTAGGGAGAGAGGAAACCGTTGAGAGACATGGGTCAGTTGTCAAAAAGCAGAGTGAAATGACAGGGGTAATCCAAACCCTGAATACATCCTGGGGAGTATGGCTTTGTCTCACACACTCTGCCAGGGACGATACAGCATAGAACCCCTGTTTTGGATCCATCCAGTGACCTGCCATTGCCTCTCTAACCTCTGGCTTGGTCTCCTTTTCTCACACAAACACAGGTACACAGTCATGCCTTTGTCATATGATTAATCACAGACCAGGAAGAGGATATCTCCTTCAATGTTTTGCCCTATAATGTGTAATTTCACATGCATTTGAGTTATTCTTATGCTTTGATTATGACTTTATTAGGTCATTCACAATATTACAGCCAAGGTGAAAGTCAGATAACTCTGTCACACAATGCCAAAGGGATATACAGTATACCCTCTTTCTATGCATATTGTCGTAGATAGCTCTTTCCTATAGAAAATAGTGAGATGCTTGTGCAGAGTCAGTCAAAAGCAACAATGGACAGTATAAAATGTGTTGTGTCTAAATGTTTGCTATTTGGGAGGGGGGGAACACTATATACTGTAATAACTGGTGAAAAACTGGTTACTTTAGGTTACTTTACTCATCCGACATATTATACTGTATGTCTGGTTTAAAATGATTCAGAGCATGGACAGCTATAAGAGCTTGTAAAAAATACTTAAATCCCCCGCTAAGCTAGCAACCAGGCCTGATACCATGCCCCAGACTTGAAGCTGACATGCAAGTGAATAGCACTCACCCAAGACCCTGGTTTGACAAAACTATATTTGCTTTTAATCTTCTTATTGAGTTCAACACTAGCCTTTTAAGACCACTGGAAGGAATTTAAATCACATAGGCCTATAAATTAGCAGTAATTCTGATTTCTCAGTCCGCTTGTCCCTCAGTGACCACATCCAATTTTCGGAGTAATTTTATCAGCCTTGGCAAAACGGTCAGCGGACTAAAGGAGCTAATATCTGCCAGACCAGCCACTCAACCAGGGAAGAGGATGGGGAATGGAGGGTCAATTATGCATTCCATTGTTACTGTGATCTAATGAGCGGATTGATGCTAATCTACACTGAACAAAAAATATAAAAATGCAACATGTAAAATGTTGGTTCCATGTTTTATGAGCTGAAATAAAAGATCACGGAAATGTTCCATACTCATAAAAATATTATTTCTCTCAGATTTTGTGCACAAATTTGTTTACATCCCTGTTAGT
The DNA here is from genome assembly GCA_023634145.1 of Thymallus thymallus. NCBI lineage: Eukaryota > Metazoa > Chordata > Actinopteri > Salmoniformes > Salmonidae > Thymallus > Thymallus thymallus. The sequence goes on along the minus strand of CM042410.1, from coordinate 16,815,539 downwards.
GAGCATGTATCCTTTGCCAAGATAATCCATTCACCTGACAGGTGTGGCATATCAAGAAGCCGATTAAACATTATGCTGGCGGCAATAAAAGGCCGCTCTAAAATGTTTTGTCAGACAGTACAATGCTACAGATGTCTCAAGTTTTGAGTGAACGTGCAATTGGCATGCTGACTGCATGAATGTCCACCGGGACATGTTGCCAGATACATTTATGTTAATTTCTCTATCATAAGCCGCCTCCAACGTTGTTTTAGAGAATTTGGGAGCACTTCCAACCAGCCTCACAACCGCAGACCACGTGTAACCATGCCAACCCAGGATCTCCACGTCCGCTTCTTCACCTGCGGGATCATCTGAGACCAGCCACCCGGACAACCAAAGAATTTCTGCACAACCTGTAAGAAACTGTCTCAGGGAAGCTCATCTGCATGCTCGGTGTCCTCACCAGGGTCTTGACCTGACTGCAGTTCGGCGTTGTATCCGACCTCAGTGGGCAAATGCTCACCCGGTTTCAACTGTACTGGGCAGATATCAGACAGAGTGTATGGTGTCTTGTGGGCGAGCTGTTTGCTGAGGTCAACAGACAACGAACACAATTGCAATTTGAATGCACAGAGATACCGTGATGAGATCCTGAGGCCCATTGTCGTGCCATTCATCCGCCACGATTACCCCATGTTTCATCATGATAATGCACTGCCCAGTGTCGCAGGGATCTGTACACAATTCCTGGAAGCTGAAAATGTCCCAGTACTTCCATTGCCTTATGTTTGGGATGCTCTGGATTGACGTGTACGACAGCGTGTTCCAATTCCAGACAATATCCAGCAACTTCGCACAGCCATTGAAGAGCGGGACAACATTCCACAGGCCACAATCAACAGCCTGATCAAGTCTATGCGAAGGAGATATGTCGTGTTGCATGAGGCAAATTGTGGTCACACCAGATACTGACTGGTTTTCTGATCCATGCCCCTACCTTTTTTGTAAGGTATCTGTAACCAACAGATATGTATTCCCAGTCATGTGAAATCCATAGATTAGGGGCAAATGCATTTATTTAGATTTACTGATTTGCTTTTAAATTAACTGTAACTTAGTAACATCTTTTAAATTGTTGCATGTTGCATTTATAAATAACAAAATAATAAGTCAGATACACTATGAAAATGTACTTTTAATTTACTATCTTTGATAAATAGTGTGAATCATGCTGTCCATCTCCGTCTTGGGTCTATAATACAAAATCGAATGTGAGTTCACAATGTTATAAAATATTTTGTACACTAGAACAGTGCCATTTTTAATTTGGCATTTTATCTGAAACATCATGTCACTGTAGTACAATCATTTCAAAATGAAAGCACTTTGCAAGTCCTCCATCATGGTGGGCTGTTGATGAAAAATGGTCTCCTACTGAGTCTGTCACACAAATTAAATATTGAATTATTAAAATGGTAATAGTATGTCATAATTCAAATCCATATGCTTTCCATTAAAATTGGGTTCATTGAAAGAGAGTGTTGAACTTGTAATGACTGCATTTTATCCTTACTGTTTCCTGGTGATTGTACTGTATTGTAAATCTGGACCGAGCATGGTCACTAAGAGTGATGAATTCCATGCTAAATGAGAAGATAAACGGGTGCAAATATAGATATCATTAATATGGAAAATAGGATATTCAAGCAACTACGTGATCCTTTCTCCATATAAGAAATACACCCGCAAAGGAAATCCTTTCCCCACCACCATAGCTCTGGATAAACAACATGGGTTCAAATAAAATAAACACATACATTATACACTATAGCCTTAGCTAATATTACAGGCAGTTTAACGATGCACTGTAAAAACTGGGACTGCGCTGTTTTTCATCTGAAGTGCTTTTACTGATCGTTATGATAGAACATTTCGTTTTGGTTCGTTCACACTATTCTATTCAATTTGTCTGAAATTCAATAACAAATTTGACAGGTCAATGTGATTTTTTTTTATTGAATGCAAACTTCCAAATTGCTTTCGACACCTAGTGTGCATACGCATTGCATAGCAGTGGGGGCAATGTAGTGGCAGCAGCCTATCAGAGGAATTGAAGTTGTGGACAGCTTATTGGGGGCGTGGCATTCAGTTTGTCCTTTTCCTCAACCTGTAAGAGTGAGTGTCATACTAGTGTCATACTGTTGTATTCATTATTATTTAATGCCAGCATTGTTCAATGAATTTGTAATAAAACTTGAATTAAGAGCATGTGACCCTAAAGAACCTGGTAGGGTCACCATTTGGTTGTAATATTCTGACTAATCACTAATGTCTTATGTAAAGATTGAGGTTGGAGTCATTATTTAATGTTATTGAACCTCTTGAATTACATGGAACTGATTTAATTGCTTGTAACCCAATTGAAGAAACTTGGATAGGTAATTCCAAAGTGAAAAACAAGTTGGAACCAGATGAAAAAATGCTTATGTTTATTTATTAGGTTTAATAAGGGGAAAGGGGAAACGTTTAGTGTTGAAATAAATATTTTGCAACTTGAAGTATAGGTTTGTTAATAATCAAATATAACAGTTGGCTTTGAATCATATATTTGGTTTCAGCAAATGTAGTTGTTTTTTCCTTATTTGTTGCCCCTACTAGGTGAGGATTTGGGGTTGGCTAAGGGCTTGTACAGGAAAGCAGAGTTGCCAAGGGTATTGACCAACTTAAACCATAAAATAATCTGTATGAGTCCTGCCTGGTTGACTCAAGCTCCATACTGGATATGCAGCCCCAGGTGCATTTCTAGGATTTGAACACATTCGGGGCTTAGCCCAAAGTCAGTAGGGGGGTCTGGTGGCATCCTCCCCCGGCCAAAGAAATAAGAATTTCAACAGCTAAATGCATGCATTTGGTTCACTTTGAGATTAACATTGAGCGATTAGAACATTGAGATCAGATCTTTTTCAGGTAATTTGCACCTTCCCTCCTGCCACAGCAGTCACTGCCAGTACTCAATTACAGTAGCTACTGTGGTTCTATTTACTGTGGAACACATACATGTACAGTGCATTCAGAAAGTATTCAGACACCTTTACTTTTTCCACATTTTGTTACGTTACAGCCTTATTATAAAAAATAAATCCTCATCCATCTACACACAATACCCCATAATGACATAGAAAAAAATGGTTTTTAGAAAACAGAAAGCCCTTATTTACGTATTCAGACCTTTTGCTATGAGTCTCGAAATTGAGCTCAGGTGCATCCTGTTTCCATTGATAATCCTTGAGATATTTCTACAACATATTTGGAGTCCACTTGTGGTAAATTAAATTGATTGGACATGGTATTTGGAAAGGCACACACCTGTCTATATAAGGTCCCACAGTTGACAGTGCATGTCAGAGCAAAAACCAAGCCATGAGGTTTAAGGAATTGTCTGTAGAGCTCCGAGACAGGATTTTGTCGAGGCACAGATCTGGGGAAGGGTACAAAAACATTTATGCAGCATTGAAGGACTCCAAGAACAAAGTGGACTCCATCATTGTTAAATTGAAGAAGTTTGGAACCACCAAGACTCTTCCTAGAGCTGGCTGCCCAACCAAACTGAGAAATAGGGGGAGTAAGGCATTGGTCAGGGAGGTGACCAAGAACCAGATGGTCACTCTGACAGAGCTCCAGAGTTGCTCTGTGGAGATGGGAGAACCTTCCAGAAGGAAAACCATCACTCCACCAATCAGGCCTTCAGTGAAAGGCACATGACAGCCTGCTTGGACTTTACCAAAAGGCACCTAAATGACTCTCAGACCATGAGAAACAGGATTCTCTGGTCTGATGAAACCAAGAATGAACTCTTTGAACTGAGTGCCAAGCGTCACGTCTGAAGGGAACCAGGCACCTCTCGTCACCTGGCCAATACAATCCCTACGTTGAAGCATGGTGGTGGCAGCATCATGCTGAGGGGATGTTTTTCAGCAAAAGGCACTGGGAGACTAGTCAGGATCGAGGGAAAGATGAATGGAGCAAAGTACAGAGATCCTTGATGAAAACCTGCTCCAGAGCACTCAGGACCTCAGACTGGGGCGAAGGTTCACCTTCCAACAGGACAACAACCCTAAGCACACAGCCAAGACAAAGCAGGAGTGGCTTCGGGACAAGTATCTGGATGTCCTTGAGTGTCCCAGCCAGAGCCCAGACTTGAACAAGTTCAAACATCTCTGGAGAGACCTGATAATAGCTGTGCAGCGACGCTCCCTATCCAACCTGACAGAGCTTGAGAGGATCTGCCGAGAAGAATGGGAGAAACTACCCAAATACAGGTGTGCCAAACTTGTAGCCTCATACCCAAGAAGACTTGAGGCTGTAATCGCAACAAAGTACTGAGAAATTATATTTTAATTATTAAATTAAATTTGCAAACATTTCTAAAAACCTGTTTTTGCTTTGTCATTATGGTGTATTGTGTGTAGATTGATGAGGGGAAAAAAATATTTTATACATTTTAGAATAAGGCTGTAACGTAACAATTTGCATTGTGTATATGTGTGTGTGTCTCCCCACCCCTCTCTTTTACGCTGTTGCTACTCTCTATTTATTAGCTATGCATAGTCACTTTAACTATACCTACATGTACATATTACCGCAATTAACCCGACTAACCGTTGCCCCCGCATATTGACTCTGTACCGATACCAATTGTATATAGCTTTGCTACTGTTATTTCTACTGTTATTTTACTGCTGTACTCTTTACTTATCTATTGTTTACGTAATACTTATTTTACTTAAAAACTTGTTGGTTAGGGCTTGTAAGTAAGCATTTCACTGTAAGGTCTACACCTGTTGTATTCTACGCATGTGACAAATCAAATTGAGCCCTACTGACATTATTGGAGTGTCTGCACTCATGGAGCCAATGCTTTATCTGCTGATGAAGGATCCTTCCAGCAAGGACAATACATCTGCATTGTACTTCCCAGCTGCTGAATTATAACAGATATTTGTAAATGTCATTACGTGCTCAACAAGTTAATATTTACTTTATAAATAAGTTGCTGTGCTCAAACGAATGATGCACAATTTGGATCATTCTGACATTTTGTTTCATTGGTGACATTGTGAAGCTTGCTTCTAAGTATGTGTACTATATATAAACCGTATGTCATGTACACGATATAACCATTAGCCACATTATGCCAAACAAGTTTGAAATTAAGTGATGTGCCAATTATTTGAAATCTTATGGTTATTTCTTATCTCCACAATGTTGCCCAATGCAACAGAAAAACACGTGCCAATCGGAGTGTTCAAAAGCTCTTTAAGCTCCCTGAAAATGTTGCCTTACTGTCTGTTCACTAGACTCAAAGCATCCATAAAATGGCTTTCTATGTTGCTCTGCAAGGATAGCTTGAGTAGCATGTATTGACAGAAGATAAAGTAAGTGTATCCCCTCTAAAATGAAAGGTTACAATCCCAAACCGTAATATCCCAAAAGGCATCCTGTCAACTGCTATCACAAACAGTATTAACGCAGCTCACTGGCACTCCAGCGGAAATCCCACCAGCAATTTTCACCATCTAAATGAACTGTCATTCTCTTGTCATAGTTAACGCTAACAGATTCTCATCCACTAATCTCCTAAGCAGATATCCCAAAAGGACAGAGATATGAAAAGGAATTGAGGAATCCCTTCATAATGTCTTCAAGTTTTAGGTAATTTGACAGTTTGTGTAAAGTATGTTACGGACAAATAGCTAAAGCTCATGTCAGAAACATTCCTCATACACTCACACATTGTTGAAGGACATTTAACATGATTTCAAATTTTCTACGATTTTGAATGCATTGCTGAGTTGAGTGGTCAACCACATTCTTGCTGTATTCAAATGTTGTCTAAGTCCAATGTAGTATGAATTTCTGAATCACTCAACTCTTAAAACAGCTTAATATGTTCCATTACATAGTTGGATGGCCATTATGAATACATGAGCAAGTGACAAGTCTGAGTCATTGGAACGGGTTATGCTGCTTGGAGTTATTTATATTCAATTTATGATAAATATTTGGCAAAGTAATTGCAGTTATGCTCATAAATCTCCCAAAACTACTACCACTGCACATCTACCAAGCGTAACTTGTTTAAGTAGAATTCTGCCTTAAGGACACAAAGGACTCGGGCGTTAGTTCAATAACTTAATACTTTTCCCTTTGGAAATTTCGTATTTTCTTCACCACCGCCTGTCATCAATCTTTTCATCACAGTCCACATCTGTGCCAGTCTGATCGATGCACGTGTTTGATGGCAGTCAACTGAAAAATACCTCCATCAAAAGTGGTGATGCTCTTCACAGTTCAGCTTTACTTTGCCTCTTGTTGATGTTTTTCTAGCTCAGGCAGTTGTTTTCTGTTTCATATACGTGCATCTGTCATATCGAAGCATCTCTGTATGGTGATGGCTTTGTAAATCACACCCCCTCATACACAGGTAGACAAGAAAAAAGCCACCTCATATATACTTTAACCCTAATATCCCTGCTATTTATTTTGACTCTCCTCACTTATTTTCTCTTTCTTTCTTTCTTTCTTTCTTTCTTTCTTTCTTTCTTTCTTTCTTTCTTTCTTTCTTTCTTTCTTTCTTTCTTTCTTTCTTTCTTTCTTTCTTTCTAGCCACTGATTCCTTCCAAACCACTCACTGTTGAATTTGCGATTTCCAATTTGTTGTGTAATGTTTATGTCCAATGGCCTATGAGCACCGATATTTTAACTATAATTGTTCTTCATCATTTCTCTTCATATGACAAGGATTGAAAAGGATTTGCCAGTAGATTGTCAACTTTATTCACGATGACTGCTAGCTTGCTATGTAGAGTATGATGTTGGATAGACACTTTTAATGTAACTCTATGTTAGCATCACATTTTCGAGCTCTCCCTGTAGATTTTGCGGTGACCGAGGGTCCCCATGAGTGACAGAACACTGAGCCAATCACGGCACAACTAGAGAACATTACCAACTCCTACGCTCCGTATTTTCCGCTGCCTTCTCCACAACCATAGAAAGCACTGAGCTAGGCTGAAACACCTGCATTTTGGAGTTGCCTTACTGAAGAAAGCAAAAAAGGAGACCAACATTTTTTTATTTTTTTTTAGATAAAAAGGTGGGGCTCAAACTGTCCTGAATGACGGGTCGCCACTGGGTGCCATGCTCGCATGGCCTCATAGTTATCTAAATATTTAATTCTAGATATCCAAATATTTTGGGGCAAACAGAAATTCTAACTACGTCTTTTCATTATTTTTATTTCAATGTCTGTTGACATGCTGGAGGCTTGGAGATATTACAATTGGTAAGTTGAAGAAGTTTGCTATTGCTCTGATTAGTCAAAAAATGAATAAATGTCCTCTACAATGGTAGTCCAGTATATCCACACATGAATCCTTGTGTTTGGATTGCCGTGCTACCATCCATATTGACAGATCCATATGGGTATCAAAGATAACGAGCATTGTCCAATAATGGTGCTGCATGGTAGAGCCTTGTTAGAATCCACCTTTTCTCAGAATGCCCTGTTAGTGTTGTGTAACTGTGTGGCAGAGCTTTACATGCTGCAAAAGTAATTTGGAGGAATGGCATCACATATGCTTTTCTGTATTGATCAACATTTTTGTGATATTCTAACCAGGCTTTTCCAAAGCTATCTTTTGAAGCAGGAATACATATGGCATTAATTAGCATTTTAAAAACATTCAACTGCTATTAACAATTAGGTTTATTGATCAAATGAAATACAGTATATATATATATATTTTTTTACCTTTATTTTACTAGGCAAGTCAATTAAGAACAAATTCTTATTTTCAATGACGGCCTAGGAACAGTGGGTTAACTGCCTTGTTCAGGGGCAGAACGACATATTTTTACCTTGTCAGCTCGGGGTTTCGATCCAGCAACCTTTCCACTGGGGTACCTTGATGATTGACCAAAATGTTTGTGTGTTTGTGTGTCTAGAGTTTGTGCTGTTTTGTGATACTCTTCTAGAGAACAGGGATGCAAACCCAATAGTTTCTCTCCCTACAATCTCCAGAAACAAATGTTTTTCTCTGCTTATGATTAAATTGATACACAGCAGGATTTAATGGTGTGAGCTCAGGCTTTGTGCTAGGCCAGGTGCCCTTACCCTCCTTGACCTTCTCCAACAGAGGCGGCTGAAGAAAACAAATGACGAGCACCTGCTATAGTGTCAGGCGGTGTCATAAAGAGGTGCACTCATTACACGTCCTGGATCACCAACACATTTTACTCCAAGGTACATTGCTCACCAGACCCCTTTTGCTCCTGTCCTCCTGACCCTATCAGATTCAGACTCACCGTGACATTACAGACCTTGTTAGTAACAATAGCTGTACATTCTGTGGCATTTTACAGACATTAATAGTAAATTGGTCGCATCCCCTATGATACTGTTGTTATGTTTTTTTGTGCTTGAGATATGTAGAATTCATGTTTGCTGTGGGCTTCGAAGTCCCAAGTCACATCAATACACATTTTACATGAAACTCTCACTTATTTGTCAGTAGGCCCCATCTCAAGCTAGGATTCAGCCAAAATGTACTTGGCAATAACTGAGAGTATGGCTGAACTCCTCAAATTACAGTCTATGTCAAGGGGCAAAGACAGATTAACTTTCATATATGAGTACTTTCCTTTCATGTTTTGGACCCAACTCGTCAACGTTCAATACCTAAACTAGTAGGTATACAACGATCAGACAAAGAATACTGACTTCCATAAAATGTCTTCCCGCACCATCACAGTGGTCTTTGTAATTTCTGCACTTATCCTCACAGCCGACATCGTTATCCCTCTTACCGTGGCAACAGGCCCAAAAGGTTATTCGTCATAATGAGATAGCAGGCATTCAGTTTTGAGATGTAGCTAGTTGTGCCATGTGACTCAGCCCACAAAGAGAAGCCGAGAAGGAAACATTCCATTCCCCATTTACCTTGGAAAATGTTTTAATTGGTCAAACAATGTATTTCTGTCCTTGTGTCTTGACTTATCATTATTACCTCGCCTTGAATATCTCTCAGTGCTGTAGAGATGGAAACCAGGGGTGTCCAGCAGAATCTATTTGGAACCATTTGGTTGGAGATATCCTGTAATTGTCTAGCTAATAGCATATCTGCCAACTCATCACCAGGCTTATCTACTGGTCAGCTGAATACCAGTTAGTTCTCTAGTGCTCTAACGTGGCATCTTCTAGTCTGTGCACATTAAAGTTCCCATCATACAATGTAGATACTGTAAAATTAAGCTGTACTCTGCTGACACTGAAATCCAAATACCAACTCCTGTAGGTCATTTGAAAACAGACTGGGATGAATTAGGTATTTTCTGTGTCTGTTGGGTTTCCACCCCTGTTCTCTAGAAGAGTATCACAAAACAGCACATGACAGATTTCAGAGCAACCTCCTCCCTGAGCCAACATTAATGAGAAAAAATAAACTAAAAGGAGTCTGTGGTGTTTGTTGTATTTTACTTACATTTGCTGAGAAATAAAAAAGACGCTAATAAGCTCCCATTGCCTGAGAAGCCTCAGGAAATTACATTATAAATGACCCCAGAACATGCACCCCTTGGTTAAATTACAGCCAAGCTCATGCTTGGTTATTAACATGAATTACATTTTTTACCCTCATGACCCTGCCTTAAAGAATAACCTTAAGACTAGAGTACAAATATAATGAAGCAATCCTGGCCATGGATCTTGTTCAGGAACACGAGATATTACTCAAGTTAAGGGTTTCCCAGAGGCGTGCTGGTAATTGGTTCTAAACTCCCATTACTACCATCATGTAACACTCATTTTACAATCTGATTAGGTACTAGGTCTCTTTAACCTCTGTGACCTATCCCCCCACCCCAGGCCCTCCATTTGACTTCCTTAACAAATTACTTTGTATAATATTGTAGTCTATATAAACCATCACATATATAAACAACACCTTTAATACAATGTCAAATAAAAAATGCTTCATGAAACTTTAAAAATATGTGTTATTACCATGAATAATGTCAATTCAGGTCATGATTTATGATTATATGGTGTGAGCTCTCAAATAACTCCAGCCATAAAAATAACTGCCACCACAGAGAGATATTTTTTCTATGTTTTCCATACTAAGTTGCACAACACAGCTTTTACAAAAGACAGCATAGACACCAAGTAAAATTAATTAAATACCGAGGGCGTAGTGTTACTGTTTCTCCCACAGCATTTTCCAGATAAGATAGTGTTCCGTTTGCTTTGCCCTGTTTAAATGTAAATGTCACACCGGGAATTAGACATCCGCTGCTCATCACCACAAAACACCTGCTTAATAATTTAACGCCCTTTGCTGTGATTTCAGATTGTATGGTCAATGGCTCCCATGGACATACTGTAGCTTTTTACTAACCTTAATGATGAGAAATTTGTGTTAAAATTAGGCGCCCAAAAAGTTTAATGATTATTGTATTGGTTAGTTTTTTAATGAGGGGAGGGAATTATTTAGGGCCTTGAGACAGGCCAGGCATTAGGTCGAAGTCGTTTAAGCTAAAGTGACGTACAGAGTGCAACTTAGTGCAAAAGGTCAGGTGCAATTTATTGGTTGAATTAGTCATTATTAATGCTATTGACCTGCGCTCTAATGTAGGTCTGGAGCTCTTTAACATCACACAACGTGATAAAAGGAGGTGGCAGGGTTGCAGAGATGCAAAAGCAAGTCCAGAGGAACCAAGGTGGAGTCCTGGGGTGTTTATTTAAGGCTTAGTTGATCATTTCCCCCCACAAAAGTCATAAATGTATTATTTATTTAGAATGACCTCTCTTGTTAAGGTCAGTTTTGGGGTTTATTTTGCTGTAATCATAAACTCCCTTTCAGGCCCAACAGTCCAACAAACATACAGTAAGCTTTTAAAGATAGGACAATGATGTGTTTAATTTATGTTCAGCAGTAGCCTATAACCAATATTATACCTCTAGAATAATCATGAAGCAAATTGATATGTACAGTATATGTCCAATATAGAAGCAATATAGTTTTGACACTACTTTTCAGTAATGTATTCATTGTTCCACTATGTATGATAATGTGTAAGAAACAGCAAGAGTAAGTGGAATGATGTAATTGAAATGCCATTTATTGATCCCCAAGTGCTAATCCACAGAATACACACACAGATTAAGATACTTTAATATTAATGGTCATGAATTGCTAACATCTGCTGGCAGTGTGCAAAGCGGAATGATAAGTGTGTCTATAAGAATATGTCAAGGCTAAGGGTCATGTTTAGCTGACTTCAAAAGTGAAAGTTCTTGAGTCCATTTTGACAAGTACAGGGAATTACTGTACATGCATCTCCAAGGCTCTATGGAGCCAAGACTAAGCAGGGGGAAATGACTTATTTACTAATACCCAGCTAGGACAAGGGCAGATACAGAGTTGGAATTGGTTACACAGTTGGTATTAGAGTGGCTTTAGCTACATAAATACATATTTACTCTAAGTACTCTCTACCTTTGTGCCAATTTATGTAGTACACATAGGTCAAAATAAATCCTACTGTATCATATAATCTTACTAAACCAACGTGATATTTTAAGTCTCAATTGTATACAAAAACAGTTAATTGAATCAACATTTTTTTACCATAGGTTATAGGTTACCAACTAGGTATTTGAATTAATAAAGGTGACAGTCATATACAGTATGGTATGTCAGGCAATAAATCCAATGAATATTTTTTAGATGCTAAGCAGAACTCGCAAAGGGGCAGTTTTGGGAACCCATCTTAGTTATTACTTTAACTTTAGTCAGCTGAACATGCCTTCAATGGAATTGCAGGAAAAGGCTGAAATAATAGTTTCTATTTCATGTAATAATAATAATAATAATAATAATAATAATTCAAGAGTTAAAAAACAAACAACCAATGCCAACCCTGTATCTGCCCTTGTCCTAGCTCGGTATCAGTAAATCAATAATTTCCCCCTGCTCCAAAAGTATGTGGACACCCCTTCAAATTAGTGGATTTGGCTATTTCAGCCACACACGTTGCTGACGTGTATAAAATTGAGCACAGAATCTCCATAGACAAACATTGGCAGTAGAATGGCCTTACTGAAGAGCTCAGTGCCTTTCCACTTTCCAATAATTCAGTTTGTCAAATTTCTGCCCTGCTAGAGCTGCCTGGGTCAACTGTAAGTGCTGTTATTGTAAAGTGGAAACGTCTAGGAGCAACAACTGCTCAGCCACAAAGTGGTACGCCACAAAAGTGCGTAGAGCGTAAAAATCGTCTGTTCTCGGTTGCAACACTCACTACCGAGTTCCAAACTGCCTCTGGAAGCAACATCAGCAAAATAACTTTTTGTCGGGAGCTTCATGAAATGGGTTTCCATGGCCGAGCAGCCGCACACAAGCCTAAGATCACCACACGCAATACCAGCTGGAGTGGTGTAAAGCTCACCACAATTGGACTCTGAGAAGTGGAAACGCATTCTCTGGCGTGATGAATCACTGTTACGCAAGCCTCCCTAAGGAGGGAACGCAACACCCTGCTACACGTAAGCCCAGTGGAATGGGGAGAAAGTATGGGGTCGTGGGTGCAAGTACAGGTGACAGAGGCCACAATACCGTTTATTTATCCAAAAACGGGAAGTGAGGGAAAAGGGGCTGGACGGGAGCAAAGAAAGTAAAGAACTAAACCTCTAACCTGCCTTAACTGTCAACACAACATCTTACCTAAACTAGCACCGTAATGCTGGTGCTCTAACCAAAATACAGAGGGTGGTCCGCCCAGGTCTTACCTAGTGTATATAGACAAGCAAACTCTACGGGTGGTGTACGCCCATGGGCCTCTTGCCTAGCACAATGGCTTTCCCCTTAGAACAAACAAATTAACAGCTCAAACAACTCTCCAAATATCTAAACACTAATTCTCAAAGATCTCACACACAAGCAGCACATCTCACAAACCACAGCAAACCAGCCAGAGAGAGAGAACAGCTCAAACAACTGAGGCTTAAATAAGGGTGAGCCAGCTGCAGCTACTGACGAGTGGGGGGAGTCAGGTCTTCCAGACAGTGGAGAATCCCACCAATCAGCTATTGCAACTGGACCTGGAGGCCATCTTGCCTGGAACAAACTCACATTGAAACACTGAAACCAAGTACAAACAAATATACGGACACAGAGCAACACAACACACTGGGGACGTAACAATCACGCTTCACCATCTGGCAATCCAATGGACGAATCTAGGTTTGGCAGATGCCAGGAGAACGCTACCTGCCCGAATGCATAGTGCCAACTGTACAGTTTGGTAGAGGAGAAATAATGGTCCGGGACTGTTTTTCATGGTTTGGCCTAGGCCCCTTAGTTCCAGTGAAGTGATCTTAAAGACACAGCATACAATTACATTCTGTGCTTCCAACTTTGTGGCAACAGTTTGGGGAAGGTCCTTTTCTGTTTCAGCATGACAATGCCCCTGTGTACAAAGCGAGGTCCATACAGAAATGGTTTGTCGAGATCGGTGTGGAAGAACTTGACTGGCCTGCACAGAGCCCTGACCTCAGCCCAATCGAAACACCTTGGAATGCTTACTGGGAGCCAGGCCTAGTTGCCCAACATCACTAATGCTCTTGTGGCTGAATGGAAGCAAGTCCCCGCAGCAATGTTCCAACATCTAGTGGAAAGCCTTCCCAGAAGAGTGGAGTCCCAACTCCATATTAATGGCCATTATTTTGGAATGAGATGGTGTCCACATACTTTTGGTCATGCAGTGTATCTCTGTGTAGCACCTACTTGGGTGATGCCTCAGCAGCTCTGGGCGGTAGAAAGCTTACCACACAAAGTTCAGAATAGTATACAGTCATCCTCACTACGAGCCCTCTGCCTCAGCACTGCTGTATTCCTCCATCTCCCATTCCTCTTACGCTTCAGGCAACTCCTCAAAATATGTTCTCAAAAGATCAGGAATTGGCAGCTAGGTGTAACAAAAAAGATGGTATTGTGTCCAGATGCATTTTTTCAAACAAAAGCTAGCTAGCCAAGCTAAAAAGTGTTAACCTGTCAGTCGATCTGCAAAATCTGTGGCTCAACAATGCCAGATATATGCAATAAATACTCAATGTTATCAAACACAAAAGAGCTGATTAATAACTAAATACACTACCGTTCAAAAGTTTGGGGTCATATCTCAGACTGGCCAATAAAAGAAAAGATTAAGATGGGAAAAAGAACACAGACACTGGACAGAGGAAGATATGGCTTTTTCTTTGCAACTCTGCCTAGAAGGCCAGCACCCCGGAGTCGCCTCTTCACTGTTGACGTTGAGACTGGTGTTTTGCGGGTACTATTTAATGAAGCTGCCAGTTGAGGACTTGTGAGGCGTCTGTTTCTCTATACACTCTAATGTACTTCTTGCTCAGTTGTGCACCGGGGCCTCCCACTCCTCTGTTCTGGTTAAAGACAGTTTGCGCTGTTCTGTGAAGGGAGTAGTATACAGCGTTGTACGAGATCTTCAGTTTCTTGTCAATTTCATTCATTTCGTTCATTTCTCAGAACAAGAAAATACTGATGAGTTTCAGAAGAAAGTTCTTTGTTTCGGGCCATTTTGACCCTCTAATCAAAGTCACAAATGTTGATATTCTAGGTACTCAACTAGTCTAAAGAAGGCCAGTTTCCAGCTGTGCTAACATAATTGCAAAAGGGTTTTCTAATGATCAATTAGCCTTTTAAAATGATAAACTTGGATTAGCTAACACAACGTGCCATTGGAACACAGGAGTGATGGTTGCTTATAATGGGCCTCTGTACGCATTTGTAGATATTCTATTCAAAATCTGCCGTTTCCAGCTACAATAGTCATTTACAACATTAACAATGTCTACACTGTATTTCTGATCAATTTGATGTTATTTTAAAAACAAGGACATTTCTAAGTGACCCCAATCTTTTGAACGGTAGTGTATGTTCATGTAATTACTTCATTGTTTATTCAACAGTTTTCTTTACAATCATTATCATCACTATTGACATGCAAAAAGGTTTGAAGACGCTAACGTACTCTTGTCATTTTCAATTAAACCCACCTACAACAGTAGACATGGCTCGTTTTCTAAACCTAAGATCCTTGCCACTCCAAAACCTTTTTCTGTTCGTTTTTTACCCTTAATAAGACATGCAATGGTCTTCCCAGAACATAGGCCTACTTATTGCTCTTCCCAATTCAACTATGAAATCGGTTTAGAGGCCACTCAAGAACACTAAATTGTCTGATTCAAACAAATCCATTTGTTATAATAAACTGGTTCGAATAAATTGTCTCAAAGCATCCTTTCAGCTTTGTGACCAGAGCTGTCGCGCCTGGGAATAGACCCATATAAAGCACTCTGCTGCAGGCCAAACTGGTAATAGGTTTTAAACGACTTATAGCAGTCTCATGTCACTGCAATGTTTGTTACAAAATAGACATATATTGTCCATTAAGCTAAATACTTAAGACCTCACAATGAGGGTACTGCATTATGCAATAATAAACATATAACTGTATTTTAAACAAGCAAATTATATAGAAGTTTATAAGTGGGAAATAGTTTTTGCTGTTCTGCACGCTGGTAGAGGACTTCACCATCACAACAAATGACAAACTATCAACAGAGAATATAATAGTATGTGTAAGATCATATACACTTCAGAGCTCTTATCATCCTCTCTACAAAACATGGTAGTTAGTATGTAGAGTTACATTTCACTCTGCTCATCATTATTTGTTAATCACACATATACACTCCGTATGTATTTGAACAGTGAAGCTAAAATTGTAAATTTGTCTCTGTATTCCAGCATTTTGGATTTTAGATATATGAGGCGACAGTACAGAATGTTGCCTTTTATTTGAGGGTATTTTCATACAGTACCTGAAATTATTGGCACCCTTGCTAAATGTTTTGGGGAAATGTTATACTAACTAGTATAGAGCCGACATAGAAATGAATAATATTTAACATACATTGAAAATTCCAAAAGCAAATCTTTCCCCCTCACTTAACGCAACCATTTATATACATTTTTTACTATAAAAAATAAAAGTTTCCCTGCCGGACAAGGATTGTCCTGACTTTCAAGAATCCCTCCTTTACGAACTTGTTGTATGCATTTACAGCTTGTTTTGGTTGTGTTTCGGATTATGTTTTGCCCAATAGGAAGCGAATGGTGAATAATGTCTTGTGTCATTTTGGATTAACTTTTATTGTAAGTAAGAACAAAACATGTTTGTGAAAACGTCTACATTAATGTGGATGCTACCATGATTAATGATAATCATGGATGAATTGTGAATGATAAAAAGTGAGTTACAGAGGGTCAAAGATCATACCCCCCAAAAATGCTAATCTTCTCTATTATTGTTATTGGTGAGAGGTTCTATTGGGAAAATCATAACAAAACCAAAACAAACAGCAAATGCATCCACGTGTGTAGAGTCACAAGCTTGATGTATGGAACCAAATACTGTACTAAACTTTTCCCAACACCTCATATGAAACATTTGATCTCAAACACAAAATACTGGAGTTTAGAGCCACATTTTTCATTTTAGCTTCACTGTCCAAATATGTATGGAGGGGAGTGTACACATACTGTATGCATCATTGAATATAAATAAATACAACTTAATTCAAATGCAGTCTTTTTGTCAGCAGGTGGGGCCAGATTTCGGGGAAGAATTTATTTTCACTGTGGGTTGCAGGTCTTCCAAGCCAGATCCACACAGATCCAGATCTCTAGTGCAATGGAGCCATAGAAATGTTCTCAATCATCTAACTAGAGCCAGTGATGGACTGGCTTAGAGATATAACACCTTGTCCAGTCTCCATCATTTCATTGCAAATAGGGTAGGTATCCATCTCTCCATGCCACAAACAGTAACGCTCACACTTTCTCTTCACCCCTCCAAAAGGTGGTGGGGCAGACCTATCCTCTGCTCACTGGAACCATTAATCACAGGAAGTCCTACCAATGAAACAATTAAGGAGTGGGCATGCTCACTGATCTGCACTGTCTCCCTGTGTAAAAGAGATCCTCTGTGATTTGGAGCTCAGAGCCTGTCTTCAAAAGGATTTGTTACCGGATTTACCATTTAAAATGGGCAGTCAGCGTTTGCATAGATTTTCGCTGATGGGAATTAAAAAATAATTTCTCGTTGCCTTTCCTAAATAGAACACATTGAGAGGTTGTTTTTGTGACTTTGAGAAAGCTATCATTGGAAACTTTAAAGACTACAGAGCTCTTATCATCCTCTCTATAAGACATGGTAGTTAGTATGTAGAGCTACAGTTCACTCAGTTCACTCTTAACTATGTGCTAATCACACATCTCCACTAAAAATGATGTTAATTCTCGCCCGTGGTAAAACAATCCACACGAACGATCCACACAAACGTTCTGACAATAAAACTGGAAATTAGTGCAGTATGTTGCCCTTGACATGCTCATAGGCCTATATATTGAACAACATGGTTGAATATACTTATACACATCATATTTATGAACATTATGAAACCAAACTTATCTCATGTACAGTACGCAGTACTAAGCTCAGTAATATGCATGACCACCTGGAGGCATTGAATTGTTGTTTAGTAAACATACTATCATGACTGTAAAGAAATACAATCTTGGAAAATGGACATAGCCTAATGTACTCTATATCGTATCACTCGCAATGCTCTTATGTTTATTGATATAAAGTGGCACACACAAACACGTTTTGTAATAAAATAGTATTTTAAGGCAGTTTATTCTAATTGTAGAGTGTATGCAACACCAATGTGGTTCAGATACGCAGATGGAAAGAAATATTCATTAAAATACTAACCCTGACTAGGTGGACAATGCTAATATCGCACGCTCTGATCCTCTCCAGATATGTTTGTATTGGTAACTAATTATCAATCTATAACAATGGTTGAGGTTCTTAAACAGACAAATTAGCAGCCTATTCAATTGACAACTAATAATTTTCTGTGTCTTTGAAGCATTGTGATCTTCTTTCAGAAATATAAGAGAATAGAAAGAGCCATCAATATTGTAATAGCATTGCCTGTTGAAACTTTGGAAGTAAACAATGCTGGGCCTAGACAAAGGGGGTAAATTGTCTCCATGTGTTGCGTACCTCTTGTACATGTTGGCTGTGAACCACATGCAGCAATGATATTGCCTTGCCACGCTAGCTTTGGCCAGACTGGCTCGTCATGTGGGTGCTTGCAAGCCAACAGTATGCTAGGTCCGGGACTCCAACCAAATGTGTGCTGTTGGGGGTACACTGGAGGACCAGAGTTGGGAAACACTACCCTAGTGGATCAGGGCCGTCACTCAATTAAATGTTTGGTCATCTTCTTCTGACAGTGGTTCTCAATAATAGCCACAGACTGAGCTACCACCTACTGAGCAAATTGACTAGAAATGGATAAAAATAAATAAGAGCTGTTAATAACACAGTATTAGATTTTGTATTACTAACCACTGAACCATTTATTTCCTCCACTTTTTTCATCCACACATGCTATATAATGTACAGGCTGTGCAGTAGAAAGACCTGTCATAGTGTCATGTGCACTGTCATGTGCAGATCAATAACTTTAGAAGCTGTGTTTCGACCTTTTAAATGTTGTTGTTGTCACACCCTGATCCGTTTCACCTGTCTTTGGGCTTGTCTCCACCCCCCACCAGGTGTCTCCCATTTTCCCCTATGTATTTATACCTGAGTTTTCCGTTTGTCTGCTGCCAGTTAGTCTTGTCCCGTCAAGTGATATAGGGCGGCAGGTAGCCTAGCGGTTAGAGCGTTGGGCCAGTAACCGAAAGGTCGCTGGATTGAATACCCGAGCTGACAAGGTGAAAAAACCTGTCGATGTGTCCTTGAGCAAGGCACTTAACCCTAATTTGCTCCAGGGGCTGACCTTGTAGGTAGGACATAATTGTAAATAAGAATTTGTTCTTAATTGACTTGCCTAGTTAAATAAAGGTTAAATAAAAACAACAATACAAAATTAAAAAAACAAGTCCTACCAGTGTGTTTCTGTTTTTCCTAGTCTTCCCTGTTCTGACCTTTCTGCCTGTCCTGACCCTGATCCTGCCTTCCTATACCTGCCTGACTCTGATTTGGATTATGACTCTTGCCTGCCTTGACTTACCTTATTGCCTGCCCCTTGTCCAGTAATAAACTCTGAGACTCGTACTATCTGCCTCGTATGTCTGCATCTGGGGCTTAGCCTGGTGCTTGAGTTGTGGATGCATGTTTACAGCCACTGCTTTTCCTTTTGGGCCAACTGAGTGACAGTTTTCAGATAGGGTTCATTTAATTTGCACTCAGAACTACCGCCTTCTCCTTTCCTCTAGATTCCTCCTCTCCCTCGGTTGGGGAAACTGTTTAGAGAGTATGAGCACAGATTGATCAAACAGTGTATTTGAGGGTACTGATGACCAAGACTTGTTAAGATTATTACAGGAAACAGTTGTTCTACCTATTGATGCATATGCAAATGCATATGTACAGTGCATTCGGAAAGTATTCACACATTTTGTTAGGTTACAGCCTTATTCTAAAAATTTATTAAATACAAAATGTCTTCACCAATCTACACACAATGCCCCAAATGACAACGTAAAAAGAGGTTTTACATTTTTTTTCTCCAAATATATTACAAATAATAACATAAATACCTTATTTACATAAGTGTTCAGACCCTTTGCTATGAGACTCGAAATTCAGCTCAGGTGCATCCTGTTACCATTGATCATCCTTGATATGTTCCTACAACTTGATTGGAGTAAACCTGTGGTAAATTCAATTGATTGGACATGATTTGGAAAGGCACACACTTGTCTATATAAGGTCCCACAGTTGACAGTGCATGTCAGAGCAAAAACCAAGCCATGAGGTCGAAGGAATTGTCCGTAGAGCTCAGAGACAGGATCGTGTCGTGGCACAGATCTGGAGAAGGGTAACAAAAAATGTCTGCAGCATTGAAGGTCTCCAAGAACACAGTGGCCATCATTCAAATGGAAGAAGTTTGGAACCACCAAGACTCTTCCTAGAGCTGACTGCCCGGCCAAACTGAGCAACCGGGGAAGAAGGGCCTTGGTCAAGAAGGCGACCAATAACCCGATGGTCACTCTGACAGAGCTCCAGAGTTCCTTTGTGGAAATGAGAGAACCTTCCAGAAGGACAACCATCTCTGCAGCACTACACCAATCAGGCCTTTATGGTAGAGTGGCCAGACGGAAGCCACTCCTCAGTAAAAGGCACACGACAGCACGCTTGGAGTTTGCCAAAAGGCACCTGAAGGACTCTCAGACCATGAGAAACAAGATTCTCTGGTCTGATGAAACCAAGATTGAACTCTTGGGCCTGAATGCCAAGCATCACATCTGGAGGAAACCATCCCTATGTTGAAGCATGGTGGTGGCAGCATCATGCTGTGGGGATGTTTTTCAGCGGCAGATGAACGGAGCAAAGTACAGAGAGAGCCTTGATGAAAATAGGACAATGCCAAGACAACGTCCTTAAGTGGCCCAGACAGAGCCTGGACTTGAATCTGATCGAACATCTCTGGAGAGACTTGAAAATAGCTGTGCAGTGACACTCCAACCTGACAGAACTTTAGAGGATATGCAGAGAAGAATGGGAGAAACTCCCCAAATACAGGTGTGCCAAGCTTGTAGCGTAATACACAAGAAGACTCAAGGCTGCAATCGATGCCAAAGGTGTGTTGACAAAGTATTGAGTAAAGGTTCTGAATACTTATGTAAATGTGATATTTCAGTTTAAATTTAAAAATTTGCTAAAATTTATTAAAAAAAACAGTTTTTGTTTTGTCATTATGGGGTATTGTGTGTAGATTGATGAGGGGAAAAAAACATTGTAATACATTTTAGAATAAGGCTGTGACGTAACAAAATCTGGAAAAAGTCAAGGGGTCTGAATACTTTCCGAATGCACTGTAAGTGCCATTTCCCAAGCACAAACCTGTGATAAATGTTAAAGTGTTTTATCTGATAAAGAAAATAAGATGTTCAGTTGTGTCCATTTAAACTGAATCAGATGAGAGGTAGATTAATATGGATTGGACCCTTTTTTTAAATTTTCGCCTAAAATGACATACCAAAATCTAACTGCCTGTAGCTCAGGACCTGAAGCAAGGATATGCATATTCTTGATACCATTTGAAAGGAAACACTTTGAAGTTTGTGGAAATGTGAAATTAATGTAGGAGAATATAACACATTAGATCTGGTAAAAGCATGGGTTTATTTTGGGGTTTTTTTGAGGGCAGGAAACGATCCTGTAGAGGTTAAGGATTAAGAAAAATAAACAATGTGGTTGTTTTAAGACACTAAATGGTGTATAATGGCCTCAGGACCATGAAGTCTCTCCTATAGACAATAAAGAAGAGGAGAGACCCCATGATACTGATCGAAAAACTGAAAAGACATAACAATTCTGAAATCCCATCAAAAGTGAGTCTTCACAGACATATGAAGAGAGAATGAAGACAGAAAACATATTGAGGGAATTCTTATTTTCTCTATTGCCTATGATCAGTAATCACTGAAGTGGAGAGGAGAGTAATCTCAGAGAGTGGTCCAAAAATTCTGTCCTTCCTGTGATTACATTATTTTCCCAAATTGCAACTGAAGCCCCTCTATGCCCCAGCCCCTGAATCAGCACTGCAGAGAGAGCTGGGAGAGAGCCGTGTACCATGTCATACCAGGCAAGGCTTGTGAGGCCTACAACTGGGAATACTGCAGCCCATAATGACAAAGCCAAACCACACACTGGATTCACCTGCTGAGAAAATCACTCAATGGAATAAAACATCTAATCATGATCATAGTCTCAGAATATACTTTACAACATGGCCATACAACGGATTATACATGTACTATAAAAAAGAACACCTGCAAACTGGACTTTGTAATTGGATTCACTTAGTGATCTTATCACATACTGTATATTCAAACGCTTTGGCAATCATCCAACTTTGGTTCAAATTGAAAATCTACTGTAAAACAGGTGAGAGTTTGACGCACAAGACGTTTTGTTGCATAGCAGTCTGTCTAAATATCTTCATATGGGTCTATCTGAATATCTTCACATGGCTAGACAAATCTCCCGTGAGGTGATTGATTGAATTAGTGCATAAGATGTGTATTAATTCTGTGTGTGGCTCTGGGAGGGCTGTTAATTGCTGACAAAGAACAGGTCGGTTGGTTTATAAACACTAAAGCTTCCCTGGAATTCAAAGGGGGGGAGGGGGGGGGGCAGGGCTTATCTTTGAAACACTGTTCAAAGAGAGGCTTACACATTTATGTTTTATTGTAAAGTTAATTATACACTGAAAAACATTAAGAACACTCTTTCCATGACATAGACTGACCAGGTGAATCCAGGTGAAAGCTATGATCCCTTATTTATGTAACTTGTTAAATCTACTTCAATCAGTGTAGATGAAGGTGAGGAGACAATTGAAGCCTTGAGACAATTGAGACATGGATTGTGTATGTGTACCTTTCAGAGGGTGAATGGGCAAGAAAAAATATTTAAGTGTCAGGTGCACCGGTTTGTGTCAAGAACTTCAAAGCTGCTGTTTTTTTTACACTCCACAGTATCAAGAATGGTCCACCACCCAAAGGACAGGATGAATCGTGTGAATAAAGGAAAGATATTACAAGAGTGGAAAAGTGTCACATACCTGCAATACAAAACAGAAACATGCATGTGTTGGACAGTGATTTTTCTAAAGGGCTACATGATGGAAAGGGTGAAGGGGTGTCTGTTGAAAGAACTGTCTCCGTTTATCCATGTGTTTATCAGAAAGTGAAGCTGATTCAATCCTGAAGTGTACAAGGTGTTAGGTTGGAAAATCAATGAGTTCGAACTGCATAGGCAAGAGGCCCTTAACTCCATTGAATCTCAAACACAGCCCCAACTCAGAATCTCCAGGGATACACAGACCTTGCTATGAGACCAGAGAAAACAAGGTGAAATGGAAGCACAACAAGCAAGCATTCCTAGAAACTGCTCGATTCAACTGTACTAGTGCAAAGCTACTCAGGGTTGGAGAAGAAACTTTTAAATGAATACAATATGAATTGTGACAGCCCAGTTCCTTGAATCTTCACAGAGGAAGTAAATGTTGTCCAGTTGAGCTTTGTTTGAAGTCTTTGGTCATAGTCAGTATGGTACAACTAATCATTATCACCCTTTGGATGGCAACTGGCAGGAACAAAGCTATCAAAGCGTATCTTATCTGATTTACAAGCACCTTATTTGCCAACATAATGCATTAATTATCACACCAGCATTCAGAACATAGTCACCGGATCATTAATTGTGTCATTCAACTACTTGGCTGCATATGCATTGTGCTCCTCAAAATGTGTCTGGCTAGATCTGCTGACATGTGGTATTGGGTGTGTTTATTTATTTCAGAAGATAGCTAGAAATTGATTGACAACTAGTTTGCTAATAGCTAGCTAAATAACTAATAACTGACTGTAGCATACTGTACCTCTCTCTACCTTGCACCGTCTTGTCTTCCTCCTCTTCCTCTTCTCTGCACCTTTTATTAGATTCCATGACAGACGCATACCCTAGCCTTGCCCCCTCCTCCTCCTCACTCTCTCATAAGCAGCACCGCTTCTGTGTAACCTGCACCCATCCGCCACTACATAATACCACATCTGTAACTCTCCGCACGGGCAGGTTGCACGAGGGCCCCCTGATCTTACGACGACCTATTGTCACCCTAAAAAAAACGATAACATTTTTATAAAATGTTGTATTAATACATACATTTTTTATGTCACGTTTGGGGGCCCATTTGACATTCTGGGGCCCTAGGCAGCCACCTTTTTGGCCTATAGGCCGGCCCTGATTAAGCCTCCCTTTCTGCATGGTCAAATATTCACAATTCCAATCCACTCTACTTCAGACACCATCTTGAAACTCCACAGCAACAAAAACAAACAACGAACATGTACACCCTAAGGCTGTTTTGATTAAGAAAGTGCAATTAACAAGTGTGCTTTTGTATGCACTGCGCCCATGATTAGTGTTTTTTAAAGAATTATTAAATAAATGAATTCAGTAATTCACCCAGGGCTGAATTCATGTCAAATAAGCACAAGCAATCTACCTACACTTTGTTTTCTTGAACGCACTACACAACACATGACTTCCTGTTGAACGTGGAAAGCAGAACGAGGGCGAGCTCGGTTTGCTTTTTTGGAATGTTTTGGAAACTTTAGTTACTAGCTAGCTACCTTTTGAGTTTGGATCCCGCGATGCGGTTGGCATCAGTTGCCTGGACCACTACTATCTGTCCAGTGATCCTGCTGACCAAGGCCGGGTCTGAGGAGCTGCTTGGCGTAGCAGCTAGCCTAGCAGGGTTTTCTTGAGGGTTTGAACGCAGCCCATGCGCGCTTAGCCATTGTGGCTGGTACCGCGGATTGTCCCGGGCTTGTGGATGTCTAGATCCCTGCTGTTTGTTGTTTACAATCTTCCCTGCGACCTGCCCTGTCTTGAACTGTGAAGAGTAACAGAGTAACCTACGTTGCTACCATGAGAAAGACCAAAGCCGGTGGGAGTTCCGTGGAACTCTGTCTCTCTATCACAGGTGAAGGATCTTTTAAACAAACAAAAAGAGTTCTACAAGCAGTTGTTATTACAACAAGAGCTTAAAGTGTTAGCTTCAAGTGTTGTGTCCAAATACTGGTGGAGTCAACTAATAAAAGAATGGAAAAAGAATGGACGACCTGACTAGAGAGTTCCAGGACCTGAAGAACAGTTTGCAGTTCTCCCAGGGTCAGCTCGATGAGTTGAAACAGATGCTTAGAGAAGATCTTATGTCAAGTGTTATTGAAGTGTTGTGGTTGCAGGGTCACCTGGCACATCTAAACCCTTTTATTTTGGGGTGTTGCTATAGGCCACCAAGTGCTAACAGTCAGTATCGGAATAATATGTGTGAAATGCTTGATAGTGTATGTGATATAAACAGAGAGGTCTACTTTCTTGGGGACCTGAATATTGACTGGTTTTCATAGAGCTGTCCGCTCAAGAGGAAGCTTCTCACTGCAACCAGTTGTTCTTGGCTAAGAGTTGTGTTACTTCTTGTTTTTTTAAGAAATAACCACCAGAGGTCTTTTCTGGGCTCCCAAGTGGCACTGTGTTCTAAGGCACTGCATATCAGTGCTAGAGGCTTCACTACAGACACCCTGGTTTGAATCCAGGCTGTATCACAACTGGCTGTGATTGGGAGTCCCATAGGGCGGCGCACAATTGGACTAGAGTTTGGCCGGTGTAGGCCGTAATTGTAAATAAGAATTTGTTCTTAACTGACTTGCCTAGTTAAATAAAATTTCACAGTCCCCAGGTCCAGACCAATGTATTTTTCGTTATGTTTTGGACCCCAGTAAGAATAGCTGTCACCATTGGCGTCGGCTAATGGGGATCCTGATAAATCAAATTATATCAAATAATCTAAATTAAGGCATTTACAAAGAGAGGAGGGAGAAAACTATAATATTGAAGCCAGTAAAGCAACATTGGCTTACCAACCTACAGACTGACTCATCTGAGCCCTAATAATGTCTGTTGTTTTTCATCCTGTAGCCTAAAATATTGTTTACTTTACATCTGCATAAATGATTAATGCAATTTTGAGCTGTTGTATTTCAAACTCATTTTGGATGAGCTGCTAACCTGTCTATTTAAATTGTTACGAATATTTTATGCAACTAAGCAAAATGTACTATGACATTCTTCAGTATCCTTGACTGTGTGCTGAGCAGTGAGTGGTTGTTCTTGATACATAACACATGTTCAATTGTTTGTAGAAGTAGCTTATATTTCCAAATTATATCATACTCCCTAGTGTTAGGTATTCATTGACATGAGACCCAATCACTGTTGTTGTATTTGTTTTCTCTGAGAGGTGAATAAATGATTTGTTGGTCCCACATAGACATCTACATAGTCAGAGTATGCATTAAAGAGGAGCTGTACAAAGAAACCCTATCGTGTTGAAAATGTCTTGATTGGCATCGGTAGTATAATAACCATAGTATTCACTATTATGTTTTTGCAGACATTACTGTAGTGTACTGTAGTTTTTACAGTGAACTATAGTGTAAATACAAAAGTAATTCATGTGGTGTATTTTTTTCTCTCCCATTTTTGTGATATCCAATTGTGATACAGTCCAGCTGCACCAATGTCGGAGGAAACACCGTTCAATTGACAACTGTGATCAGCTTGCAGGCGCCCATCCCACCACAAGGAGTCGCTATAGTGCGATGAGCCAACAGTAATTCTGATTTGAAAGTTGATAAACTTGTAAACTCACTTTTAAGAAAATTGCATTTTAACATCTAGTGAAGAGCTCTTCTTTGTCTACACCCATTCAGCATCGTTCACACCCTCTTCACTTCACACTTTAGCTTAAGACATGTAGCTAGCTAGCTAGGTAAACAATTAACCTAGCTTGGTTAACAACATGTAAGATCCCACACACGTCACAACTTTAGCTAACGAGCCAGCCACCTAACGTTAGCTAGTTAAACAACAATGAACAGTGCCAAATCATGTCATTACTACCCTGCATGAATCTGCTGGGAGATAACCAACCAGGTTCAATGTTAGCTAGCTAATAATCGGCTATAACTAGCAAAGCAAACAGATCTGGAATACGAAGAATAACGTCATACACGCAACATTAGCTAGGGAGCCAGCCAGCTAACGCTAGCTAACCACACAAGTTAGCTTAAGACATGTAGCCAGCTAGCTAGGTAAACAATGAACCTAGCAAGGTAAACAACATGTAATATCATACAAGTCACGTAACGTTAGCTAACGAGCCAGCAAACTAACGTTAACTAGTTAATCAGCAATTAATAATAACGTCGTACATGTAGCGTTAGCTAGGGAGCCAGCCAGCTAACGTTAGCTAGCTAACAGTACACTTAAGCTTGAAATGAAGATAGATAGATAGATAGATAGATAGATAGATAGATAGATAGATAGATAGATAGATAGATAGATAGATAGATAGATAGATAGATAGATAGATAGATAGATAGATAGATAGATAGATAGATAGATAGATAGATAGATACTTTATTGATCCCCCGGGGGGGACATTTCATTGTCAAGCAGCTACAACAAAACACAGGGCAGGTGCAAAATGCCACAACGAAAGTACACAAAAGACAGATACACGGTACATGATACATAGAGCGGCAGTATGAAAAAGTATAGAAATACAAGATATCTGGAGTGCAAAAAAAAGCTATAAAAAGACATTGCATAGCATGAGTGGTTGGCTGAATATGTACACTATACATTGGTGGATGTTGGATGGTTAACTATACTATACAGGTCGATGGCAGAGAAATACTTCAGTAGCTAAAAATGCGTATGATATGAGCGAGGGTAATAATAGTTTACTTAATATACAGACTGGGTAAATGAACAGGTAAGTGAAAATTTTGCATGGTTAAATTAGCTGTACAGTTAGGTATACAGTTATATTTACAGATAAGTGAATACTTGCATGGTTACACAAACTGTACAGGTAAATGACAGGAAGAGATACTTTAATAGCTAAATGTGTGTATGATATCATTTGGGGTAATAATAGTAATTCCCTTAAAATACAGTCCTTAGTGCGCAGGGTTTAATTACAGACAACTGCACGTATTGCACATTCGATATACTAAAATCAATGAGAAAAGGTGCAACTGGCAGGATACTAATATGCATTCCTGAGTGAATGCCTACGTAAGTTAAGTCCAATAATTACTTACAATATTGCATGTGATATAATATAACAACTGTACATGAGTATGTATATACAGACCTGTATGAATAAATAGGTCCTGAGTGGATGAGTGCTGACGGACCAGAGTTACTCACGGATGGATGCATAATTGTTAAACTAGGTCCTAGCACCCCAACAGTTCCAGATCTATGTTGCCAACGGCACGGCACCCCGGTGAGGCATTATATAGTCTAATAGCCGCCGGCAGGAAGGACCTCCTGTAGCGCTCTCTGGCACACCGTGGTGGGATCAGTCTGTGACTGAAAGTGCTCCTCTGCGTCATAACCATAGCGTGCAGAGGGTGGGTGACGTTGTCCATGATGGCCAGCAGTTTGGCCAGGATCCGTCTCTCCGCCACCTCCTCTAGAGTGTCAAGGCTCATCCCCAGGACAGAGCTAGCCTTCCTGATCAGCTTATTTACCCGAGAAGCATCACCGGCTTTGATGTTTGCTCCCCAGCACACCACTGCAAAAAAATATGGCACTGGCCACCACAGACTGGTAGAAGGTATGCAGTAGTTTACTGCACACGTTGAAGGACCTGAGCCTCCTCAGAAAGTAGAGTCGGCTCTGGCCCTTTTTGTACAGGGCCCCGGTGTTACCGGCCCATTCCAGCCTGTTGTCCATATGGACTCCCAGGAACTTGTATGACCCAACCATTTCCACATCCATCCCCTGTATAGGGACTGCAGTCAGTTGTGCCTTGGTTCTCCTGAAGTCCACCACCATCTCCTTTGTTTTGCTGATATTGAGCTGAAGGTGGTTCTGCTCACACCACAACACAAAGTCACTGATTGTGCTCCTGTACTCCTCCTCCTGCCCACCCCTGATGCACCCTACAATATGACTCTGGATGACCAGAGTCATCCGAGAACTTCTGTAGGTGGCATGTTTCAGAGTTATATCTGAAGTCTGAGGTGTAGAGGGTGAACAGGAAGGGGGACAGGACCGTTCCCTGGGGGGCCCCTGTGTTGCTAATTGCCCGTTCTGACACACAGAAACCCCTTTCTGTCAAAATTAGACTTTCTTACCAGTATACATCATCATGCATGATGAACGCATCTCCCTGTCATGGATCCCATGCCACGAATGCCCTTAGTTTGAAGATGTAATCCGGAGACAGGTGTCTTCGCCATCTCTTTAGCTATCATACTCTAATTCCACTGATTTCAAAATTCAAGCCTGCAGAAAGTGGAAAGCAACACTTATGCAGCGCCACTACACAATACATTTTTTAAAAAGCCGCGTTTGACAGGATTACCAACATAGGCTGAGCTCAAATAGACAGAAGCCTTCTATTTGGCAGACCAATCCGAACTCCTCTCTCAGCATGTCCAGCCCACTCATAATCTCAGCCAATCATGGCTAGTGGGAAGGTTGCTATCTTTTTCTGTGGCTTAACAACAAGGCTCGTAATTTAAAATTTGTTTTTGTATGTACAGATGGCTTACAAGTTTGTTATTAAGGTACAGGAAAGTTCACATGTTCCAGTAGGCATTTCTGACAAAAAACGCATTTTGATAAACAACAACGTTTAAATGGCTCTCCTGTGAAGTTGTGACTTGCGACATACGCCTAGTTTCCTGAAACGGGTCACACATATAGACCTGTTGTGAGATACAGTACATTTGGAAGTATTCAGACCCCTTGACTTTTTCCACTTTTTGTTACGTTAAGGCCTTATTCTAAAATGTATTAAATATAATTTTTACCTTATCAATCTACACACAACACCAAATAATGGCAAAGCGAAAACCCCTTTTAAGAAATGTTTGCAAATGTATTCAAAAAAATAAACATTTGCCATGAGACTCGAAATTGAGCTCAGGTGCATCCTATTTCCATTGATCATCCTTGAGATGTTTCTACAACTTGATTGGAGTCCACCTGTGGTCAATTCAACCTGTCTATATAAGGTCCCACAGTTGACAGTACATGTCAGAGCAAAAACCAAGCCATGATGTTGAAGGAATTGTCTGTAGAGCTACGAGACAGGATTGTGTCAAGGCACAGATCTGGGGAAGGGTACCAAAACATGTCTGCAGCATTGAAGGTCCCCAAGAACACAGTTAAATGGAAGAAGTTTGGAACCACCAAGAATCTTCTTAGAGCTGGCCGCCTGGCCAAACTGAGCAATTGGGGGAGAAGAGTCTTGGTCAGGGAGGTGACCAAGAACCTGATGGTCACTCTGACAGAGCTCCAGAGTTCCTCTGTGGAGATGGGGGAACCTTCCAGAAGGACAACCATTTCTGCAGCACTACACCAATCAGGCCTTTATGGTAGATGGAAGCGACTCCTCATTAAAAGGCACAAGACAGCCCGCTCAGAGTTTGCCATGGTTAAACCAAGATTGAACTCTTTGGCCTGAATGCCAAGCCTCAAGTCTGGAGGAAACCTGAAACCATTCCTACGGTGAAGCATGATGATGGAGGCATTATGCTGCAGGGACTGGAAGACTAGTCAGGTTTGAGGGAAAGATGAAAACCTGCTCCAGAGCACTCAGGACCTCATACTGGGGTGAAGGTTCACCTTCCAAAAGGACAACGACCCTAACTACAGAGCCAAGAAAACGCAGGAGTGGCTTCGGGACAAGTCTCTGAATATCCTTGAGTGGCATAGCCATGAACATGAACCCGATCAAACATTTCTGGAGAGACCTGAAAATAGCTGTGCAGTGACGATCCCTTAAGAGGATCTACAGAGAAGGATGGGAGAAACTCCCCAATTACAGGTGTGTCTAGCTTGTAGCGTCATACCAAATAAGACTTGAGGCTGTTAAGGGTGCTTCAACAAAGTAGTAAGCGAAGGGTCTGAATACTGTAAATGAAGGGTCTGTAAATGTGATATTTAATTTATTTAAATTTTTTTATAAATTTGCAAAAACAATTGTGTAGATTGATGAGGGGAATTAGGCTGTAAAGCAAAACAATGTGGAAAAAGTCAACGGGTCTGAATACTTTCCGAAAGCACTTTATATTGCCCTATATAACAGTGTCAAAACCAGCAAAAACCTACCACACAATGCAAAACATTCCATTACACCATAGCCTACGTGTCAACAGTTTGTTTATGTTCAATACTTTTTTTTAAAATTGACCATATTAATTATCATTGTAATTGCGCACACATTGATATCAGACATGCACCTACACCAATGCTTTGTTGTTGATGACTGGGATGAATGCAGGAGAAGATTTCAGGAGCAGGACAAGACACTCTCTTTTTGACTGATGACTGATATACAGTAAGGGCATGTACATGTTAGGCCTATCTGGCTTATATGATTATGATGGTCACAATGCTTCTTGACAGTGTCATAAAGTGTATTTTCTTAGTCCAAGTAAAGTGAAACAGGATGGTCAAAGCGTATTTTCACAAGTTATTTAAAATATTTTAAAAAAAACATGACTGTAAAGATTTCAGACTTTGATATGACATGTTCAAACGGGATCTTGGAATGTGCTCAATTTATCATGAGGTCACTATGAGGGGTCGATGAAGAATGAGGGTACTACGGGTCATAGATTGTGATTCAACATCATGTCATTCTTGGTGTCAGATGGTTTACTCTGAATAAGGGGCTCCTTAGTTGAGGAATACAGGATGGGGCACATCATGGGTCTTGGTAACTATATAAGTTAGAACTTTTCCTTTGTCTTTCATTCGGATATCAAGTGGCAACGTACGTGCGGCTTGCTATGATTGAATCCCGTGCCGTATAATTAAATACTTTGTATCTAATAGTTTATTTGTCTTCTTGCACCCTGACTTCTTCAATACCAGAGAAATCATCTTATCAGACTTTCAAACAAAAGTGAATAAAATGATTTGAAAAAATGTAGGTTTTGACGCTCTTATGTAGGTGTCATAACCAGCCATACAATAACACAATATATGTCAGGTGTAAAATGGTGTAAAATGGGTCATGACATTTATATGACCTCATGACAGGTTATGTCAGCTGTTATGACATGGTTATGACCGTGTCTTAACATACTGTATTATGACACTGGGTGTCAAGTGAAGTGTTACTGTATTTACTGTAGTGTTTTTTCAGACTGGAGTATACTGTAGTATTTACTGTAGTGGTTTTGAAGACATTACTGTAGTATTTACTATAGTGTTTTTGTTTTATTATCTTTGACATAAAAGTGGAGGCTTTCTCCTTCAGGAAATCTACTGGAGAAAAACTAAAAGAGCACATTTTCTATAACCTGTATGTAGGACTGGGGTCTGAATGGATAGCTCAGATTACATGTGCCAACCCTGGTACTAACCTAGACTTTTTCACCAAAGGTAGTCCAGTGGTGTGAAAAATCAATTGACAAGGCACTGTTTGACCAACCATATCATGCTTATCACCTCCACACTGCTTTGCTTCATCTTAATTAGTTACTAGACTTCCTATGTGGCTCTCACCATGGGAAATCAGCCGGGCAAACAGACTGGAAAGCCCTGAAGAATCCCTGTCACCATCCTCCCCACTCTGTTTCACAGCGCTTTTCACAGTATATTGCTGGACTGCTAACTGGAACAAGATAGGGGTGAGTGGGATAATTTGAGCGAAAGGGGTAAATTGAGCCGCACTTGTTTCTAAGAAACCATACACAAAATTCATAATTTGACAAAATATTTAGGAAGAGGTCATCATTTCATTTAATCTGTGAAGAAAGAACCCAATTGGCGCATTCATTCCCCCTCCTGACGCCTGTAACTATTCCCCATGTCATTGCTGTAAATGAGAATGTGTTCTCGGTCAATTTACCTGGTGTGGCTCAGTTGGTGTGGCTCAGGTGTTAAGCCTGTATTAAAAGATTCTTGAAAAGTGATTGTGATTGTATTGAATTGTGTTTAGGAAATAAAAATAGACATGGTTTTTAAAAAGTATTGGTAATATTTTACTCAGTACAGAAATCTGTAAGCGGCTTAATGGACCCTGTCCATCAGCTCAATTGTTGTGCCAAGAGACCACTTAATTTTTTTTGTGTATTTCCAGGGATACACAACATCCTGAAATATATGTAGATATCTTTGTTAGAAAAAATACAATATAATACATTTCTCAATTTACAGCCTTCTCCCCTACAGTAGTAAAGGTATGTGCTTGATCTAGACTAATTGCTCCAGCCTTACCCATATTTCTGAAAAATGTATGTATAATTACTAGGGATGACGTTACAATAAGGTAATGGAAATGACAACAATGTCCTGCCAAAACATACTCAACTGGTATTCACAAACAAATAAATGTACCTTTAAACCAATTGACAAGCAAGATGAGCAGCAGTGCCTGTTTGTGTTATGATAATAGTGTATGTGTCTGGAATGTAAACAACAGATACCTTCCACTGGTCGTCAGTTAGCATTGTCTTTTTCTCTGGCGACATCTAAAACGACGGCCAAACTCGGACGACACTAGACCAATTGTGCGTCGCCCTATGGGACTCCCAATCCCCACCGGTTGTGATACAGTCTGGATTCCAACCAGGTTGTCTGTAGTGACGCCTCTAGCACTGAGATGCAGTGTCTTAACCCCTGCGCCACTTGGGAGCCCAAAATGCGGGTTCACCAAATAAATGGGGCTAAACAGTTGGTGGTAGTCTTGCCTTAATGTGCTACAGACCATAATAAGTCACAGTGATTGCATTTTAATGCTGTGTGGGGAAAAAAACAATGTTAATGGTCGACTCTTGGCACTCTGCATGAAACATTGACAGATACTTATTTCGCCCACTCTTGATGAAGTCAATCAGAGGGAAGGCTGCTGCCAAATGCTTTGCGTCTTTGTGTGTCTCTGCTGGAAGGGTCACAGTCATCATGTTTCTGGTATGGCCACGTTTCTCTCTGGTATGGCTGCACTCACACTTCCTCCTCCATTGACTAATGCATCACATTTTCTTCTGATAGTTTTGATAACAAACAGCCCACTCATCTTTATCACATCATTTAAATTCAATAACAGATAATTAACTGACCCTCAGGTTCATCAGCAAAAGGCATTTCTATATATATTAACTTTTTATAAGATTTATTATGTTCAACTTTGGATAACTTATTATTGTTTTTACTTAGATACAAATCAAACCTTGTCAATATTAATAATCTGTTTCAAATTGTACTAGTCAACTGTCAAAATGTCCTAAATATCCAAACTTCAAAAGTGAGGACATGCATGATGTCCAGTCTTTAGAGGTGAATTTCAGAAGGTGGCATGAGGTCGGGACTCGGGTTGAAATGGTGGTCATTAGACAGTCTTTACCCCTCAAAGTGGAAAATGACTAAGCTCTTTTTACAGGGTGCTGCATCGGGAGGGCCGCACAAACAATCAGTCACAGAGGAGCAAAGATACAGGGCGTGTGCAGAGAGATGAGGGTTCAGTGCTAACTGATGAGTAATTGCAGGACAACCCTATCAGTGAGGCCAGCCATCTATTAACACCACTCCCACCAACTGTGCTGTGGTCTGGAGTGGGCCTGCTGGAGCAACTGAGCACAATTAATGGTAGGGTTCTGAAAACAGACCAAATTGTAGCGTTTGAAATGCACTGCATTAGCGAGAGAATCAATGTTCACCTCTTTTTAGATAAAGTTAATCCTGTAACTTTGGATGACAAGGAAAATGTACCCAGTGTATGTATCAACTTAATGCCTTCCTTTGTCGACTACATTTTCCACACAACAAGGGCCAAATTAGTGCTCATTAGAGGGAGAAATAATCTGTTGTGGACAATTTATGTGAAATTTAAAGCCTTTGCCATCTAATAGTACCCCCATTGGTCATGTTCTAGGGCCTGAAAATGTAGCGAAGGGTTTTGAGCTATGGTTGACTTGAAGACCTGAACATCATACCGAGCCCAGGGGCTAATTCATTACACCGATTATGTTGCAAAACATTTCTTAAATGGAAGCAAATGGAACAAAACGGGGAGGGACCTACATGAATGTGTCCAATAGAAACTATAGTTTTGCTCTCTTTGCTTCCATTTGGTACTAAAACGCAAACGTTTTCTGTAATGAATATGCCCTAGGGGAGATGGTGGCTAGGCCAGAGGACCACAGTGAACATCCACCTTTTCCAATATCAAATAATTTATGGGTAACAATTAATTGCCATACTGTGATATTTTTGACAACTTTAATTGAAAACAAAGCAAAACAAATGTCACAGCTTCTTAGCAAATAGCAATTTCTCAGGCAAAGATTTTGCTAGGGCTGTCTGGGAGTGGTCTGAGTGGGGAGGGGAAAACTGAATATGAGCTGTTATTGGCAGAGAGGTTTGGAACTCTCTTTCTTAATGGACCTTTAACTAATTTTACCGGATGGTGATGTCACAATAGAAGGCCAAAACTAGATTTCACCAAAAGAGCATTATCATAATTTTCACAATTTCATACTAAACTAATAGTGAGGAAATACATATAAAACACAGTAAAAGCATGTTTTTGACCGCACTGGGCCTTTAAATATCTTACCTAACTTACTGTTTCTTATATTACATTTCCCCTTGAAACACATACACATCCCACCTTTATCACCAGCCCACACACACAGAACAAAAGTAGGCTGTTTTATTGAGACATTTTCCCATGGGACTGACAAAAGAAAATTAAACATGTTTAATGCAAACCTCTAGCTTATGAGATTTTTCATCCCAATGACAAAAAATAAAATAATAATTACAAGGTAGGGATGGGGAATAAGTGGTAAACAGAAGTCAAGATTTCAGCTAAAATACTGCACTGAGACTAGCCTGGGTGACAGTCTGTTACTGCTCTCTTGCCAACTCCTTATGGAATTGTCATGCCAAAGAGATGAGATGTTTGGCTTGACAATGACAGCAATGGAGCTGGAGAGAGCACAAACAGATCTGGGACCAGGCTACACTGAGACAGAGGTTGAAGAGGATGACTCTTACAACTCCTCAGCTGTAATTCTTCTCTTCAGATCTCAGTGCTCTAGAAACCAGTGGGGAGCGAGACTGAGAGACTAGTATGAGTGAAGTTGTCTTAGTTCTTTAAAAAAACTCGCTCTTGCATAGCCTCAAAGCATGTGTTACAAATATGAAATTCCATACTCTGAAAAGTTTCTGATAATAAATATTCAAACCACAAGTAAATACACTATATACAGTGCATTCAGAAAAGTTTTCAGATCCCTTGACTTTTTCCACAAATTGTTATGTTACAGCCTGATTCTAAAACGGATTAGATAATTTTTTCCCCTCATCAATCTACACAATTTTTTTGCAAATGTATAAAAAATGAAAAAAATAAATATCACATTTACATAAGTATTAAGACCCTTTACTCAGTACATTGTTGAAGCGCCTTCGGCAGCGATAAGAGCCTCAAGTCTTCTTGGTCATAACGCTACAACCTTGGCACATTGGGGAGTTTCTTCCATTCCTCTCTGCAGATCCTCTCAAGCTCTGTCAGGTTGGATGGGGAGCGTCGTTGCACAGCTATTTTCAGGTCTCTCCAGAGATGTTTGATTGGGTTCAAGTCCGGGCTCTGGCTGGGCCACTCAAGGACATTCAGAAACTTGTCTTGGCTGAAGCCACTCCTGCATTGTCTTGGCTGTGTGCTTAGGGTCGTTGTCCTGTTGGAAGGTGAACCTTCACCCCAGTCTGAGGTCCTGAGTGCTCTGGAGCAGGTCATTCATCAAGGATCTCTCTGTACTTTGCTCCGTTCATTTTTCGCTTGATCCTGACTAGTGTCCCAGTCCCTGCAGCTGAAAAACATCCCCACATTATGACGCTGCAACCACCATGCTTCACCATAGGGACAGTGCCAGGTTTCCTCCTGACGTGACGCTTGCATTTAGCCCAGTGTTGAATCTTGGTTTCATCAGACCAGAGAATCTTGTTTCTCATGATATGAGAGTCTTTAGGTGCCTTTTGGCCAGTGGCGTTTCTAGAAAACTTTACATGGGGTGGCAGAAGGGTGGCAAGTTGAAATTCAAGGGTGGCATATCATTCTACTGTTGGGTGTGTCCACTTTATTTATACAGCTACTGAAAACAGACAGTGTAATGTCTTGCTAATAAATATCATACATGTTCTACACTTTGATGTTTATGTGTTCAAAGTTTGGTACGAGTCTTTCCAGTGTGCAACATCTCTATGAGTGTTGAGAGTTCCCTAAGTATTATATAGGCAACTTAGTTATTGACGGAAAAGATGCAGTATTTTACTTTGAGTCATTGTTTATTGTAATGAAGCGTCAGCGGAGTGAGGATCCATCTGCAGTTTATTGCAAGTCAGACTCAAAAGCAGTAACAGATGCAATAGAGACAGCGTAAGCTGGAACAGGCCGAGGTCAGGGTAGGCAGCAAACATGCAAAAATTCCAAAGACAGGCAGAGTTCTGGGGAGGCAGCAAACTAACAGAGTCCAAAAGGCAGGCAAGGTCTGGGCAGGTAGCAAACTTACAGAGTCCAAAAGGTAGGCAAAGATCAGGGCAGGCAGAAAACAAACAGAGTCCAAGGGCAGGCAAAGGTCAGGGCAGGCAGCAAACAAATCCAAGGGTATGAGAAACAGTCCAAGTCAAAACACGGGAAAAATACTAGCAAAAGGAATAAACGCTCAGAAAAGTTCACCGGAGCAAAACAAGACTTCGCACTGATACTGTGTAAATGGAGTGCTTAAGTAGTGTGTGTAATGAACTGCAGGTGTGTGTAATTAGTCCCAGGAATGAGGGCCTATGGGAGATGAAGTCCAAAAGGTAACCAGTTAGTATTCGGGTGATGTCTCCCTCTGGTGGTGTGAGAGAGGTGGTGCGGAACCCTCATTCGTTACAGAGCCCCCTCCCTGTGAGCGGCTCCTGACGCGAAGAGGCAAACGACGCCGGGGTCTACCACGTTGTCGAGGGGCCGGTCTCTCCGGGTGCGTCCTGTGGAATTCCTCCATGAGGATGGGGTCAAGGATGTCCTCCGCATTGACCCAGGATCGCTCCTCCGAACCGTACCCCTCCCAGTCCACCAGGTACTGGAGTTTACTGCCCCGGCGCCTGGAATCGAGAAGTTCTCGAACCTGGTACGCCTCCTCGCCGTCAACTTGAATGGGTGGGGGGTTGTGGGTCTCTGCTTCCTCCTCCAACTCTCCTCTCGGACCACCAGCGGGTTTCAGAAGTGACACATGGAAAGTGGGAGAGATGCGATAATTATTTGGCAAGTCTAACCGAAATGAAACTGGGGTAATTTGTTTTATGATCTTGAACGGCCCAACAAACCTGGGATTGAGTTTTCGGCATGGAAGTTTGAGACGAAGATCTCTTGTGGATAACCAAGCCCATTGCCCCGGGGTATATTCATGACTGGGACGGCGATGACGGTTAGCTTGTTGTTCCTGTCTCCTCACAGCATGTTGTAAATGGGTGTGTGCTTGGTTCCAAGTTTCTTCGCAGCGCTGTAGCCACTCAGTAACAGAAGGAAGGTTGGAAGGTTCTCCAGACCAGGAAAATAAGGGGGGTTGATAACCCAGGACGCACTTGAAAGGGGTCAAACCTGTAGCCGGCTTCTGAAGGGAATTCTGTGCATACTCGGCCCACATTAGGTACTTACTCCAGTCGGTCTGGTTCTGTTGGCAGTAAGCTCGTAGGAAGCGTGTAAGTTCTTGATTCATGCGTTCAGTCTGACCGTTAGATTGAGGATGGTATCCGGACGTGAGACTGACATTTATGTTGAGATGTTTGAAGAAAGCGGTCCATACTCTTGAAGTGAACTGTGGGCCCCGATCTGAGACGATATCCTCAGGCAGACCATAGAAGCGGAAGACACAATTACAGAGTGTCTCAGCTGTCTCAAAAGCGGTGGGAAGTTTGGGTAGGGGAATGAGTCGACAGGATTTGGAAAAGCGATCGATGACGGTGAGGATGGTGGTGTTGCCTTGAGATTTGGGAAGATCGGTAACGAAGTCAATCGCGATATGTGACCAGGGACGTTGAGGGATGGGTAGAGGTTGAAGAAGACCAGCAGGTAATTGACGTGGTGTTTTGGAGGTTTTGCATACGGTACAATTATTGACGAATTGAATGGTGTCAGCAGACATCGTGGACCACCAGAATCGATTTTTTAGAAGGTGTAGAGTAGCTGTAATACCTGGATGACCAGAACTGAGAGCTGCATGAACTTGATGTAGAAGTTTGTTTCGTAGAGGTTCTGGGACAAAAGTACGGTCTTGAGGGCATTCAGGCGGTAGAGAACCTTGGGCATTGGTTTGAGTGATCTCGGTCATGATGTCCCACTGAACAGGTGCAACAAGCAGTTTTTCAGGGATAATGTGTTCCTCAGACTTGGGCACATTCGTCTCCTCCGCTTGTCGAGACAGCGCGTCAGCTTTGGTATTCTTAGAGCCAGGTTGATATGTGACAATAAAGTGAAACCTGGTGAAGAACAGTGCCCATCGGGCCTGTCTGGGGTTCAATCGTTTCGCTGAGCGCAGGTATTCCAAATTCTTGTGATCTGTGAGAATCGTGAAAGGGTGCTGTGCTCCCTCTAACCAGTGCCGCCATTCCTCCAACGCAGCCTTCATGGCTAGTAGTTCACGGTTGCCCACATCGTAGTTTCGTTCGGCTGGGGACAATTTTCTTGAGTAGAATGCACAGGGAAACATTTTGGTTGGAGTTCCATGGCGCTGACTAAGTATGGCCCCGATACCTGTGTTCGAAGCGTCAACCTCAACTATGAAAGGAAGATTTGGGTCAGGATGATGAAGAATGGGAGCGGATGTGAATCGTGCCTTGAGATCTTGGAATGCCTGCTGGGAGTCGGTTGACCAGATGAGGCGAGATGATGAGCGTTTAGTCATGGTAGTTAAGGGAGCGGCGACCGAACTGAAGTTTCTTATAAAGCGCCTGTAAAAATTGGCGAAACCCAGGAACCGTTGGAGTTCCTTTACTGTGCGTGGTTGAGGCCATTCCAGAACCGCCTTGACCTTACTCTCATCCATAGCTACTCCCTCTTGACTGATGATGTATCCCAGAAATGACGTGGAGGTCTGATGAAACTCACATTTCTCGGCTTTGGCATAGAGTTGGTGCTGAATCAGACGTTGGAGAACGGATCTTACATGCTCAACGTGTTCATTGAAAGAATTGGAGTAAATCAAGATGTCATCAATGTATACCACGACCCAGCGATTGAGCATGTCTCTGAAAACATCATTAATGAATGATTGGAACACGGAAGGACTGTTAGCCAGTCCGAACGGCATGACTAAGTATTCATAGTGGCCTGTAGAGGTAGAGAAGGCAGTTTTCCATTCATCACCCTCCTTGATGCGGATGAGATTGTATGCGCTGCGTAGATCTAATTTGGTGAAGTATTTAGCCTGCCTGAGTTGTTCGAGGGCCGCGGGTACCAAGGGTAATGGGTATCGGAACTTGATGGTAAGGTCGTTGAGACCGCGATAGTCAATGCAGGGCCGAAGACTGCCATCCTTTTTCTTTACGAAGAAGAATCCGGAGGCAGCGGGTGAAGTTGAGGGTCTGATGAAACCTTTAGCTAGTTCCTCTTCTATATAGGTATTCATGGCCTTGGATTCGGGTTGAGACAGAGGAAAAATTCGGCCTTTGGGAGGAGCTGCCCCAGGTAATAAATCAATTGCGCAGTCACTGGACCTGTGAGGAGGTAGGTTACATGCTTTGGTTCGGCTGAAGGCAATGGGCAGGTCTGAATATTCTATCGGTAGGTCGGGGCTGTTGGTGTTCAATTCGGCGACATTAATGGAGCGTACTGGTAGTGGGGAGACTTGACTCAGGCATTGGTTATGACAATTTGTGCCCCATTGAACAATCTGTCCTTCTTCCCAGGAGATGTGCGGGTTGTGTTTGCGTAGCCATGGTAAGCCGAGAATGACGGGATTGTTAGGCGAATGAATGACAGAGTTTGATGATTTCTTTGTGGAGGATCCCTACTTGCATGTGGACCTCCTCCGTGATATGTTCGACTCTTCCTTCTCCTATGGGACGACCATCTAGCGCCTCCACTGCCAAACGAACATTGCACAATGTCAGTGTGAGGTTATGTTGTTGCACAAATGCAGTAGATATGAAGTTACCGGCTGCCCCGGAGTCCAACAGAGCAGAAGTAGCTACTGTCTTGCCTTTGAAAGATAGTTCCACAGGTATTTTAATACAGGATGGGGAATGATTCATTTCAGTTTGTGGACTCACCGATTTGGAGGTATATGGAGTTGGTCGGATCGGACAGGTTGACTTGAGGTGACCAGCTTTACCACAATACATGCATAGATGCTGTTGCATTCGTCGTTCTCGTTCTTCTGTGGTTAGATGAGTGTAACCGAGTTGCATGGGTTCTGGATAAGAGCCAGCGACTTGTGTATTGGAGAAGTGTGGACGAGCAGGACGTCGTGATCGGATCAGATTATCAATCTGGATTGTCAGTTCAATGAATTCATTCAGTGTCTTTCCCTCGTCACGACAGGCTAATTCAGCTTGAAGTTCGTGACACAATCCTTTTCTGAACAGTACTTTTAATGTGTCTTCTATCCACTCGGTTTGGGCCGCGAGTGTGCGAAAAGTCAACGCGTATTCTGCTGCTGTGGTTCTCCCCTGTGACAGAGCGAGTAACTGATCCCCCGCACTCAGACCTCCCGCAGGGTGTTCGAAGACCTCTCTGAAGCGTTGTAAAAAGATAGTGAAGGAGGGGAAGATTGAACCATCCTCTCTCCACACAGCAGTGGCCCAGTCTAAAGCCTTTCCACTCAACAGCGAACACACAAATGAGATTTTGCTTGAGTCTGTGGGATACAAAGTAGGCTGTTGATTAACAAAGAGGGAGCACTGCAATAGAAATCCCTTACATTTACTTGGATTTCCATCAAATTTCTCAGGAAAGGCTAATCGTGGGTTTACAGCTGAGATAGGAGGGGTTATGGAGTTTACTGGGGCGGCAATCGGAGCCGATGCTGTCTCGGTTGGGGCTAACTGAAGACCCCGTAGTGTCCTGACGAGCTCCTCTGTTAGTGACGTCAGGTGACTGAGCTGATGTCGGTGTACGGCGAGCTGATTGGCTTGTGCGGACAGTTCTGATGACAGTTGCATAATGGCTGCTGGATCACTGTGTGGCGAAGTCTTCTGTAATGAAGCGTCAGCGGAGTGAGGATCCATCTGCAGTTTATTGCAAGTCAGACTCAAAAGCAGTAACAGATGCAATAGAGACAGCGTAAGCTGGAACAGGCCGAGGTCAGGGTAGGCAGCAAACATGCAAAAATTCCAAAGACAGGCAGAGTTCTGGGGAGGCAGCAAACTAACAGAGTCCAAAAGGCAGGCAAGGTCTGGGCAGGTAGCAAACTTACAGAGTCCAAAAGGTAGGCAAAGATCAGGGCAGGCAGAAAACAAACAGAGTCCAAGGGCAGGCAAAGGTCAGGGCAGGCAGCAAACAAATCCAAGGGTATGAGAAACAGTCCAAGTCAAAACACGGGAAAAATACTAGCAAAAGGAATAAACGCTCAGAAAAGTTCACCGGAGCAAAACAAGACTTCGCACTGATACTGTGTAAATGGAGTGCTTAAGTAGTGTGTGTAATGAACTGCAGGTGTGTGTAATTAGTCCCAGGAATGAGGGCCTATGGGAGATGAAGTCCAAAAGGTAACCAGTTAGTATTCGGGTGATGTCTCCCTCTGGTGGTGTGAGAGAGGTGGTGCGGAACCCTCATTCGTTACATTTATATTATTCTGACAAGTGCAGAAGCAGAAATCAATGTAATCTGAAAATGAATGCCTTATATTGCTTGAAATACACTAACACTGAATATACTGAGGTTATAAATAGAGTAGGAACAAGGGAAATATTAGGATCAAATGCAAAGCATTTGTATGAAATATAATTTATTGGAATTGGCCAGAAGGTGTAATAACTTAGCATAATACAAACCCTAATACAAATACTAAACAAAGAAATCATCAGAACTTGCCTCACATAACAAAAAAAAACATAACAGCAACTTAACAATAACAATATGAATAATAATTTCATTAACATATATGTAGTGGTAACAATTTAATATATTATAATAATTCTAGAAAACGCCACT
The DNA here is from genome assembly GCA_023634145.1 of Thymallus thymallus. NCBI lineage: Eukaryota > Metazoa > Chordata > Actinopteri > Salmoniformes > Salmonidae > Thymallus > Thymallus thymallus. The sequence goes on along the minus strand of CM042410.1, from coordinate 16,772,584 downwards.
AAAAAAATCACATTAAAATGAAATAGTTCTTTGAAGGGGGGGGGGGATTATACAAAACAGGGGTTGTGCAAAAACTACTCACAGTTGTGTTTCTCAAATATTCATATAAAACTGAAAATATCCTCCTTTAAAACAGTGCACACCATTACAGCCCTAATATAGATAGAGGCTATGATATGTTTAGGTTGCAGCATAGGAAATTTACCAGCAGGTCATGGAGCTACAAAATAACTATGTGAGGATTGCCATGTTGGACAGCAAATCGTCTCACAAACTCATCCAGATCAAGACACTTAGCATGTTTTGACTCTATACTTAGTACAGCTATACTTGTTAATCTATTCTCAACCATGGTAGAACGCAAGTGATTCTTCACTAGCTTTAGAGTTGAGAAACTCCGCTCACGTGAAGCACTGCTGACGGGCAATACTGCAGCTATTTTACAGAAACGAAACAGCTCAAAGAAAACTGTCTTATTTGGTTCCAAAAAATGTAATAGTTCCATGACACTAGTGGGACTCTATGTTTTTGCTTTTCTATCTAATAATCTCAGAGTCTGATGCAGTTCATTCTTAACATCTTCCAAATTTGCCCCATAGGAATTTGACAACATGAGAATAGACTCCTTATTGAGAAAGCTAGGACTTGATGGATTTAATGCCTGTATGCCTTTCATGATCTGACAGTTAAATTGGGAGAAACACCTTCCCAATCTGTGATGGAGTAATAGACTTTAACTCAGAAAGACACTTTGCTATCTGGTTCTGTGTGCTGTCCATGAGTGGATGTAACAACACTACCGTGTAGTTTACTTGCAACCTGTCTTGCTCTTTTAGAGGTGTGCTGTGATGTAGGAATGCTGCTACTTTCACATACGTTGAGAATTTCACCCCAGAGAGCCTCAAAAGAGGGCTCACTACGAAAATCTCTGTGAGTCTGTTGGAATGTTTCTGCCAACTCAACGGCTTTAGTAAGGTCAACTTTTGTTGATTGGAGCATGTCTGACAAAAACTTTCTGAACACTACAAGACATCCAATGAAATTCAGATCAATCTGAATCAGAATCCCACTGGCCTCCACAGCTCTATCTGGGTTGTCTTCATGTGAAATGTATTCAAGAACGTGCACAATAGCAGGCAACCTATCCATCACATTGCGACAAGCTACATACCTGCACGCCCATCTTGTATCACTAAGACGCTGGAGCTCCCTTGGTCCACCACCTTCAAACATCGCTTTTTGCATCTCCTGCTATTTATTATGAACACAAGAGCCTGACATAAATACATACAGTCGTTCCAACAAAGAAAATAACATTCCTGCCTGAGGCACAGATTTCACACTGTCCACTATCACCAAGTTTAAACAGTGTGCACTGCAGTGTACATAAAAAGCATGACTGGCTACCTCTCTAATTCTGGCTTGTACAAATGAGTGTCTCCTGCTCATAACGGCTTCTTTATAATTCAAGCCATGCCTCTCTAGACAGTCTATGATTTGTTTCTGTTAAACCTGCAGCATCCAGACTTTCTGCCTCTTGAAACTCTAAAAAACTATTTTGCATCGTGCCGTTATAATAGTACCTAAGAACAAAATACATTTGTTCTTTTCTTTGGTTTCATCTACAATGACAGAAAATGTTTCACTTTCTTTGACCTCTTTAATGATCTCATCTCTGACCATCCCTGCTAAAACACTGATCATTTCATTTTGTATAAGGCTGCTGGTGTATTTAGCATTTTTGGCTTGATTTTTTTTATCTAAAACCTCAAGAAAATGGCCCCTGTTTTCTGAATGAGAAGACTCCCTATGACCCCGCTGGGCAATATTCTGGATTGCTGTAAGACACAGTATTTCACGTAATGTTTTGATGTATTTTTGATTTTCAAATACCTTTTTCCTATTTTCTGCTTCCATCAATCCTGCCATTGATGTGTTTTTCTCCTTCATTATTTTATTCTCTTCCCATTTATTTTATTGTATTTTATTTATTTAACTAGGGAAGTCAGTTAAGAACAAATTCTTATTTACAATGACGGCCTACCAAAAGGCAAAAGACCTCCTGCGGGGCTGGGGGCTGGGATTAAAAATAAAAATAAATAAAAATAAAAGAAAATATAAATATAGCAAGCATTGCATTGACATGATGCTCAGATTTTGCATGACGTCAAAATCCACTATCCTCAAATGTTGCTTTTTTCCAATTTGAGTAACCATCCACTGACATAAATCGGAGGTTAGCACAATTTTACACTGAAATTAAGTTGACCTGATTCCTCTACATAAATCCTACTGATTACTTTCAGTATAACATTTACCTACTTTGATTCAAGCTACTCAATGATCCTTACTACTCATTAGCTTTTTAAGTGCTTTGTTTATAAAACAATTAAATGCAACCATTTTAATGTAACAGTATTATCTGATCTGAGACATACCATGTGGACCTGCTGTCTTTGCGTGGCTCTACCTCCACACTCTGACTGTCTGAGCTTTGAGCTTTGTAGTCTTTAAGGCTCTCTTCCTCTCCCTGTGACTGTCTGGCTGATGCTCCATGATGAATTTCATCTCTCTCTTGCTCTCTATCTATTTCCTTTTGTTCTGCTGTCTCCCTCTGCTCATTGCTACAACTGGTGGCTGAACTTTTCACCCCAACAATTCTGATGTCACCTTTCCTCTTCATTTTCTTTTCTGGGAACTGAAACTGCAATATTGCTAGTGGTTTAGCTTTAAAGAGGATCTGATATATGAACAGTGCCATCAGTTTTTATTCACTTATAGTAAACTGGTTTAGTGCTAACTGCCGATTGTATGGTATGTTAAGTAGGCTATGATCTTATTGAACCCATTACATGTGTGTGTGTGTGTGTGTGTGTGCGTGCGTGCGTGCGTGCGTGCGTTCGTGCGTGTGTGTGTGTGAGTTTAAAAACTCCAAACAGTCCAACAATGAGTTCTCTAAAAAGGAGAAAAGCAAACTGCACTCAGAACTCACAGCACAGAATGTTCATGAGATATTTCACTTCATAATGACAAAGAATTTTCTAAATGGCCACTAATTGTGTATGTAGGCTATCACATGCAAAATAATTTATACCAAAGCTATCTAGCTAGCTAACTCGCTAAAGACGGTTGGTTAACAGTTAGCTACAAGCAAGCTATAGCTAGCTAGCTAGGCTAACGACGTTTGCAAACTAGCTAGCAATTAAATAGACTAACACAACTTAAATTACAACTGTCTATCACATATAGAATTACTGTAGATAAATCTTAACTTTCTCCACAAATGAAATTAACAATTGAATTATCCATAGCAAGCTACATCAACATTGCTCAATGCCCCTTTGCTAGATAACTATCAGGAAAAGCATTACATGGCAATGATGGCAGCTAGCTACAAGCTTCTTCATCTGCAAATTTGCTAGCTAGCTTTACCAATAATATTGATTTTTGCATTACATTATCTAGTAGACAATATCAGACGTATCTTAACTATAATAAATGGCTGCTGCTAATGCAAGATTATAACATTTTGTGTCATATATTTAGTAAACATGTGCAGCAGTACCTTCTTTCATTACTGCTAGGCTAGTCTAGTTCAATCCTGGCTGCTCCGTTGCTTAGAGTATCATGGACCGACACCCAATGTTTTCACTGGAAGGGTGACAGCAGCACGGTGACAGGAGCAGGCGGACCCTGGGACTCAACCATTTTACGGGGAAGGGGGGACTCAAAGATATTGGAACGGGTTACCATAGAGATTAACAACTAAAGTAGAAAAAATATAATACCATTCAATAAAATTAAATATGAATACATCATAGCAGACACTCCTGACAACTGGGGTAGCATTTTTTTTAGGGTGGGAGCTGCCACCCTGGTGGTTTCACCAGTGCTTTAGGCAAACTCCAAGTGGTCTTTCATGTGCCTTTTGTTTTATCATTATTGGGTATTGGCTAGCTAGCTTATTAGAATAAGGCTGGTTAAGGCTGGTTATGGTTATGACGCAGAGGAGCACCTTCAGTCACAAACTGATCCCACCACGGTGTGCCAGAGAGCGCTACAGGAGGTCCTTCCTGCCGGCTGCTATTAGACTATTTAATGCCTCACTGGGGTGCCATGCCATCTGCAACATAGACCTGGAACTGTTGGGGTGTTAGGACCAAGTTTAACAATTAGATATCCATCCATCCATGAGTAAGTCTTTGGTCTGTAATCACTCATTCAGTCAGGACTTATTCATTCAGCACTTATTCATTAAGGACTGTATGTACATATTCATGTACAGTTGTTATATCATATCACGTGAAATATTGTAAGTAATTCTTGGACTGAACTTGCGTAGTCATTGCATTTAGTATATCGAATGTGCAACACGTGCATTTATCTGTAATTAACCCTGTTCTAAGGACTGTATTTTAAGGGAATTAATATTATTACCCTCACTTATATCATACGCGCATTTAGCTATTTAAGTATCTTTCTCTGCCATCGACCTGGATAGTTTCACCTAACACTATAACAATGTATATTTTACATATTCAGTAATTCACTCATACTATGCAATGCGTTTCTATAGCTTTTTGCAATCCAGACTGTGTATTTTTATACTTTTTAATACTGCTGCACTATGTATCATGTATCATGTATCTGTCTTTTGTGTATTTTGTTCTGGCAATTTGCACCTGCCCTGTGTTTTTCGTAGCTTCCCCACAGAGATCAATAAAGTATCTGTCTGTCTGTCTGTCTGTCTGTCTGTCTGTCTGTCTGTCTGTCTGTCTGTCTGTCTGTCTGTCTGTCTGTCTGTCTGCCTGCCTGCCTGCCTGCCTGCCTGCCTGCCTGCCTGCCTGCCTGCCTGCCTGCCTGCCTGCCTGCCTGCCTGCCTGCCTGCCTGCCTGCCTGCCTGTCTGTCTAACATTACAAAATGTGGAAAAAGTGGTCTGAATACTTCCTTATGCACTGTACATCATAACTGTAGCAGTGATGAATAAACAAATGTCCATTGGGGTGGAGGCAGAGTAAAGACTGTTGAGGGGGTGTAGGGGGGTGACCATAGGTGGAGCAGCATGACCATGGGGACCAAGTTAAATATGTATATATATTTTTATCAATAATGTACATATTAACAACTTCAACAGTGATGAATATCGTTTGGGTGGTGGACAATGTCCATAGAGGGAGAAGCATGTAAGGTAAGTGACCATTGAGGGCAGTGGGGGATGGGGAGAGAATGTCCCTAGTGGGAGATTCCCAATCACAGCCAGATGTGATACAGCCTGTATTCGAACCAGGGACTGTAGTGACACCTTTTGCACTGGGATGCAGTGCCTTAGACCGCTGCACCACTCGGGAGCCAGCCTTCCAGTTTTTGCCATGATGCTCCTGTACAGCATGCTTCTTAATGATTGAGAACAAGGCATAGCTTTGGTGGCTGGGTTCCCTGATGACCTTCTTGGCCTTCCTGCAACATCTGGTGTTGTAGGTGTCCTGTAGGGCAGGCAGTGTGCACCAATGGTTTCACCCTCTGAAGCGCCTTGTGGTCCATGGCGCTGGAGTTTCCGTACCAGGATGTGATGCAGTCTGACAGTATGCTGTCAACGGTGCTCCTGTAAAACACCTTGAGGGCCCTCGGGGACAGGCCAAATTTCTTCAGCATCCTGAGGTTGAAAAGTTGCTGTTGTGCCGTCTTCACCACAGTGCCTGTGTGGTTAGACAATTTCAGCTTCTCTGAAGTGTGTACGCAGAGGAACTTGAAATTATTGACCATCTCCGTGTCGTACCCGTTGATGAGATGGGGGCGGGTCTAGCCTGGCTCCTCCTGAAATTCACAATCAGCTCCTTTGTTTTGCTAATGTTGAGTGAGAGGTTGTTTACCTGGCATCACGCTGTCAGAGTGCCAACCTCCTCCCTGTAGGCTGTCTCGTCGTTGTTGGTAATCAGGCCTACTACTGTTGTGTTGTCTGCAAACTTGATCATGGTGTTGGAACTGTGTCAACACAGTCGTGTGTATACAGGGAATATAGGAGGGGACTGAGGACGCACACTTGGGGGGCCCCCGTGTTGAGAATCAGTGTTGAGGAGGTAATGTTGCCTACCTTCACCACCTGGTGGTGGCCTGTCAGGAAGTCCAGGACCCAGTTGCATAGGGAGGAGTTCATGCCCAGGGCCGTGAGCTTTGTAATGAGCTTATAGTGCACTATGGTATTGAAGGCCGAGCTGTAGTCGATGAACAGCATCCTCACACATGCATTATTTTTGTCCAGGTTGGTAAGGGCAGTGTGGAGTGCAATGGCGATTGCATCGTCTATGGGTCTGTCAGGGTGTTAGGCAAATTGGAGAGGGTCGAGTGTGTTGGGGTCTGATGTGATATGGTCTTTGACTAGCCTCTCGAAGAACCTCATGATGACGTAGGTGAGTGCTACTGGTCGGTAGCCAAATCACATTGGTGAAAGAGAAGTTCATTTGGCTCCCTGATTTGCATACTGGTTCTACTGCTTTTTGAGCTCAAAATAACATTTTTCTGCACATAAGTTACAATTCTCACTGAGCATGTCAATCTGGTCCAAACGTGCAGTCCATCTAATAATTTGGCCAGGTAAAAATGTATTTGAACGCGCATTTCATTACCATTATCTGACATAATGGTAATGTTTAAGCATTTGTAACAAAGAGTGGCTTGTCCCTCAACTAATTTGTCTTGTAGGATACTGAGCATCCGCCATTCAAAAAATGTAAACATAGTTTCTCATTTTATATATCACTGCACTCTTGTATGACTCTCCATGAATAAATAGCTAGCTAAATTATTACAAATGTTGTGACAGTAATTTAAAAGTATGCAATTATGAAAAAATAAGAACAAACCAGGGGCTATCTCCTGCATAAATTCTGTGCAAGGACGACATTGGTCACCAGTGCAGTGACTTGATCATAACTAGCTAGCTAGCTAATCAGCAAGCTCTTCCTTCACTGACATAAAAAGCTGTTTAAAATACCCTGAAGGTGTAGACATGCAGCCCCACAATTTAAGAGGAACTGACTGTTATCAGAAATCTGTCTGTAGATCAGCATGTTTTTCCGCGATCATTGGGGTCAGCTGAGCACAGCAGCTGACTCGGGAGGCTACTGCAATGACTTGAGGCAGAAGAACAGCTGATTCATGAATACTAATAATAATGTAAGCATTAGCACTACTAGCTACAGCAGCTTGCTAGCTAGCTTTTGTTGGAAGATTCAACATTGTGTGCAGCACTAAGTAGGTAGCTGATTTCAGTCAAATATGATTTCAGTGACTGGCTCAGATAGATAGATAGATAGATAGATAGATAGATAGATAGATAGATAGATAGATAGATAGATAGATAGATAGATAGATAGATAGATAGATAGATAGATAGATAGATAGATAGATAGATAGATAGATAGATAGATAGATAGATAGATAGATAGATAGATAGATAGATACTTTATTGATCCCAGAGGGGGAAATTTCTTTGTCAATGTTAATGTTAATGTTGGACAAATTTAAGCTAGTTTTCGTGCCCATAGTCATTGAAGCACAATAAATGGGGCGACTAAGATTTCCTCACCAAAAAAGCATCAATATTATTGACATATATTGTTTTAGCTTATATTAATTCAGACAGTTTTGAGGCAAAAATGTGGTTAAGCAAACAATGTCACCTAGGTAATATTTTGGAATGTTATGGCAGCCCATTGTAGCCGGACAACTTTTGATATATCCCATTACCCGTTGCAAGATACGAGACAGATCATTGCAGGAAGAATCGATGTGCTATCTGATGTAAGACAATCACAGGAACTTGGTGGCACCTTAAATGGGGAGAACTGGCTTGTTCTAATGACTGGAGCGGAATTGGTGGAATGGTAACAAATACATCAAACACATGGTTTCCAAGTGTTTGATGCCATTCCATTTGCTCCGTTCCGGCCATGAGCTGTTCTCCCCTCAGCAGCCTCCTGTAAAGACAATGCATGTCATGTTAATGGGGAGCTAACTTGGCTGCCATGGAATGATGTAGTGCCATGTAAATGCATCAGAATTCTCATTTTAGACATTCAGTTTTATAGTACATTTGAAATATTCTGCATGTAATGTTAATGTTAACTTGGCGGCTTGACTGCCATTGTGAGGTCAGAACGCTCAGATCAACCCTACTCCTTGGCCGGAGCATCCAGTGTGCACTTTCTAAGAGCAAAATGCACTGAATTTATGAATGGACAATCTGACAACGCTCTGAATTTACTAACGCCCAGAGTGCACTCTGAGCGCACCCTGAGCGCACTCTGACACTCCAGAGTGAATTTATGGCTCTGGCCCAACCATAGAATTAGGAACCATAGAATTAGGAATTAGAATTTAATAGGATCTCTATGGGCCCAACTCTCTAAGAACTTTGCTCTGGTTCTATTCATCTGTTCAATGAAATAGGGTCCTGTTTGAATATCTCTACAATGTATATTTCTTTCCTCCATTCTTTTACATTAGATAATTGGTTAAGGCATTGTTGGTTCCCACCTCATTGCTTTCACCAATCTAACCAAGTCAGAATCATATCAGTGATTAAAAGATGGAAGGCACGATAGCACTATCATTTCATCTCATCATTACTGATTTCAAAGGTTGATCGTTATTAAATGCCAGTGAGTTACCACTTAAGTTAACATGTACAGTATCTAACTTTAATATTAATAACTGTAAAATGCATATTTTCCTTGTGTTCATTTTCAAATGAATTTTTTGAATAGATTAGGGACAGCTACAAATTAACAGTTGAAAAAGTTTTTCAATACAATGCATTGTAGTTTAAACAAATGTTCAATGCCATTTTTGATACAATTAGTTGATTTCCCATGGCCACCCGTGACTGCTGCTTGGTCCCCCCTCTGCCCTCCCATTTAAAAAATCCTAGAACGCCCATGAATTTGACAACACTGCATTGGGAATTTTACCTTTCCAATAGTCTCTTCTCTTTACCATAACGTCCACTGGGCTCCCCTTGCACCACAGGGATATCCTCACCCAAAAGTGCATGAAGGCATGAAATTCTGTCTCCTGATGCGGGCGTTTTCTGTGTCAGTAGCCATCCATGGACATCATAATAATGCTTTAGCCCAGGGAGGGAAACAGAGCTATGCAGACAAAAAATACAATCAGGGCTTGGGATAACAGAGCTTCACAAATGCAGCCTGATGCCAGCTGTGGCTGATCTTTCATGCATGTCTCTTTAATCAAAGGCGGAGGGAAGGAAGGACTTCTCCAACTCAGCAAAATCAGGGTTTATCCAGAGGGGATGACAACATCAAATCACAGGTTAAGGCCAAAAGACAGAACATACTCTCACCATTATTACATCCAGTTAACAGAACCCATTTCTGCAGTTTTTACATTAATTATAAACCTATTGTGAGATTATAAATTGAGCCCATATTTATTTTTAGCCATAGAATACTTCAATATCAGTTGTTCCAAATATAGCTCATGTTAAAATGTTCATACAAAACATTCAAAATACTTTTATATGATTGATGTTGCAATTCTTTACAGATTGGTTTTGCATTAATACATCACTGTGAGGTTAAAGAAAAATAGTGACATAAAATGTATCTAAAGTTGTTCAGGTATTCTGGATCAGCTCCAATGTATTTTACCATTCCTGACATCTCATGCTCTGAGCGAAGGATTCAGACTGTCAGCAACACCACCTGACACATACAAATGGCACCAACTGTCATTTTATTTGACAAGCTGTGGTCTCAGGACCACAGATATTGATTTTCTTCGACACAACTTATTGGGTTACTGGCAGGGTCTTTCCTAAGGGTCACTCTCTTAAGATACATACAAACCAGCGGTAACATATGTCAACCCCCCCCCCCCCCCCCCCACAAAAAAAACTCTTCAGCCGATCATGAAATCACATAATCAAAAAATCACTCTCTAATCTTCAAATTCAGTTAGATGTTGAAGCTTTTGACATTATTTCCTAGGATCCAAATGTTGCATGATATCAATATTTTATCTTACACGGCCAGGGACATTTGCAGCGACCAGTGTCCATCAACCAGCCATGGGGGCTCGTCTTGGTTCCAACTATTTGTGTATCTTGTGTAGAGAAATCGGTGTGAAAAAAAAAGTTGCTATAAAACTTTTTCTCATACGGAAATAGTTCACCCAATTACCAACTTTTTCCTTTTCCTGAAGCTCCATTGGTATCCCAAAGGATTGAAAGGATTGAAATGAATAACACCCACATACTGCCAACAATCAATCAACCTTTTGACCTCAGCAATAATGCCCTATGCTACACCAGCATAAGGTCACTAGCCTGTAAAACATGCTAGATGGGAGACATAGACTTTAAATGGTAATAGCTTTTGCTGGACACGGCTAGTTTAACAAAACCAAATTGTGAATTGCAGTCTCTCCTAGTTCATAAACTGCTTTCAAGGATAGAAAACAAATATCTAAATATCAAGCATTCTTATTACAATATGGCTTCGTAAAAAACCTTGAGTCAATTGTACGTACAGTAATAAAAGCTCATGTCTAAAGAGGTATCTGACACAAAGTAAAGGAATCCAAACACTGTGGAGACTTTTTTTGATAATTTTAGTTTAAAAAATCGGGATGAGAACAAGGCCTGTAAATGAAGTGTTGACGACAAAATAAATATACTGTGGCCTACCGTTCACCTCAATGTACAATTTGTTTCTGTTTTATTTGTTTCTCAATTTGCTTTAATGTTGTTATTATTTTGATCCCTTTGAACGAATACCAATAAATAATAAGGAATACAAAACAATTCCGCTAAATATAACAGTAATCCGGGTTTTAACTTTAAATCCATGAGGAAATTGTTTGCTGTAACACATTAAATTAGTAGCTGTGCTGAAACTAAATGGGAAATGACAGGGAAATGGTAGGCTAGTTATATTCAAACTGTGTGGACCCTCATCACTAGTGCTGTGACAATCATTGAAAATTAGGAGAGGTACAGATACCGCAGATCATTTTGGGAAGCTGATATAGAACCCAATATACAATAAAAAATCCATAAGATTCACAAATATACATACAATCTGGAAAGCAGAGGTGTTTATACCTAAGTTGCTGTGTAGCTAAGATGATGCTAATACACATGGACAGTGATACAATACTGGAGGAAAATAAAAGCTGTGTGCAAAGACTGCTTGCCTTTAATTTAACTTTCATTGTTCTCACTGCATCAGAACCCCAAGCTGGTTATTCACTGTACATTAAAGGACACTCAAGATCTTAGATAAAGCTTACTGTCATGGCAGGTGCCACTGGTCTCACACAAGGTGGATGGAGGCTGACAGCACTGAAAAAAAACTAAATATTCCAATCCAATCAGAGAGAAGCATCCTGCAGGGGGATTTGAGGAAGCGAGACGCAGGCCTCAGAGATCATATCAGCATGGCATGTCTGTAACAAACAATGCCCACAATCCGTTTCATCTCCCCTCCGAGGTGGTTGGCATGTGTTGTTAAGTCAATTGTGGATTGTGGTGAGCATAATTGGATTTTCTCCCATACATCATGGCATGGTTTGGCCCCTAAATTCTGAGAGTCAGAATTCAAAATATCATGTCTCATTAGTTAACCTTTTTAATATGAACTGAATAGAGATAGTTTTCTTTTCTGACACAATAAAAATACCAGTGTATTTTAGCAGTAAGATTTCAATTAACTCTAACCCTAACCTTAACCCTTGTCCTAACCCTAAACATAACCCTAACCCTAAACCCTAACCCTAACCCTTATTCTAAACCTAACCCTAACTTTAGAAAGCAGTAGCTTATCAACAGATAGTTTGCTGATAATATGACCATCTGTAGAGCATTTACAGATGTAAAATCAGGACTATCCAACTGAAGTGTGACCGAAATTAGTTCTTGCTCGTATATAAATTCAATCTGTTTGTCGTATACGTCATTCAGACACATATCAGTGCAACAAACCAATCCCTGAAATTATTTGATGTGACACATTGATTTACAGCACTGCAGACTGGACAACATAAGACCATTAGGTTGTTGAGCTCTGTCTGCATAATGAAATGCCACATCCTGTGACACTCTTGGCCAGGTGTAGATACCATTAAGCTGCTGAGGTCCAGATGTGGACTTATTTGGTTAACAGCTGTGCTTACATATTGGTCAAATATAATACATTAAAATAAGACTATATGGCTCTGGACTGTGTAGAGACATTTTTGACAGAGGTCATATGTGTTCAATATAATTTAGTCTTGATAATTCTGTCTGACCAGCATGTGCATTAATGCAATGCATTACAATGGTTAAATAGTGGAAGTGTGGTTTTACAACAAGTTCTGACTTCAATGGTAGTCTAGCCTAATTAAATTACCTTGCGCTCCATTTAAATGTATAAAGTGTTTTATTTGGGTGAAGTACAGAGAGCATCTGCCAATCTTTCCTTCTCTCATTTGACAGTGCTGGCCATGTTTTTCTGCTCACAGCATTGTTGCTCTCAGTCAAACTGAAAACCCATCAGGACAAAGAGACTTTGTGGAAAAAGTGTATTATAACTGCTTTTTGGGATAAATGATATCACCCTGATTGTCATTGCCAAACTTTGGCTACAAGAGCAAATGACTGGAAAGAGATTAAATATTTATTCAACTATGATTTTAGCACGGGAGGATATTTGTTTTTGATATAATTATTTTTAGTATTTATTTATTTTAAAACATTACAATAAGGGACACCTTCCTAAGCACAAACCAACATATCTAAACATTCATAAAGTGAAGCCAGTTCAGAAAGGGAACCGGAGTTCCCCATTCAGCTCACACATCAGTTGAGATTGCACCAATTAGATTCTAGTAACAATCATGCTTACCTTATTTGGCGGTCTATTTAAGCTGATTGGTTCTACTCACACATCCTGCTGCCGCTTGCTGCTACTTCTAGTATGTGTTTGCTTCTTTTTCTGCATTGACACTGCTGCTGCTGTAACTAGCTGTTTCTTGCTATGCTGCTGTTTTCTTTGCTTTCGCTATACATTGTCTTTGTGAATGCTCGCTAGCTGTGTTTGAACCTCAACCGCGTTGTTCAATATGCTCATTTGCAATGTTTATCTGCTGTGGGAATGCCATTGATTGCGAGGATCAACCATGTTGCTCCTGTAATGTTGTCAGTCAATAGCCGGCTACAAACTAGCTAGCTAAGAATAATTAGTCGTCATATACTTTGTTCCCAATGCCAGCTTTCGGGCAGAGTCTGTGCTCGGTGAACACACCCCCCATCATGGTGAATCCTCCCTTGTCTATATAGCTATAGCTATACAGGCCTATGCGTCAATATACAGTGAGTGAGTATCAATGGTTTTCGATCATGAGCAGGAGATGGTGCTTATCACAGTGATTCAGTAGTGTTTCAGTCTCTATGCTGACCTTTCTTGTATCTCCTGTATAAAGAACAGGCACTTATTTTACTTTACTGTCTTTTTTGCTATTTATGAATGTGTTATTGAATGCATTTCTATGGGCTATAGTAGTAAAGGACAAATTCAATATTTTATCAAATAATAAAAATAATGTTTAAAATATACAGGGGTCCTAAAATTCAAAATCAAATAGTTAAATGATCCATGGTATGACCATCTTAAAACAATTCCATGTGTTAGCTTAGAAGTGATTGTATTCGTTTTGGAACCGGCCTGCCTCGCGGGCGTGAGCCGGGTCCAAAAGTGGCGTAGGTTAAGCACATGGAGTAATGAGTAGGATTCTGTGTTTTCATGCTTAAGTGAATGCTTTTAATGAAAACGCGTTATATTTCTTCCCAATTAAAACTAGTTTGAACATGTATTTTATGTGTAAGCGCCCCCCCCCCGGTTAAACTAGAAATGCATTCAACTTAACTTGCAGACTGGTCTGGGTTAGTACACTTGTATAGCTACATTTTTGCTGCTTTTCTGTACTGAGCAAATCAGTATCTGCTAACTCATTACTGCATACTGTTGCAATGAGTCAAAACTATTAGCATACTGTACATTTTACATTCAAATTTCAGTGAACATAATTATATTTACTTCATCCTTATCTACAGCAGTAGGTTTAGGCTCTGATTTATCAGCCATGTTCTAATCATTTGGACAATCTTTGCATTTTAGTAGTTTTATTCTAGTGAAAGCTTAGTGACTATTCTTATTCTATCATATGCTATTGTATTGTATGCTAATTATAGTGATCACTTCATTTTAGTCCTCATGTATTAGCTACTGTTATTAATTCATCTTCTGCTTGCATTTAGTTCTTACATACTAGTTCTATCATGTGTTTTATTCTGCAACTCTTATAGCTGTGGTGAATGTTCACACCTCCTGGTGTTAGCTCATATTCTTTGCTTCATTATCTACACACAGTATTGCATAATGACATAGCTGCCAATATTACATTTGTGGGAGCATGTACATGGTTAGGTCCGTATCCATCACCTTGCAGAGGTGAATGCTTGTGCTAATTCATGCATTGGCTGTCATCTGCGCACAGTCATTATGGCATGGCTGCTATTATTGCTATTGCAAAGAGCACACAGTGAGGTTGTGGTGACATAGAGGCCAACACTAGCTACCCCTTCCACAGCATCTGCTTTGAGCTTTTTGCAGATCATTTACCCAAAGGCTATAGGCTTTGAACTTGGTTGTTACATACATTGTCGATGTTCTGCTTTTAGTGACTGTGTGTCCTTGTGTGGTTTTATTGTGTATTTATTCTGATGCATGTATTGGCTAGTGCAATCAATTTCCCCTTTGTGGGATTAAAGGTGAACTGCTCATTTGGCCTTGTTTTTGGCTTGTTCCTCAAGAAAACTTTCAGAACCTTGCCCTCAGCTGTTTCCCCCCTACTCAATCACAACAAACAAACCTGATGCAGGTTGAGTACAATAACTACAGGCAAATGTATGGTGAGATGCCGGAGGAAGCTTTTGTCTGGTGGTAATGGGGCTACCTTGGCAAACATGTCAGAGTGGTCATACGTTCCTGTGTGGTGTCCCATATACAACAGGAGTTCCCTGATCCTGGTGCAGAATACAAATGGTTTCTCCCTCCCCATATTGACTGATGCCATTCAATAGTACAACAAATAAAATACAATACATGTAAAAGTTGTGTCTAGTAAAATGTTTAGGCCGAGTACCAGGTCTCTCCCCATTCAGAGACATCAGTATCAAGCCCGTCTGTCAGTCTGGCCTTCCTCACATCTTGCAAGTCTCCATGTGCTGGCTCCATCCATGTTTTTGTGAACACATATACACATAGTCACTGTTCTATTAACCTTGGCAGTAAGGATAGGTCATATCTGACACACAAACAGGTACTATGTTGAAGTTTGAACAGGTCAGACTAAACCTCCCTAATTCTGTTCTCCCCATCGACGACTGTTGGTGAGCAGGCCCCTCATCAAAGATACTGGTCGGTCACACACACACACATACACACACAGATAGAAAGAGAGCACCGCTTACATTATCAACGGTGGTTATGGTGAGCATGGGGGAACCAACCTGATCGCTGCATTCACCTTTCTATTATCATGATCATGATCAGGCTTGTTCCCCCAGGCTAGGTTTGCCAGGCTAGGTTATGCCCTGGACATTATATGCATCTAAGAAATAGAAAATAAGCAACAAATAATGTCAGTTTACATAAATAATTTTTCACAATTGTGTTAACAAATGTTTTAAAGTAACGAAGTGGGTTACCTTCTGTATTTGTACAAATGATGAGCCTATGAAAGCTGTTGCCGCTGACAGATGAAGGTTGCTGGCCGGATACTTGTCAACATGTAGCTGACTGTTCCTTTCATAGGAATGCTCACAGTGAGGGCATGTCTGCATGTTGCTGATGAGGGCCACCTTGCTGGTCTTCCCTATGCTGCATGTTCGGCTGCAAACTGGACATCTCTCCACAAAGCTGTTTATCGTGTCCACCTTATCCACTGCCCCCATTTTGCCGTTACAGTCAAGCACACAGTCTGGTTTGATCTTCCTCTCTCCCGTCAGGTGGTCAACATTCCCTGTGGCCGACATGGTTGCTGTATGGACAGTGGAGAGGACATGGACGTCTCGTTTGTCATGCCACTTTACTGCCAGCTGTTGACTGTTCTCCTTGAATTCCACTACCCTCCTCTGCATATTCCTGCTTCCGAATGCCGGCATCTCCCTCCTGTTTGACCGGACTGTGTCACAGGCCCCTGTGCGGTTGGAGAGCAGATGCTGGAAGAGGGTGGGCATGCTGTAGCAATTTTCCACATTCAAAGTGTGTCCCTTTCTGAGATGAGGAGCCAGCATAGTCATCACCACGGACCTGGACACCTCAAGCCCCTCATAATGTTGGATGTCAGTGGTGGACCCTGTGTAGATGATAATGTCCTGGAATAATTCCTGTCAACAATGTAACAAATGACAGAGGGAATATATTGACAGAATGTCAGCCTACCCTTCCATAACATCAGGGACTCGTAAATGCATAGGTCCTTGTGTGGCTCAAAGACTCAACCAAATAATGATGTCAGGCTGGTAAGAACATTTCTTATTTTGTGTAAGGAGTCATTTAGGTTGGCAGTAGCATTGTTGACGAAATGCATGCATTGCATCAGAACTAGGAAGTGGTCTTGGGAAAAGAGAGTGGCATAGAAGGGAGTTGCAAACATAGGATCCATGCTCCAGTATTCCCATAGGGAGATCTTCTTCACTATTCCCATGACAAGGACTGTCACCAGGAAGGTATAAATTTAATTAATTGTGGTTGTCATCCATTTAATGAGCTTCCCTCTCCCTCCAGCTCTCTCTTCTCCTGTAGCTCGAAGGCATAGTGATTGGTCTCCTCCACTACAGTGGGGAGAACAAGTATTTGATACACTGCCGATTTAGCAGGTTTTCCCACTTACAAAGCATGTAGAGGTCTGTAAGAAAATCACATTGTATGATTTTTAAGTAATTAATTTGCATTTTATTGCATGACATAAGTATTTGATACATCAGAAAAGCAGAACTTAATATTTGGTACAGAAACCTTTGTTTGCAATTACAGAGATCATACGTTTCCTGTAGTTCTTGACCAGGTTTGCACACACTGCAGCAGGGATTTTGGCCCACTCCTCCATCCAGATCCTTCAGGTTTCGGGGGTGTCGCTGGGCAATACGGACTTTCAGCTCCCTCCAAAGATTTTCTATTGGGTTCAGGTCTGGAGACTGGCTAGGCCACTCCAGGACCTTGAGATGCTTCTTACGGAGCCACTCCTTAGTTGCCCTGGCTGTGTGTTTCGGGTCGTTGTCATGCTGGAAGACCCAGCCACGACCCATCTTCAATGCTCTTACAGAGGGAAGGAGGTTGTTGGCCAAGATCTCGCGATACATAGCCCCATCCATCCTCCCCTCAATACGGTGCAATCGTCCTGTCCCCTTTGCAGAAAAGCATCCCCAAAGAATGATGTTTCCACCTCCATGCTTCACGGTTGGGATGGTGTTCTTGGGGTTGTACACATCCTTCTTCTTCCTCCAAACACGGCGAGTGGAGTTTAGACCAAAAAGCTCTATTTTTGTCTCATCAGACCACATGACCTTCTCCCATTCCTCCTCTGGATCATCCGGATGGTCATTGGCAAACTTCAGACGGGCCTGGACATGCGCTGGCTTGAGCAGGGGGACCTTGCGTGCGCTGCAGGATTTTAATCCATGACGGCGTAGTGTGTTACTAATGGTTTTCTTTGAGACTGTGGTCCCAGCTCTCTTCAGGTCATTGACCAGGTCCTGCCGTGTAGTTCTGGGCTGATCCCTCACCTTCCTCATGATCATTGATGCCCCACGAGGTGAGATCTTGCATGGTGCCCCAGACCGAGGGAGATTGACCGTCATCTTGAACTTCTTCCATTTTCTAATAATTGCGCCAACAGTTGTTGCCTTCTTACCAAGCTGCTTGCCTATTGTCCTGTAGCCCATCCCAGCCTTGTGCAGGTCTACAATTTTATCCCTGATGTCCTTACACAGCTCTCTGGTCTTGGCCATTGTGGAGAGGTTGGAGTCTGTTTGATTGAGTGTGTGGACAGGTGTCTTTTATACAGGTAACGAGTTCAAACAGGTGCAGTTAATACAGGTAATGAGTGGAGAACAGGAGGGCTTCTTAAAGAAAAACTAACAGGTCTGTGAGAGACGGAATTCTTACTGGTTGGTAGGTGATCAAATACTTATGTCATGCAATAAAATGCAAATTAATTATTAAAAAATCATACAATGTGATTTTCTGGATTTTTGTTTTAGATTCCGTCACTCACAGTTGAAGTGTACCTATGATAAAAATTACAGACCTCTACATGCTTTGTAAGTAGGAAAACCTGCAAAATCGGCAGTGTATCAAATACTTGTTCTCCCCACTGTATGTCTCCCACCAGCTCCTCCGACAGAAACAGCTTGAAGCACACCGCCTCAGAGGTAGATGGCAAGGGGCTTTGCACTCCACACTGGGACTCAAAGCCAACAGCAGGGCCAGGAGGTGTGAAATGTCTGGCGGCCTTCCAGCTACCACAGACCTTCTGTACTTCACCCACTATTGGTCTGCCTCCATCACCACCAGCATTTTCAGAGGGACCTGGGGCTTGATCGGTTGGTAAGGGGTCCTCAGATTAAGGGTTCCCAATGGCCACAACTCTGGGTGGTTGATCCTCACTGTCACTGTCAGAATCTGATTCCTGAATTTCATACTCTGACTCATTGTCAGAATTTACAATTTCACCTTTATTTAACCAGGTAGGCCAGTTGAGAACAAGTTCTCACTTACAACTGCGACCAGTACATTTCTATTGCTACAGCTACATACATAAACAACAACACTGTATGGCTCAGAGAGTGTCAGAGGTTACTTGATTCACTGCCAGCATGCGCGACTTGTATCAATAAACCATTATCAGCAGATAGTTTGTGGTAATAATTTATTTATTTACTGTTTTATTGTGTGTAAAATACTTTTTAAAGGTTGTACTGATTATGACGAGCTAATGCCAAGTTAATTGCCATGTTTGTTGACATCATAAAATGTATTCTGGGTGTCACGTAAATGTCTGTCAGATCAAAGATGTTATAACAAAACGAGGTGAAGGGATGGTTCACTCATCTTTTGAGTAAACTTCCGGAAGTGAATGATAGTAGACGACACACCCCCTTCAACATGCATACTGCAAACAGACTCACCTCTTCTTATCTTTGGTTGAGGTGAAAAAACAAATATGGCGGCACACACAAACTCTACCCACCGTCGGATTACATTAGACTTTTAGAAATAGTGTTTTACTCAATTATTTCGATCACTGGTGAGCTCATCCATTAGCTACTTCTTATTCTAGTTTCTGTCAGCTGAGACTTAGTTCAATATGATTGCTTGTGTTAGGTCACTCTTTCCTCAGTTAGCCTACATTTTCCGGTTTGGGTGAGAATTGTATTATGCTGTTGCTACTTCTATGAACATTGCATCCAAAAATAAAACTGTTCACATTGATAACATAAAGTTGTAAAGACTGTTTGTGCAAAATATTTCTGTGAAATATTTTTCACAAACAGCGACCAGCTTCAACACTGACTGTTGCGTCAATTGTAACTAGATGTTCTAATGAATCACACTGTTTTGAGTTTACACTGCCGGGACTACTGTAGAATATTCATACCCATGTGCTCGTGCATTATCAGGTTGTACCGTAATCCATAGCTGTCTGCCGCCGGCTAAACATTACTGTATCCTTTCCATCATTTAAGCATATATTCCCAAAACATCCACATGGTGATCAGCTGTTGGCGATAACCATATGCACACAATACCCCATAATAACAAAGCAACTCCAGTGTATATTTGGCCTTGTGTTTTAGTTTATTGTCCTGCTGAAAAGTGAATTTTTCTCCCAGTGTCTGTTGGAAAGCAGACTGAACCAAGAATTCATCTAGGATTTTGATTGTGCTTAGCTCTATTCCTTTTCTTTTTATCTTAAAAACTCCCTAGTCCTTGCCGATGACAAGCATACCTATAACATGATGCAGCCACCACCATGCTTGAAAATATGGTACTCATTGATTTGTTATGTTGGAATTGCCCCAAAAATATTCGTAGCTTAAAGTCATGCCCTCGTCCTTGACTTTTCCTTATTAAGTATATATAACACACTGCCGTTTGTTAGAATCTTAATACCACAAACAGAACTGGAGTTATAACCAATTTTATGAGGGCATGATTTTTTTTATGATGTTCCGCTCCTTCTCCCGACAGTGGAATGTGCCATGTCCAGTAGATAATCAACCTGATAATTGCCTCGAAACTGAACCTAAACTATACTGAAACTAATTTCACACATATAACAAGAGATTAAATAAATTAAGTAAAGTATTATGGGGAGAATGGGTGAGGTGATAAGCAAGGGGAAACGAATTATGCATAATTATGTAATCACCAGCAAATGAAGAACAGGGCAGGCCATTCTATTGTATTGGTATATTCTAATTCTAATCTGAAAATGGTATGTGCCCTATATCAGTCTACCATATCCAAGCAGTTTTATCAGTCCACTTTGGCCTACTTGGAGTACACAGTGAGAGCGTGTGTAATTTACAATGGCAAGATGACCAAGACGATTGGATGCACATGCTGCTTTAGCGCTGCTACAAGATCTGAACGAAAACAACTCAGATGGTGGGAAATAAATTGATCATGAAATCTCTGATGATTGTTCTTCTGATTCTGAGATTCAGCCTGAATAACCTACACTTCCGAGGCCTAAGTGCAAAAAAGCCAGAACGGTGAGCACTGAGCAGGTGCCTGTGCCACCACCAAATGAAACAGCGAGATAGGAGAGAGGAAGGGACGGTACCATTTAGATACAACAAGCTGGTGACAATGCTATTATCAACACAAAATGTAATCACTGAGAAAGCAGGCCCTGCATCTCAAGCAAAAAACCACATCAGCAATGCACTCACCAGCATTTGTTATTTATGTGACATGGACATGCTACAGCATTCAGGGACTGGACTGTGCACATGGAGCAAGGAGAAACTACCTGGGATCTGTCTGTTGATGAGTTGGAAGCATTCATTTCAATCCTGTATGTCCATGGAGAATTCGGTAAAAAGAGAGTGCATATGGAGAGCTTCTGGTCAGACATGTATGGCATACTCTTCTTTGGAGAAACTATATCACAGGGTCGCGAGCTCATGCATTACCTCCATTTTGATGACAAAGAAACAGACTAATTTACCATGGTATCCAACGTTTCAATAGTTGACTACTTTTTTACTTCTGTCATAATGACATATGAATGATAAAGCCATTATTGCTTTTGTGCTGATTTTCACTATTTATCAAGCACTTGTCACTTATAATGATGTTTAGGCTAATGATGTTTTTGTGTTTTGCTGACTGTGAATCTTGGTGGGTGGGGTATTTTTTACATGTTGTATTTATAAAAAGAAGCTGTTACCCTGTTCCAACACATACACTTTCTGGTTCATAGTTGTAAAAAAAGTTATTCCACAAATAACATTTATTGAAAACTTGGGTGTTTTCTTTTACATATAGCCGACAGTAACATAAACTGATGAAAATGCTATTGTCTTAATTTAAATACAAATTGTATTCTAATATTACCTTAGACCTTCATAAACACAACCCAAATGATTATTTTTGTGATAACTTATATGAAATTGATTAATTACACCGTTAGAATGTTGTAGTCAAAGTGACTGCTCATTAGCTTGAAAGGCATGGGTTTAAGTGTTATAGATAGATAGATAGATAGATAGATAGATAGGTACTTTATTGCTCCCCCAGGGGGGAAATTTCATTGTCAAGCAGCTACAACAAAACACAGGGCAGGTGCAAAATGCCACAACAAAAGTACACAAAAGACAGATACACGGTACATGATACATATAGCGGCAGTATGAAAAAGTATAGAAATACAAGATATCTGGAGTGCAAAAAAAAGCTATAAAAAGACATTGCATAGTATGAGTGGTTGGCTGAATATGTACACTATACATTGGTGGATGTTGGATGGTTAACTATACTATACAGGTTGATGGCAGAGAAATACTTCAGTAGCTAAAAATGCGTATGATATGAGCGAGGGAATAATAGTTTACTTAATATACAGACTGGCTAAATGAACAGGTAAGTGAATATTTTGCATGGTTAAATTAGCTGTACAGGTAAATATACAGTTATATTTACAGATAAGTGAATACTTGCATGGTTACATAAACTGTACAGGTAAATGACAGGAAGAGATACTTTAATAGCTAAATGTGTGTATGATATAATTTGGGGTAATAATAGTAATTCCCTTAAAATACAGTCCTTAGTGCGCAGGGTATAATTACAGACAACTGCACGTAATGCACATTCGATATACTAAAAGCAATGAGAAAAGGTGCAACTGGCAGGATACTAATAATATGCATTCCTGAGTGAATGCCTACGTAAGTTAAGTCCAATAATTACTTACAATATTGCATGTGATATGATATAACAACTGTACATGAGTATGTATATACAGACCTGTATGAATAAATAGGTCCTGAGTGGATGTGTGCTGATGGACCAGAGTTACTCACGGATGGATGCATAATTGTTAAACTAGGTCCTAGCACCCCAACAGTTCCAGATCTATGTTGCCGACGGCACGGCACCCCGGTGAGGCATTATATAGTCTAATAGCCGCCGGCAGGAAGGACCTCCTGTAGCGCTCTCTGGCACACCGTGGTGGGATCAGTCTGTGACTGAAAGTGCTCCTCTGCGTCATAACCATAGCGTGCAGAGGGTGGGTGACGTTGTCCATGATGGCCAGCAGTTTGGCCAGGATCCGTCTCTCTGCCACCTCCTCTAGAGTGTCAAGGCTCATCCCCAGGACAGAGCTAGCCTTCCTGATCAGCTTATTTACCCGAGAAGCATCACCGGCTTTGATGTTTGCTCCCCAGCACACCACTGCAAAAAAGATGGCACTGGCCACCACAGACTGGTAGAAGGTATGCAGTAGTTTACTGCACACGTTGAAGGACCTGAGCCTCCTCAGAAAGTAGAGTCGGCTCTTATACACTATTATTCACACACAGTGAGTCCATGCAACTTATTATGTTACCTGTTAAGCACATTTTTACTCCTGCACTTATTTAGGCTTGCCATAAAAGGAGTTGAATACCTTTTGACTCAAGACATTTTTAATTATTTGTAAAAATGTCAAATAACTTTATTCCACTTTGACATTATGGGGTATTGTGTGTAGAGCAGTGACACAAAATCTAAATTTAATAAATGTTACATTCAGTCTGTAACACAACAAAATGTGGAAAAAGGGGTGTGAATACTTTCTGAAGGCACTGTACATACTGTATCTCAATTACCCAATCACCCTGCACATCGACTCAGTACTGGTACCACGTGTAAATAGCCAAGTTATTACTTGTATTATTACATGCTATTACTTTTCTATTATTTCTCTATCTCTCTGCATTGTTTTGAATGGCCCATAAGTAAGCATTTCACTCTTCGTCTACACCTGTTATTTACAAAGCATGTGACAAATAACAAATGATTTGAGCTATCAATTCCTGCAGTATTGCTCTATGATCATGACTGTGTCAGCCCCGTGGTCCAGTAGCTATGTTGCATAGGTAGAATATCCTCATATCTCAAGATGACAATGCATCCTGCCTCAGCGAAGCCATTCAGTGGTTCATACATTTTGGCTAAATTTACGGTTGCCTAATTAGATCAGTAGAATATTTTCCATGTACCAAGATCAATCAATCACATTTATTTATAAAGCCCTTTTTACATCTGCAGATGTCACACTTATACAGAAACCTAGTTTAAAACCCCAAACAACAAGCAAGTCAAAAACAGTAGGTCTGGGACAAGGTAGCACGTCTGATGAACAGGTTAGGGTTCCATAGTCGCAGGCTGAACAGTTGAAACTGGAGCAGCAGCAAGACCAGGTGGACTGGGGACAGCCAGGAGTCATCAGGCCAGGTAGTCCTGATTAATTAATTAATTGTCAGATCAAACAGCAGATCTATTTGTTTCTTAGGACTTTGAACTAGCATCTCAGCCTGGAGTTTTAAAGTAAAACATTTGCCACCATCCACTTCCTTATGTCTGAAACACAGGGTTCCAGGGTAGGCCATTTTGGGGCTTCCCCATGTTTCATCGAAATATACAGATGTGTGTCTTCCGCATAGCAGTTGACATTGTGTTGCCGAATGTAATCACCAAGAGGTAGAACATATAATAGTTTAGTTGGAATAGGGTTCAGTATGCAGCTTAGTATGACTATTTTTGTGAATGTGTCAAGAGATATAGGATTAAAAAAACTTGAGTGTCTCCATTGATCCTAGGTCCTGGAAGTTCTGTGCAGACTCAGGAGAACTGAGCTTTGGAGAAATATGCAGATTCATAGAGGAGTCCCTAATTTGCATTCTAATGTTCATTATCTTTTTGTCGAAGAAGAATTAATCACTGCTGAAGTGAAAGCTATCCTCTCTTGGGGAATTCTGCTTTTTAGTTAGCTTTGTGAATGTATCAAAAATAAATGCTGGATTGTTCTTCTCCTCAATAAGGTTGGAAAAGTAAGCTGATCGAGCAGCAGTGAGGGCTCTTCCGTATTGCACCGTACTGTCTTTCCAAGCTTGTCGGAAGTCTTCCAGTTTGGTGGAGCGCCATTTCCGTTCCAATTTTCTGGTATTTTCTCTATCCCAGGGAGCTAATTTCTTGTGACAAATGTTTTTGGTTTTTAGGGGTGTGACTCCATCTTGGTTATTACGCAAGGTTAAATTTAGATCCTCAAGATAGGCGGTTAACTGATTTGTGTACTCCGATGTCCTTGGGTAGGTAGAGGCAGTCTGGAATCTTTGGGTTGTCCAAGAACTTATAGTGCGGCATTTGGTAATCTTTGGTTGGGGTCTGAGCAGATTATTTGTTGTGATTGCAAATTTAATAAGATGGTGGTCCGATAGTCCAGGATTATGAGGAAAAACATTTAGATCCCCAACATGTATTCCACGGGACAAAACTAGATCCAGGGTATGACTGTGGCAATGCGTAGCTCCGGAGACATGTTGGAAAAAATCTACTGAGTCGATGATGGCTCCGAAAGCCTTTTGGAGTGGGTCTGTGGACTTTTCCCTGTGAATATTGAAGTCACCACAAATATGAATATTATCTACCAAAACAAGAGTTGATAGGAATTCAGAGAACTCAGTGAGGAATGCTGTATACGGCCCAGGAGGCCTGTAAACAGTAGCTATAAAAAGTGATTGACTACGCTTCATATATTTAATGACTAGAAGCTAAAAAGACATAAACGCAGTCTTTATTTTTTTTGTAAATTGAAATTTGCTGTTATAAATGTTAGCAACACCTCGCCTTTGCGGGATGTTCAGGGGATATGGTCACTAGTGTAACCAGGAGGAGAGGCCTCATTTAACATAGTAAATTCATCAGGCTTGAGCCATGTTTCAGTCAGGCCAATCACATCAAGGATGTGATTAGTTCATTGACTGTGACTGCCTTGGAAGTGATGGATCTAACATTAAGTAGCCCTAGCAGGCCAGGCTTGGTCCTGTTTGTGGGTGAGTCCCAGAAAGAGGGCCAGTTATCTATAAATGTAATCTTTTCACACGCTGAAGTTATGGATAACAATATCCCTATACCATCTACACTCGCCAGTTTTAGTCTTAACCAACGACGGTAGCCCTGTCCCCTGGTAAACAATGTATGATCCCTGGATGATTCTTTTTAAGTCTAATATTACGGTGACTCAGATCCCGTAATGGGTGGAGGAGAGACCTGAGAAGGCTCAACCTCTGATTCCGACTCCGACTCGTTGCTTAATAGGGAGAATCGGTTTCAAGTTTTTTTCAAGAAGCCTTGAGAACATTTTCCGGCTGCGTGGACTGTATGGGGTGGGGGCACAGACGCAGTTTCATCCTTTCCTACACTTAAAATGCCCTTGTCTAACGATTGTGTCTGAAACTGGGCTTGAAACTGGGCTATCCTCACCATAAGGCGATAGTTCTTCTGCGTATTATGAGTACAGCAACTGCAATTTGATGACATAGCGTTAATGTTACTACTGAGCTTTTTCGGCTAGTGGAACTCCTGTAGAACCATGTCCAGATAAAGCGTCCGGGGTGATAAAGTCGAATGAAAAAAGTAGAGCGAGTAAAAAACTAAGACATTGGTAAATTTGTTAAATGCAGTGTTATTCTTAAATGGTTATTACAAGTATAAAACAAAAAGTTTGGCAGGTAGCCGGCACAGCAGCACGGAGACAACGCGGAAGTATCTATCTATCTATCTATCTATCTATCTATCTATCTATCTATCTATCTATCTATCTATCTATCTATCTATCTATCTATCTATCTATCTATCTATCTATCTATCTATCTATCTATCTATCTATCTATCTATCTATCTATCTATCTATAATTTCATTGGTCAGTAGCTTAGGCCTGGAATCAGCCCTGATTCTGATCTCTCTCGAAATGTACGAGTTAATTATCTGCCAAATAGGTCCATCTTCTCCCTCAACATTTTACTGGCTCAACTGAGCTTTTCTTGAGTTCTCACTGCTACATTAACTAATTGCTAGAAGTTTAAGGCTAATTAGGGAGCTTTCAGTGCCAGATTTCTTTGATTTCTCTTTTCTTTACTTGCCAGTAATATCTCATCATTGGACACTCTGGAATGCCATGGGACTTGTAGCCTGCACTTGCCACTGCCAGGAGCAGGGTACATTGAGAATAGAAAACTGGTATTTAGGCTGGAAACGTGTAATGTATCAGACTCACGGGAACCAGCCTCCCTCCGTTCTTCACGCGACTCCTAGTGCCCCACTGGTATTGCACCACTAGGTGTCCCTAATACCTTACATCCCTCCTCTTCTTAGATGTTTGACTAACCACTATGATAACATATCTCCAAACTGCAGATCTATTCATTAAAATGTAACAAAACATTATATAATACTCATTATAATCTCTTGTATACAGTATTAACACATTTTCCAACAACAACATACTGTAATGTTTACTTCGACTTTCTTTAAACTACCAACCATAACACTGGTTACATTAATGGAACTCTTTTGCTAAAAAACATTTTGGGACAAGAATACTTGCCAGAACTTTTCTGTGATGGCTAGGGGTAGACTGCCCTGCCATTGAGACTGTGCCTGAGATATTCTGCTCCATTATGACAACATGTCTATCTAACATAGTCCTTCAGATGCCCAACTTGTTGTCTGAGACTTTGGGGTCGAGGCTGTAGTTGAATGGCCTCGTCAGGTGCAGGTACTTGTCTAGGCAGTGTGTCAGGCTCTGCCTGGTCAGTTTCTCTGTCACTTGTAGTCCATTGTCCTGACTGTGGTTGTATCCACAGTTTCACAAAAGAAACATGTCGCATGGCCCTCTTAATATTCCTTTCCAGGACAACAGAGTTCCCCTTCCTGTCCACAACGGTGTATGGCTCTGGTTTGAAGGTAGTTGAAGACTTGTTCTGCTTTAATTGCTGTAACCTTGTTGGATTGTGCTTTCAGTTGCTCTCCTAGATCTGTTGGCATTCTGTCGGCCCTTCTCCTTTCTTTCAACATCAGCAAACCGAATGGTATTGTCGTGTGATTCAGCTCCGGGCTGCATGTCGGCTGACAGCTCTGGCAGTTTGATTCTACAACAGTTCAGCTGGACTGAGGCCTGTGACTGAGTGTGGCATACTTCTGTAGGCCATGAGAAATGTCTGTAGTTCTGTGCGCCAATCCTTCCCTTCTAATTGAGTGGCGCAAATTGCTTTGACAAGCGTCCTGTTCTGTCTTTCAACTTCGCCATTGGCCTGAGGCCAGTATGGAGTGATGCGGCATTGTCGGTTCCCGTTTCCTCCACCTATGCTCGAAAATCACTTGCGGTGAGAGGAGCACCATTATCCATCACAATAGACTTAGGATACCCATGGGCTGCGAACGTCACCATTAGGATTTTGATTATATTGGCATTGGAGGTGGTGATGTGGTTTAGGACACTCATGTCAACCCATCTTGAGTAGTAGTCTGTTGTTACGAGGAGGTGTCCTCTTGTTGGAAACAGCCCACACATGTCAATGGCTAGGATCTGCCATGCTTTAGCTGGTAGCTCTGTTCTGACTGTGGGGACCTGTTTTGGTGGTGTGCCATTGACTTGACCTGCTGGACAGGACTTTAGCGCTAACATCAAAGTCGGTTTCTGAGTTGCTCGTGGCATAATAATGCAATTGCCTGTCCAACAATAGAGAGTTCTTCTTGAACACGTTGGTATGCATGTGCTCCAGTCAACCTGTCTGCTGCTTGTTCGTAGAGTAACTAGAACTGGGTTCTTTGCTGAAATTTCTTCCAGCTCTTGTGGGGTGAACACACAGAACTGCATGTTTGGCTACATAGTATATTTGTATTTATTTAACCTTTATTTAACTAGGAAAGTCAGTTAAGAACAAATTCTTATTTACAATGACAGCCTACCTACAGGGTCAGCCCCTGGAGAAAATTAGGGTTAAGTGCCTTGCTCAAGGACACATCAACAGGTTTTTCACCTTGTCGTCTCAGGTATTCAAATCAGCGAACTTTCGGTTACTGGCCCAATGCTCTAACCCTAGGCTACCTGCTGCCCTCCTCACTGGTGGTTTGGATTTTGGAGAATCCAAACCACCATATCTCTAAAGGCTTGTGGTCGGTTACCATTACAAAGTATTTGCCAAAGAGAAACATACAGCATGAAACTTCTTGCATGACCAGACTGTGGCGAGTGCCTCTTTTTCAGTCTGAGAATTGCGTCGCTCTACATCTGTGAGAGCACGGCTAGCGTAGAACACTGTCCTGTGTGAACCATCTTTTTGCTTCTGACTCAAAATAGCCCCTAGCCCCACTGGACTAGCATCCACAATCACGTCTGTCTCTGCATATTGATTTTAGTAGGCCATGTTGTGTGAAATAGCCAGTGCGTTCTTCAGCGCGTTGAATGATGATTCTTGTTCATCTCCCCATGTCCATTTTCATGATGCTTTTGTGAGTCTTCTCAGCGGTTGACAGATTTGGGATAAATCTGCCATAGTAGTTTACTAGTCTAAGAAACTCCTTACTTCAGCAGCATTTGTCTGTCTGCGTGTGTTCTGCACCGCTTCCTTTGACTGTGCTGCTCCGATGCCGTTCTTTGAGAGAACGTGGCCAATGAACTCCATCTCCGTCAGTCGGAATTCACATTTGTCACTGTCCCCTCCCATGCAGTTGTCTCAGGACTTGGTGTAGTCATTTGTTGTGTTCTTCCCAAACACAAGGATATCATCTGAGATGTTGTGGACCCGCTCGATGCCTTGTAGGACTTCACGGATGATGTAATGATATGTCTCTGGAGCAAAGGAGACACCGAACATTAGTCTCTTGTAGTGCCACAAACCTGTGTGAGTCAAAAATGTGGTCAGGGATCGAGACTCAGGTTTCAGTTCAAACTGATGATATCCCCAATTTAGGTCCAGTTTTGAGAAGACTACGGCTCCTGACAGGTCCTCCAGGATGTCGTCGATGGTGGGGATGGGGTGTCGCTCCCGCACAACAGCTTAATTTGCTCTACGCATGTCAACACACCAGTTTTCTTGTGTACTACAACTAATGGGGACACCCATGGTGTAGTTCCATTCACTTTCTCAATAACATCCATGTCCTCTAGCTCTTCAACTAGCTTCCTGACACTGAATGGTATTCTGCGTACTGGCTGTGCAATAGGTATGACATTCTCATCTACATTAATATATTTAAGTATTTCAGTTTTTCCAGCCCTGTGAAAGTCTTTGTATTCCTCCTGAAGTGCAGCTTTGAATGTCTGTGTGTCATCATCTTGGACTGAGTTTATTTGTGCCTTTGGCCCTATGTGCAAAATGCCAAGAGCAACTGTCTGTGCATCTTTCACGACTAGAATGTCTGCAGCGACTGACTCAGAACTAACAACTGCTGTAACGTTGGCAGTGCATAAGCCCTCAACTGATAATGGTTGTGTTGAACCATATGGGTAAAGTCTCTTGGATGTTGGTTTCAATTGCACATTGCATTTGGTCTGCAAATAACGCAATGTTGCTGTGCCCACAATATTACAGCTAGCCCTAGAGTCAATTAACATGTTAACTGGCTGTCCATTTACTAACAACTGCATTTCAGCATCATCAGTACTGTTGATAAGTCTGAACACATGTTCATCATTGTCATTGTCTTTTTGTCATTTTGTATAGCAAGTGTGTTTGTGACTTGATTTACATTCAGTCCTGCACATTTTGGAGAAATGTCATTCATTGCCACATTTGTTGCATTGTTTACCTTGTGTGATGGAACATGCCTGTCCAGTATGGCCCTCCTGACCACATCTGAAGCATTTAACAGCTTGGTCAACATTAGATGGGGGTGACAGGTAGCCTAGTGGTTAGAGTGTTGTGCCAGTAATCGAAACGTTGCAGGTTTGAATACTTGAGCCAACAAGGTGAAAAAAACAAAAACCTGTTGTGTCCTTAACCCTAATTTGCTCCTTGTAGGTAGGCCATCATTGTAAATAAGAATTTGTTCTTAACTGACTTGCCTGGTTAAATAAACAAATAGATGGCTTGCCTAGTTAAATAAAGGTTAAATAATTGCAAATATGGCTTGCCTACTTAAATAAACTAATAGATGGCTTGCCTTTGTTGGATGAAGAAAATATAGTTTTTTTCCATTCCCGTCTGGGTTGTTTTTGTTCACTTTTCCCCTGTTGAATTGCATTGACATTCAGTCTTTCCATTCTAACCGCCTGCTGGTCAACAGCCTCCATTGCTCTTCCTATATCGATTAGAGCGGTGAGAGTGAGGTCCCTCTTGCGCAGAAACCGTTTGCGCATTTGAGTGACACTTGTCAATCACTTGGTCCATTATGTTTTTTTGTGGAGTGAAGTAGTTGTTTAGCTTAGCTTTGTTAACACAATCTCATAGTCCTTGTCTTCCCCTGTGTCATCTAACGTGGTGAATATATCCTGCACATCCGAACCTCCCAAGTGCAATAAAATAGCTCATTTTCGTGCTGCATCTTTGACTCCTGAAGCGGTGATGAACAGTATTAATAAATTTTGCCCATTGCAAACAAACACTGACTGGGTGGGAATGCACAACAGGGAGAGAAGGTAAGCTCAGTGCTAGCTAGCATACTTTGCTGGTTATCTGTGTTAACGTCTAGGCTAGGTTTAGGTGAAAAGTCCCTTCACAAATTCACTTTTCCTGCGCTCACCCAGCTTCTTGAGTGGATAAGGTTTATTTTATTTCCAAATCCTCATCGCCAGTTTTAATGTATCGATTTAACTTAGACTGGAATCATTGACCTTATTTTTCGTCTCCCAAGCATAGCCTCCCTTCGTTACTTCCATGACTCCTAGTGCCCCGCTGGTATTACACCGCTAGGTGTCGCTAATACACTACAAAACCAATCACATAACATTATTCAAAAGACACATTTGTGTCTCTCCAATGCCAGTCATATAGACTATCCTAACCGTTTTTGACTGTTCAATAAGTATCAAGACCATAATGCAAAAGAGGCCATGGGACATTATGAATATCACTATGGGACATTATGAATATCACTATGGGGGCAGATTGTAAGTGGTTTGAATATCCTCTACAATACTAATTCAGCTTGTTTATGTCACAGCCCACAGCTGCAACAGGCACAAAAACCGCAAAATGTTGGATGCACAAAAAAAACATGATTCTTTCAGTAAATGAAATATGTATTATTGATATGAAAATGAAAGGGTGTACCTCATTTGTCACATCTTCAATTTTTGAAAAATGTCAGATTTATTACATTTGTTCCCAATTTCAGGATTGGGAAAAGGGAGGGGAAAAAACTGATTAAATAAAAAAAAACATATCCCATGTCCATATAAACATGACAGGTAAAATAGGACTTAATTTGATCCTTTCTTTCTTTTCCATTTACACTGTAGGTGACCAGAAAATAAAGGAACGGCATTCGTGGCAAACCAAAGTAAATACCACCAGAACCAATTATATTCCTAATTCAAAAGCAAAATGAATATATTTTCCATGACTAAAAGTGACCCGTTATTCACAGTGGTGAGACATTAGCATACTCCTGCCACAATGTCACATAGCTCATGTGATGGTTGTTTATAAAACATTCAATATTAGATCAGAGTAAATCAATGCCTGCATTTTAACTTATTTTTCTTATTCACTCACAAAGCGTAACCTGAAAAATCAAAGGACCCCAAGTTTTTCAGATTTGATAGATATGTTTCAATGACATCTCTAATGTCATTGGTTTTATAGAACACTTTAATTATCTTAGTCATCACAACTCTCACTGATGATTCAAATACTGTATGCGTGTTTGGAGATAGTTTTTTACATTTCAGCATTAAGTGGGTTCTGAGTTGAGTTTCCGTTTAATGCATTATGTGTGTTGAGTGAGTCATTGAACAGATATTGTATTTGTCTGGGATGAGCCCTAACAGCCCCCAGCTCTTCATCCGATGTTCTAGCCTAATGTAAAATCTTTCTTCCATAAGTTGTCAATGCAAAGAAAAAATTGAATCTTTGCAATCTGTTTTCTTCCAAGCAGTAGACAACCCGAGGATGGTGTCTGGCCTCATCATTTCAGTCTAGTTTGTAAATCTACAACCTTATTGTTATGAATGAAGTTATTGTGGAACAATTGGACTATAAATTGTACCCAGCGTAAAGAAACCATATTGTACAGTTTTACAAGAGCATGATCTCAAAGACCAGCATTTCTGTAGCAGCATTGTCTTTTCAACATGGCTTTCCCTTTCACATTGTTGCTCTTGTTCTTCCTGAATATCTGCCATTGATCCTCCAGCAGCTTTTTAAAAATAATTTACCTTTATTTAAGTAGGCAAGTCAGTTAAGAACAAATTCTTATTTACAATGACAGCCTACCTACAGGTTCAGCACCCCTGGAGCAAATTAGGGTTAAGTGCCTTGCTCAAGGACACCAACAGTTTTTTCACCTGGTCGGCTCAGGTATTCAAACCAGCGACCTTTCGGTTACTGGCCCAACGCTCTAACCGCTAGGCTACCTGTCGCCCTGAGCAGATTCTCTCTCTCTCTCAGGCTTTTGCCCTTCAGAAACAATGTTTCAACAGCTCCTATCGAGACTGTTTGTCATCAACTCAACCCTCTATGATACCACTTTCATGCCTACGCTCTGTATGGGTATGTTTTCATGCACATACTCAAGAAAGCTGTCTAATAGGAAATACTACAGGCACAGCCCACTGGGCACCGATTTCATTGAAATTATGTGGAAACAACGTTGATTCAAACAGTGTGTGCCCAGTGGGACAGTGCCATATCACATGCTGAACCAGATATTCCAATGTGAAAATTCTAAAATAACAAAAGGAAGGGATGAGATGTTGGGCATTAACTTAAAAACAAGGAAAATGTCAAGACTAAAGTCATTTCAGTGTGTGTTCCTTGTTTTGATTGCCATCACTTTCTTACATGTGGAAATTGCAAAGTGACTGCCACAGAGACCATCTGTCCTATGTTTTTCATGTTGATTCCTCTAGCGTTTATTTGAAAATCAATCAGGACAGCATGTTTTTTCCGGAACAACTCATTCCCTTTCTCATCCACACTCTTTATTTGCTTCATATTTGCTCGCCTTCTTTGTCTAACTTTGATTTGGCATGAATGGCTATGAATACTCTGGAACAGCTTTTAATGAGAAAATTATCATTATACTAGTCTTCCATATTTCAGTGTTTCCAACAGGCTGTTTTAGCTCATTAGCTAGCAGAATTAGATGATTTATCATGACAAACATATTATTGGTTACTTTATTGATGCATAACTTTATTGATCCCTAATATCCCTAAATACTATATGATCTGTATATTACAGTACTCTGGGTCATCTTCAATCAATCCTGGTAACAGAGTTTGCATTTGCATTACTTTATTCCATTACAGATAACATTACTTTGAAGATGGTTTTCTGTATAAGGTGGTCTCTACACTGTGCACTGATAGTGAAGGTTGAAGTCAATGCAGCAAGGAATGTTGTGTGGAATAATTGATACCTGGCTAAATAGCTTTTCTTTCAGATTAATAAAATATTTGGACATTTGCTAACTGTGTAGCAGGGCTGTCGGCAGACATGCAGCGTGGAAAGACAGAACCATCAGAAGACCATGAGCAAACAAGCCATCCATCGTGCTGAAAGGAATTATGTTTTTTATGCCATTGGGATTTCCACTAAATGCTGCAATTTACTTTGATCAGCAGATCTTCGTATAATTACAGTAATTTTGCAAGTCATCCCTTACATAAATAACATTGGTTTTTAAAGTGTGAAAACATTTGTTAGAAAATATAAATAATATCTTGACACCAAAACAATGTGTTTGATCTGGTGCTTTCTGTACAAGCTTTGACCCCACTGCATGTTCCCGTTCTATTTGGTATATATCTTTGGTTGAGTTTCCTGGGAAAATGTATCACATCAAAAGAATATCTGGAAACCAGAAATCACTTCTTCTCTGTATTAGACATGATAACCAGAGGGTTCTATTAGTTTTAGGAAAGTGATAAGAGCAGCTCTCACGTTAAATTACTGTGATGATCTCATGCACTGCTTCTGCAGAACTTTGTTCAGTGTCAGCCCATGGGACTCTCAATGAAGAATATGGGAGGACAATAAACCAGCTGTTGGATGTCTGCATTGTGAAAGTTACAGAGCTAAATTATTACTACTTTCTATTTAGTCGTGAAACGAAAATGAAACGAGTAGCCTAAAGCAACCATAACTACTGGTTAGACTAAGTCTTGCTCATTTCATAAAATTACCAAGAATAAGTACTCCTGTTCCTGTACATCCATGTCATTAAGCTGTCTACCCCCATCATTTAGTACGTCTGTTATCAACATACACTTCATTCATCTTTTGGAATGAACTCCAAGACCTCCATTAGTCTGATGTGTTTTGACAGGGCATTGTGTAATAATGTCCTCCTCAACATCACAAAAGGCATTTTTGCTTCTCTTCTGAAATAATGGAAGCCATTGTCACCATCATCGTCCAGGAGACCTGGCACTCTCTCC
The DNA here is from genome assembly GCA_023634145.1 of Thymallus thymallus. Taxonomy (NCBI): domain Eukaryota; kingdom Metazoa; phylum Chordata; class Actinopteri; order Salmoniformes; family Salmonidae; genus Thymallus; species Thymallus thymallus. Next base: position 16,737,359 of record CM042410.1, on the reverse strand, counting down.
AGTGTCAGAGTCACCACACTCCCATTTACTCAATAGATGTGACTTTCACCTCCATTAGGGGTTTCTCTTATTGAAATACTAATGAACCATTGTTGGATGCCAGTGACAGCCGTTAATGTACTGCATAGACATATGCTGCATAAAACGGGCATAGGTACAACAAGACCAGTAAAACTTTATAATGAAACAAGTTCTTACAAAATGTGTATTGTGCACAGAACTAGGCAATTTGTGTTGACCTGCAACACCATCACTGTCCTTGAGGACGATCTCAAGTAAGTTGTGAGTTGAAACCTACAGTAGGGCTACATTTTCACATTTAAGAACACAAAGCACTGGTTTGACCCTAAAAAGAACAAGCTACACTGCCTCACCCAGTTTTCAAAACATTACTTATAGTTATTGATCAATCACAAAAACACATTTAGTTAAATGTAATCCGATTGAAAAAACACTAACTGCAATCAGTTACGTTACCAGCTAAAATATTGTAATCAGATAACAGACACTTTTGAAAGACTAGATGATTTATTCTTGGATTACTTTTAAATTCAGAAAGGATGTTTGCAAAAAAAATACATTATGACACTTTCTCTTCAGAAAGTATGTTTGCAAAAAAAAAACATTATGACACCTGCATTGAAAAAAGGTAAACGTTAAAGTGTGTTCCACTATGACGTCAAGCCAAATCCATTTGATGGATAATTTTTGTCTTCTTCTAATGCCTCTTAAAATTAACTGAAAGTAATCAGATTACGTTAGTGAGTAATCCAAAAATGATATTACTGATAAAAATGTTGGACAGATAAGTAGTAACTGTAATGGATTACATTAAGAAAGTAACCTACCCAACCCTGAATACGGGAATATACTGTCTAACAGACAGATTTAGTATTCCTAATATTACACTTAACATACATCACAGAAGACTGAAATATAACAAAAAGTAATGTTAATTCATGTTAATTTATTATGAAAAATATGAATAACATTCCACCCATGAGGCTAGTAGGTTATTTGAATGCAGGAAAGGACTACAATCCTTAAAATAGTACATCTTCAGTGACATGACCTGCCAATCCATCTGAAAGGGTTGACTACTAGTTTCTGAGTGATGCAAATGATTAAGAATATTGCTTGTGCACACTAGCATACTGATGTGTACATAATTTTGGTGCATTTCTACCTTTAGAGTACATACTAATTAAATTGACACATCTAAAATGGTAACAGGTAGATTGTGATTGTCTTGTTCTCTGGTTCCCTTCATAGATTATGTGAACTGGCTTTCCAATTCACAATTGGCAAGTTCATTGCATGGGGGAGATTTGAATGTTCCATTAACTTCTTCGGCCGGTCATGTGTCCAAATCACCTATGGCCATTACACCAATTCTGAACATTAGCAGTAAGGCGATTTACAGAAAAATATCCCGATATCATATGTGAAAGTTCTTATCTGTCCTTCAGGGAACACATTTGTAGGTAGGGAAGGGTTTTTTTTCTCTGTAAATCCATGGTTGGTGCCTAAAAATAACACATACAGACACAAGCCATATCCTCACAGCTCCATTAAATATTAATCCAAATAAATATTAAATGGCAAACATATGACCTCACAGTCGGAGACAACCTGCCATTGTTGGATATACATGAATTGGATTTCTGATATCTTTCTGCTTGATATAGACTTTCATAAGACTCAGTCAGAATGCATGTTGTTCACAGCAGATGTTACATTGCAACTTTGTTTTGAATTAAAAAAAAACTAAGCAAAGAGAGACAAACCAACCATCTGCTTCTCAACAACACTATTCTATGAGTCATTAGTCAACTCTTTCCTTGTCTTTCAATGGGGATATGAGAATGTACATGCGTGTGTCTTTGTAGATGCTGTATTACTTAAAGCACAATAATTTGAACAAGGGTATTGGAAATATACTATTGGGACTCATGAACTAAAACCAGTTTACAAAAAATGTGTGCATTTGCCTAAATCCACTATGGCTCCACTCCCAAGCAGGTCCTTCAAAAACTCTGAGAATTGCTTTGTATAGTAAACAGAACACCGTGCAGAACGCCTCCAATGGATTCCGTGGAGAACAGATGGGGTCTCTTAGTGAAAACTTCAGAGGTAATTAGATAAATACAGTCAATCACTCCCCCCCATTTGCTGTATGGGAAACATGCTTCATGAAGTCTGCAACAGAAAAATACCATCATTACAGTAACAGCCTACTGTAGCCTGGCTGACACGACCCACATGACTCACAGCTAGGGTTGCAAAATTCCTGGGGCCTCATTTATCAATCATGCGTAGGCATAAATCTGTGCGTAAACCATGTGTGGGATATTTCCATGCAAAGTGTGAGATTTATCAATATGAACGTTTCCTTGAGAGTGTGGTAAATTCACGCACAGCCTTGACTATGCGTACGCACAGTGCCAAGAGGTGGAATAAGGGAACTGCTTTTGAAGCGTATTCTAGTGAATGGGGAAAATATACAGCACTTATGAAAGCGAAACCATTGTTTAAATACTATAAAAGACTGAGATGATGGGAAATCGAATGAGAGATGGCTGATCTTGCTCTGTTGGAAGATTTGGCACACGCTGCATTTCACAGAGTGCATTTTTAGAGACAGCCAAGTGGGATTTTTTTAGCAGAAAGTACAGATTTGCTCATCAGATATATTTTGTCCAAACCAAACTTATAGGATGTTTGCGATGATTTAAGACCTACTTTAGAAAGTCAAACCATTCCAGTGAGCATCCAAGTGTTATCCACATCCCTAGATGAGCCAATGTTTTGGATGCAATCATCAGCAAAACAAACAGTTACATACAATTTCCATACACCATTGCACAACAGGTTGAAGTCAAGAAGGGTTACTTTGCCATCAATGGGTTCCCAAAAATACGAACGGAGCAATAGAAGGCACCAACATCACCATAAAAGCACCATCCTAAAACGAGTTCAACTATGTGAACAGAAAAGGCTTCCACTCTTAATGTGCAGGTGATAAGTTATGTGATGTGCAAAATATGCTGCTGAATGTGGTGGCAAGGTGGCCAGGTGGAACTCCCGACTCGTTCATTCTGCAGAACAGCAATATTGGCCAATACGCCTACAGGAGGGAGCTGTTGAGGATGGATGGCTTATTGTTGCCTACTCATTTGAAGTACTGTATATTTGCTATTGCTGAAGGATCTTTAATTGTCTTAATGGTCTTCTCTTTGTAGCTATGGTTTTATTTTTACTGGATAAGCCACAACTGAGCAAGTTAATACTCAACACTAGCACCTCTATTTCAGTCTTCTGAAAGGGCACATTTCTTAGCTTTTTTTGATTGCACTGTTGTATTTTATGGTACGGCGTGGTACATGATTTTTACCATATAAGGTTTATTAGAGGCGTTTTCAGCACTGAGGCTGAGGGGAATATACAGCGCCGTACCATAAAATACAACAGTGCAACCAAAAAGATATTAGCACTTTCAGAAGACTGAAACAGAGATCCCCTACCTGTGTGCGTATGAAGCTTGTAGGATTGTTTCCTAAATCACACTATTTCTATACCAACTAACAATCTAAATTCCATTCATAAGAAGTATTTTAGAAAAGTTTCTACTCAATGTTGATAAATGAACCCCTGGAATGTTCAATAAACGGGTGAGATTGTGTCTGATTTAAGTTATTCATTGCAAACCTCATCTGACCAAAATGGATTCTCATGGACAGTCATGACAGTCCCTCTCTGGTGGGTTCAATCTTGGAAGGATTCGGCAAGTTGCAACCCACCACAAGAATTATCACGGGATGCCCAAGTTTGTGGATCGTCGTGACAATAGGCTAAATAAAATAATGGTATATTCTGATAAAAGAACATCCTGGTTGACCATCAGTTTTGCTCTCACTTCCCTCTAAATGCCACATAACTACAGGGTATGTACTGCTCCTGGTCCCTACCAAGGAACCACACTAAGAGCACAAGAGACACTTGACATCTCCTTCTGACACTCTCCGGGACACTACCAGCATGAGTCGAGCTGGCATGAGTCGAAGCACAACTCCTCCCTCCTGCCCAAGGCAGGCCCTTCGGTACCCCTCTTCCTTCCTCATTGGATTCCATCACGACAACCATCGTCACGATCAGCTCGATAGTCCCGCCTAGGTAGCCGTGTCCAAGACATTAACTCCCTCTTGCCCACAGTTCTATCCAACTACTCTAATATTTGCACCATTGTCACTCACGTTAGATTTAATGACATTTCCTTTTGGCAATATGAGGAACTGAATAAGGACTACAGCATTCTCTTCAACATCATCTCTGGCCCCCTGCCGTGCTATTGAAGGGGTCCGGAACGTTACAGCCACCTCACTGGCCTAAACAAGTTCCTGAAGCAACTCTGCAAAAACAGGATTGTCTCCTTTTGTGACAATTTTTACTTGCTGTGGGAGCAACCAACACTATTTAAAAGAGAATGGATTCACCCTAACTGCAGGGGTTTCAGGATTATCTCCATCAACATAGCAAACTGCTTAAAAGACTGACGGTCTGGGTTTGGTAGCGCTCCAATCCTCCCTGTCATAATAAGTAACAGTATTAATCGTATTATATCCCAGATAAATAGAAGTGCAGTAAATGTAAGTAACCTAATCTATGTTCCTTTAACTGTCAGCTCCAAGGGTCTTGTCTGCAATAATCATATGCACATATAATTGAATTTCACTGTTTGCGCTGTCTGCCTTAGGAAGAAGACCTCTGTGGGCAGCCCACTCAGTACTATTGACTTAAATGTAAATGTCATTGACATGTCTACCCCGGATCAGCCTCTCAGAATAGCACTACAAACAAACAAGCAACCCTGAAAAGTTCCAGAATTTGCCCATATTAACATACAGTATGTAGCCTAAGAAACAAGGTTCATGAAATGTACAACTTATTAACATAAAAAAACATTCATTCTGACCATCTCTGAAACACAATTAGATAATTCCTTTGATGGTGCAGTAGTAGAGCTATGCATGGTTATAGAATATATAGGAAAGATAGAAATACAAATGGTGGAGGTGTTTCCATGTAATTCCTGTTAGGCTGAGTGAGTATATCATTTCAGATGATGTGGAAGTAATATGGCTACAGGTTAATCTGCCTCTCCTAAAGCCTATTCTCATAGGAAGTTTCTATAGAACACCAAGTGATAAAAGTCAGTACTTGGACTACAGTGGGGAGAACAAGTATTTGATACACTGCCGATTTTGCAGGTTTTCCAACTTACAAAGCATATAGAGGTCTGTAATTTTTATCCAGAAAATCACATTGTATGATTTTTAAATAATTAATTTGCATTTTATTGCATGACATAAGTATTTGATCACCTACCAACCAGTAAGAATTACGGCTCTCACAGACTGAGAGAGCCCTCCTGTTCTCGACTCATTACCTGTATTAACTGCACCTGTTTGAACTCGTTACCTGTATAAAAGACACCTGTCCACACACTCAATCAAACAGACTACAACATCTCCACAATGGCCAAGACCAGAAAGCTGTGTAAGGACATCAGGGATAAAATTGTAGACCTGCACAAGGCTGGGATGGGCTACAGGACAATAGGCAAGCAGCTTGGTGAGAAGGCAACAACTGTTGGCGCAATTATTAGAAAATGGAAGAAGTTCAAGATGACGGTCGATCTCCCTCGGTCTGGGGCACCATGCAAGATCTCACCTCGTGGGGCATCAATGATCATGAGGAAGGTGAGGGATCAGCCCAGAACTACATGGCAGGACCTGGTCGATGACCTGAAGAGAGCTGGGACCACAGTCTCAAAGAAAACCATTAGTAACACACTACGCCGTCATGGATTAAAATCCTGCAGCGCACGCAAGGTCCCCCTGCTCAAGCCAGCGCATGTCCAGGCCCGTCTGAAGTTTGGCAATGACCATCTGGATGATCCAGAGGAGGAATGGGAGAAGGTCATGTGGTCTGATGAGACAAAAATAGAGCTTTTTGGTCTAAACTCCACTCGCCGTGTTTGGAGGAAGAAGAAGGATGAGTACAACCCCAAGAACACCATCCCAACCGTGAAGCATGGAGGTGGAAACATCATTCTTTGGGGATGCTTTTCTGCAAAGGGGACAGGACGACTGCACCGTATTGAGGGGAGGATGGATGGGGCCATGTATCGCGAGATCTTGGCCAACAACCTCCTTCCCTAAGTAAGAACATTGAAGATGGGTCGTGGCTGGGTCTTCCAGCATGACAACAACCTGAAACACACAGCCAGGGCAACAGCCAGGGCAACTGTAATTTATATCACCACTATGGTCTATTTATTGTCCTACCACCTAACCTTATTGCATTTTGCACTACATTTTGCACTCTGTATATACATTTTCGATTGTGTTTTTGACTATGTTTGTTTACTGTGTAACTCTGTGTTGTTGTTTTTGTCGCACTGCTTTGCTTTGTCTTGGCCAGGTCGCAGTTGCAAATGAGAACTTGTTCTCAACTGACCTACCTGGTTAAATAAAGGTGAAATAAAAAATAAAAAGGAGTGGCTCCGTAAAAAGGAGTGGCCTAGCCAGTCTCCAGACCTGAACCCAATAGAAAATCTTTGGAGGGAGCTGAAAGTCCGTATTGCCCAGCGACAGCCCCGAAACCTGAAGGATCTGGAGAAGGTCTGTATGGAGGAGTGGGCCAAAATCCCTGCTGCAGTGTGTGCAAACCTGGTCAAGAACTACAGGAAACGTATGATCTCTGTAATTGCAAACAAAGGTTTCTGTACCAAATATTAAGTTCTGCTTTTCTGATGTATCAAATACTTATGTCATGCAATAAAATGCTAATTAATTACTTAAAGATCATTCAATGTGATTTTCTGGACTTTCTGTGATTTTCTGGATTTTTTTCTCACAGTTGAAGAGTACCTATGATAAAAATTATCAAAATCGGCAGTGTATCAAATACTTGTTCTCCCCACTGTATATGTGTCGAATGTTGGATAATGTATGTGATATCAACAGAGGTATATTTTCTGGGTGACCTAAATCTTGACTGGTTGTCATCAAGCTGCCCACTCAAAAATAAACTCCAAGCTGTAAACAGTGCCTGCAATGTAGTTAAAATCATCCGTCAACCTACCAAGTATTTACAAACAGAACAGGAACTACATCATCCAAGTTTATTGATCACATACAGTTGAAGTCGGAAGTTTACATACACTTAGGTTGAAGTCATTAAAACTCATTTTTCAACCACTCCAGATTTCATGTTAACAAACTATAGTTTTGGCAAGTCAGTTAGGACATCTACTTTGTGCATGACACAAGTAATTCTTCAAACAATTGTTTACAGACAGATTATTTCACTTATAATTCACTATTTCTATCTTTCCTATATATTCTATAGAAGTTTACATACATTAAATTGACCGTGCCTTTAAACAGCTTGGAAAATTCTAGAAAATTATGTCATGCCTTTAGAAGCTTCTGATAGGCTAATTGACATAATTTAAGTCAATTGGAGGTGTACCTGTGGATGTATTTCAAGGCCTACCTTCAAACCCAGTGCCTCTCTGCGCAACATCATGGAAAAAATCAAAAGAAATCAGCCAATATCTCAGAAAAACAATTGTAGACCTCCTTACGTCTGGTTCATCCTTGGGAGCAATTTCCAAACGCCTGAAGGTACCACGTTCATCTGAACAAACAATAGTATGCAAGTATAAACACCATGGGACCACGCAGCCGTCATACCGCTGAGGAAGGAGATGCGTTCTGTCTCCTAGAGATTAACGTACTTTGGTGCAAAAAGTGCAAATCAATCCCAGAACAACAGCAAAGGACCTTGTGAAAATGCTGGAGGAAACCGGTACAAAAGTATCTATATCCACAGTTAAACGAGTCCTATAGCCGACATAACCTGAAAGGCTATGCAAGGAAGAAGCCACTGCTCCAAAACCGCCATAAAAAAGCCAGACTACGGTTTGCAACTACACATGGGGACAAAGATTGTACTTTTTGGAGAAATGTCCTCTGGTCTGATGAAACAAAAATAGAACTGTTTGGCAATAATGACCATTGTTATGTTTGGAGGAAAAAGGGGGACGCTTGCAAGCCGAAGAACACCATCCCGACCTTGAAGCACGGGGGTGGCAGCATCATGTTGTGGGGGTGCTTTGCTGCAGGAGGGACTGGTGCACTTCACAAAATAGATGGCATCAAGAGGAATGACAATTATTTGGATAAATTGAAGCAACACCTCAAGACATCAGTCAGGAAGTTAAAGCTTGGTTGCAAATGCGTCTTCCAAATGACAATGACCCCAAGCATACTTCCAAAAATTCGGCAAAATGGCTTAAGGGCAACAAATTCAAGGTATTGGAGTGGTCATCACAAAGCCCTGACCTCAATGCAATAGAACATTTTTGGGCAGAACTGAAAAAGCGTGTGCGAGCAAAGAGGCCGACAAACCTGACTCAGTTACACCAGTTCTGTCAGGAGGAATGGGGTAGCAATGCTACCAAATACTAATTGAGTGTAAACTTCTGACCCACTGGGGATGTGATGAAAGAAATAAAAGCTGAAATAAATAATTCTCTCTACTATGATTCTGAGATTTCTCATTCTTAAAATAAAGTGGTGATCATAACTGACCTAAGACAGGGAATTTTTACTAGGATTAAATCTCAGGAACTGAGTTTAAATGTATTTGGCTAAGGTGTATGTAAACTTCCGACTTCAACTATTTACTAATGTTGCAGAAATCTGCTCTAAAACAGTAGCCATACCCATCAGATGTAGTGATCATAATATACTAGTCACATCTAGAAAAAACAAAGTTCCAAAGATTGGACCTAAAATTGTGTATAAATGATTCCTATGTCGGAGATGTGAAAACTATTTGTTGGTCTGAACATCTGGACGTTGCACTTGAAGCATATTTATGAAACTGCTTCTTCAGGTTAGTGATAGGCATGTGCCCATCAAGAAACTGACTGTTAGAACTGCCAAAGCCCCATGGATTGATGAATTGAAAAACTGTATGGCTGAGAAGGATGAGGCAAAGGGAATAGCAAATAAGTCTGAAACAGCAGACTGGCAAACATACAGCAAATTGAGAAATCACAAAACTAAACTAAATAAAAAGAAGATGAAACTATACTCTGGAACAAAGATAAATTATATAAAGAATGATAGTTAAAACCTCTGGAATACTTTAAATGAAATTCTAGACAAGAAAGCAAACTTGGCGCCATCCTTCAAAAAAACATTGATATTGCCAACCACTTTAATAACTTTTTAGTCGACAAGAATAGCAAACGTAGGTATGTCATGCAAACTGCAAATGCTTAGCCTTCATATTCATGCATGACGGCCAAATAATGAAAGACAAACACTGTGATTTTGAGTTCCACAAAGTGGTTATGGAAGAGGTGATATGTGCATGAATTGTACCATTATCCTTTCCTGCTAAGCATTTAAAATGTAATGAGTACTTTTGGTGTCAGGAAAAATGTAGAGTAAAAAGTACATTATTTCTTTAGGAATGTAGTGAAGTAAAAGTTGTCAAAAATATTAATAGTAAAGTACAGATACCTCACCAACTACTTAAGTAGTACATTAAAGTATTTTTACTTAAGTACTTAGCACCACTGAATGGAATACACTGTGATTCCGGTTTGCCACATCTTAAATTTAAGCCTAGAATACGGTGTGTGCCCTCAGATATGGGGGCAGTCAAAGGTCATTCCGTTACCCAAGAATAGCAGAGCACCCTTTAATGGTTCAAACAGAGGACCAATCAGCCTGTTACAAGTGCTTAGCAAACTTTAGGAAATACAAAGTTATTTTACAGAAAACAAATTAACAACAGACTTTCAGCATGCTTATAGGGAAGGGCACTGACACAAATGACTGATGATTAGATGGAAGCCTCTCTCATGCAAATTCAGTTGCAGCCGGCTAGAGCCATTGTTGTTTTCTGTTTTTACAAATGACCTTCCACTGACCTTGAATAAAGTCTGTGTGCTTTGTACATCGGCTGCAACAGTAAAATAAATAACTGAGACACTTAACATAGAGCTCCAGTCAGTTTTAGAATGGGTAACTAGCAATAGGCTGGTGGTAAATTTCTCAAAATCAAAAAGCATAATTTTTGCTAAAACTTGTTTAGATCTATTATTGAATAATGTGTCTATTGAGCAAGTGGAGGAGACTAAATTGCTGTATGTAACCCTAGATAGCAAGCTGTCATGGTCTAAACATATAGACTCAATGGTTGCAAAAATGGGAAGAGGTTTGTCCATGATCTCATCTCAGTCAACCAGACAGGTCATACAGGCCCTAGTTTTGTCGCACCTGGACTACTGCACAGCGGTCATGTGCGGCAAAGAAGGACAAATTGCAGTTGGTCCAGAACAAAGCAGAACGTATCACACTTAGATGTACACAGAGGGAAATTGTCAGTAACATGCATGTCAGTCTCTCCTGGGTCAAAGTTGAGGAGAGATTGACTGCATCACTATTGGTCTTTATGTGAGGTATTGATGTGTTGAAGGTACCGAACTGTCTTTTCAAGCAGTTGGCACACAGTCCGGACACTCATCGGTACAACACAAGACATGCAACCAGTGGTTTATTCACAGTCTCCAGGTCCAGAACAGAGGCTGGGAAACGCACAGTATTAAATAGAGCTACCACAGGTAACTCAAGTTAGCAATAAAACCAGTTTAAAAACAGCGAAAATAACACCTTACAGCACAAAGGGGACTGTGAAGAGACACAGCCATTTTATATATCTTGTATTGTAATTTGCACTGTAGTGTGTACTAGACCTAGATATTGTGTGTATGTACTGATATGTAGGCTATGTGTGACATCTTAAATGTATGAATTTCAGTCCTTGACTAATAATGTTCTGTACCATAATGGGGATAATAAATACCAAATATATAACTCTGAACCAGGCCATTGTGGGATTCAATACGCATGTGCTGTCTTTGATTTCCATAGTCATTGTTGTTAATTATGAACAGGAAATAAATCACTGTCTATTGAGAGGTTGTAGTCTATACCTGACAGTATCACAGAACAGTTTGCAAACATCAGTGGTAGATATATCAGAAATAAGGGGATAACAGTTTGTTTACCTATGAAAGTCTATTATTCTGTGATGCCTCATTAGGTGTGCTGAAATTTAAATCGCTACACATTACATTTTTTTTATCAATTGACCGAGCCTTTCAACTAGTGGAACAGTGGTCTAAGACAATGCATTTCAGTGATAGAGGCATCACTACATACAACCTGGTTCGAATCCAGACAGTATCACAACCAGCCGTGATTGGGAGCCCCATAGGGTGGCGCACAATTGGCCCAGCGTCGTTCTTAACTGACTTGCCTAGTTAAATAAAAGTTCAATATATACAGCGGGTGAAATAAGTATTGAACACGTCACCATTCTTCTCAGTAAATATATTTCCAAAGGTGCTATTGACATGACGTTTTCACCAGATGTTGGTAACAACCCAAGTAATCCATACATACAAAGAAACCAAAACAAATAAGTTCAGAAATTAAGTTGTGTAATAATGTGAAATGACACAGGGAAAAAGTATTGAACACACTTACTGATATTTATTTAATACTTTGTACATAAGCCTTTGTTGGTAATGACAGCTTCAAAACGCCTCCTGTATGGAGAAACTAGTCGCATGCATTGCTCTGGTGTGATTTTGGCCCATTCTTCCACACAAACAGTCTTCAAATCTTGAAGGTTCCGTGGGCCTCTTCTATGAATCTTGATCTTCAGTTCTTTCCATAGATTTTCAATGGGATTTAAGTCAGGTGATTGGCTGGGCCATTCTAGCAGCTTTATTCTCTTTCTTTGAAACCAATTGAGAGTTTCCTTGGCTGTGTGTTTGGGATCATTGTCTTGCTGAAATGTCCACCCTCGTTTCATCTTCATCATCCTGGTAGATGGCAGCAGATTTTTGTCAAGAATGTCTCGGTAAATTTTCCCATTCATCCTTCCTTCAATTATGTGAAGTTTGCCAGTACCATTTGCTGAAAAGCAGCCCCACACCATGATGTTCCCACCTCCAAACTTCACTGTTGGCATGGTGTTTTTAGGGTGATGAGCAGTGCCATTTCTCCTCCAAACATGGTGTGTATTATGACATCCAAACACTTCAATTTTGCTCTCATCTGACCACACTATATTCTCCAAGTATTTCACTGGCTTTTCCAAATGTTGTGCAGCAAACTTTAAACGAGCAACAACATGCTTTTTTTTCAGCAATGGAGTCTTGCGTGGTGAGCGTGCATACAGGCCATGGCGGTGGAGTGCATTACTTACTGTTTTCTTTGAGACAACAGTACCTGCTAATTGCAGGTCTTTTTTAAGCTCTCCACAAGCGGTCCTTGGCTCTTGGACAACTCTTCTGAATATTCGTTTCACTCCTCTGTCAGAAATCTTGCGAGGAGCACCTGGTCGAGGCAAATTTATGGTGAAATTATTGTCTTTCCACTTCCGTATTATGGCCCCAACAGTGCTCACTGGAACATTCAAATGCGCCTATAACCAATGCCATCATTATGTTTTGCAACAATTAGGTTGCGAAGGTCTTGAGACAGCTCTTTGCTTTTACCCATCATGAGATGTGTCTTGTGTGACACCTTGGCAATGAGATGTTTTTGTAGGCCATCAGTTGGGACTGAACCAGCTGATATTAATTTGCACTGACAGGGGGCTGGATTGCTTTTTAATTACTGATAGTTTTCAGCTGTTGTCTTGGCTTTCCATGCCTTTTTGCACCTCCCTTTCTTCATGTGTTCAATACTTTTTCACATTATTACACATAACTTAATTTCTGAACTTATTTGTTTTGGTTTCTTTGTATGTATGGATTACTTTGTATGTATGGAAAATTTCATGTCAATAGCACCTTTGGAAATATATTGTCTGAGAAAAATAGTGACGTGTTCAATACTTATTTCACCCGCTCTATATACAGTGGGGAGAACAAGTATTTGATACACTGCCGATTTTGCAGGTTTTCCTACTTACAAAGCATGTAGAGGTCTGTAAGTTTTATCATAGGTACACTTCAACTGTGAGAGACGGAATCTAAAACAAAAATCCAGAAAATCACATTGTATGATTTTTTAATAATTAATTTGCATTTTATTGCATGACATAAGTATTTGATCACCTACCAACCAGTAAGAATTCCGGCTCTCACAGAGAGCCGGAAGCCCTCCTGTTCTCCCTCCTGTTCTCCCTCCTGTTCTCCACTCATTACCTGTATTAACTGCACCTCTTTGAACTCGTTACCTGTATAAAAGACACCTGTCCACACACTCAATCAAACAGACTCCAACCTCTCCACAATGGCCAAGACCAGAGAGCTGTGTAAGGACATCAGGGATAAAATTGTAGACCTGCACAAGGCTGGGATGGGCTACAGGACAATTGGCAAACAGCTTGATGAGAAGGCAACAACTGTTGGCGCAATTATTAGAAAATGGAAGAAGTTCAAGATGACGGTGGGGCACCATGCAAGATCTCACCTCGTGGGGCATCAATGATCATGAGGAAGGTGAGGGATCAGCCCAGAACAACACGGCAGGACCTGGTCAATGACCTGAAGAGAGCTGGGACCACAGTCTCAAAGAAAACCATTAGTAACACACTACGCCGTCATGGATTAAAATCCTGCAGCGCACGCAAGGTCCCCCTGCTCAAGCCAGCGCATGTCCAGGCCCGTCTGAAGTTTGCCAATGACCATCTGGATGATCCAGAGGAGGAATGGGAGAAGGTCATGTGATCTGATGAGACAAAAATAGAGCTTTTTGGTCTAAACTCCACTTGCCGTGTTTGGAGAAAGAAGAAGGATGAGTACAACCCCAAGAACACCATCCCAAACGTGAAGCATGGAGGTGGAAACATAATTCTTTGGGGATGCTTTTCTGCAAAGGGGACAGGACGACTGCACCGTATTGAGGGGAGGATGGATGGGGCCATGTATCGCGAGATCTTGGCCAACAACCTCCTTCCCTCAGTAAGAGCATTGAAGATGGGTCGTGGCTGGGTCTTCCAGCATGACAACGACCCGAAAGACACAGCCAGGGCAACTAAGGAGTGGCTCCGTAAGAAGCATCTCAAGGTCCTGGAGTGGCCTAGCCAGTCTCCAGACCTGAACCCAATAGAAAATCTTTGGAGGGAGCTGAAAGTCCGTATTGCCCAGCGACAGCCCCGAAACCTGAAGGATCTGTATGGAGGAGTGGGCCAAAATCCCTGCTGCAGTGTGTGCAAACCTGGTCAAGAACTACAGGAAACGTATGATCTCTGTAATTGCAAACAAAGGTTTCTGTACCAAATATTAAGTTCTGCTTTTCTGATGTATCAAATACTTATGTCATGCAATAAAATGCAAATTAATTACTTAAAAATCATACAATGTGATTTTCTGGATTTTTGTTTTAGATTCCGTCACTCACAGTTGAAGAGTACCTATGATAAAAATTACAGACTTCTACATGCTTTGTAAGTAGGAAAACCTGCAAAATCGGCAGTGTATCAAATACTTGTTCTCCCCGCTGTATATATTTAGTTGAAAGGATCATTTAAAATATGCTTGGTGCTTTTAACACTTTGTATTTCAAACAGTTGTAATAAAAACATCAATGAGCAGTTGCCATGACCAGTAAGATTATTCAGACATAGGCTAACAGAACATACAGTAAAGAGAAGTGATTGGACCTATGTGGAGAACACCTGGTCTAACTCAACTCTTGACCAGTTAGTTGGTTGATGTAAGCCCCTACAGACTGACCTCTACCTCAGCTCTGAGACAAATGGGGACAGAAGGAATGATTGTGTTCCTCCACATCGGAATGTAGGGCCATTCCTCCTCATGGCATCTAATTACTGACACAAATCATCCAGAGAAAATGCATTCCATTCGCGATTAGCATATAATTGACGACAATGCCATATCTACCAGGGGATTCAGAGGCTCTTACAAGATGCCTGCATTTTGCAGAAATGAGTTAAGTGGACTGTTACCATAAATCAACAATGTCTAATCTGAGAGGGGACATTTGATCTACAGCAATAGCTACAAGACAGGATAAACTGTCCTAGAACTGAAATGAAGATCATGAAGTTGAATATTACGCAAATAACATGGAGCAGGTCGGAGCTTGTCTAAAGAGAGACAATATGTTTGATTTACAGTGCATTCGGAAAGTATTCAGACCCCTTGACTTTTTCCACATTTTGTTACGTTACAGCCTTATTCTAAAATGTATTAAATTGTTTTTATCCTTGTCAACCTACACACAATAACCCATAATGACAAAGTGAAAACAGGTTTTTAGAAATGTTCGCAAAAATTTAAAAACTGAAATGTTGTATTTACATAAGTATTCAGACCATTTACTCAGTACTCTGTTGAAGCACCTTTGGCAGTGATTACTGCCTCAAGTCGTATTGGGTATGATGCTACAAGCTTTGCACACCTGTATTTGGGGAGTTTCTCCCATTCTCCTCTGCAGATCCTCTCAAGCTCTGTCAGGTTGGATGGGGAGTGTCGCTGCACAGCTATTTTCTGGTCTCTCCAGAGATGTTTGATCGGGTTCATGTCCGGGCTCTGTCTGGGTCACTCAAGGACATTCAGAGACTTGTCCCGAAGCCACTCCTGCATTGTCTTGGCTGTGTGCTTAGGGTCGTTGTCCTGTTGGAAGCTGAACCTTTGCCCAAGTCTGAGGTCCTGAGTGCTCTGGAGAAGGTTTTCATCAAGGATCTCTCTGTACTTTGCTCCGTTCATCTTTCCCTCTATCCTGATTAGCCACCCAGTCCCTGCCGCTGAAAAACATCTCCACAGCATGATGCTGCCACCACCATAATTCACCGTAGGGATGGTGCCAGGTTTCCTCCAGATGTAAAGCTTGGCATTCAGGCCAAAAAAGGTCAATATTGGTTTCATCATACCAGAGGATCTTGTTTCTCATGGTCTGAGAGTCTTTAGGTGCCTTTTGGCAAACTCCAAGTGGCCTGTCATATGCCTTATACTGAGGAGTGGCTTCCGTCAGGCCACTCTACCATAAAGGCCTGTTTGGTGTAGTGCTGCAGAGATGGTTGTCCTTCTGGAAGGTTCTCCAATCTCAATTTCGAGTCTCATGTCAAAGGGTCTGAATACTTATGTAAATACGGTATGGGTTTATTTTATTTTTTTGTTTTTTTTTAAATTAAATTTGCACTTTGTCATTATGGGGTATTGTGTGTAGATTGATGAGGGAAAACAATATTTAATCAATTTTAGAATAAGGGTGTAACGTAACAAAATGTGAAAAAAAGTAAAGGGGTCTGAATACTTTCGGAATGCACTGTATGTTCTACCTGTTTGTTATCAGCTTTAATACTGCAGATAGATTGTAGCTTCCATCAATGTAATTGTCTGCATCATTTCCAATCCCCCATATATTTCTTTTTTTTCCTTTCCCATAACCCTACCACCCCTTCTCTAATTGGATTAAACTACTTACGCTTCTACTTCCAGCTTATACATACTATATACATTTTAAAGACACAGTGTATTTTACAATAGTTATATTTTGTTTGTTTTTAATCCCATCCTTCAGCTACCCTCAACCACTCCCATCTATAACTGAAGACCATCCAGTTTAATTTCTATTTGCCATATATTTGTAACTGTGCTGTTTCACAAAGGTTCTGAACCTATATAGATAGATAGATAGATAGATAGATAGATAGATAGATAGATAGATAGATAGATAGATAGATAGATAGATAGATAGATAGATAGATAGATAGATAGATAGATAGATAGATAGATACTTTATTGATCCCCGGGGGGGAAATTTCTTTGTCAAGCAGCTACAACAAAACACAGGGCAGGTACACAAAAGTACACAAAAGACAGATACACGGTACATGATACATAGAGCGGCAGTATGAAAAAAGTATAGAAATACAAGATATCTGGAGTGCAAAAAAAGCTATAAAAAGACATTGCATAGTATGGGTGGTTGGCTGAATATGTACACTATACATTGGTGGACGTTGGATGGTTAACTATACTATACAGGTCGATGGCAGAGAAATACTTCAGTAGCTAAAAATGCATATGATATGAGCGAGGGTAATAATAGTTTACTTAATAGACAGACTGGCTAAATGAACAGGTAAGTTAACATTTTGCATGGTTAAATTAGCTGTACAGGTAAGTATACAGTTATATTTACAGATAAGTGAATACTTGCATGGTTACACAAACTGTACAGGTAAATGACAGGAAGAGATACTTTAATAGCTAAATGTGTGTATGATATAATTTGGGGTAATAATAGTAATTCCCTTAAAATACAGTCCTTAGTGCGCAGGGTTTAATTACAGACAACTGCACGTATTGCACATTCAATATACTAAAAGCAATAAGAAAAGGTGCAACTGACAGGATACTAATATGCATTCCTGAGTGAATGCCTACGTAAGTTAGGTCCAAGAATCACTAGCAATATTGCACGTGATATGATATAACAACTGTACATGAGTATGTATATACAGACCTGCATGAATAGATAGGTCCTGAGTGAATGAGTGATGACGGACCAGAGTTACTCACGGATGGATGTATAATTGTTAAACTAGGTCCAAGCACCCCAACAGTTCCAGATCTATGTTGCCGACGGCACGGCACCCCAGTGAGACATTATATAGTCTAATAGCCGCCGGCAGGAAGGACCTCCTGTAGCGCTCTCTGGCACACCGTGGTGGGATCAGTCTGTGACTGAAGGTGCTCCTCTGCATCATAACCATGGCGTGCAGAGGGTGGGTGACATTGTCCATGATGGCCAGCAGTTTGGCCAGGATCCGTCTCTCCGCCACCTCCTCTAGAGTGTCAAGGCTCATCCCCAGGACAGAGCTAGCCTTCCTGATCAGCTTATTTACCCGAGAAGCATCACCGGCTTTAATGTTTGCTCCCCAGCACACCACTGCAAAAAAGATGGCACTGGCCACCACAGACTGGTAGAAGGTATGCAGTAGTTTACTGCACACGTTGAAGGACCTGAGCCTCCTCAGAAAGTAGAGTCGGCTCTGGCCCTTTTTGTACAGGGCCCCGGTGTTACCAGCCCATACCAGCCTGTTGTCCATATGGACTCCCAGGAACTTGTATGACCCAACCATTTCCACATCCATCCCCTGTATAGGGACTGCAGTCAGTTGTGCCTTGGTTCTCCTGAAGTCCACCACCATCTCCTTTGTTTTGCTGATGTTGAGCTGAAGGTGGTTCTGCTCAAACCACAACACAAAGTCACTGATTGTGCTCCTGTACTCCTCCTCCTGCCCACCCCTGATGCACCCTACAATTGCAGAGTCATCCGAGAACTTCGGTAGGTGGCATGTTTCAGAGTTATATCTGAAGTCAGAGGTGTAGAGGGTTAACAGGAAGGGGGACAGGACCGTTCCCTGGGGGGCAATATAAAAAATATTTTCTCAACTATTTTGCAATGGCACAGCTGTCAATTTTCTGATCCTTAAATTAAGTTGGCATACTTTTATCACACTTTTTTTTTTTTTTTTTTCAATTTTGGTCTTTATTTGTATTATAAAAATAGCAACATTTGAGATTATTTCATTTTCAAATAGCCGAAAGTGAGAGGTTGTAATCTGAATAAAGGGAAAAATGCCATTCTTGAACATGGGGTGAGACATTCTTACTAATCTGCTAGAGAACCAGTTCGGATTTAAGTATAACTTTTGTATGACTGAAGCCTTTAGTGAGAGATCAAATGCTTTAATATTTGATAATTTCTTCCCTCATTTTCATTATATTAATAGGCCCATTTAATTTGGTCTGGCTGGCCGTTCCAAATAAAATGTAATATTTTTTGCTCAGATAATTTCAAAAACAAGTCGCTAGGTGTAGGCAAGGCCATAAGCTAATAGTTCAACTGGAATAAGGAGTTAATCAGGGTGATTTTTCCACAAATAGACAGGTATTTTCCTTTCTATGTTAGGAAGATCTTATCTATTTTTGCAAAATTTCTATAAAAATGTATTGTAGTGAGATACCGAGTATGTCCACATCAACGTCAGACCATTGTATTGGTAAACTACACGGGAATGTATAAGTTGTATTTGTTTGTGATTCAATACGTAATTTAGAACATGTGGTTGTAATCCAGTGAGGTTAGAGCAGATATCTAAATCCTCAGTGAGGCTGTGGAGAGATCCAAATTGTGGATTTAAAAGAAAAATTAATCATCAGTGTACAATGACAACTTGGATTTCTATCCCCTTGATATTATTGTTGGATCTGATTTTAATAGCTAACATTTCGATGGCCATAATAAATAGATAAGCCGATAGTGGACAACCTTGTTTTAATGATCTTGACAGTTTAATACTATCTGATAAGTAGCTATTATTTACTATTTTACATCTAGGCTTGCTATACATAACACTAACCCATTGTATAAGAGATTCTCCAAACTATAAATGTATTTATAAATTCCAGTCATACTTTATCGAAAGCCTTTTCAAAGTCAGCTATGAATACCAAGCCTGGTTTGCCAGATTGTTCATAGTGTTCTATTGTTTCCAGTACTTGTCTTATATTATCTCCAATGTATTGTCAGTGTAAAAAACCTGATTAGGATGAATAATATCCGCCAATACCTTTTTAATTCTATGTGCTATGCATTTTGCTAGACTTTATGCATCGCAACACTGTAGTGTAAGGGGCCTCTAATGTTTTTAATTGGGTTCTGTTTCAGTAATGATGAAATCAGACCTTCTTGTTGAGTATCTCATAACCTACCATTTTTATTGGATTGGTTAAAACATGCTAATAACGGTCCTCTAAGTACATCAAAAATGGTTTGGTATACCTCAACTAGTATGTCATCGAGCCCAGGAGTTTTCCCGGACCTAAAGGCTTTCATTGCATCAAGAAGTTCCTCCTCTGTAATTTGGCCTTCACATTAGACTTGCTGTACAGCTGTTAATTTTATATTATTAATAGAAAAAGATCCAAACAACTAACTTCTGTTAGTGGAGATGGAGACTGAAATGAAAACATATGCTTAAAGTACTTTGCTTCCTCTTTCAAAACATCGTTTGGTGAATCATGGGTGATCGTAATTTGAAACAAGTTTCAGTATTTTTGGTAGAATTTGTATGTTGAAAAAAAAAAGAAAATGGTGAATTTTTCCCCATATTCCATCCAGTTTGCTTTATTTTTTATATTATATTACACTTGATCTTTCTTGAATACGTTCCTCCATTTATTGTTTTTCCTCTAACTAAGTCAATGCTACAATTTTTATTGCTATCTATCTGTACTGTTAGTCCTTCTATTTCCTTTGTAATATGGACTCTTTTGACCTTAGATTTGAGTATTGAATTGCATGGCCTCTAAAGGCACATTTTAAAGTGTCCCATACAATAAGGGGATCTGCTGTACCTATGTTATGTCAGAAAAAGTCAGTTATAAATTCTTCTGTCCTAGATAAAAACAAGTTATCATCCAATAGGCTTTGATTACATTTCCAATATCCTCGCCCATGGGGAAATTCCGACCACATTCTGTCCCTTATCAACACTTTTTTTTGCTTTTGGTGCCAGCGAGAATGACTTAAGAAAGTAGTGAAGACGACTTGCTTGATTGAGCCTCCTCCATATATCCACTAGTTCCAATATATCCATGATATTTGTGATTTCCTTAAGTGCATGAAGTTTGTAGTGTGATTTCCTTTACGGTCCATTGAGTTATTTAAAATCGTATTATAATCTCCCGCCATAATAATAGAGTCTTGTATTGCTTGTAGTTTTTAATAAATGATTCTATATATTTTCAAAGAAGCGTGGATCATCATTATTTGGACCGTATAAATTAATTTGTCACATATGTTGAGTGTCCATATAGCTGATATTTGTACTGCTACTGAGTAAACCTCCAATTGTTCTCCACTTTTACACCCGCTAAAACCTCCCCCAATCCCAGTGACCGGCAGACCACCCCCGATCCCAGGGCCTTCGAGAGACTGGGACCCGTCCTTCAAAAAGAGCATGCAGTGCCACCTACAGGACAGAGGCAGATCAACCGCCAAAAAGCATTTCCAACACCCTCACCTCGATTGTATTATATACAGTTATAAAAATGTAAACATCTTGCGTATCTTAATTTGCACAATTAACAAACAATATGCGTAATAATGTGGCCAGTTCATGCAAAGGATTGTTACCATAACCAGGATTGCCATTAAAATAATTACATTTTTGGCAAGCAACAATTATTTTATAAAACAATTATTGTGATTCATAATATATTGTCCCTAACATCATTACCACATAAAAAACAGATGTGGTATACACACACACACACACACACACACACACACACACTCATACACACTCCCCACCCTTTCCCCACAAACGACTACAAGCTCAGATGTTCTGTTGTAACTGTTTAAGAATGCATGCAAAATTGAGATTTTATTAACTTATGCCCATTCCTAGCTGATGGAGTTCAGATACACCCCCTTCCCCTGAAACACACACACGCTGGTCCCCCGTTGTGACCATTTTACCAAGCATCTCTGTGCAGTCAGACCTTGGAAAATATTCAGACGCCTTGACTTTTTCCAAATTTTGTTACGTTACAGTCTTATTCTAAAATTGATTTTTTTTTAAACAATCCTCCGCAATCTACAAACAATACCCCATAATGACAAAGGGAAAACAGGGTTTTAAGACTTTTACCAAATTTATTAATAACAGAAAACAGAAATACCTATTCAGACCCTTTGCTATGAGACCTGAAATTGAGCTCAGGTACATCCTGTTCCCATTGATTATCCTTGAGATGTTTCTACGACATTTGTTTGGACATGATTTGGAAAGGCAAGCAACTGTCTATAAAAGGTCCCACAGTTGACAGTGTATGTCACAGCAAAAACCAAGCCATGATGTTGAAGGAATTTTCCGTAAAGCTCAGAGACAGGATTGTGTTGAGGCTCAGATCTGTGGAAGGGTACCAAAGAAATTCAGCAGCATTGAAGGTCCCAAGAACACAGTGCCCTCCATCAGTTTGCCAAAAGGCACCTAAAGACTCTCAGACCATGAGAAACAAGATTCTCTGGTCTGATTAAACCAAGATTGAACTCTTTGGCCTGAATGCCAACAGTCATATCTGGAGAAAACCTGGCACCATCCCTACGTTGAAGCATGGTAGTGGCAGCATCATGCTGTAGGGATGTTTTTCAGCGGCAAGGACTGTG
Source organism: Thymallus thymallus (assembly GCA_023634145.1). NCBI lineage: Eukaryota > Metazoa > Chordata > Actinopteri > Salmoniformes > Salmonidae > Thymallus > Thymallus thymallus. The sequence goes on along the minus strand of CM042410.1, from coordinate 16,715,043 downwards.
AGACTAGTCAGGATCGAGGGAAAGATGAACGGTGCAAAGTACAAAGAGATCCTTGATGAAAACCTGCTCCAGAGCACTCAGGTCCTCAGACCGGGGCAAAGGTTCACCTTCCAACAGGACAACGACCCTAAGCACACAGCCAAGACAACGCAGGAGTGGCTTCGGGACAAGTCTCTGAATGTCCTGGACTTGAACCCGATCAAACATCTCTAGAGAGACCTGAAAATAGCTGTGCAGCGACGCTCCCCATCCAATCTGACAGAGCTTGAGAGGATCTGCAGAGAAGAATGGGAGAAACTTCCCAAAGACTGTTTGTGTCAAGCTTGTAGCGTCATACCCAAGAAAACTCAAGGCTGTAGTCGCTGCCAAAGGTGCTTCCACAAGGTACTGACTAAAGGGTCTGAATACTTATGTAAATGTGATATTTTTATGATAAATTAGCAAACATTTCTAAAAACCAGTTTTTTCTTTGTCATTATGGGTGTAGATTGATCCTCATACCGATGGTCAAGCACGGTGGTGGTAGTGTGATGGTTTGGGGATGCTTAGCTTCCTCAGGACCTGGACGGCTTGCCTTAATAGAAGGAACCATGATTTCTGCTCTGTATCAGAGAATTCTACAGGTGAATGTAAGGCCATCCGTCTGTGAGCTGAAACTGAAGCGCAGTTGGGTCATACAGCAAGACAATGATCCAAAACACACAATCGAGTATACATGAAAATGGTTAAAAGGCAACTAATTTAACGTTTTGGAATGGTCTAATCAAAGTCCAGACCTTATTCCAATTGAGATGTTGTGACAGGACTTGAAACAAGCAGCAAATACTCTAAACCCACAAATGTCGCTGAGTTAACACGGTTATGCACGCAAAAATGTGAGAGACTGATCAACAACTACAGGAAGCATTTGGTTGCAGTCATTGTAGCTAAAGGTGGCACAACCAGTTATTGAGTTTAAAGGGGCAATTACTTGGAGGGATAAAATGGGCCGGTGTGGGAACCTCAAGGCAAAAAAGTGTGTTACAAATGCCAGGGTTGCTTTGTCGGGGTCCCAGTCTGCCCCTGCACAGCTGACATGACACAGAATGACTAAAGGTAATTGGACTGCTTCAAGGTACACCTTGATTCCTTCATAAGCAAACATAACATTAGTCACAATGAAAAATATACTGTAGGCCCTATAGACCTGTAAGATGTTTGACAGATTCATAAAAATGAGGTGCAATATCAATGTAAATTTTTCTATATGCAATTAATTGTAAAAAATCAGGGGAGAAAGAAGATTCATTATATGTAAAAGATTAGAAAAGAAAGAAAAATAGATCTTGTTTCATATCTCTACATCTGAGTGGGCGTATATGTCCTTGAGGGCATTTGTTTGATATTTGAAATAGATGCACATTTTTACTTACTGGAAGACAGGCCACTTTACACCATTACATGATGTCTGTGTCTAGGCTTTGTTCCTTGCCAAATGTGGGGTTTTGGCAAACTATATTTGTACTGTTATTCCCAAAGTATTATTATCAGTGTTACAATAGTATTATACCCACAATAGCCTACATGGGTTTAATCTGAGTCAGACACAGCACAAAGTTACTGAAAATGTGCAGATGGACTATGTTTAATTAAGTAGGTGTCCTACCTATGTAAATCAGCACTGAGCTCCAGGAAAACAAACTGACATGTTATTGATGGAGTAATGCTTTCAGTTTTCAAGGAAGTAAGCAGTGTTTTACCTTGCCATCTGTTTAAATTATAATTTATAATTGCTATGGAGGTCTTGGCTGGCATACCTGAAATTAGGCTAGTTAGAGGTACACAACTGTTTAATTAAATCACTCACTCTCGCTCCCTCTCACTCAAAATACCTCTAGTCAATAATGTACTCAATGATAAAGGATCATCTGAGTAGTAAAACTAAATATTGTGTTATTAGGGAGGTCTGTCAGCTGAGGAAATGATGTGCTTGAAGTTTGTCTCCATGGATGTGCTAGCCTCTGTGCCATAATAAAGCTAAATGAGAAATGACATTTTTACTGACAGTCACCAAATAACAGATATCCTCCCATGAACTGTCTACACTTGGAGATATATAAACACAGCTTTTGTGTGGATTCAGCTGGGTCCTATCAACTTGAATTTAATTATCTAAACAGATAAGGCATTGCTAGGTCCCTGGGTAACAAGCAGAGGTGTCCAATGAGTACCCAGAGCAGCCATATGTTCAGCATGGATGACCAGGGGCTTGAGGTTAAACTTGATAAAATTAGCTATGTGATGTAATCTCCCACTGCTCAGGCAGTCTCCCCACTCCAGCTCTGAGATAATGTAGTGTGTATGAGCAGCCTAGCCAATTGATAGCAGAAACTCCCAATGATTTATTAAGGGGCACGTAAGAGCTCAGCAGGTTGTAGAATCTGTGTAGTTTCTTCCCATATCAGTAACATTTGACCAGTGGTGGAAAAGTACCCAATTGTTATACTTGAGTAAAAGTAAAAAACTAAAATACATGAATAGAAAATGACTGAAGTAAAAGTGAAAGTCACCCAGTAAAATAATACTTGAGTAAAAGACTGAAAGTATTTGCTTTTAAATAAAATGAAGTATCAAAAGTAAATACAATTGCTTAAATATACAAAAGTATGAATAATTTGGGTTTTTGCCAATTAATCTATTTTCCCAGAGTCAGATGAACTCATGTATACCGTATTCATAAAGTATGAAGGGAGTTAATAGGTAGTTTCGCAAGCCAATGCTAACTAGTGTTAGCGCAATGCCTGGAAGTCTATTATACACTACATGTCCAAAAGTATGTAGACACCCCTTCAAATGAGTGGATTTTACTATTTCAGCCACACCCGTTGCTGACAGGTGTGTAAAATTGAGCACACACCCATCCAATCTCCATAGACAAACATTGATAGTAGAAGATCCCATAGTAAAGAGCTCAGTTACTTTCAACATGGCACAGTCATAAGATGCCACCTTTCCAACAAGTAAGTTTGTCAAATTTCTGCCCTGCTAGAGCTGCCCCGGTCAACTGTAAGTGCTGTTATTGTGAAGTGGAAACATCTAGGAGCAACAACGGCTCAAACGCAAAGTGGTAGGCCACACAAGCTCACAAAATGGGCCGCCGAGTGCTGAAGCGTGAAGCGCATAAGAATTGTCTGTCCTCGGTTGCAACACTCACTACTAACGTCAGCACAAAACTGTTTGTCGAGAACTTGGCCGGGTAGCCGTACACAAGCCTAAGATCACCATGCGCAATACCAAGCGTTGGCTGGAGTAGTGTAAAGCTCGCCGCCATTGGACTCTGGAGCAGTGTAAACGCGTTCTCTGGAGTGACGAACCATGCTTCACCATCTGGAAGTCTGATGTACGAATCTGGGTTTGGTGGATGCCAGGAGAACGGTACCTGCCCCAATTCATAGAGCAAACTGTAAAGTTTGGTGGAGGTCTGGGGATATGTTTAATGGTTTGTCTAGGCCCCGTAGTTCCAGTGAAGGAAAATCTTAATGCTTCAGCATACAATTACATTCTAGACGATTCTGTGCTTCCAACTTTGTGGCAACAGTTTGGGGAAGGCCCTTTTCTGTTTTAGCATGACAATGCGGCCGTGTACAAAGCAAGGTTCATACAGAAATGGTTTGTCGAGATACCTTTGGAATTAATTGGAACTCCGACTGCGAGCCAGACCTAATCGCACTAATGCTCTTGTGGCTGAATGGAAGTAAGTCCCCACAGCAATATTCCAACATCTTCTGGAAAGCCTTCCTAGAAGAGTGGAGGCTGTTGTAGCAGCAAAGGGGGGACCAACTCCATATTAATGCCCATGGTTTTGAAATGAGATGTTCACATACTTTTGGTCATGTAGTGTATGTTAAAGGTATGTTTAATTGTGTGCTAAATTCATATGAGAATGAAAACATGATTTAGTGTCAGTGTATAGTGTTCAAGTTTTATTATTATTTTGCATGCTAGCAGTTACCATAGACTTCCAGTCATTGCGCTATAGATACCATAGATTTCCAGTCATAGCTCCAATGCTGGAATGTGCTAACTCTAGTTAGTAACTTCCTTCAAACTGGACACAGAGACAAAAATGTTATCCACAAGTTAATCTGATTCTGGGGAAGTAGATAAAGGACCTCATTTTCATTTCACAAAATGCTAATATATGCCTATAAGCAAACCAAACAAAATGATTTACTTGTTTTTAAAATGCACGTATAACCAGGGGCACACTCCAACACTCGGACATCATTTATAAACAAAGCATTTGTGTTTAGTGAGTCCGCCAGATAAGGCAGTAGGGATATTCTTTTGATAAGTGTGTGAACTGGAAAATGTTCCTGTCCAGCAAACTATTTGAAATGTAAGGAGTAACTTTGGGTGTCAGGGAAATTAGGTAGGTAGGTAGGTAGGTAGGTAGGTAGGTAGGTAGGTAGGTAGGTAGGTAGGTAGGTAGGTAGGTAGGTAGGTAGGTAGGTAGGTAGGTAGGTAGGTAGGTAGGTAGGTAGGTAGGTAGGTAGGTAGGTAGGTAGGTAGGTAGGTAGGTAGGTAGGTAGGTAGGTAGGTACTTTATTGATCCCGAGGGGAAATTTCTTCGTCAAGCTGTTACGAAAAAACACAGGGCAAAAACTAGTTTTTAGAAATGTTAGCTAATAAAAAAATAAAAAAATTGAAATATCACATTTAAGTAAGTATTCAGACCCTTTACTCAATACTTTGTTGAAGCACCTTTGGCATCGATTAAAGCTTTGAGCTTTTGCAAGCTTGCCACACCTGTATTTGTGGAGTTTCTCCCATTCTTCTCTGTACAGTAGATCCTCTCAAGCTCTGTCAGGTTGGATGGGGAGCGTTGCTGCACAGTTATTTTCAGTTCTCTCCAGATACGTTCGACCGGGCTCTGGCTGGCCACTCAAGGACATTCAGAGTCTTGTCCCGAAGCCACTCCTGCGTTGTCTTGGCTGTGTGCTTAGGGTCGTTGTCCTGTTGGAAGGTGAACCTTGGCCCCAGTCTAAGGTACTGAGCGCTCTGGAGCAGGTTTTCATCAAGGACCTCACTGCACTTTGCACCGATCATCTTTCCCTCGATCCTGACTAGTGTCCCAGTCCCTGCCGCTGAAAAACATCCCCAGAGCACGATGCTCCCACCACCATACTTCACCATAGGGATGGTGCCAGGTTTCCTCCAGACATGACTAGGGCTGTTGTGGTGACCGTCTTACCGCCACACCGGCGGTCACGAGTCATGAAGGTGGTCAAATTCCACGTGACCGTTTAGTCACGGTAATTAGACTTATCCAAACTCTGATGATGCTCATGGTCATGCTCAAACTGGCTAACTGTCTGGTACTCAGCACTCTATTGTCCCTCTGACATCAATGCAAATGTATCGAAAATCGAATCAAACACTTCATGAGGGCCCATGAGCTCATGTTTCGCAACATTTCTATAGGCTATGCAATTGCGTGAGAAAACAGAGTGATGGCCTCTACAATAAATATAGGATCCCATAAGAGTTCTATATGCTAGGCCTACTATATTTATTTCTCAACTTTCCTAATATTAAGCACATTGCTTATCTTTACAACAGGAGTATAGCCTACCTGGCTGCTATGAAAATGAATCACGGGAAAAGCGTCCTCCATCCACTATTTAAGTGCATGGATGACATTAATATTTTTATATACAAAATTCACACGTGTATTATTTAGTATACGTAAAGACAAGATTAAATCAAGAATAGTCTGATGGGTGACAATGTTAGCCCATCACTTGTGAGTTATACATTATCACTTGTTAATCTAATCAAAGTCGCAGACCTCATGTAGCCTAGCCCATAGGCCTGTGTGTTATAATAAGGTTTGTATCACAACTAAAGTGGTCAAATAACTTCAGTGGAGGGGATCTATCGTGGGCTATACTTGGCCTTGTCTTAGGGTAGTAAGTTGGTGGTTGTTGATATCCCTCTATTGGTGTGGGGGCTTTGGCAGAGTGGGTGAGGTTATATCCTGCCTGGTTGGCCCTGTACGGGGGTATTGTCGGGGGTATTGTCAGAGGGGGCCACAGTGTCTCCTGACCCCCCCCGTCTCAGCCTCCAGTATCTATGCTGCAATAGTCTATGTGCCGGGGGGCTAGGGTCAGTTTGTTAAATCTGATGATATTATCCAGTGTCTTAAGTGAATTTAAGTATGCTCCCTCTAATTCTCTCTCTCTCCCACTCTACCTCCCCTCCCGGAGAACCTGAGCCTACCCGGAGGACCATGCTTCAGAACCACCTGCCCTGTTGACTCCTAGTTGTCCCCAGTCCACCTGGTTGTGCTGCTGCACCGGTTTCAACTCTTCTGCCTGCGGTTATGGAACCCTGACCTGTTCATTGGACGTGCCACCCTGTCCCAGACCTGCTGCTTTCATCTGGCTCTCTCTCTACCGCACCTGCGCTCTATCGCACCGTACCTGCGCTCTCTGCCGCATCTAAATGCCTGGCTATGAAAAGCCAAGTGACATTCACTCCTGATGTATTTACCTGTTGCAGCCTCGACAACTACTATCATTATTATTTGACCCTGCTGGTCATCTATTTAACCATGCTGGTCATCTACATTTGAACATCTTGGAGAAAGAACTTGCCTTAATGGCCATGAATTGTTATAATCTCCACCCGGCACAGCCAGAAGAGGACTGGTCACCCTTCAGAGCCTGGTTCCTCTCTAGGGTTCTTCCTAGGTTTTGCCTTTCTAGGGAGTTTTTCCTAGCCACCGTGCTTCTACATCTGCATTGCTTGCTGTTTGGGGTTTTAGGCTGGGTTTCTGTATAGCACTTTGTTATAAATACATTTGATTGATTTATTGTACAGCCTGCGCAAAAAAACAAAGCATAGCTCATTCCTTTCAAGTTACTTTTTTCAAATCATCATTAGAGTTGCATCATGCAGCCTTAAAATGTATTAAAAATCTAAACATATAGCCAAACATTTGTAGAACAACTAAAGTTACATTAATAACTCATAATAATAATTAAGCATATAAGAGTACCTATTTCTTAGTTATCCGCTAAACACAGAATAGCCGCATGTGTGCACTCATATTGTTTGGAGAAAGTTTTATTCAACTTTGTTAAATTTTATTCTTCATACTATAAAAATATATAAAATAATGCCACGGAATTCTAAGCAAATCTTGTCTGCTAAATGAACTAGTGTAGCCCACAGCCATTTCGCACAGCAACATCAGGACCTAACATAAGAACAACTCAGAGTATGCTATTCTGTTCTTCTGAAATAGGCTACAATTTCTTCTTATCATGCTTCTTTAGACCTGTCTAAAATAAAGAATGGATTTATTGTGAAGGTGTAGGCTATATTACATGGATTTATTAGACTTTTTAAAATGTAGATGTTCCAAAGGTCTGCATCAGTGGCTTGTAGGCTATGGGTGGAACCCAGGACATGCTAAATGTGTTTATGTTAATGAATGGTAAATTACTGTGAGACCAACAGTTATTTTCTTGACAATCACAGGCTGACGAAATTTCGTGACCCACACTGTCCTAGACCAGAAGCTTGGCATTCAGGCCAAAGAGTTCAATCTTGGTTTCACCAGACTCTTGATTCTCATGGTCTGAGAGTCTTGAGGTGTCACTTGGCAAACTCCAAGCGGGCGGTCATGTGCCTTTTACTGAGGAGTGGGTTCCATCTGGCCACTCTACGATAAAGGCCTAATTGGTGGAGTGTCATTAAGGGGTATTGTGTGTAGATTGCTGAGGAAATTGTTTTATTTCATCCATTTTAGACTAAGGCTGTAACATAACAAAATGTGGAAAAAGTCAAGGAGTCTGAATACTTTCCGAAGGTACACTCTTATGGGGACAGCCAAATAACCCTTTTAGGTTCTAGATAGCACCGTTTGTTCTAAGAGTGTACTATACATCTGCCTAATTGCCACATTTATTGTCAACACCTAAGGATTGCTTAACTATTGAGCAGGTGCCAAAAGCGATTGTTCTTTTGGAGGGGCAAACTTGATTTGAAGCGTCTGGGAATATTTCTGCTGAAGGACCCCTAGAGAAGGTTGCTTGTTCATTTGTAAACGCAGCCACTGGCCAGTACCCGTAATGAGCACTAACACACTTTATTCCAAGCCCATCAGTGTTTTAATTACCGGTCCAACAGCACTTAATTTTCAATCATTATTTCTGTCATTGCCAATGCCCAATCCCTTTGCCAACCAGGTCCCAGATTACGTTTACATAACACACCCAGCAGAGGAGATTTAACATTCCGGGAGTCTAAAATGCCATAACAAACTTGACCATTGTTTTTCCTCAAACAATGGTCTGTGTTATCAGCACTCAGCCTTCCCTTGGCACTGTACATCACTTTAAAACTGGAAAAAGAGAGAAAAAAGTTAATGGTACACCCATATAAAGGGCCGGCTGTACCATTTAAGGGGCCCTAAGCAAGATTTGGTTGGGGGCCCCTCCCCACTTCACAGGCAAAACATTTTTGTGAACCCCCTCCCTCCCTCTTATATCTTTTAACAGATACAGTGCCTTCAGAAAGTATTCCTATACCTTGACTTATTCCACATTTTGTTATTACAGCCTGAATTCAAAATGTATACAAATTATTTGTTCTCACCCATCAACACACAATACCCCATAATGACAACGTGAAAACATGTTTAAACATTTTTGCAAATGTATTGAGAATTAAATGTACTGAGTCAATACACGTTAGAATCACGTTTAGCAGCGATTACAGCTGTGAGTATTGTGGCTAAGTCTTTAAGAGCTTTGCAAACCTGGATTGTACAATATTTGCACATTATTCTTTTTTTTTATTCTTCAAACTCTGTCAAGTTGGTTGTTTATTCTATTTAAGTCAAAACTGTAACTAGACCACTCAGGAACATTCTCTGTCATCTTGGTAAGCAACTCCAGTGTATACTTGGCCTTGTGTTTTTGGTTATTGTCCAGTTGAAAGGTAAATTTGTCTCTCATTGTCTGTTGGAAAGCAGACTAAAGCAGGTTTTACTTTAGGATTTAGCCTCTGCTTAGTTCTATTCTGTTACTTTTTATCCTAAAAAAAACTCCCTAGTCCTTGCCGATGACAAGCATACCCATAACATGATGAAGCCACCACCATGCTTGAAAATATGAAGAGTGGTACTCATTGATGTGATGTGATGTGATGTGTTGGATGTGCCCCAAACATAAGGCTTTATATTCAAGACATAAAGTTAATTTCTTTGCCACATTTTGTTGCAGTTTTACTTGCCTTATTGCAAACAGGATGCATGTTTTGGAATATTTGTATTCTGTACAGGCTTCCTTCTTTTCACTCTGTCAATTAGGTTAGTATATTGTTGTTGATCCATCCTCAGAGTTTAATGGCTGTGATAAGAGAAAACTAACTGTTTAAAAGTTACCATTGGCCTAATGACCAACCCATTATGTACAAAAGTTACTCAGCTTATGCAAAGGAAATTAAACATTGATTTATTTCTGTTCTTCAGTTCCAATATTTATTTATTTTTAGGTTGAGAGATTTTATGATGGGATTGTACTCTAGGATGGAGTTCTAGCAAATCCATAACATAAAATGTTAAAGACATGTCGATGCATGAATTCCTATGCAATGTGTATTCTTAAACTTGGAATACACATTTTCTGTAATTAGAGAGGGACTCAGTATTTTATTGATTGAAGCTGTACTTTAAAAAATGTGTACTTGTTTCTTAATTCAAACTTTCTCTCCAGGTAGAATTTATTTTTACACTCTTAGAAAAAAGTTGCTATCTAGACAAGCAAGAGTGGCTATGGAAATCCACTCAGACCTTCCCTAATATTAAACAATTGAACTGTCACAGAGTAGCCTGTAGAAACAGAAGGACCAACAGTATATGGCTGCGTCTCATTATAGTGTGGGTCCAGCAGGCTGGCCCAGGTTAACCTCCACTACCTCTCACTGTTCCCTACTCTCAGCTGACACTTTAATCAGTGTCACCATGTTAGCAGCAGCTGTAGCACCAGCAGACAGTCTGGAAACAGAGATGTTAAGAAACTTGCCGGATGGGGATAATTTGTTCAGTAAGGAATAAACAACTTAGCACAAAGGGATTTTCCTGCATTTAAATCCTCAAAGCAATCATTAATCATTCCTTTTGTATGGAACTCTATTCCAGCCACCAAGTCATAACTTTAACCTGTAATGACCTAGTATAAATGTTTGATTTTAATTAGTCTTCATCCAAATGTTTAATGTCCAAAGAAAAAAATGCTTCTGTCCACAAAATGTGTGACAGATGACAGTGACATACAGTATGACAGATGGCAGTGAAGTGTTTTCTTCATTTCAGTTGATCCAGTGACTAAAACAATATTTGTGTGACTTTTACTCAACAAACACAGGGGACAATGTCCAGAAGGAGAGAGCCACGTCTCTGCCTTCGACTGACTCATTGATTTCCTTTACCTTTTAACTGTTTCATTTTAACTCGCAGGCCCCATGCATTAGCTCCCTTGGCCGCACAGTCATTTCTCTCAGTCAATACGGTTCACACAGCAGCTCTACATCTGCACCATTGAGAGCTACTTGACTGGCTACATCACCACTTGGTATGGCACTGCTTGGTATAGAAACTGCTTGGTATCCGACCGCAAGGCGCTATAGAGGAAGGCCCTAAAAATTGTCAAAGACTCCAGCCACCCAAGTTATAGACTGTTCTCTCTGCTACCGCACGGCAAGTGATACCGATGCAGTCTGGAACCAACAGGACCCTGAACAGATTCTACCCCCAACTCATAAGACTGCTAAATACAGTAGTTAACCAAATAACTAACAACCATCTCCCCTTTGAACTAAATCTTTTGACTCAAGACATGCTTGTAGGAGTTTGTTATTGTTAGCAGAAACTATTACAATTGTTTCAGTCAGGTGTCCAATCAAAACTGGGCAGAGGCAGGAGTTTAACACGGAGAGGACGCTGGATAGCGGGACTGACCTGCCTGAAAATAAACTTGTTGACAGCAGCAAAAACTTTTGTTGCAGAAAAGTTGGATAGTAGCAACTTTTTCACATTTGTTCGTTAGTGCACTGGGTTTTAGCTATCAATTGATTATATACTGAATTAGAAATTTGTCTCTAGTTACCAGCTATGTTGTTACATTAGCTAGCTAGCTAGCTAGCTGGGAAGCTAGATAACCTAGATAGCTAACGTTAGCTAGATGCTTGCTAGTTAGCTACTCTATTTTAGTTTACCATGTCAACAAAATAATTTATAACTAAACTAACCCAATATAGTTAATCTGTGTCTATTACAGTGGGAGCAAATTAAGCATAGTGGGCAGAAAAAGCAAGGAGGTGGGCAAAGCCAAGCACGAGCAAGCAAGATTCTATTTGCGTGTTTTAGCATGTATCTGCATATTTCCATTAGGGAATGCCTCCTCTGAAAAGTGTGCGTATGCACAAACTCAATTAGAGTTTCCCCTTCTGTCTGTGATGTTAAGTTTTCACATTCGCTTGTTTTACACTGGGTTATAGCTATCTACCTATTACTAAATTCGAAACTAGTTGCCAGCTATCTTGCTACATTAACTAGCTAGCTAGCAAGCTAGATAACCTTAGCTAGCTTCAATAACTAGATAACTAGCTAGCTCCAATATTCTAGTTTACAATGTTAAGCTAGCAAGTTTTCACGTTTGATTGTTTTGCAATGGGTTTTAGCTATCTATCTATTGATTAGATATGGAATGTATCTAATCTTGCTACTATCTTTCTACATTAGCAAGCTCGCTAATAGCTGCAATATTATGGTTTACAATCTTAAGATAGCTACTTGGAATTCCATATTATTGATAAGGGCGGCAGGTATCCTAGTGGTCAGAGCGTTGGGCCAGTAACCAAAAGGTTGCTGGATTGAATCCCTGAGCCGACAAGGTGAAAACCTGTCGGTGTGTCCTTGAGCAAGGCACTTAACCCTAATTTGCTCAAGGGGCACCATACTACTATGGCTGTCCCTGTAGGTAGGCCGTCATTGTAAATAAGAATTTGTTCTTAACTGACTTGCCTAGTTAAATAAAAATATATATTTTTATGAAGTTAGCTAAACTAGATCAACTTTCTTCTGCCCTGGGGGAAACTGTAAAACTTTGCAGCTTTGAGGGCAACTAGCTATAAACATTTATCTAGCTAGCTGAACTTTTTTCTACCCTTGGAAAACTGTACAACCTTGCTGCTTTGAAGGCACCTATTAACATTTCTCCAGCAAGCTCAATGTTTCCGCCCTGTGGGCAACTCTGAAACCTTGCTGCTTCAAGGGCACCTACAAAAATGTCTCTAGCTAGTTCAACCTATGAATGTTTCTCTAGGTAGTTCTGCTTTCTTCTGCCATGGGGGCAACTGTACAACCTGAGCCTGGTGTGCTTGTTTCAACACCAGGTGATGATGAAGATGAGGCAGAGTTTGAGGCTGCAGAGGTTTCACTACCAGCAACACAGCAGCTTGGAACACAGTGCTACCAGGACCTGAAGCAGTGTGGAACACAGTGTAACCTGAGGCCTCTAAACAGTTCATCAGGTATTTCACAATGTTGAATTGTGTTATGCACAAACTGACTTCAGCATTCACTGTTGCATTACTGCAAGCTAAGTTGACAATGGCAGTGATTGGCCACATGTTAGCAGTCTTTATATTATAATTCTAGCTACTCCTACAACAATCATGTGTTATAACAAAACTATTCATTGGTTTCATATTGTCTCAAAATCTGTTCTATTATAGCTGTCCAGACAGACCCTGTGATGGTTTATGTTGGGACACAAACCGAGGAGATGGTGTTTGATATCAGACCTCCACCCCTATGGTCATCCCTAAACCAAGTGAGGTCTCAAGCCCTGAACCCAGTGAGAGTGGAGATCGATCCTGGAACGCTGAGGAGGATGTGCTAACTTACGAGTCATCAGAGGTTTCATCAAACGATGCAAAAGGTAAGATATAAAAATAAAAATAGAGTTGTTTAATAATAGAGTTGTTTAACACTAGAACTGCCATAGGCCAACGGCCACTGACGTTTGATTTTGTAAAAACACACACTCATTTTGAAATCACAAACACCTATTCCCAACTTAACCCGCTAAGACGATGTGCTGTAGAACGTTGATACCCAGCCAGGCGCTAATGCATCTGTCTCTCCTCACTGAATGAATGACAAATGGATGAATGGGCAATAATTGTGCACCTTACTTCACAGTTGAATTAAAATTATGCCTAACTGAATGATGAGGGTGAAGAGGTTGATTTAATTTAGAGAGACAATAGTATAATGATGAGTTTGTGTTATGCCTATTTATCAGAAGCAGATAATTTGACCGTGCACCTTGCGGATTGATATCGGTCTGCAAAAGAAAGGTCTCAAGTCATGCTCTGTAAACACAGGCATCCGAGTTCTCTATCTATATGTATGACATCAGATCTTTTTCCCTATGTAGGAGAAGCAATTCTTTGATGACAGTGTCAAACAGTCCTAAGCCACGCCTCAGCTGTGGCTCACAGAAGCAGCACACATACACAACTGTTGTGAATATCGATAGCAGGAACCACGTTAGAAGAAAATACGGTTGCGTCGTTTCAAAGAAACATTTTCCAAAACCAACAAACACTCAAATAGTCGCAGAAAAAAATTAAACCACCAACTGCTCACATTGTTTCAAGACCACGGACAGTATATGCTGTCAGAGAGAAAAAAGTTCTGAGTATTCGATGTTCTCCAGCATGCAACAATAAAAAAATGCACAGACAACCAGTGATCTAAAGTTGAAATAATATTTTACACATTGTATTAAAAATTATATGATCGAGATAGCAACAAAAAGCAAGCTGTAGATGAAAACAAGTCCATTCACCATTATGATTATAATTTAAAAACTAAGTCCATTCTCGTGTCCTTCATTATGAAATTGGCAATGGCAGGTTCATATAGCTTGTCTTTTGATTTTAATTTTTCGATTGAGATCAAAGCCAGGGCTGACAGTCGGGCCTTTTTATTTTTTTATTTTATTTCACCTTTATTTAGGTAGGTCAGTTGAGAACAAGTTCTCATTTGCAACTGCGACCTGGCCAAGACAAAGCAAAGCAGTGCGACAAAAACAACACAGAGTTACACAGTAAACAAACATAGTCAAAAACACAATAGAAAATCTATACACAGAGTGCAAAATGTAGTGCAAAATGCAGTAAGGTTAGGAGGTAGGACAATAAATAGACCATAGTGGTGAAATAAATTACAGATTATCATCATTAACACAGGAATGAAGGATGTGCAAATTATGATGTGCAAATAGAGATACTGGAGCGCAAGATTAGTGAAAATAACAAAAATAAAAATAAATATGGGGATGAGGTATTGTGTGGGCTATTTACAGAAGGGCTATATACAGGTGCAGTGATCGATAAGCAGCTTTGACAGCTGATGCTTAAAGTTAGTGAGGGAGATAGGAACCTCTAGCTTCAATGATTTTTGCAATTCGTTCCAGTCATTGGCAGCAGCGAACTGGAAGGAATGGCGGCCAAAGGAGGTGTTGGCTTTGGGGGTGACCAGTGAGATATACCTGCTGGAGCGCATGCTACGGGTGGGTGTTGCTATGGTGACCAGTGAGCTGAGATAGGGCGGGGATTTACCTAGTAAAGACTTATAGATGACCTGGAGCCAGTGGGTTTGGCGACGAATATATAATGAAGGCCAGCCAACGAGAGCATACAGGTCGCAGTGATGGGTAGTGTATGGGGCTTTGGTAACAAAACGGATGGCACTGTGATAGACTACATGCAATTTGCTAAGTAGAGTGTTGGAGGCTAGTTTGTAAATGACATCGCCGAAATCAAGGATCGGTAGGATAGTCAGTTTTACAAGGGCATGTTTGGCAGCATGAGTGAAGGAGGCTTTGTTGCGAAATAGGAAGCCAATTCTGGATTTAATTTTGGATTGGAGATGGTTGATGTGAGTCTGGAAGTTGAGTTTACAGTCTAACCAGATGCCTAGATATTTATAGGTGTCCACGTATTCTATGTCGGACCCGTCGAGAGTAGTGATGATAGTCCGGTGGGCGGGTGCTGGCAGCGTTCGATAGAAAAGCATGCACGTAGTTTTACTAGCGTTTAAGAGCAGTTGGAGACCACGGAAGGAGTGTTGTATGGCATTGAAGCTTGTTTGAAGGTTAGTAAACACAGTGTCCAAAGAGGGGCCAGATGTATACAGAATGGTGTCATCTGCGTAGAGATGGATCAGAGAGTCACCAGCAGCGAGAGCGACATCGTTGATGTATATAGAGAAAAGGGTTGGCCCAAGAATTGAACCCTGTGGCACCCCCATAGAGACTGAAGACGGCTGCACAGTACTGTCTTTTATCAATGGTGGTTATGATATCGTTCAGTACCTTGAGCGTAGCTGAGGTGCACCCATGACCAGCTCGGAAACCAGATTGCATAGCAGAGAAGGTACGGTGGGATTCGAAGTGTTCAGTTATCTGTTTGTTAACTTGGCTTTCGAAGACTTTAGAACAGTCCAGTGATGTTCCTGGAATATGTCTTGATCCTTTTAAGTGCAGAACATTTTATTTCTACTGATGCAGTAGACACTGTAATGGTCATAACTAGACAGGTAAGCAGATACAATTGGTCAATGAGTCTCTTCTGCTGGAGAAAGTGGAGCTGATCAGCCGGGCTCTTACAATCAAAGCCAGAAATTGAGTGCATAATGGTGAGTTCTGTTTTAAGCCACAGCAAATTTAAAATTAGGGCCCTAGCTTTCCTCGAGATTTGAGAACGCAGCGTTTGGAAAGTTTGGCATTTCCTTTTTTGTCAGCTCACAGCCAGTTATCCACGGATAGTGCTCATAATTCTTAACTTGAAAATGCCTTTCAAAACTCTTTCCTCGTTGCACCAAATCAGGCAGTGCAGGAGTTGGTCTCCCGATCTGTACAAGATTTAATTTTTCATTAAAAGTTAGTCTTGAAAAGGGCGATGCTAACAATTTAGCCACCACAGCGTCCTCGATTACTCTCCTAGCAGTTGCCATTGCCATCATTAAATACACTCACTGCAAAAAGCTAGCAAGCCAACTAGGCTCAATTATGAGAAAACAAGATAAGGCTTGCTATTGGTTCTGAATTAGTGACGTATACTTAGGCCCTCTAGAGGGCCTTGAGGCATCATACAATTGTCCCACCTATTACAAGACCATTTTTGATTGGTTGATTCTACTGTCATTCCAAAATGCTGAAGATCATTACAATTAATACAAAAAAAAATGTAATCAATGAAAACAAAAATACAAATTCGAATATATAAAAATATATACAGATTTGTATCTATCCTTAGGCCCTCTCTGAGGGCGTAGAGGGCCCTGACGTTTCCCCACTGTCTATTACTAATCAAATGTATTGTAAGTGAAACAAAAACATGCTACATGTTGCATTAGGCCTTTAGAATAATGCAAAACATATCCCTGACTCTATTCAGGGAAGCAAACAATGCCAGCCCACTGAAAGAATGACAAATGTGCCGGCTTTGACACCCGGTCATAAATTGTATGCATCAAAAGGGATCTTTCCACCTTCTAGTATTGAGACCGGAATGCCTTTGTGTAGAGAGAGAATTTTGCAGCCATAACCTTTTTCTCCAAAAAGTGAACATTGGAACATTATTTCTGACATCTGAATGTTAAGAATGGTCAGTGGGGATCAAAAAAAGAATCATGTCATATTGTTTATTATTTTGTGATTAAGTCATTAAGGATGGTATAACGAAATATATTACTCGGAAGGGTACTCATTCTATCTGTCAAGTTTACATCTAAATGTTGTATAAAATATATGATTAAGTATGAAAGTATTTTTATAAAGATATAAATGTGGTTTTAGTCTTCTAATGAGATCATTGTTTTTCACATCAACTTTTGCCCAGTCAGTAACCACGCCCAAGTGAGCACAGATATCATGTCGGCGTGATGGAATGCCCCCTTTTTACCCGAGGATAAAAGCCTTGGTAACGAAATGTACCTCAGACCAGAAAATGGGAGATGGTAGTCCACACATTTGAAATGGTGAGACCAGAACATTGCCGGGTTGCTACTGGCTTGTAAAATGGTGGAAAACTCAAACTCTCAACCATTTCAGGTGAATGGAGGTGAAGAAGAAGATAAACTCACTAGACCTTAGCATTATCAGTCTGCAGCTGTACATGTAAAGTAGTCTAGAACTTTGACTAAAGACACAAAGTGGGAAGGAGAATCCCATCTCAGATAACCATTGGTGCATCTAAAGTATATGTTATATTTGAACAATCCACTCCAAGACAACCTGAGTCTCACCCCAAAGTGGGATAGGACACTCAAACCCTTTTTGAGAAAGTGGTTCAACAGGGAGACGATGAACAAGGGCATCTATGCGTAAATATACAGTGGGGAGAACAAGTATTTGATACACTGACGATTTTGCAGGTTTTCCTACTTACAAAGCATGTAGAGGTCTGTAATTTTTATCATAGGTACACTTCAACTGTGAGAGACGGAATCTAAAACAAAAATCCAGAAAATCACATTGTATGATTTTTAAGTAATTAATTTGCATTTTATTGCATGACATAAGTATTTGATCACCTACCAACCAGTAAGAATTCCGGCTCTCACAGACCTGTTAGTTTTTCTTTAAGAAGCCCTCCTGTTCTCCATTAACTGCACCTGTTTGAACTCGTTACCTGTATAAAAGACACCTGTCCACACACTCAATCAAACAGACTCCAACCTCTCCACAATGGCCAAGACCAGAGAGCTGTGTAAGGACATCAGGGATAAAATTGTAGACCTGCACAAGGCTGGGATGGGCTACAGGACAATAGGCAAGCAGCTTGGTGAGAAGGCAACAACTGTTGGCGCAATTATTAGAAAATGGAAGAAGTTCAAGATGACGGTCAATCTCCTTCGGTCTGGGGCACCATGCAAGATCTCACCTCGTGGGGCATCAATGATCATGAGAAAGGTGAGGGATCAGCCCAGAACTACACGGCAGGACCTGGTCAATGACCTGAAGAGAGCTGGGGCCACACTCTCAAAGAAAACCATTAGTAACACACTACGCCGTCATGGATTAAAATCCTGCAGCGCACGCAAGGTCCCCCTGCTCAAGCCAGCACATGTCCAGGCCCGTCTAAGGTTTGCCAATGACCATCTGGATGATCCAGAGGAGGAATGGGAGAAGGTCATGTGGTCTGATGAGACAAAAATAGAGCTTTTTGGTCTAAACTCCACTCGCCGTGTTTGGAGGAAGAAGAAGGATGAGTACAACCCCAAGAACACCATCCCAACCGTGAAGCATGGAGGTGGAAACATCATTCTTTGGGAATGCTTTTCTGCAAAGGGGACAGGACGACTGCACCGTATTGAGGGGAGGATGGATGGGGCCATGTCTTGCGAGATCTTGGCCAACAACCTCCTTCCCTCAGTAAGAGCATTGAAGATGGGTCGTGGCTGGGTCTTCCAGCATGACAGTGACCCGAAACACACAGCCAGGGCAACTAAGGAGTGGCTCCGTAAGAAGCATCTCAAGGTCCTGGAGTGGCCTAGCCAGTCTCCAGACCTGAACCCAATAGAAAATCTTTGGAGGGAGCTGAAGGTCCGTATTGCCCAGAGACAGCCCCAAAACCTGAAGGATCTGGAGAAGGTCTGTATGGAGGAGTGGGCCAAAATCCTTGCTGCAGTGTGTGCAAACCTGGTCAAGAACTACAGGAAACGTATGATCTCTGTAATTGCAAACAAATGTTTCTCTACCAAATATTAAGTTCTGCTTTTCTGATGTATCAAATACTTATGTCATACAATAAAATGCAAAATAATTACTTAACAATCATACAATGTGATTTTCTGGATTTTTGTTTTAGATTCCGTCACTCACAGTTGAAGAGTACCTATGATAAAAATGACAGACTTCTACATGCTTTGTAAGTGGGAAAACCTGCAAAATCAGCAGTGTATCAAATACTTGTTCTCCCCACTGTACATTGTATTTCTTATCCGAATGGGCGGTGGTTAGGGGGCTAAGCATTCTGATTATCCCTTTTGATAAACAAGCAGTCATGCTGTTAGTCCACTAGGGATTATTATGTTTCTAATCGATAACCTATACCGTGTGTACGTATGTATTCTGTGTTATTATTTAGTTAGCTAGTTAAAAAATAATTAAAACAAATTGTGTATTGCTGATTCATAAGTAAGGTTAGGGTTCTTGCAGATAAAGGAGTATACAACGTTCAGAATAAGACTGATATGAGGTAATGATTTATAAGTGACTGTTATCGATATATAACATATCTATCTTCTAAGAGTTTAATGACTGTGAACCTAAAGCATAAAGACAAGACGATATTGATTCATCCTTAAAAGCATTCGTATAAGGGCACAATACAGTGTCCAATACCATCAACAAATGACTGTTTTAAGATCTTTTCATGAATATATTTCCACAAATATTTCTTTATGAAATTCACCCTTCACAATTGTTTATGCACTTTGTTTAGGAATATGGCAAATAATTTCACCTGCGCACCTGGCTGGTTATATTATTATTATCTTTTTTGTTTCTACTTTGTCAAAAGAAGCTGTAACTGGACTTTTTTATTTAACATATCTATATTAATAATCTACAAATAAAGTTGATCAAATGGATTACACTGTGTGGTAACTTTGCTTCATTAAAGTGGTGACTGGTATTTATTGAAAAATTACCTACTATGTCTAATTATTGGATAAAATTAATCCTGCAATAATTAGCTCAGGCAGCACGGAAATAAGTTTATTTTACTGAGTTGCCACATTCCGAATTGAACTCAATATATAGCAGTCCCTTATTTAATGTCTGTTGCCTTATCAATATCGTTCTAAACGTTGTAGATTTCGTAAATCTGCACAAACCCCAGTCCAAACTAATCCTTCCGTAATACACAAATTGATTTAATGATATATTTACTAACTAAATGATAATACAGGATACCTACAGTAATAGGTTATAAATATGGTTCTCATACAATTAAACTTAATATGATAACGTGTCCCTAGCGGACCAACACAATATGACACTTGTTAAACAGGATAGAAAGAGAGAGAGATATCTAGGAAGAGAAACACCCTTCAATACATTTGGAGACTACGCTTAGTTAGACCTAATACCTTGCCCGCACTGCCGCTTTATGGGTCGAAATGTAATGCATGTACAGTGGGGAGAACAAGTAGTTCTAGGAAACGAGTTCTGTTTCCTAGAACTCATTCCTGAAGATTGGTATTCTGAGGGTGGCTAATCAGCGGTGGTAGATACCCCCTTTGATGGAGATGAAAGCAGTGCAGACAACGGTAACTTAGAAGAGAGTAATCGGGTAATTATACTAAAATCCACCTGCTTAGATACAGTTCTCGACCATAGCATTGATTGTTCAAAAGTTCCTTTGTTCTAGAAACCTTGTGTTGTATTTTGGGGGTCGTGACTTATCGTAGACCTCCGGCTGCAGCGTGAAGCCCTCCTAGTCAAGAAAGTAAATTTGAGGCTTACATGCTTTATACCTTTTGGGTGGGACAGGGTGTTTCTATCTTTGATGATCTGCTCCATGAATTCCCTGAGCGTAGCTTGGGCAAGCAAGGCATTAGAATGAACTATGATATTGTGTAAACAGCTAAAACCACAGTCTTATCGTCAAAAAACATTCTCTTTAATCTGGATATTTTCTACCAAACGTAACGGATGTAGACATCATTTACACAGTATAAAAACTCTTAAAGTTACAATGTTTTCGTCATCACAACTTCATTTAACTTTTAATGACATCACAGAATCGACATTCATATTCATATGCCAACAGTATCATTTTCAACATTTCTGAAAAATGTATAATGTTCCCAATGTCTTGTTTTATTGGTTCCATAGTTTTTTGTGCATTTTACCTCCTCTTCTCTTGTGGGAGAGGGGATAGGGTCTGGTTGTCGTCAGCCATAAAAGGTGTCAAAACTCCCGCTTTCACCACCTCAATCCACTCAAACCCCCCTTTGGGTGTGAGAGGAGCTTGGCAGAGATGGCTCCATCACATGACCTGTTTAACCTCAAGTCATGACTACTGTAATGTTTTTATTGTAAAGGAAGCAAAAATAGGCTATACGCCTTTGTTTTTTTCTAGGACTTTGTAGAATTATACAAAACATATCCTTGACTCTATCTAAACAAATAACTATTGTTGTTATTTTTATTTATTTATTTATTTCCACAAATATTTCTACATGCAATTAATCCTTTACAATAGTTTATGCACTATTTATCAAGCTTGGTGCTTATGTTTGCGCACGTTGGGGGGTTGATATGCATCTGATGCATATGCTAAAAGTACCCGCTGGAGAATTTATGGGGGTGGCGCGTGGACACCTCATCCGCATGTCACACTTCTATATCTGCGGTGAAAGGTGACAGAGGTAGAGCGGTGTTTGTCAGACCATGAGACATCCCGAAAATCTGTCTTCTCACAAAATTGTCTGTAGCATCCAAACGGTTTGGCCTGCAAACCACTATGGAAAGATAAGACTCTTACGATGGTGTTCTCTGTTTTACTACAAGGGTCTTTTGGATTCGTCTGAAGTCAGCATAGCCGATCTGGCAACTTCTGTCTGTAGCGTACGAACAGTTTGGGCTACACACTAATATGACCCCTCTGTGGAAAGGTGACACTCTCACGAACATGTGCATGTTTTGCTCTCGGACGCCCACAGCCCTCACAAGACTTGTGTGAAGGTCCCACGGTACCAGTTTAAAAAAAACCTGGATGTTGTCGTAACGTTGGCTTTCAGTCGTTGTCCTGTTGTAAGGTGAATCTTCGCCAGTCTGAGGTTCTGGAGCAGGTTTTCATCAAGAATCTCTCTGTACTTTGCTCCGTTCATCTTTCCCTCGATCCTGACTAGTCCCTCAATCCCTGCCGCTGAAAAACATCCCCACAGTCTGATGCTGCCACCACCATGCTTCACCATATGGATGGTGCCAGGTTTCCTCCAGACGTGACGCTTGGAATTCAGCCAAAGAGTTCAATCTTGGTTTAATCAGACCAGAGAATCTTGTTTCTCATGGTCTGAGAGTCTTTAGGTGCTTTTTAGCAAACTCCAAGAGGGCTGTCATGTGCCTTCTACTGAGGAGTGGCTTCTTTCTGGCCACTATACCATAAAGGCCTGCTTGGTGGATTGCTGCAGATATTTTCTTCCATCTCCACAGAGGAGCTCTGTTAGAGTGACCGTTGAGTTCATGACCAAGGCCCTTCTCCCCCGGTTGCTCAGTTTGGCCGGGGAGCCAGCTCTAGGAAGAGTCTTGGTGGGTCCAAACTTCTTCCATTTAAGAAGGATGGCTCAACACAATCCTCTTATATAGATAGGTGTGTGCCCTTCCAAATCATGTCGAATCAATTGAATTTACCACAGGTGGACGCTAATCAAGTTGTGGAAACATCTCAAGGATGATCAATGGAAAGAGGATGGAACTGTCGGCGGATAGCAGACAACACAGGCTGGCAGAGGTTTCCCGATGTGCTGTCCTAGAACTCCTTAGGCCCAGCGGACTATCTGCCTATAGGCTGTGTAGCGGAATTACCTCGGGACAAGGGGAATTGTTAGTAGTTATAAAAGTCCAGAACACATAACTCTTGAAGTAGCAGCTATAATAAAATGAAAAGTAAGATTTACTCATTAGCACTGACATGGAGTGGCCCTTGTGCCTGTCTGAAGATCACGTTTGCAACTCACAGCACAAATGGGTTGAGGCAAGTCGGCTCGAAAGCCGGATGCAGTGTCAGACAGGAGATGTCTTGGAGAAAGGTCCTCCCCAGTAGGCATCAATCACCCGGCAGCAGATGCTCTTTATTGCTGTGGTCAATAACAAACAACAAAAAAACTATTTGTTGTGTTTCAATATGCAGCAATGAAACACAAATAGGCTTATTTGGTAATTATATTATATTGCTGCAAACACAACATTACATCTGGAACTTAATTTGCCCAACGAAAATGACTCAACAGAATGAAATCTTCAAAAAAACTTTTCAACAGGCTTATATTGCAGCTATTACTAACAAAGGTAATTGCCTACTGTAGGCCTACCCAGAAAATGACAGCAATAGGCTAATGCTATTTCTTTTACAACAGGCCTATAATAATGATTATTATTATTAATGACAAAACAATTGATAATAAATGTGAAAAATAAATAAATGAAAGGTAGAAAATTACATCAAACCTGAATAGCGAGTTGCACTCAGTCCATTTGGCCGCGCGAACCTTCTACTAATCTTTGTCCATTACAATATTAAAACTTGTCCCCGATGACATTCCCCTTGTTGGCTTCTTTTCACTATACTCTTTCTCTTCTAACTTTCATTTTACTTCAATTAAAAATAACTCAAACAGTAGCCTAGGCCAAGGCTCCTTTTACTTGCTTTCTCTCGCTCCTCAGTATTACGAATCGGCTCGTAGCCCTTAACAAAGAGGGAGTCAACGTGGAGATAAAGGAATAATAAACATATATTTATTAAATAAAGTAAACTATATACAAGTAACAATGGCGTGTGTAGTCAGTAGTCAGTAGTGTATGTGAGTGGATGCGTGTATAGATGGTGATAATGAGGGGTGTTGAGAAATGCCAAAATAAACAAACACAAAGAAGCCTCAACATGCCATAAACAAAAAAACAGCAGTGTGTCTGCGTGGAGAGAATCTCCTCGATGTATGGGGGGAAGGTGTATTTATCCCCCGGTAAATACATTTTAATTGCACATACCTGAGATCCGTGGCAATTATATCAGACTCAAACCAGATCTGAGACATAATTTTAGGATCCGGATTGGCTCGGGTCCCAGATCGGATCTCTGAATTTCGGGTCTGTTGGACCCGTGAAGACCTCTAATGCATATGCCAGTGTTTGTCAAAGACTTGGATGATGACGTGGATGCTGAGAATAAGGTCAAATGACAATCTTGACTTTATGAAGGAGATATCTAGCTAGCTTGGCTAGCTAACATGATAGCTTCCCTCTGTCACTGGCACAGCTTGCATTAACTAGATAGCCAGCTAGCCACAACCAGCTTTTGGCTGTCAAATATTTAGCTAAGCCTACGAGATCATAGTTGTTTCATATAATTGCTAACTAGTTCAGCCAGTCAATGTGGCTCAGCGTTCCAACAGTCTTCACCGGTTTCTTCGTTAATTCGGGCCAGTGTTCTATTTCATGTTTTTATGGTGTGCATGCATCCCAGCAGCATGTAATCGATTATGTGATCGGGCCAGCATGTGATCGAGTATATGCACTACTCATTTTGGTTTGGGGGGTTTTAAAGTGAAACATTGCCTTTAAGAGCCTTTGATATTGAGCAGCCTTGTGTGAGCCACATCTCCACAAATGCTAACAATTCAGGATCTATGCGATGCCCCCAGTGATGCGTTGGGCAGACCACACCACCCTCTGGAGAGCCCTGCGGTTGCGGGCAGTGCAGTTGCCGTACCAGGCATTGATACAGCCCGACAGGATGCTCTCAATTGTGCATCTGTAAAAGTTTGTGAGGGTTTCAGGGACCAAACCAAATTTCTTCAGCCTCCGGAGGTTGAAGAGGCGCTGTTGCCTCTTCATGCTCAGCCCCCCAGGGCTGTTTATAAGTGCTTAGTAGATGTTTATAGGTGCCTTCAAAGCAACAGCTCAGCATAAAAACTTAATATAGCAGACAAAGAATGAAATATGAACGCAGCATGAAAAACGCAGCCTGAAAATGGGGCATGTCTGAATACTGTAGATTCTTGTACCTAATTGTACTTTCATAGCTTATTTAATTCATTTGATATTATCAATGTAAATATACTGTATGTACTGTACTATCTGTATAATGTTTATCTGTAAGGATGTGTAGTCCTTCTTATATCAGCTTTTTACACTTCCCCAGTGTAACATCCTACATGATGGTGTGTCAGGGGTAGGATTACATAATAAATTCCATGGTTTTCTAGAAATCCTGGTTGGATTTTGAAAGCCTAGTCGGGGGATACCACATACAGTACATCTACCTCACTGTGCTATTAACAAGTTATCAATACATGGGCATGAATGAAATTTAAAGATGATATACTAACATGCCACGCAAACACATATTATGCATTTGTACTGCAAGCTGTATGTATGTACAAATGTAATGTACCTTATCTGTACCGCTCGTCAGCAATCCTTTAATGTTAAATATAGATATTTTAGCCACCCCATCATTCATATTGGTAATTTCAGGGTTGCTCAAGGTGGCCTGTGAACAAGTCAAACACTAATGAAATGAGGAAATCCATCTGCAAGCAGATAGATTACTCTGGATGTCGGCAGGAATTCCATTAAATCCTGGCAAAGGAGACTGATACCCTGATGTCTGAGCCAAAGACAAGTGGCATGAATGTTGAATGTGTCAGTAAGAAAAATGACACCCATCAGGTCTTTTTGCCTAGCAGGAGTTTTAAAAGTCTGTGATTGAATAGAAATGCATTAGTTACAGTAAGCCACATAAATATCTGATTCCAAAGCAAAGTGTAATTAGACAGATACAGCATCAATGGCATTGGCTTTTTGTCTTTTCCCTTTTTGTATATTTATCTTCATTTTTGCATTTATTTGTGACTGTGCGCATTCATAAGAACTGAAAATCAATAGCATTTATTTTTAATGAATGTATTTACTTTGTTCCTGAGATGTTCTATGAGTTATGTGCTTATCTTCTTCTATTTATGAATATATGTACAGAACAACTCTTCTTTTTCTTCTTCCAATATGATTACTTCAAATAATAAAATGTTAGTTTCTCTGTTTCAACTCTGGTCACTTTTTGCTCAACCAAGATGTGAAAAGACCATTAAGACATATAATTGCATATTGCCATACAGAACAAGATTGTGTAATTATGTTGACAGTGTAGGGAAAAATAAATAAATAATTCTGAACAGACACTACGGTATGATGCAAATCAAATCTAATACGACTCACGCTTTGAAAGTATCCTGTGTTTATGAATGGTGTGTTTTAATTATGCTTTTTGCAGAAGGGCCACTTTAAACAAGGCCTCTAATCATGACAGTTATTACTGTATAAATAGCTTTACCAAACTCATCGAATACACAATTTTCCTGCTTTAAATTCTTTGCAATTGAGAGAGCATAAAAAACACAATTCTCATCTTGTATATCTCTGATTTCTAGACTTGCATTCAAATTATGTTTAAGTGTGTCCGATAGATTGTGTCCAATAGATTCACATTTAATAAGCCTCAGTTATATCAATTAGATATTGCTAAAGAAGGCCACCAACCTAGGGCTGTTGCAGTGACCGTATTACTGACACACCGGCAGTCATGAGTCATGAGTGCGGTAAAATTCCATGTGACCATTGAGTCACGGTAATCTCCTTTTATGCACTCTGGAAATGCGTTGGTAGTACCCAACTTGTTAACAACCGTCAGGTCCTAATGGCCTGATACAGATGGCTCTATTGTCCCTCTAACCACTCTGACATCAATGCAAATGGAATCGAAAATAACATCAAACTTATAATGCTTTTAAATCTTACCTCACTGCCCTCCCGAGAAGGGGCAGTCTAAGGCACTGCATCGCCGTGTTAGTACAGACCCGGGTTAATTCCAGGTCTGTGCCACATAGGACGGCGTCCGGGTTAGGGGAGGGTTTGGCCGGAGGGCCTTTACTCGGCTCATCGCTCCCTAGTTATTCCTTGTGGCGGGCCGGGTGCCTGCATTGGTGCGGCTGGCTTTCGGGTTCAGCTGGCGGGTGTTAAGGAGCGTGGATAGGCAGGTCATGTTCCCCTGAGTCAATACATATTAGAATGACCTTTGGCAGCGATTACAGCTGTGAGTCTTTCTGGGTAAGTCTCTAAGAGCTTTGCACACCTGGATATGCAATATTTGCATATTATTATTTATTTAATTCTTAAAGCTCTGTCAAGTTGGTTGTTGATCATTGCTAGACAGACATTTCCAAGTCTTGCCATATGGGTTTTAGGTTGTTGTCTTGCTGAAAGGTAAATTCGTCTCCCAGTGCCTGTTATCTAGGATTTTGCCTATACTTAGCTCTATTCCATAAAAAAAAATCAAAATAAAAACTCCCATGCCGATGACAAGCGTACCCATAACATGATGCAGCCAACACCGTGCTTGAAAATATGAAGAGTGTTACTCAGTGATTGGATTTGCCCCAAACAAAACGCTTTGTATTCAGGACATTTCTTTGCCACATTTTTTGCCCTTTTACTTAAGTGTCTTATTGCAAACAGGATGCATGTTTTGCATCCTTCCTTTCACTGTTCAGTTACTATTGTGGAGTAATTACAATGTTGTCGATCAATCCTCAGTTATCTCTTATCACAGCCATTAAATTCAAACTGTTTGTAAGTCACCATTTGCCTCGTGGTGAAATCCCTGAGTGGTTTAGTTCCTCTCCGGCAACTGTGTTAAGAAGGACACCTGACCTGACTGGGTATATTTAATAACTTCACCATGTTTAAAGGGACATTCAATGTCTTTTTTTACTCATCCAACAATAAGTTCCCTTCCCTGGTCTTTGTGGTTGAATCTGTGTTTGAAATTCACTGCTTGACTGAGGGAGCTTACATATAATTACTTGTAAGTGTGGGGTACAGAGATGAGGTAGTTGTTCAAAAATCATGTTAAGCACTATTATTGCACACAGAGTGGCAGTGTAAGTTGTCAGTGTAAGTTGTCGTTATATCGTATATTATTAATCAGATGAATTAGACATTGAATTTGAACCCTGTAAGAATCCTCGATCTAGCGGTTAGTTGATAGATAGATAGATAGATAGATAGATAGATAGATAGATAGATAGATAGATAGATAGATAGATAGATAGATAGATAGATAGATAGATAGATAGATAGATAGATAGATAGATAGATAGATAGATAGATAGATAGATAGATAGATAGATAGGTACTTTATTGATCCCCCGGGGGGGAAATTTCATTGTATAAAGTTCTCAGAAATGCAGTGTAACTACATAACATTTTGTGTTGCGTTATTTCACCGGGGTGAAAACAGTTTTCATGGGCACACAAATCCAAAATAATGTATGCATTGCGAAATCGAATGCTTATAAACCTTAATACCCAAATCGACGTGGTTATTCAATAATTATGCATAATAGTTGGTGTCCAGCTGATTAGTTAAGCCATGATATTTTCACACATCATCTGATCCAGGAAGGAATGTTTCGAATGACAGTCAAGTGAAGAACAGCTGTTGTGATAGCACAAGGGATGCAACAACAGCCCAAGTGCTGGAAAAAAAGGTGTTCACAAGGAATGTCTGGAATATTTTGGTGTCTCATTCCTTAAGCCAGTGAAGACAGTTGTGCCTGGATCCACGTTGTATCTAATATCCCAAGCTAATTTATGTTGATCATCTGTTGTTGTCTGCTTGATTTAGGGTCTTGTTAGATTTGAAAGAGAAAGCATTAATAAACAATGGCTATTGTGCGTTATTTGGTACATCATGTTTCTGCCACCTCTCTTATGACCGAAAAGAGCTTCTGGACATCAGAACAGCGATTACTCACCTCGTACAGGACAAAGATTTTTCTTTAACGAGTCGGACGCAAAGGATTTACTTCAGACACCGGACAAGGCCCAAATCCCAGTCATTCACATGAAGAAGAGACAGAGATATAGGGGTCGTAGGTCGGGGTGCCTTAGAGGAATCCATCTGTGAGTGGGTTACCCGCCTCTACCATCAGTCCTATTAGCCAACATGAAATCATTGGATAATAAACTGGATGAGCTCCGATCAAGACTGTCCTAACAACGGGACATTAAATACTGTAATATATTATGTTTCACCGAGTCGTGGCTGAAAAATGACATAGATAACATACAGCTGGCTGGGTTTTCCGTGCATCAGCAAGATAGAACAGATGCCTCCGGTAAGACAAGAGGTGGCGGTCTGTGTCTATTTGTCAATAACAGCTGGTGCATGAAATCTAAAACTAACAAAGTCTCGAGGTTTTGCTCGCCTGAGGAAGAGTATCACATGACAATCTGTAGACCACACTATTTTCCACCACAATGCGATGATGGCACTAAGACCACACTCAACGAGCTGCATAAGGCCATAAGAAAACAAGAAAATGCTCATCCAGAGGCAGCGTTCCTAGTGGCCGGAGACTTAATGCAATCTGTTTTTACCTAATTTCTACCAGCATGTTGCAAAAACTCTAGGCCACCTTTACTCCACACACAGAGACATGTACAAAGCTCTCCCTCGCCCTCCATTTGGTAAATCTGACCATAATTATATCCTTCTGATTACAAGCAAAAACTAAATCAGGAATTAGATGGTTAGATGATGCAGATGCTAAGCTACAGGACTGTTTTGCTAGCACAGACTGGAATATGTTCCAAGATTCTTCCAATGGCATTGAGGAGTACACCACATCAGTCACCTGCTTCATCAATAAGTGCATCGTTGATGTTGTCCCCACAGTGACCGCACGTACATACCCCAACCAGAAGCCATTGATTACAGGCATCATCCGCACTGAGCTAAAGGGTAGAGCTGCCGCTTTCAAGGAGCGGGACTCTAACCCGGACGCTTATACGAAACCTGCTATGCCCTCCGACGAACCATCAAACAGGCAAAGCGTCAATACAGGACTAATACTGAATCGTACAACACCGTCTCCGTCGCTCGTCGGATGTGGCAGGGCTTGCAAACTATTACGGACTACAAAGGGAAGCACAGCCGTGAGCTGCCCAGTGACATGAGCCTACCAGACGAGCTAAATGACTTTTATGCGTGCTTCAAGACAAGCAACACAGTAGCATGCATGAGAGCACCAGCTGTTCAGGACAACTGTGTGATCACAATCTCCATAGCCAATGTGAGTAAAACCTTCAAACAGGTCAATATTCACAAGGCCACAGGGCCAGACGGATTACCAGGACGTGTACTCTGAGCATGCGCTGAGCAAGTGGCAATGTCTTCTCTGGCATTTTTAACCTGTCCCTAACCGAGTCTGTAATACCAACATGTTTCAAGCGGACCAACATAGTCCCTGTGCCCAAGAACACCAAGGTAACCTGCCGAAATGACTACTGACCCTTAGCACTAACGTCTGTAGCCATAAAGTGCTTTGAAAGGGTGGTCATGGCTCACATCAACACCATTATCCCAGAAACCCTAGACCCAAGACCCACTCCAATTTGCATACCACCCCAACAGATTCACAGATGATCTCTAATGCACTCCACACTGCCCTTTCCCACTTGGACAAAAGGAACACCTACGTGAGTATGCTATTCATTGGCTACAGCTCAGCGTTCAACACCATAGTCCCCTCAATGTCACGGTGCGCATTAATGGGACGATACACGGAGCGCTGATGGAGTGTCATTCCTCTTTTATTTAATGAGATGTCCTCACGAAGCATTAAATAAAAGGACGGAGATGACTAATAAACAAAAAACACGATACAAACGAAACACAGTGACTCACTTGCTTTCTGGAACACGAAGCAGACAAGCAGGAACAATGATCCACACACAGGTGGAACTGTGTGGAGCTTAAATGCTATCCCCAATCAGAGACAACGCTAGACAGCTGTCTCTGATTGGGGATGGTAATCTCCCTAATGGATGTGTGAGAACTTGGTTGTGTGCCTCTCTCCTCCCCTAGGTGGGAGTAAGAGGCCTTATCACAACCAAGCCCTCACAGTACCCCCCCCCTAAGGTGCGGACTCCCGATCGCACACAAAATCCCCCCTTTCCTGAAAGACAAAAAAAAAAAAAAATGTCCAAAAACTAGGGGGGACATGGCGGGGTACTGAGGTGGTTGCTGGTGGGGGCTCCGGTTCCGGTTCCGGGCGTGGCACAGGCTGTGAGAGTAGCTTCCCTCCTACCTCTCCGTTGCACGCCCGGTCCGGTCCGGACCCCGGCGCAGTGGTTCCCCCCTCAGTACTCCCGCCAGTCACCAAGTCCTGTCTGGACCCTGGTGCGGGAGCCCTCGACCCTGGAGAGGGGCTGACAACCGGCCCCGGACTGGGCACCGGTGGAGCGGACTGCTCCGGCACTGGAGCGACGCAGATGACCGGCCCCGGACTGGGCACCGGTGGAGCGGACTGCTCCGTCTCTGGAGCGACGTAGACGACCGGCCCCGGACTGGGCACCGGTGGAGCGGATTGCTCCGGCACTGGAGCGACGCAGACGACCGGCCCCGGACTGGGCACCGGTGGAGCGGACTGCTCCGTCACTGGAGCGACGTAGACGACCGGCCCCGGACTGGGCACCGGTGGAGCGGACTGCTCCGGCACTGGAGCGGCGCAGACGACCGGCCCCGGACTGGGCATCGGTGGAGCGGACTGCTCCGGCACTGGAGCGGCGCAGACGACCGGCCCCGGACTGGGCACCGGTGGAGGAGGCTCCAGGCCTTGAGCTCTGGCTGGAGGCTCCGGGACGCTGAACTTCGCTGGAGGTGGCGTGGCGCTGACCTTCGCTGGAGGTGGCGTGGCGCTGACCTTCGCTGGAGGTGGCGTGGCGCTGACCTTCGCTGGAGGTGGCGTGGCGCTGACCTTCGCTGGAGGTGGCGTGGCGCTGACCCTTGCTGGAGGTGGCGTGGCGCTGACCTTCGCTGGAGGTGGCGTGGCGCTGACCCTCGCTGGAGGTGGCGTGGCGCTGACCTTCACTGGAGGCCTCGGGCTGCTGACCTTCACTGGAGGCCTCGGGCTGCTGACCTTCACTGGAGGCCTCGGGCTGCTGACCTTCACTGGAGGCCTCGGACTGCTGACCTTCACTGGAGGCCTCGGGCTGCTGACCTTCACTGGAGGCCTCGGGCTGCTGACCTTCACTGGAGGTCTCGGGCTGCTGACCTTCTCCGGAGGTCTCGGGCTGCTGACCTTCTCCGGAGGTCTCGGGCTGCTGACCTTCACAGGAGGCCTCAGGCTGCTGACCTTCACAGGAGGCCTCAGGCTGCTGACCTTTACAGGAGACCTCAGGCTACTGACCGTCACAGGAGGCCTCGGGCTGCTGACCTTCTCCGGAGACCTCAGGCTGGATGCCGTGCCCACCCTGGGCACCGACGCAGAGGTGGTCTTCAGCCCTGCAGCTGGTCTGGCTGTCGGCCCCAGACTGGGCACCGACACGCTATGGAGCTCCTGCTCCACAGCGGGACTGAACGTCGTGCCCACCCTGGGCACCGACGCAGAGATGGTTTCCAGCCCTCTGGTGGGGCTGGCTGTCGGCCCCAGACTGGGCACCGACGTGCTATGGAGCTCCAGCTCCACAGCTGGACTGAACGTCGTGCTCACCCT
The DNA here is from genome assembly GCA_023634145.1 of Thymallus thymallus. Taxonomy (NCBI): domain Eukaryota; kingdom Metazoa; phylum Chordata; class Actinopteri; order Salmoniformes; family Salmonidae; genus Thymallus; species Thymallus thymallus. The sequence continues at coordinate 16,682,624 of CM042410.1, read as the reverse complement.
GGGCACCGACGCAGAGATGGTTTCCAGCCCTCTGGTGGGGCTGGCTGTCGGCCCCAGACTGGGCACCGACGTGCTATGGAGCTCCAGCTCCACAGCGGGACTGAACGTCGTGCCCACCCTGGGCACCGACGCAGAGATGGTTTCCAGCCCTGTGGTTGGGCTGGCTGTCGGCCCCAGACTGGGCACCGACGCGCTATGGAGCTCCTGCTCCACAGCGGGGCTGAACGTCGTGCCCACCCTGGGCACCGACGCAGAGATGGTTTTCAGCCCTGTAGTTGGGCTGGCTGTCGGCCCCAGACTGGGCACCGACACGCTATGAAGCTCCTGCTCCACAGCGGGGCTGAACGTCGTGCCCACCCTGGGCACCGACGCAGAGAGGGTTTCCAGCCCTGTGGTTGGGCTGGCTGTCGGCCCCAGACTGGGCACCGACGCGCTATGGAGCTCCTGCTCCACAGCGGGGCTGAACGTCGTGCCCACTCTGGGCACCGACGCAGAGATGGTCTCCAACCACAGAGCTGTGCTGGCGACCGTCGTTGTAGCCTCCGTGCGAGGAGTAGGCACGGGGCGTACAGGACTGGGGAAATGCACCAGTGATCTGATGCGAGGCGCTGGCACGGGTCGCGCCGGGCTGGGGAAACGCACTGTTGGGTTGTTGCGTTTAGCTGGCACGGATCGCGCCGGGCTGGGGAAACGCACTGTTGGGTTGTTGCGTTTAGCTGGCACGGGTCGCGCCGGGCTGGGAAAACGCACCGTTTGGCTGGTGCGCGGAGCAGGCGCGGGCCGTACCGGGCTGGGGAAACGCACCGTTGGCTGGGTGCGTTTAGCTGGTACGGGTCGCACCGGGCTAGTGTTGCGCACCGATGGTTTGGTGCGCTGAGTCGGTCTCCTCCTCCTCCGACTCTGGACCGGCGCTGGAGGCACCGGACTGGGAACTGGCGCTGGAGCACGACTGTCCCTGTCGTGCCTACTCCACCGCCAATCCCCATCCTGTGAGGGTTCTTCCGGGAACCCCCACGAGTGAGGGAACAGAAGCACATCGTCGTCGTCTTCCTCCGACTCCTCTATGTACTCCCGCTCCCATGGCTGTAGGGGCTCCTCCTGGAACCCCCACGAGTGCAGTGGTCGGGGCTCTTCTCCCTCGATCCCCGACCACCCCCATAGCCCCCCCCCAAAATCAGTTTGAGGGGTTTTCTGGGCTCCAGGCTGGTCCTCAACTCTAGCCCGGTGACGTGTCCTCCGTCTCCGGCGCCTAGGCTGCTCCGGACCCCAGCCTTCCTCCACCGAGCGATAATAAGAGTGTTCCTCCTCGGTAATTTTTCCCATACCGAGGAGGATATCTCCTAAAGTTATCCCCCGTTGCGTCCCAGGGTGGTGGATCATTCTGTCACGGTGCGCATTAATGGGACGATACACGGAGCGCTGATGGAGTGTCATTCCTCTTTTATTTAATGAGATGTCCTCACGAAGCATTAAATAAAAGGACGGAGATGACTAATAAACAAAAAACACGATACAAACGAAACACAGTGACTCACTTGCTTTCTGGAACACGAAGCAGACAAGCAGGAACAATGATCCACACACAGGTGGAACTGTGTGGAGCTTAAATGCTATCCCCAATCAGAGACAACGGTAATGGTAATCTCCCTAATGGATGTGTGAGAACTTGGTTGTGTGCCTCTCTCCTCCCCTAGGTGGGAGTAAGAGGCCTTATCACAACCAAGCCCTCACACTCAAAGCTCGATAACTTACCTAAGGACCCTGGGACTAAACACCTCCCTTTGCAACTGGATACTGGACTTCCTGACGGGCCGCCCCCAGGTGATAACAACACATCTGCCACCTGATCCTCATGATGATCCTGATCCTCCCTCAGGGGAGCGTGCTCAGTCCCCTCCTGTACTCCCTGTTCATTTTGTCCATTAAATAACATCAAATAGATCAGTAATACAGTGTATACATTGTTAATGTTGTAAATGACTATTGTAGCTGTAAACGGCAGATTTTTTATGGAATATCTACATAGGCGTACAGAGGCCCATTATCAGAAACCATCACTCCTATGTTCCAATGGCACATTGTGTTAGCTAATCCAAGTTAATCGTTTTAAAAGGCTAATTGATCATTAGAAAACCCTTTTGCAATTATGTTAGCACAGCTGAAAACTGTTGTGCTGATTAGGAGAAGCAATACAACTGGCCTTCTTTAGACTAGTTGAGTATCTAGAGCATCAACATTTATGGGTTCGATTACAAGCTCAAAATGGCCAGAAACAAAGAACTTTCTTCTGAAACTCATCAGTCTATTCTTGTTCCGAGAAATGAAGGCTATTCCATGTGAGAAATAGCCAAGAAACTGAAGATGTCGTACAACGCTGTTGGAGGCCCGCAAAACAGCAGTCTCAACGTCAACAGTGATCTGGTAATAAAATAAAATGAAAAATAAATGTTTTTTTTCCATGTTAGACCTGCACTTTTAAACAATAAAAGGGGCTTGAAGTAGCCTACTTGAATTTGCAGCTCAGAAATTGAAAACCAGACATTTTGTCAGTTTGTTATTTTAATTATTGTAGCCAATTGTTCTCAGTAAAAACTCAGTAAAATCGCTCTTCTTTCATCCAATCTATTTAGTCAGGCAATGTCCACATTATTCTCACATATTTTAGAATGTAATACTATTTGAATATCAATGCATTGGCCTAAAGTTTCTTATTTTTCTTAAAGTGGTAATGGCCTGCTTTTTTATTTTACAATTATTGCATGCTTTTTTGGGGCAGGGGGTGTTGTATTATGCCCTATATGTACAATCATATACATTATACAATTGTACAACATTGACGTCCTTGAAAATTTCAATTAAGTGCTTGAAGAAGTGCCCGAAAGTCCTTGAATTTGACTTGTCAATGTCTGTATGATCCCTGCTTAAAGGATGTACAGTATAGTCCTAGCCTATGTTGTATACTCACTTTTAGTTCTCTAAGTACATAGTGCACAGATAATGCACTTCTTCACTTAAGTTTTCATGTACCGAATAAAAATCCAAGGTTCAATGTGTCCATCACATTTTCAACACTTTTTTTTCTTTTGCGTTGAATAGCAAATGTGCTTACTCTGGTCTTGGCACTTGCTCTCTAGCCAACAGCTTGCAGATACAGTGCGGGTAGGCTGTGCTGGTAGGCTAGTCTACATGCTGAGATTATTATGGATAAGAGCAAGAATATTTGTATTTGTCAAACGGCAGTCAAAGATCAATCATCATATCACCAGAATATGACCCTCGATATTTACTGGAATGGAACATATAGATCACCATGCACTTTCACCACCCTGTGAAGTTCACCATAACTTATTTCATCTGTAGGCTGTTAAACTGCAATGCTTCCCGAGTCATAGTGGGAGGACCACACACCATATGAAGTTTACTTGGATATTAAGGTTATTGTACATCCATTATTGTGCATAAAGTTGTTTCCACCACCATTTCTTGCATAATTAAAATTACAGACACAAAAAGTTCCCATCATGTCCAATGAACAAATGATGTGTTGGCATGTATAGAATTCTGCTGAAACTACATGCTTCCATCACAGCTGTTGTGATTTTTTTATTCCGGTACGACTTAACTAGCATAAAAACTGTGGATGGAAACATGGTTTATGAGAGCCTTTAAAGAGAGGCTTGTAGCCAATATGACTGTTGAGTAGTAGTAGTATCAGAAGAAAGCCCCATAATTACTCATCAGAAGTCTGGCACACTCTTTTCACACTCTCCATAATCCCAGGTTTACAGAATTTCCTCTATAGAAAACTCTGCAATCGCAGTAGATCCCAGTGGAGATATTGATACTCATGAAGATACCCTGAATGCTGACTGTACAATGGCCTGGAACAATGGACACAAAAACATACTGAGGGAGACTGTCTGTAGAAAGACTAATAAGACCATCCATGAGATGATTTTATGTAGCCTAAAGACATTATTATTTAATACACTAAACATTTGCTCTTCTTTTTTATAGACATATGAGTACTGTCCAAAATGTCAATGCTGTTTTTAAACTTTTGCATAAAGTATGTATTTATAAACTAAGGAGCGAGAGCTATGCCTACTTGCCTCATCAGAACTTTGTATTTCCTCTCATACAGTAAGCCTCTATTTTAACAAACCTAAGGCAATGGTAAATCTTAGCGCTGGCGGTAGGGCTATAGGTTTGGGGTGTGTCAGAAATATTATTACTGCAGGAATTATGAGCCCAATAGCTGGCGGTAGTCGCAAAATAATTAACTCATTAATTAATTATAGGTATGAGGAGGGCTTGGCCACTTTTCATAGCTTAATCCTGCGTGCCATTGTCTCAAGTTCTGTGGGTTATCGACCGTCTTTGTGTTCTCAACAACTCCAATTCGGCTGGGGGCACCAAGTATTCTCTTCCTAGTCCATTGTGGATTGATACAGTTTATTAAATAGCTTAGGCTACAGTAACGAATAATAGCAACATAAAAAATAAAAAAAACATCCAGTGTTTGCTCAATATGTTTTGAGCGTTGACAGTCAACATTGTTGAAATTGGCTTGAACGAGTATGGGCCTTTACATATCTCACTTCTCTTCAAATAAAAAATACCAGGCTCCTCGTAAATTGTATTGTATGTGTGAGGCACATTCTCAGTAAGCAAGATATAGCCTAGGCCTACCGTCGATATGGTTTTCAGGGCTGTACCTACAGTGGGGAGAACAAGTATTTGATACACTGCCGATTTTGCAGGTTTTCCCACTTACAAAGCATGTAGAAGTCTGTAATTTTTATCATAGGTACTCTTCAACTGTGAGTGACGGAATCTAAAACAAAAATCCAGAAAATCACATTGTATGATTTTTAAGTAATTAATTTTCATTTTATTGCATGACATAAGTATTTGATACATCAGAAAAGCAGAACTTAATATTTGGTAGAGAAACCATTGTTTGCAATTACAGAGATCATACGTTTCCTGTAGTTCTTGACCAGGTTTGCACACACTGCAGCAGGGATTTTGGCCCACTCCTCCATACAGACCTTCTCCAGATCCTTCAGGTTTCGGGGCTGTCGCTGGGCAATACGGACTTTCAGCTCCCTCCAAAGATTTTCTATTGGGTTCAGGTCTGGAGACTGGCTAGGCCACTCCAGGACCTTGAGATGCTTCTTACGGAGCCACTCCTTAGTTGCCCTGGCTGTGTGTTTCGGGTCGTTGTCATGCTGGAAGACCCAGCCACGACCCATCTTCAATGCTCTTACTGAGGGAAGGAGGTTGTTGGCCAAGATCTCGCGATACATGGCCCCATCCATCCTCCCCTCAATACGGTGCAGTCGTCCTGTCCCCTTTGCAGAAAAGCATCCCCAAAGAATGATGTTTCCACCTCCATGCTTCACGGTTGGGATGGTGTTCTTGGGGTTGTACTCATCCTTCTTCTTCCTCCAAACACGGCGAGTGGAGTTTAGACCAAAAAGCTCTATTTTTGTCTCATCAGACCACATGATCTTCTCCCATTCCTCGTCTGGATCATCCAGATGGTCATTGGCAAACTTCAGACGGGCCTGGACATGCGCTGGCTTGAGCAGGGGGACCTTGCGTGCGCTGCAGGATTTTAATCCATGACGGCACAGTGTGTTACTAATGGTTTTCTTTGAGACTGTGGTCCCAGCTCTCTTCAGGTCATTGACCAGGTCCTGCCGTGTAGTTCTGGGCTGATCCCTCACCTTCCTCATGATCATTGATGCCCCACGAGGTGAGATCTTGCATGGTGCCCCAGACCAAGGGAGATTGACCATCATCTTGAACTTCTTCCATTTTCTAATAATTGCGCCAACAGTTGTTGCCTTCTCACCAAGCTGCTTGCCTATTGTCCTGTAGCCCATCCCAGCCTTGTGCAGGTCTACAATTTTATCCCTGATGTCCTTACACAGCTGTTTGATTGAGTGTGTGGAGTCTGTTTGATTGAGTGTGTGGACAGGTGTCTTTTATACAGGTAACGAGTTCAAACAGGTGCAGTTAATACAGGTAATGAGTGGAGAACAGGAGGGCTTCTTAAAGAAAAAATAACAGGTCTGTGAGAGACGGAATTCTTACTGGTTGGTAGGTGATCAAATACTTATGTCATGCAATAAAATGCAAATTAATTATTAAAAAATTACAGACCTCTACATGCTTTTTAAGTAGGAAAACCTGCAAAATCGGCAGTGTATCAAATACTTGTTCTCCCCACTGTACATATAAGAACACAGACCTCTGTAAATTTGTTTATTATTATTTAGATTTTTTGGATGAACTTGTTGTGCTCTCAACTTACTGTTGAGAGTTAGAATACACAAGGTGCAATTTCAAAACTTGGCTGTGCATCAGTAGTTTTCCTCTTTTTATCTGTCACTCACTGACACTCAGTCATTGGCATCATGGGACTGAATAATTAGAAAATGTTTGGAGGAGCGAGTCTTTGGTAACCGGACAAGAAGCACTCTTTGGAAATGGGAATTTATACAAGCCGAATGGAGTAGCCTATGCAATGCAGGTAGGCCTATGTGAACGTGAATAATGGCAAAGAATCTCTTTATGGATGTCAGGCTCTGGCCATAGAGAAGCCTTTTGCTTCTCTATGTGGCCATGGTCAGAGTCTGACAGTTCTATGTGTTCTAATTCTGTGTAGAGTTTTTGTGTTGGATCCCTAATTAGAGGCAGCTGCTATGCATTGTCTCTAATTAGGGATCCTACTTATGTTTGTATGTCCCACACCAATGTGTGGTTCAATATTCTACATGTTCGAGAAAGTAAGTGTGTTTACGTTTCATTTGTATCGTTGTTCATTTGTTTAGTTCATCATTGAGTTGATTTATATCATTAAAGTGATGTCGAACAATTACTGCGCTGCGTCTTGGTCTGTCCAAACACCCACTCGTGACAATGGATTGGCTACTTGGCTAATGCATGGCCAGGATGAGGAAGACACCAGCTGTGTTTCCAAATGGGATTGCCACCGGATCATCTCTTGTTTCATGATGGGCATATAGCTGAGCTTTTACGCACATCCGAAATAATAACAGGAGCTGGCTAAAATAATGTACAATAGCCTACATAGATTAAAAGGGGATTCTCCCGAACTATCTATTAATAAAGCTTTTGTGATTAAGATGAATTTCAAAGCGGTTTCATGTGTCAAACCCTTAATGATAGTCTTGACTAGGACTACTTGGAGAATGCATTAAGGAAGAACAAAAAAATACATACGTGTTTTAGGTTTCTATATGCAAGGTTTACAGGCACAAAAAACACAGCTCTCGAGCATATAGGCTTCCGTTGTAAAAAATCCATGCCATAACCAACCACTTTACTGTAGTGGTAATATTTGATATATAACCATTTATATATACTGAATGTACAAAACACACTCTTTCCATGATGGCAAAAAGGGTGCAACTCAACATTTTTTGTACACTGAGTGTATATATACACCTCACCTGCGACCCGTAATGAGACTATGCATATTAAAATGTTTATCTGACTCCATTTAACATTATAGTAAAACATGTGCAATCAAATATTATGCATTGAGCTGACTAAAATCAAGGAATGGTCTTGAGAAGCCAATATCAAAGCAAGTCTTAGTTAATAACTTTGTAAAATGATTTGGATTCACATATAAGGCATAAAGCTTAAGTTACAGGGCAATACTGACATTAACAATGCATCATTCTGGACATAGAGATCCTAAGGTTAAGTTACAAGACAAAGCAGGAAGTAATCAGACCTACTCAGGCCATGGGCAGCTTACAAAATAAGCATTTCCATACAACATTATTCCATGGGAATAGGGAATAGGCAGAAGCAAGGCATTTCTTTACTCTTTCAAATCTAAACCATTTGCCAATCAAACGATACCAAGTTGCAGTAAACGGATCACCCAGGCCACATCTCCACAGGATGTCACAGCATCTAAAGGCTTGTGTGGGGGATGAGACCAGTGTAAATAAGGCAGAATTCCTAAAGACAATAAACCTCCTTTGCATAAAGTAATTTAGAGTTCACCCTGTACAAATACAAGTTACTACAGAGATCATGCATCAATATAGATGGCATCCGAGTCCTCCTTGGAGGACAAGTTTTAGATAAATACCAAAAAGGGATGCAATAGCATCTGTTACACTTACAGGCATTGGTTTTCCATTTATATTTAGAGGTTGGAGAATGGAGATTAGCACGTGGGGCTCATCGATTGGTGTCACCTCGTTAATCAGTATGTGTTATACCTGTACTGGCTTGTCCATCTCGTTAGTCTGAAGGTGTTACACCTGTGCTGGTCCAGGTGATATTTAATAGTGGATGGCCCAGTGCTGCAGTTGTCTTGAGAGATGTGGAGTGTTAACACCTTTAGTTGTCTCTCGCTATTTCATTTATAGATTTTTTTTTTTCCTGTTTTCGTTTTGCTCCACTTTTTGGTTTGCTTCCTGTCTTTAAGTTTGGTGTGGGTTTTTCTTTTGTTTGCTTCTTCTTGGGCAAATTTTGTGGACGCTCATGTTGGGTGTCATTTAGGTCCCAGTTGTTGTTGCTAGTCCAAATTTCAGTGGACACCCCTGTGAGTGTCTTTCAGAACCCCACCTAAAAACCCCTCTGTTTTGTTTTGGTTGTTGTCATTGACTCTTTGTTAGTTCCCCCTTCTGTTTGAGTGACAATTTTGTTTTTTGTGCTAAGAAACATAACACATCACTAGCACACATTACAATAGTCAGTCCACTAGTTACTGTAACAGAGAGAAAAAAATGTGGACCCTCAAAGGGGGGAAGGTCATACTGGCCCAAAAATCAAGGAGGGAAGGTCATACTGGCCCATAAATCAAGGAGGGAAGGTCATACTGGCCCATAAATCAAGGAGGGAAGATCATACTGGCCCATAAATCAAGGGGGGAAGGTCATACTGGCCCATAAATCAAGGGGGGAAGGTCATACTGGCCCATAAATCAAGGGGGAAGGTCATACTGGCCCATAAATCATTGTCCTTTGTGTCTTCCTTATGTTCCTGGGCCATTTGCCATGCAGCCCCACATGACAGTGAGCACATATATTATGGCTGAGCCTACATTACCGTTAAGACCAGCTTTCGGTTGGTCTTAAATATCCCCACCAACACATACAGTAATTGCCACTTTGGCGCATGTTTTAAGGACACACCTTAGATATTGCCACCCCTCCCAACAGTTTAAGGAGCTCATACAAGACCGGTACGTTATTAATCCTGGCGCTAGGGGTTTGAAAATAGAAAAGTGACGGCTTTACAGGTCAAATTTTGCAAATGAGCGTAAGTTTGACCATTGCTTTGGCTTAACGCCAGCTGGAAATAGAGCCCCCTGTGGCAGTGCTGTGGTTGAAAACATGGAGCCTGGAGGTCCCGCTGCTGGCGCACTCTGACGAACACATTCCATTAATTATCTTTATAATTTATAAGCCAGGAACTGTTTCATGTACTGTGACAGATTGTTATAATAAAGATGGAGCACAGTGGACGGAGCTGCACTGGAAAGCCTGTTTCATTAAAACAATGAAGGCTCTTCTCCATTACCACGGTAACAGCCACTTCAAAGCAGGCTTCAGGAACTTTTAAATAATAAACTATTAGCTGCTGTTCCCAAACTTATTTCTCCTCAATCTGTCAACCACAGAGTGTTTTGCCAGAGATACAATGGGCTGTGAGCAGAATGTAAAGAAATTGGGCTGTGAATGTACAGAAGTTCCTCAAGTAATGGTTAGGCTTTTGAGACCTGATGCCGCTTGACATTTTCTTGTCTCAGCACAGTTACACCACGTGTGGTTTAGTGACTAACAGGACCTTTGAAGGGTAAAGAGCCCATTTTGACTATGGATAAAGTTCCTTTGGAAATCTGCCTTGACTGGAATCACTTTCATACTTTCATCACATTTGCATTATCATCATACTCAGATGTGGCAAAATGAGACTAGATTTCTATTTACTTATTTTAAACACATGGTGCATGGATATTTGTTGGCCATGCTGCTGTTAGTGGTACACATTGTCCACACTACATGATCTATTCGAGAGTATCTCTGTTCACTGAAACTTTAGACAAAGAATTAGTACAATCTGTAAATAAAGTAGATTTTAGAGCATGCTTTGATCCCTGCTGGGTCTAGTAATAAAGACCACTCAGCCCACCTCCACAACCTGATGAGCCAGCGTCTCGATTAAGCCCTATAACAGAGCCACTATAACAAACACTGCTGAGGCGTGCCTCTTCCATCTCCTCTTGGCTTCATGGCCAGTGTTGTCACTGGACTGAAAGATAACCAGCTTTACTAAGCCTGTCCTGGCTTTATGTGGATGTCAAAGTATCCATGCAGGGGCCATGACACATCCGTGGGAGCCATTGTAGTGCGCAAAATAACCCTGCTTCAGTAGCTAACTGCCTCGAAGAGGGAGAGCTTACACTCCTCAGCTTCTCTGCAAGAGCTGGGCCACATGTCGGGTGTACAGTATATGCCTTCAGGAGCAAAATAGAGACATATCAGAGTCTCTCAGACATTCACATGAACATTTTAGGTTTCCCATGCCCTCAATGTCTGTTTAACTATATATGGAAGCTTCCAAGGAGTTGAGGTTGGCACTTAATGATCCCGTCCAGACGGTACAGTGAAGACCCCCTACTCATCTATCACCACTCTTATTGCGTTAAACTCAGGTTGTGGGTGTCAACCAAGGCAGCTCTCTGTCACTTCATCTCATTCCATTGTCACAGCCACAAGCCGGCCACCAGGGTTATTTTATCCTTGGCAAAAGCAGCAGAAAAAAAGTAATTTCACATTGGAAATGACTGGAAATGACTTATATCACCAATAGTTTTATCATACTTATCTTAAATAACTGCTTTGTTATATTGGCTACACTGTGGACAAGTAGAACATATTAGGCTCTAGGTCCCATCATTCAAACAGAATAAATCTAGCTGTATGCATTCATTCATTACATTGAAGAATGGTGTCCAATAATCACATATTAGCCATTCTATTGAAGATTTTACTACCTAGCTTCCACTTGCTATGGAAATAATATTTAGTTTACAGCCTAGTCTCCAAGGTTCATATGTTCCCAGCCTTGAGCTTCATTACCTGCTGCTCTACCTACATATCCAATAATACCACTATAATGTATTCAGGTGCTGGGAATAAGAATACGAGAGCAGCTCATCTCCTCCCCAACAGTTGTAAGTTAACTAATGGTCCAAACCTTCTCAGATGCAATAGCAGAGATACTTTTAGTTAGAGCTGAGATGCAGATATACTTTTAGTTAGAGCTGAGATGCAGATATACGTTTAGTTAGAGCTGAGATGTAGATATACTTTTAGTTAGAGCTGAGATGCAGAGATACTTTTAGTTAGAGCTGAGATGGTTTCTCTAAGGATAATATAAAGCATGTGATCATTCAGAATACTGATTGGGGATTCAGGCAGAATGAGAAGAAACAATGACATACAATGCCATTTGCTGTAGATTTGCAATGTACTGGAAGTGGTACTGTAGGCCTCCCCTGAGCTAGGCTGACCCTTATGTCTTGCAATAAATATTTAAACGTTTGGCAGAAAAGGTCAGTTTTAAAGCGTGACTGAAATATGATTTAAATAAAATCTCTAAAGTACAGTGACACCACCAAAGCTCCCCCTTGATCCTGAGTTAAAGAATGGAGTGTCACAAATATTGAATTAATCTATCAATTCAAAATGTAGTAATTAATTGACTCGTATTTTCTATGTATTTAGAAACTATGCATAACAATCAGTTGATTTGAACTACAGAAGGATAGGTTGTGGTCATTTTAAGTGGGTGGAGACATAAATCTATGTTAAATTGGCATCTTCCCTGGACCCAACTTGAATTAAACCAATTGAAGGCTTTAGGTACACAGTATTCACTCAAATGAATCCATACTCCACCTACCTATGTATGCTTCTTGTTTCTCATTTGCAGAGAGCTCTCTGGGTATTGAAACACCAACTATCAGTCTGATAAATCAAATGTCCCTTGCAGTACAGTCCATGTATGGAATGTATCAATGAAGTTAATTGGATTTACTGCATTTAAGCCCAAATTACATCTACAATTTAGATTCTAGAAAGGTGTGTTAAACTCTCAGGTCAGATACATGATCCATCTGCTGGATAATAAAAATAAAAAAGAACATCCAAACGGATTGTTCTTGGTCCTTTCACTGTCCTCATGAACATTCAGTGGCTAGCCTCAGCCACTGAGTTCTCTGAGGGGGAACACAGGTGGATAAGGATCTGTACATTAAACACAAATTAATAAACGTGTAGCATGACTGTCTCCAGGGCCCTATACCCCAGGTCAACTCTGCCCGAGGACAAAACAACTGAAAACGTCATACTGGAGTGTGCAGAGGAAAATGCAAAACGAAGTTTCATCCCACCTGGTAAACATGCACTGCTATACAACATGGAGGGGGCGAGATTTGTTCAAGTTAGATTCCCTGGCACTTATTGGCCTGAATTCTATTTTATGAACCTGAATGCTTCTCTCAAATGGCATTGCATTGAGTGGTTAAGATGTCACACAATAATCTGTTGGAGGGATTGTGTCCCTTTTGTCATGATACTGTTCAATCCATCACTTGGGATGTGTTGTATGTCCAGTATGCAAGGAATATGATACCAAGCCAGAAAGATACTTCACAATGATTTAAAAGCTGCAGATTTGCATTGTAACTCGCTTACCCTTGAGCCATGTTTGATTCACGAGTGATTTTAATTTATTGGACAAAATAATACATTTGGGCTTCAAGGGCACTGGGAAACTGCCTTGATTAATTCATAATTGGTATTTTTTCCCTCAGTGTCACCTTGCATCATTCTGAAAACAGTGAACACCTATCAACTTTTTGTTCAAAGGAATGAATAATACATACTAGACTGAATGTGGAGGATACTTTATGGGTGTAATGGGAAATTATTTGATACATTATTTTCCTGTATTTGAGTCTATAATTATCTGTTGCAACTAATTACTGATGTTCCTAACTTAACTGCCAATATCAAATGTCTGCCAGTGTCGATTGTTATGGTTAAAGTTTGACTCCAGACTGAGCCGAGGACACACTTATATCTGTGACACTGTGTGATTCTATAGCAGCTGATGTTGTGACTTCCTACAAGCCTTTCAGGCTGGTGTTTACAGAACCTTCTGTGCTGTGAGATTAATATATTTTCTCTGCTTCTGTTCTGGAGGTGTCTCCCTGTTGCAACTTTTAATGCAGCAGATAGATTATTGATATTATCAACGACAACGACTCTTTACAGTGCGTTACCATTGCATATAATAACATTGACATTTACAGTACAGTACAACATTGTCTAACTTGCTTTAAATAACACTGGTAGTTTCATAATTGGATTGCTGACCTCAATTACCAGCATTTATATAAGATTCAATGCAAAATCAAAAATCATCTTTCAAGAGGATTTCAGGAGAACCAGTAACTCCCATGCTGTTAGATTCCATCTTATTTCAGTGAGTGTATTAAGACAGATGGGGAGAGGAAGAGAGAGACTGTGCTCCATTACTTTTCATTAGCTAACAGAAAACAAAGGGCAGGGGCTTTTGAAAGGGATATTTGCAGTGCTATGATTAAGAGACCTAAGACTTCAGTTGACTAATTAATGAGGCTTATAATTAAGTGAAGATGTTCTAAACAAAAATGTAATTGACCTCCCTCTCGACCATATTATATCAGTTTACTTTATTATACCAAATGTAACTATGCATGGTCTTAGTGCTTACTTAGGATTCACATCTTGCATTCAGAAAGTATTTATAACCCTTAACTTATTCCACATTACAACCTGAATTAAACATTTATTAAATAGATTTTTTTCTCTCAACCATCTACACACAATACCCCATAATTATTGAGTATAACCTACTATGTCAAATATGACATAAACCTGTGCTTTATAAAGTGTGGCATATTTTAATAGTTGTTAATTTAACCTTTATTTAACTAGGCAAGTTAAATAAAGGTTGACGGCCTACCTGCAGGGTTAGCCCCTGGAGCAAATTAGGGTTAAGTGCCTTGCTCAAGGACACATCGACAGGTTTTTTCACCTTGTCAGCTCGGGTATTCGAAACAGCAACCTTTCAGGTTACTGGCCAAACGCTCTAACCGTTAGGCTACCTGCCGCCCATAAGCAATGCTAAATTGATGCTTCACAAAGCACGTATAAACTTTGTCCTGCATCTTGGTAGAGCATTGCAATGCTAGGACAGTGGGTTCGATTCCCGGGACCACCCATACGTAAAAATGGATGCACGTATGACTTTGAGCCACATTTTAAAGGGTTTTTCTTTATTTGCACTATTTTGTACATTGTAGAATAAAAGTGAAGACATCAAAACTATGACATAACACATATAGAATCATGTAGTAACCAAAAAAGTATTAAACAAATCAAAATATATTTTATATTTGAGATTCTTCAAATAGCCTTGATGACAGCTTTGCACACTCTTGGCATTCTCTCAACCAGCTTCACCTTGAATGCTTTTCCATCAGTCTTGAAGGAGTTCCCACATATGCTGAGCACTTGTTGGCTGCTTTTCCTTCACTGCGGTCCAACTCATCCCAAACCATCTAAATTTGCTTGAGGTTGGAACCAAAAATCTAAAATTTGGACTCCAAATTTACACCGGTCCATTGCTCATGTTTCTGGCCCAAGCAAGTCTCTTCTTTTTTTTGCAAATAAAGAAAAACCCTTGAATGAGTAATATTCCAACTTTTGATCGGGTGTGTATATTTTTGGCCCAATTGCCTTTTCTTCCCAAATCCTGTATTCTCAGTTTTGTTTTTCCAGGTTTCAGATTTCCCTAATTTTTTTTCATTTTTTTTCTCCCAGTGTTTCTCACTTTTTAATAGAAAAACAAAAAAAAGGGGAAGACTTTTGATGTCTGGGAAAACGAAAGAAACTTAATTTGTTTTATGTAGTTGCCCTTTAATTCAGTGTACATGCCCTGCACTGTTGTTTGGTTAGTGGTGTTTCTGTAGTGCAGTAAAGCGCACATGTTTGCAAATCAAATACCCACTTTTATTTATTGTAATATTCATTTGTTTGTAGTAGTTAAGCATTAAATTAAATCCCCCTATATACAGCCACTTCTCATAGTCATGTCATGAGATTTGTAAATAAAATAGGAATATAATAATCTGAATTTAATGGAGTTTCCCATCTCCCCTTTTAGAATATTTCTGGCACAGCACAGAAATGCGCTTATCCAGATGGTGTGACAAAGGCATTTCCTTTTTCAGTCACAGACTGATCCCACGACGGTGCGCTACAGGAGGTCCTTCCTACCGGCGGCTATTAGACTATTTAATGCCTCACCGGGGTGCCGTGCCGTCGGCAACATAGACCTGGAACTGTTGGGGTGTTAGGACCTAGTTTAACAATTGTGCATCCATCCGTGAGTAACTCTGGTCCGTAATCACTCATTCACTCAGGACTTATTTATTCATTCAGGCCTGTATATACATACTCATGTACAGTTGTTATATCATATCACATGCAATATTGCAAGTAATTCTTTGACTTAACTTATGTAGTCATTCACTCAGGAATGCATATTAGTATCCTGTCAGTTGCACCTTTTCTCATTGCTTTTAGTATATGAAATGTGCAATACGTGTAGTTATCTGTAATTAAACCCTGCGTACTAAGGACTGTATTTTAAGGGAATTACTATTATTACCCCAAATTATATCATACACACATTTAGCTATTTCAGTATCTCTTCCTGTCATTTACCTGTACAGTTAATGTAACCATGCAAGTATTCACTTACCTGTAAATGTAACTGTATATTACCTGTACAGTTAATTTAACCATGCAAAATATTAACTTACCTGTTCATTTGTAATGTAATGTTCAATGTAATTGCATTGCTGGACTTTTTAAAACTTTGTGTGTTTGTATTGTTTTAAAAATGTAAAAATAAAAGGTAATGTATGGTTTAAACATGTCTTTAATGTTTATTTGTTTTAGCTGATAGTGATCATTCCCGAAGTGTTAATACATTTGTGTTTGTATCATTAAGCCTTTATGTATCTGTTATGAATTACCAAAGGTGTCTGACTCAATAGTAAGTACAGCTTCATATGATCCGAGTCTTTATGGATGTGTTATGAATGACAGAAGGTGTCTCACTTCAAACAAAGTATTACAGTACACTACATAAAGTGTCAATGAATAGTTCATTAACGTTCTGCTGATTTATGAATGTCATAATTATGGTTAAATCCTGCACATTTCCACAATGTATCTTCTTAAAATGTGATTTTAAACCTAACCCTAACAAATGAAAGGTTAATGCTTTGGTCCACCAGATCTTTCGTGAAGTGTCTGGGAACGAGATTAGGTGTAATGTGACTAACTTGACTTCACTTTAGAGAGTGTGACATCCTTCATCACAACGTCACCCTTTATAAAACACTTTTATATCATATTCAACATAAGTGTTTATGTCACATTTGACATTGGTGATTGTGTCACACAGGCCACATTTTATTTATATTTTCATTTATTTAACCTTTATTTAACTAGGCAAGTCAGTTAAGAACAAATTCTTCTTTACAATGACGGCCTACCTACAGGGTAAGCCCCTGGAGCAAATTAGGCTTAAGTGGCTTGCTCAAGGACACAGACAAGTTGTTTTTTCACCTTGTTGGCTCAGGTATTCGAACCAGCGACCTTTCGGTTTTTGCCTCAACACTCTAACCCTTTTGTAAAGCTTGACATATGGTTATAGGTGCTTTGTAACACATTTATGAAGGCTTTTGAAACCTTTTTAAGCTGAACGTAATTTAAAAAGGGACCGAATGTTATTCAATGCATTTCTATGGGCTAATAGCAATAAAGACACATTCAATGTTTCATCAAATAATTTTTTTATATATATTTTTTTTATACTTACAGGGGTCCTAAAATTCTAAATCAAAGTGCTAAATGATCTTTGGTATGACTTTCTGAAAAAAAATCAGTATGTTAGCTTAGTAGAAACCCAGTCCCTGGCCCTTAGACCTTAGAGGAGGAAAATGTCAATGTAAACAGGGTGAAGATATGGGCTGTGCTTAGCCTAGGGTAAAGGCCTGAATAAGTGATCGTAAAATGGCTTAAACACAAATTTAAGTAATTATCGTATTACATTTGTTTTAGAAAAGGTATAACCACACGTTAAATGCATTCTCTCCCTGCATTACATACCTATTCCAACAGCTAATGGAACATTTAAAAAAGTCAAATTTGAATTCCCTAACAGTTTTTGGCACTTGAGGGATTATATGCCCTGGCTGAATTCAGCAGAGAACAATGGGGCATGGGGTTCCTATGATTTTACACTCAGGTCAGGGGATGTCTGACAACCCTTATAAGTGGATTAAGTATAAGGTAGTGAAGCAGGTTGCACCAATTAAATGGCAGTTTTTCAGACACACTCCATTTTCAACTCCACTCTTCTGCAGAAGAATAGCGCACTGAGACACAATTGTTAATTGAGTGAGCTTTCTGATCATAAAGGCATTTCACTGTAGTGATATCCAATGTGCCATTACGAGAACTCAATTGGGGAGAGAACAAGGTAATAGGTCTCTGAAAAATGAGTAGTCATTAAAAACGTTCACTGCAAACGTATTTCTCAACCACAAATTGTATTCTCAGATCAGCTTCCATTGAAGGTTTCTTTGGCAGAACATTCAGCATACATTCAATTATTCAAAGGTAACTATAAAAGGAATAACTGATGCAGTGGCGATTTTAGCATGTATATCTTTGCAGTGCAAAACAAAAAGTGGAATGGATGCCAGTAAAGCCACAACACTAAACAATACATCAATTGCATACAAGCTCTTACAATATTCAATGATTACATTTCTCTAAAACAGGTTAAAGGCTACATGTGCACCACCAAGTCAGAACAGTAGGCAAAATTAAGAGGGGTAAATAGACCAAATGATTAGGGTGAGGCACATGGGCTACTAACAGCTTACTACAAAACACACTTAGTATTACTTTCTTAGCTACAGTATACATATCTCCCTGGCATATTACATAATTTATGCAGCAGCATACAATACATTTTTGGACTCATCTTGTTGTGCTGTGCTCACTTGACCAGTAAGGTGGCGCGGCGGTCCTTCGTGGGCAAAAAAACAAGGTCAAATCATGATGACGTAGCTCTAGAAAGAGGCCAGATTTACAATTCCGAGTTGGATGACCATTCAAAACGTATTTTCCCAGTAAGGGCTTGTTTATTCCCAATTTCCCAGCTGTCTTGAACTCAAGTTTTCACAGTTCTGAGTTAACAGTTGTTTTGAGTGCGGCACAAATCATGCTTCATTGACTGCATGGACAAAGTTGTCCTGTGTAGCTCAAATGGTAGAGCATGTGGATTGCAATGCAAGGGTTGTGGGTTTGATTCCCATGGGGGACCAGTATGAAAAAAAATATGAACATGTATGCATTAACTAACTGTTAGGTGCTATGGATAAGAGTGTCTACTAAAATGTAAATGTTTATCATTTGAAACTTGGAAAAGAGCCCCTTAATCCCAGATTTGGGACCACACAGCCACTCCCCTTAATAGCAGGCTAGTGATTGGTTTCCAATGCTTGCAGTTAGCCACTGTCACTGATTCCTTACAAACCGCTCATTGTTGAATTTCTATCTTGTCGTGTAATGTTTATGGCCGATGAGCACCGATACGTTTTATCTTCAATTTATTTTCATTGTTTCTCTTTATATGACAAGGATTAAAAAGGATTTGCCAGTAGATTGTCTATTTGATTCATTAAGCCTACCTGGTTAAATAAAGATGACTGTGAGCTAAGATGTTGAAAGTATTATGTTGACATGATCAGTCCAATCAAAGCTACTGTAGATATAACGTGATTTGACAATTTTTTTTGTGGCCAATGTCCTTGAGCCTTCTTGGATGGGCACTTCTAATATAACTCTAAGGCAGCATCCAAGGGACTTGAATTTTCTAGCTCTACCCTTAGACTTGGCAGTGACATAATTATTTTTTATTTAACCTTTATTTAACTAGGCAAGTCAGTTAAGAACAAATTCTTATTTCCAATGACAGCCTACACCGGCCAATCTCGGACAACGGTGGGCCAATTGTGCTTTGTCCTATGGGCCTCCCAATCACAGCCGGTTGTGATACAGTCTGGATTCAAACCAGGTTGTCTGTAATGACTCCTCTAGCACTGCAATGCAGTGTCTTAGACCACTGCACCACTTTGGACGTAGTGTCCCCATGAGTGACAGAACACTGAGCCAATCACATCACAGAACTCACTGATTTTGGATCTGCCTTACTCAAGAATACAAAAGAGACTGTTAGTATGTGGTTTTATTAACTCAATAATACAGTATATTGATGGATGCCCCCACAATTCGAAGGAATGTTCCGTAGAGCTCCGAGACAGGATTGTGTCAAGGCACTGATCTGGGGAAAGGTACCAAAAAATGTCTGCAGCATTGAAGGTCTCCAAGAACACAGTGGCCTCCATCATTCTTAAATGGAAGAAGTTTAGAACCACCAAGACTCTTCCTAGAGCTGGCCACCCAGCCAAACATTTGGGAGGTGACCAAGTACCCGATGGTCACTCTGACAGAGCTCTAGATTTCCTCTCTGGAGATGGAAGAACATTCCAGAAGGACAACCATCTCTGCAGCACTCCACCAATCAGGCCTTTATGGTAGATTGGCCAGACGGAAGCCACATTTGGAGTTTGCCAAAAGGCACCTAAAAACAACATTCTCTGGTCTGATGAAACCAAGATTGAACTCCTTAATCTTAATGCCAAGCGTCACATCTGAAGGAAACCTGGCACCATCCCTACGGTGATGCATAGTGGTGGCAGCATCATGCTGTTGGGATGTTTTTCAGCAGCAGTGACTGGGAGACTAGACAGGATCGAGGCAAAGATGAACGGAGCAAATGAAAACCTGATCCAGAGCGCTCAGGACCTCCGACTGGGGCAAAAGGTGCTTCAACAAAGTAGTGAGTAAAGGGTCTGAATATTTATGTAAATGTCATGTTTCATTTTATTATTATTATTATTTTTTTTTTTTTTGCTTTGTCATTATGGGGTAGATTGTGTGTGGAGATTAATGAAGAAAAAAACAAAAATCAATAAGGCTGTAACGTAACAAAATGTGAAAAAAGTCAAGGGGTCTGACTACTTTCCGAATGCACTGTAAAAACATTTTTGTTCTATATGTGTAATTATGGGTGGCTTTATGATGATAACTCATGATTCAGCTGTTCTGGAATCAGAGGGTTTAATTGCTGCAGATGTAGAAATTACCTTTTCATTTGGTCCATACTAGATTGATTACCTGCAGAAAGCACAGTTGTTAAAGGCAGTACAGGACCTCAGAGTTAGCTAAATCAATCAAACAACAAACTCTCATATCTATTAAAGTGCACAATTGGTAACTCCTATTATGTTATACTGTACTCCGCCTCCATTTTGTGATCTTTGTCCAGCTATTCTTCACATGTTGTTCTAGGCCCTGGCATTTCAACAAGACTCCTTTCAAAAGGTTCCCAAGGAAGCCACAATCCATTTTCCTTAGCCAGTGCTACTGTATGTTCACCTCCCCATTAATGCTCTCTCAGACTTAAATTAGAATGTCTCAAGCTCCGGCCAGGGGCTTTACAGAGAAAAAAGGAAAAACATTTTCACCACTGGACACACTGAAAAAGCTTCTGGTCATGTGAGACACGAAGGGAAAGAGTGTAAAAAGATAAAAGAAAGAGAAATCGTCGTTTTTACAGATATATTTTTATCCTGACCAAATGCTTTATTAAAAATGCATCACTGAGCTTCAGGTGCAGCCATCCATTCTCCTAAGGAAATCTATGCTGGTCCATCCCCTGCCATATTACTCCAGGAGATCTGTGTCAAATTAAGTAGCACTGGATCAATATATTTGAATGCCATTTTAACACTAAAATAGCATACAGTATATCCAAACCTGCAGATAAATAGGTTGGTGAATATTTTTTCTGGAACCCTTGCCCATTGTTCTCATGATTGTTCCTTGAATACCTGCCAACATTTTCCCGGGAAGCCCAATTCCCCCTTCTTACCACTGGCGAAATTCCCTCACAATGATCTTGAACTGTGTTATTAATACACAATGAAATTAAACACAGACTACCCCTTGCTAATCAGGAGACTCTTGGGTATGTTGTGGAGGACTGTCATTAAAATTGCTTCACGGGTCGCTTGAAAACAAAAACAACTGTAGGGATCTGGTTTATGGTCTTCCACACCTTCAGATGTCAAGGCAGTATCTTCAGTCAGATAATGGAAGACAGGCCCGTAGATCTTCATCAGGCATGTCGTCTACTCCTCCTCTGTAAGTAGGCTGGGATCATCCACTATCAAAGTGTAGCACCCGCCTAGGGGATGCTTCGGTGACTGCAAAAGCGCTAGAAAAGACCACCACTCCTCTACAGTAGTCTGGAAAAGTCCCATACGAGGGTTTTTTTCACAAGATGATAATCGTATTCATAACATGGCTAACTTTGCTAGCTAACATACATTTTGAAAAAAACTGGTTATAACTGGCTAACTAGCTAGCGTTAGCAACGTTGGGTGGTCTGATCTAGCTATCTAAACAGCTGAGCTAGCAAACAATGTAACAAAATACTCCAACAGGCTCTGTTTTTCAGGAATCACAGTAGCAAGTACCCCTGATGCACTTTTCAATTATTAGGCCAATATAATGCCCTCAATGGCTTTCATGTGTTGTGAGCTTGTCTGAGGTGTTGGACTGGACGACAGATGCTATCCATTGGAATGCTACGATTGGTTGCCTCAAATTCTGGGGCGGGGCTTAGCGAAGTGTAAATTGATGCCAGAGTTAAAATTCCAGAGAGGTGTGAAGAGATCAAACACAGTGAGGGAAGGAAATAAATCTAGATCTGAATCCCAATCATGGCCATTTTGTTTTTGTTACATTTCATGTTGTTGTTTTATTATTCCTTTTTTCCTTCTCTGTTTCTGATCAAAACATTCATGGCAAACTCAGTAATGCCAGATGGGAGACCGTTGTGTTCTCCAGACATGAAGTTGATGCACGTTGCATCAAGTGTCATGATTGCCTATTGAGTATAACATTCTCTGTCAAATATGGACACTGAAAAGAGGCATAATAGTATAGGTGCAACATGTCCTGTTATCTGTAATCTGAGGCCTTAAGGGTTCCCACTTATCCTCCTGTGTTGCCATGAGTAAATTAACAGCATGACTCTCTCTGGAACAGCTGTATATGTGCTTGGAGATGTCGTTTTCTTGTTACCCTTTTCTCTCCTGCAATGAACTACAATTTCTGTTGATTCGTAGAATGTTCTGAGAATGCATAATGTTTTTGAAGAAGTGATCCCTCAACACATCACTTAGATACCTCTCATTCATCCCATTTACAATACAAGAATATCCTCTACTAAGTAATTTTGTCAAATAATAACAATGATGTTAGGATCTTAACATGACCACGTTATTCCTTAATTTGGTTGTAATAACATTGCACAGTATAGGTGCCCATTCAACGTGAAAATTAACTTTAGGCCTATTATGTATGGCTTACTATTATCTAAATTAGTCAGTACTGTAAAATTCAAGAAGCATGCAGAATTTGCATAAGGCTTTGTTTGGATTAATGGTACTGCAGTCCAGTGCACACACATTCATGCAGTTATTGCTTACTATCAGTAAGAAGATGAGGGGAGAGAGATAAGTGTGTCTGGTCTCTTCAGTGCATTTAGTCTGATATAGTACGACAGAGACAGCGATAGAACTATGGATAGAGATTCCATGACGGTTAGCAGAGAAATATGAAAGCCAATGAAGATCTGTGATGCAGGCAAACAACCAATGCTGACAACAGGCATTGCCAAGTAATGTGTGAAGTGAGTGGGGGATCTTCCAGTGTAGCTCAGATGGTAGAGCATGGCGCACGCAATGCCAGGGTTGAGGGTTCGATTATCACAGGGGACCAGTATGAAAAAAAAGTATGCACATGTATGCACTAACTAACTGTAAGTCACTCTGGATAAGAGTGGCTGCTAAATGACTAAGTGTAAATTATCCTATAAGAGCTACTGACTGCATTGGGTCTCAATTTTCAGCATAGTGATAGAACAATGGATGAATTGTCAGCCACAACCTCATCCCACAATCATTGACTAAAAACCATGAGTAGTCTGTACTTGGCAAGTGTCACAGTCTTCAACATTGTGGAGCAACACAAGGGGAATTTACGGGGGGTGTGGCACTGTGAGAGGCATCATGGACAGTTCTCTGAAATGCAGTGTTACTGAACAGATCTACGTTCAGCACCATGGATAGTGTCATGTAATGCATTGCTACTAAACAGATTCATATTCATCATCATAGAGTTGTAATCAATGCAGTGTTGCTGACTAGATATTGGTTCAGCACCATGGATGGTTAAGTACAACACTGTGTTGCTGAATAGAGACAAGATCAGCACCATGGACAGCACAGCTCAATGCAGCACCACTCTGACCACCGACAGCACTTCTTTAGAGGATTCATAGAAGCCCACTCCTTTCTTTAGTCATAATATTGACATTATTTTGTTTTAAACATTACATTTTAGAATTTATGTTTTGTAAATTTGTAAATTTCTATAATTCTATAGAATAAACCCATCGATAACCATGTTTCTAACCACAGTTTTTATGCGAGTAAAGTCATAGCGAATATCTATTTTTAAAAACCCAGATGTGATGGAAACAATCAATGCCAACAGATCATTTGTTTGTTCGACATGGTGGGGTCTTTTTTTGTCTGTAAAATGTATTATGCGAGGAAATGGCGGTGGAAACTAATTTATGCGCAGGTATTGATATAATAACCATCATATTAAACTTGCAGTCATGAGATTATATGGTATGTGGTCCTCCCACTACGACTTGGGAAACCATGCAGTTTATTAGGCTACAGATTAAATAAGTTATGAAGAACTACACAGGGTGGTGAAAATGCATAGTGACGAACTTGATTCTCCCTTCCAATAAATATTGAGGGTCTTATTCTGGTGACATGATGATCGATGCTTGACGGCTGTTTGACAAACATAATAATCTCATCATGATCATCCAGTGTGTATCACTACCTGCCGTGATTGGAAGTCCCATAGGGCGGTGCACAATTGGCCCTGCATCGTCCGAGTTTGGCCGGTGCAGGCCATCATTGTAAATAAGAATTTGTTCTTAACTGATTTGCCTAGTTAAATAAAATATAACAAATAATGTAGACTAGATTAACCGCACAGCGTACCCACGCTGTATTTGTGAGCTGTTGGCTAGAGCGCACGTGCCAAGACCAGAGTAGGCACATTTGTTATTTAACGCAACCGTTTTTGTGAGAGTTGAAAATGCGATGGAAACACAATGAACTTTAGATTTTTATTCTGCTCATAAAAATGTAAGTGATAAAGAAAATGTTGTGTGCACTACGTCATCACACATTGATCTTTATCCGCAACAAGTCAATTTGATTGAAACCCACCACTGGTGGGAACATTTGAATATTTTCTTTATGCTGATGTTTGAATATTTGCATGAAAATCTGTCGCCAATTGGATGGAAACCTAGCGATTGTCTGAGAAAAGACTTGTGTTCTGTCTGGTTCTGTCTTATGTCCTCTTGCCTTTGTTCAGTATGTGAGTGCATCACAAAGGTTGGCTAGGGACGCACAATTCTTTTTGTACTTCTCAAATGGAGTTCTCAGAAATAGAGGACGTATACAAAAAAAATACTTAGAATGTTACTCCGGATTATGCTTAAGACAGGACAGACATCTGAGAATACATATGAGCCATAACCTTGGGAAAAAACATAAATCCCATTGTAGGGCTCAGCTCACTTTTATTTGGTATTTGAATTTCTCAGTCTCAAGGTTTTTTCTACCCAGTGCATTTTCTTTTCTTGGACATTTCAGGATAATTCAATAAGTTTGATGTACAATGGGCCACTGTTAAGGGGCACTCAGTGAGACTAATGTAAAGGTGAAATTAAGTTGTGTAATAATGTGAAATGACACAGGGAAAAAGTATTGAACACATGAAGAAAGGGAGGTGCAAAAAGTCATGGAAAGCCAAGACAACAGCTGAAAACTATCAGTAATTAAAAAGCAATCCAGCCCCCTGTCAGTGAGTGCAAATTAATATCGGCTGGTTCAGTCCCAACTGATGGCCTACAAAAAGATCTCATTGCCAAGGTGTCACACAAGACACATCTCATGATGGGTAAAAGCAAAGAGCTGTCTCAAGACCTTCGCAACCTAATTGTTGCAAAACATAATGATGGCATTGGTTATAGGCGCATTTCTAAGCTTCTGAATGTTCCAGTGAGCACTGTTGTGGCCATAATACGGAAGTGGAAAGACAATAATTTCACCATAAATTTGCCTCGACCAGGTGCTCCTCGCAAGATTTCTGACAGAGGAGTGAAAAGAATAATCAGAAGAGTTGTCCAAGAGCCAAGGACCACTTGTGGAGAGCTTCAAAAAGACCTGCAATTAGCAGGTACTGTTGTCTCAAAGAAAACAGTAAGTAATGCACTCCACCGCCATGGCCTGTATGCACGCTCACCACGCAAGACTCCATTGCTGAAAAAAAAGCATGTTGAAGCTCGTTTAAAGTTTGCTGCACAACATTTGGAAAAGCCAGTGAAATACTGGGAGAATATAGTGTGGTCAGATGAGAGCAAAATTTAACTGTTTGGATGTCATAATACACACCATGTTTGGAGGAGAAATGGCACTGCACATCACCCTAAAAACACCATACCAACAGTGAAGTTTGGAGGTGGGAACATCATGACGTGGAGCTGCTTTTCAGCAAATGGTACTGGCAAACTTCACATAATTGAAGGAAGGATGAATGGGCAAATTTACCGAGACATTCTTGACAAAAATCTGCTGCCATCTACCAGGATGATGAATATGAAACGAGGGTGGACATTTCAGCAAGACAATGATCCCAAACACACAGCCAAGGAAACTCTCAATTGGTTTCAAAGAAAGAAAATAAAGCTGCTAAAATGGCCCAGCCAATCACCTGACTTAAATCCCATTGAAAATCTATGGAAAGAACTGAAGATCAAGATTCATAGAAGAGGCCCACGGAACCGTCAAGATTTGAAGACTGTTTGTGTAACGAATGCCCCGCGCAGAGCACCGGTCCCTCCTCCTCTCCAGCGATCATCCTCGCCGGCGTTCTAACCGGCGGTCGGGGGAAGATGGTAGCAACACCCTGATGACCCACACCTGTTCCTCATCGGTCATCAGGGTCACTATTTAACTCCATGTTTTTTGTTCAACCCTTGCGGGTTATTAGTCTTTCATAGTGTGTTGCTGTCTTTCCTTTCTATTAAATCCTATATACGCCTATTTCCTCTCTCTCGCTCGTTCTTAGCCTCATCACTCACTTTCACCCCTCGCAATATCACAGTTTGTGTGGAAGAATGGGCCAAAATCACACCAGAGCAATGCATGCGACTAGTTTCTCCATACAGGAGGTGTCTTGAAGCTGTCATTACCAACAAAGGCTTTTGTACAAAGTATTAAATAAATATCAGTAAGTGTGTTCAATACTTTTTCCCTGTGTCATTTCACATTATTACACATAACTTAATTTCTGTGTATGGAGTATGGATTACTTGGGTTGTTACCAACATCTGGTGAAAATTCCATGTCAATAGCACCTTTGGAAATATATGTACTGAGAAAAATGGTGACGTGTTCAATACGTATTTCACCCGCTGTATATATATTCAAGGGTTTTTCTTTATTTTTATTATTTTATACATTGTAGAATAACAGTGAAGATATCAAAATGATGAAATAACACATATGGAATCATGTAGTAACCAAAACAGTGTTAAACAAATCAATATATATTTTAGATTTTATACTCTTCAAAGTAGCCACCGTTTGCTTGATGACAGTTTTGCACAGTCTTGACATTCTCTCAACCAGCTTCATAAGGTAGTCACCTGTATTGATAGCCACAGCTCAATCAAATGTACATGACTATACCAAAACCAGTATAAAGCATAATACCTTTCTACAGGTCATGTGAGGTAGCATGTGAGATAGCAGCTCTTGGAAATACCTTGAGCTGACATCAAGGTTTTATTGTCTGTATCCACACTAGCTGCATGGTGTAAAATGTTGCAGCTCCAGCATGTCTACAGCTGGTTCTGACCTGGTCAACCTCTCAAGCATGGCCTCGTCCCATTTTCAGAAATCATTCCTAATTTCAGGTGATGGTACGGGAACATTGCAATGTGTTTCCCGCTGACAGACTTCTGAGTCGTCCCCTATGCATAATATCCATGTAATTCTGCCTCTCACATGTGCTTGAAAATGAGCATTTGCACCATGTAAGAGCCTCAAAGCAGTGAGTTTCAGGAGTAAAAGGCAGGAAAGGACAGAGGCATACTGTACTGCACTTATTCCCTTGCTTTTAAGTATGGAATGTGTTCTTTACTGCAAAAATCGTCATCTTAGAGTTTAAGCAGTTACATCACAATTTCTAGATATGTTATGATATTTTACTGCTGGTTGAAACTTACGCATTTCAAGTCCCCTATATGGGGGACTATGAGCAGTTCTGGACTGGTTCCGACTGATATTTTGGTGTACAAAGCGCTCTGTGAACGCCGAAGGGTCCCTTGCCTTTTAGTGCCAGAAAGCCCCATCTGTCTGCTCTCCGCTTCCACTCTCTCAACGGAGCTGATTTGTGTCAGGTTTCACACCCCACATTTGCATAGGGAATGAGGTGTCACATATTCTGGCCTATCCAGACAAAGAATCGATTTGCTTCTCCTCTGAATGACAACCAGCTTGGGAGACATGACATGGTGAAAAGGGTGACAGTCCGTTGTGGTTTCATCTCGCTGTGATATTCTTAGGTGGAAATAGAGCTCTCAACATGAAAAATACTAAATCATTTCATTGAATTTAAACAAGACCACTTTCTCTTGGTCACAGAAGGACAAAATCTGAAGTTGTAATGAGTCTGCACACATTTTAATGGTGTCTGCATCTCATTGGATATTTAGGAGAAAATTCTCTGTAGGCAGTTATATGAAATAATGTGGTAGCTGATAGCGTATAGTCATGTCTGGGGTATACAAGTGTATTTTTAGTAGAGGTGTCAATGAAAACATGAGGATATCTGGGACAAGAGAAAACAGGATTTAGACTCAATCTGCTGTCCTTCAGTCAACAAATAAAGGAATAAACACCATTTATAGTTTATCGAACCAAAGACTTCCCTTAGTGTCCCCTAACTTAATGTCGGTTGGTATGAAACCTGTGCTGGCCACACCATACATGATAACAGTAGAAGATGTGTATCCCCTCAAGACTGGAGACCCCTCTTTGTTCATGGGGCAGGTGCCATATACTGTAGACAGGAACACGTTTGGCTCTGTTGCCTCAATAATTTGTTGTTGACACTGCCCTCTAGAGATGGGTGATAGTACATTAGTACTGCAGAACTTATACCAGCAGCCTCTAGTTGTCTATCTTTATGTAACAGCTCTCCTTGCTCATTTATTTTGGGGAGAAGTGTTAAGGCAAGGTCATACAAGATGCAAATCTCTTTATAGAATACACTGACCAGAGGGTAAATCTGCCACCATTTGCTCCAAATCCATTGTTGTTTATTCTACTGTTATATATCAAAGTGCAAACTTTATAATCCATAATATTGAAGGATTTCAACCTGGTTTTGGGGCGGAAGTGAACACCTCGTTATGGATAAACCCTCTAAACATTTTACATTATTTGGAGCTTGATGCAGCTTCAGGTGTCTGTGTTTGGAAAGTGGAAATGCTGTCTCAGATTTTTAACTCAAACTCTAACTGCTGTCTTTTTGTGAGCACCTGCAGTGAGTGCATAGCCCTAGAGAATTGCATGGTAATGCTCATGCCTTAGTCACTCTATTGTGGATTATTTTACAGAAATGGACAATGGATCGCTTACAAATAATGTATTTGCGGACACAAAATCCACAATAACCTCAATGACTTGTATTTGAAGGGACTCATGAAAAAGTGTAAAGGAGTGGGACTAAAACATGATTGAAATAGTAGCATGGTACACAGGCTACTAAAATACAAATAGTGGGGCTAATAATCAGTGGCGATTTTAGCATGTAAATCTTGGTGAAAACAAATTATAATAAGTTGGATGCATGCCAGCAAAGCAACTACACAACACAACACTAAACAATACACAAATTGCACTGTAACGGTGACAAACTGTTAGGGCCTACATAAAGCTGCCTCAACAGCAGTCCCAACATGCTACACCTGGCTATCAGTGAAGGCTTGCCTGGCAGCAAAACAATTAATTCAGCGTAATTTACTGCCTTTTTAAAAATAGGGGTATGTCTCTATAAACTTGGCACAACTAGCCACTGGGATCTTTGCCCATTCTTCAAGGCAAAACTCCTCCAGCTCCTTCAAGTTGGATGGATTCCGCTGGTGTACAGCAATCTTTAAGTCATACCACAGATTCTCAATTGGATTGAGGTCTGGGCTTTGACTAGGCCATTCCAAAACATTTAAAATGTTTCCCCTTAAACCACTCAAGTGTTGCTTTAGCAGTATGCTTAGGGTCATTGTCCTACTGGAAGGTGAACCTCCGTCCTAGTCTCAAATCTCTGGAAGACTGAAACAGGTTTCCCTCAAGAATTTCCCTGTATTAAGCGTCATCCATCATCCCTTCAATTCTGACCAGTTTCCCAGTCCCTGCCGATTAAAAGCATCTCCACAGGATGGTGTTCTCGGGGTGGTGAGAGGTGTTGGGTTTGCGCCAGACAGCGTTTTCCTTGATGGCCAAAAAGCTCAATTTTAGTCTCATCTGACCAGAGGACCTTCTTCCATATGTTTGGGGAGTTTCCCACATGCCTTTTGGAGAACACCAAACGTGTTTGCTTATTTTTTTCTTTAAGCAATGGCTTTTTTCTGGCCACTCTTCCGTAAAGCCTAGCTCTGTGGCGTGTACGGCTTAAAGTTGTCCTATGGACAGATACTACAGTCTCTTTGTTCCCTCTCTGATAAATGCCCTCCTTGCCTGGTTCTTGAGTTTTGGTGGGCAGTGCTCTCTTGGCAGGTTTGTTGTGGTGCCATATTCTTTCAATGTTTTAATAATGGATGAAATGGTGCTCCGTGGGATGTTCAAAGTTTCTGATATTTTTTTATAACCCAACCCTGACCTGTACTTCTCCACAACTTTGTCCATGACCTGTTTGGAGAGCTCCTTAGTCTTCATGGTGCCGCTTGATTGGTGGTGCCCCTTGCTTAGTGGTGTTGCAGACTCTAGGGCCTTTCAGAACAGGTGTATGTATACTGAGATAATGTGACAGATCATGTGACACCTAGATTGCACACAGGTGGACTTTATTTAACTAACTATGTGACTTCTGAAAGTAATTGGTTGCACCAGATCTTATTTAGGGGCTTCATAGCAAAGGTGGTGAATACATATGCACCCACTACTTTTCCATTTTTTACATTTTTTTTCATTTCACTTCACCAATTTAGACTATTTTGTGTATGTCCATTACATGAAATCCAAATAAAAATCAATTTAAATTACAGGTTGTAATGCAACAAAATAGGAAAAATGCCAAAGGGGATGACTTTTGCAAGGCACTGTAGATGTGCACCACCAAGTCAGAACAGTAGGCAAAATTAAAAGGGGTAAATAGACCAAATGATTAGGGTGAGGCACATGGGCTACTAACAGCTTACTACAAAACACACTTATTATTACTTTCTTAGCTACAGTATACATATTTCCATGGCATATTACATCATTTATGCAGAGCATACAATACATTTTTGTTGTGCTGTGCTCACTTGAACAGGAAGGTGGCGCGACGGTACTTTGTGGGCAAATTTTGTCATCAAAGTCTGGCATTCTCTGGATTTATGGTGCTTTCAAAACAACTGGGAGCTCAAAAAAAAAAAAGTTGAATCATGATTACGTAGCTCTAGAAAGAGGCCGGATTTACAATTTCGAATTTACAAACCGTTCAAAACAGAGCTTGTTTATTCCCGACTTTCCAGTTGTCTTGAACTAAAGTTTTCGCAGTTCCGAATTAACAGTTGTTTGATCAAATCATGCTTCATTGACAGCATGGCCAATGAATGTTTATCATCTGAAACATGGAAAAGAGTCCCTTTATTACACAGTCACTCCACTGAGTAGCAAGCTATTGATTGCTTTCCAATGCTTGCAGTTAGCCATTGTAACTGATTCCTTCCAAACCACACATTGTTGAATTTGCTTATGTCCAATGGCGGATGAGCATCGATACGTTTTATTTATAATTTATCTTCTATGTTTCTCTTCATATGACAAGAATTAAAAATGATTTGCAAGTAGATTGTCGACTTGATTCATGATGATGACTGCTAGCTGAGATTTTGAAAGTATGATGTTGACATGATCAGCCAAATCAAAGCTACTGTATATATAACGTGATTTGACATCATTTTATCTGTAGCCAATGACCTTGAGCCTTATTGGTTGGGCACTTCTAACGTAATTATATGGCAGCACCCAAGGGGCTTGAATTTTCAAGGTCTACCCTTAGACTTGACAGTGACATAGTGTCCCCATGAGTGACAGGACACTGAGCCAATCACAGTGCAACACTCCATATTTTCTGCTGGCTTGCCCCCCCAAAACAGAAAGCACTGAGCTAGGCTGAAACCCCTGCATTTTGAAGTTGCCTTACTCAAGAAAACAAAAAAGAGACTCTTCATGTTTATATGCGGCTTTATTAACTCAATGATATATATTTTTGTTTGCAAACTGATATGTGACTGATATTAATTCCAAAATAACATGCAAAACAGGCTAAAAAATGTGGCACAGAGCCCCACCTGACCTGAATGACGGGTTGCCACTGTTAATAATATAGTTATCCGTGATGAGAGGTAGCTAAAGATGCTGGAACTATCCACCTTCATTGCGGTTAACTGTAAATCATCACAGTACATGGGAGGTCATAATAATCTTTAAAAACCTTTTCACTAAGGAAAAACTAAATCCTGCAGAAATAAATCGGCTTAGTGAGCAGAATTAGAGGGGAAGGGTTTGGGGACAGGGTAGGATTAAGGAAAATTGTGCGAAATAAAGAGCGAGTGATCAAGAGTGACTGTGTGCGTGCGTCTGTGTCTGGAGGGCAGGAGGAGAGCGCGCAGGGGAGAGAGAGAGAGAGAGAGAGAGAGAGCGAGAGAGAGAAACGCATTGACTGAGAAGCATAGATTTTCCCCAACCTATCTGTTTGTTCTAACCCTCGACTGCACTGCTTAACGTTTATTGTCTAGCAGGACAATATTTTGTATTAGCCTATAATTACGCGGTTTCTTTTGACGAATATCGGTCCTCATTGCTGTAATTTAAGTGTATTTGTGGTGAACTTCTCGTATTTCCCATTTATTCTTGAACTGCATCATGAATAGTTTGTGGGCACCTTTCGATCTCATACCTTTGGAATGGTGGGGATTACGCAGCCGAAAAACGGGGAGCATGTGAACGCGGATGGAGTTTGGGATTTATTGCAAAATAAGGGAAAGATGACTGTCTTCTCTTTGTGTCTCCTCTTGTGCGCAGATATACTGGATTTAGCTGTTGGTAAGTCCTTCTTTCGGCATAAAACAATCTGTGAGAGTCGGATACAAAAGCCTCTCACATATTTCATCATTCGTGAGGTCATAATTTTAGAGACGAGTTTGGAAAGCAGATGGCTCAGTCCGTGTACATTTTAATCACTTGTAATGTTGGCCGCTCATATTATGAACCATAGCATTCAATATGCATCATTTCCACATATAATTGTCTCAACTTTTGCCCATTCTGATGGAGTGAATGATGGAAAATGATATTCCTTCGCAGCTTCAGTTTTGACTGCAGGCATTCTCCGATATGCTATAGTTGGGTACTAGGGTTGGGTAAAGGAGGGGGAGGGGGGGGGTGCAAAACACACACACACAAATCAAACTATTTATTTGTAATGGTCTATAAGCTTTAAAGTGTGATGTCAAGTAATCTTCTTGTTATTATTTTGTTATGATTATTATCATTAGACTGTTATTACTTGTACCATACCACTAGCCTACTACCTCCTACTATCTTTTGCAATGTGATATAAATGAGCAACAGATCGCTTTCTGTTGCTGCCTTTGAATAATGGCATTCAGCTATAGGCTACCGGTATGTTAAGGGTTATTGGGCGACTCACCTTAACTGCAGCCTTTGCTCAACTGCTCTCCGTAGTCCAGAGTCAGGACCAGACTTCCAATAATAACAAAATAACAGTAGCCTATTATCTGTGGTTGAAGACAATTGGAACATTTACATATCTCCCACATATAATAGTTAAAAGGGTGAGTGGGAAACAGATGCATCACTGGAGACTGCAACTTTTTGATAAGATCGAGGCTTTGTGTGCTGCTGCATATTTTATAAACATAATCGAAGGCTGTACATGGGCTCCTGGGGGTTTGCCTTAAGCTTACATATAATATGTGTCTCAATAGCTTTTATTTATCCAAGCTAGGCTACAGCACATTCACCATTAGAGTAGATTTTGTTTATTTGCCTGAAGCTAGTGATGTGCAGTTCGCTAACAAATAGTTATTTTTGATTGACTAATTTTAGTGACTCAAGTCATTATTGGTTTTTCTGAGTGACTCGTTCATTTTAGTCGTTCGTTTGACCTGCTGGTTGTCACATTGTATGAAAAGGATCGGGAGACAGGCGCAGGAATACGTAGTATATATTTTTTTAACACACCACCCACACAATTCAACAACTGTACATGTAACGGCATGGGGATGAAGCCCAAAACAAACACGTATACAAAATACAGGGTTGAAACCCAAACAAAAGAGCGAGGAGTACCTCGAATAACTACACGGGACGAGATCCGAAATAGCCAAGGCACAATCATACACTTAAATACATTTGCACACCAGTACACGGGACGAGACACGTATTACAAGCAGTGTACAAAACACGCAGCACGAAAGCCAAAACAACAAGGCACAGGTACTCACAAGCCCAACGAACATTGGAACAACGGACATGGGAACAATAATCGACCACCCAATGGTGAAACAAAGGGCACATTTATGCAATTCTAATCAGTGGGGAAAGGGAACCAGGTGTGCGTAATGACACAGTTCATTGCCTAGAGGCCGGTGACATAGACCTCCGGAACTGGTGCACGTAATAAGCAACAGTACCGGAGGGAAACGTGACACTGGTAGCAATTAATTCTACAGCAGGATTAATAAGCGCTCCTCTGGTGACTCCAGAGACTTGCTTAGACCAACAACTGTCTGTCATATATGCATGCAGGCAAAATATATCATGCTGCAGGCACCATAGAGAAGAAAAATACATGTTTAGAATCGATCATTGATCTTAGAACCAAAACATACACAGCCTCTACTGAACACACTCGAACTCGAGAACTAATTGTTTGGGGTGCTCTGGTCCTTCATGGCATTCAAGCAATGTATTTTGCTAAGAGTCGTTCACAATCTAGTCCGATTGTGGCGACAACTAGGCCTTGTTTTCAAATGTAGGCTACCAATAAATAATATTTTTTGTATGCCTAGCAATCAACAAATATACATTGTTTAAAGCACGCTTTTACAAGCCTCGGTCACAAATGCTAGCTCAAATAGGCCCTTATGGCGAACAACATGTGAACAGGGCTTATAGATTCATGACTATTTCGAGTTTTCGGTTTATCGTTGCCAGTCCTGCATGCTTTTGGCAATATCCATGAATTAACAGAATATTCCTAATTTGCCTAGGGATTGCAGAAAGATTTTTTGACAGGGGGTGCGAACAATAAGCCTCATTTATATATTTTTCTGCTTATAATTTGTTAGGCTATTTGTTAAGCAACATGTCTATAATTAGGTGCATGCAGCTGCTCTTCTGTCATTACTTAACGCTCTATAATAATAAATAAAGCCTTGCTCACCAGAATAATGTCACAAATTGAAATGAAAAGCTGTGAAAATGACTTCAGTTACTATTCCAACTATTGCTGTTCCTATCTGAACTTCAAAGGTGATAGGCTACTATGACAAATTGAGCCTGCGCAGACCGCAAAAATGTATGGGATAAGATGTTTACATGCCACAGTATCCAATCTACGATCAGCAAATCCCACACATCCTGTTTGGGTTTCTCAAAACCGGGATAGGAGATTATTCAGGTTATTGTAAACAGGATATGATATTTATATGCGTCAACTCAACAAAATAATACTTGAGTATCCCGAATAATGATGGGATATTGGTGTGCATGTAAACGTGGTCAATGACTCAAATGAACAAAATAAGTCGAAAGATTCGCTCTTTTGACTGAACAAGTCAAAAGAGCAGAGTCTGTAAAAAGAACCAAACTTCCCATCACTTATTGAAGCAAGCTACAGTACATTTACACGTTTGCCTTCATAGCTGTCATGTCCCATTCATAAAATGTTTAAAGCACTTTTATGCCAACTAAGAAGTTTAAAATACAGTGGTTGAGCAATCTAACAAATTGGTCACTGTAAGCAATGGATAGTGGCAAAATATTATGTCATTAATTTTCATTCGAGGGAGAGGGAATTGAAGTGAAGTGATCAACTTCACGCATATATATAATATAATATAGTATAATATATAATAATGCTGCTGCACAATAACCAATTTAGGGAGAGAAGGATTTGACGCTTTCCTCTTCGACCGAGGGTGATACTGATTTTGAAGTCGCAGGCAGGGCTAGCTCATCGCAACATTTATGCCCTCTACAGTCGTGGCCAAAAGTTTTGAGAATGACACAAGTATTGGTCTCCACAAAGTTTGCTGCTTCTTTATTTCAGTAGTTACTATGGTACACTGAAGTATAAGTATAAGTGAAGTATAAGTGTCAAAGGCTTTCATTGACAATGACATTCAGTTTATGCAAAGAGTCAATATTTGCAGTGTTGACCCTTCTTTTTCAAGACCTCACACATGAATGGTCTGAGGATGCTTTACTGTTGTCATGACACAGGAATGATGGTAGCGCTCACCTTGTCTTCTCCGGACAATCCCTGTACCTTTTGCAGAATATCAGTCTGTCCCTGATGTTTTTCCAGGAGAGAATTGGCTTCTTTGCTGCCCATCTTGACACCAGGCCATCCTCCAAAATTCTTCGCCTCACCTTCAACTGAAGTTAGTCAATGAGAGGGGCAGCATTAGCTAGCCTGTAACATCACTTCCTGGACTAGCTCAAACTGAAGATGTTATTGCTCCATGAGACGCCATCTTAACCGATTTAATTTGGCTTCAATGCGCTGTTGTATCTTCACATAAGTATGAATGGTGTCACGTGATTGATGGCTTTGTCCATTAATTTATACAGTCATTGCTATGAACTCAATATTTAGAGGTGAGAAATACATAGTAGACTGTATACTCACAGAAAGCTGTGACTGTCCTCTCTATAACTAGAACAACAGTAGTTGCTTTGAAAATATATTTTTCTCGCAATTTAATTTTGAACAACGGTTATGGTTGTGCTTATTACAATGCACCTATTACTCTTCCGTACACGTTCCTTACTTGATTTATGTGTATATGGGTATGTTGTGAAACTGTTAGATATTACTTGATAGATATTACTGCACTGACTGAGCTAGAAGCACAAGTATTTCGCTACATATGCAATAACATCTGCTAAGCATGTGTATGTGACCAATCAAATTAGATTTGATTTGATTTGAGTAGGGAGAGTGACACACAGCAGCCGCCAGCGAAACCGAAATAGGCAGATACTTTCATATTGTTTATTTTTGGTCAATTACACAGTGTTTGAATAAACATTCTATATTTTTTAAAATAAGCAAATTGTGAGCCAAAAACTAACGTGACCAGCTATATTTTTTTCACTGGCACCCTAGCGACTAATAAAAAATTGGTGTCGCACTGCCAAGTCAAAGTGTTGCAATTTTTGGTTGCAGTTGTGAGCCCTGCTACCATTGAAGTTTCACTGATGTGTGTGACGTTTCACTGACCCTCCGTTGACGTGTGTGTTTGTCATAACCTGACATTGAAAAAGTCATATTGTTGACAATATACAGCGGGTGAAATAAGTATTGAACACCATACAAAAGTAAGTAATGCACTCCACCGCCATGGCCTGAATGCACACCATACATACAAAGAAACCAAAACCAATAAGTTCAGAAATTAAGTTATGTGTAATAATGTGAAATGACACAGGGAAAAAGTATTGAACACACTTACTGATATTTATTTAATACTTTGTACAAAAGCCTTTGTTGGGAATGACAGCTTCAAGACACCTCCTGTATGGAGAAACTAGTCGCATGCATTGCTCTGGTGTGATTTTGGCCCATTCTTCCACACAAACAGTCTTCAAATCTTGAAGGTTCCGTGGGCCTCTTCTATGAATCTTGATCTTCAGTTCTTGCCATAGATTTTCAATGGGATTTAAGTCAGGTGATTGGCTGGGCCATTCTAGCAGCTTTATTTTCTTTCTTTGAAACCAATTGAGAGTTTCCTTGGCTGTGTGTTTGGGATCATTGTCTTGCTGAAATGTCCACCCTTGTTTCATCTTCATCATCCTGGTAGATGGCAGCAGATTTTTGTCAAGAATGTCTCGGTAAATTTGCCCATTCATCCTTCCTTCAATTATGTGAAGTTTGCCCGTACCATTTGCTGAAAAGCAGCCCCACACCATGTTCCCACCTCCAAACTTCACTGTTGGTATGGTGTTTTTAGGGTGATGTGCAGTGCCATTTCTCCTCCAAACATGGTGTGTATTATGACATCCAAACAGTTCAATTTTGCTCTCATCTGACCACACTATATTCTCCCAGTATTTCACTGGCTTTTCCAAATGTTGTGCAGCAAACTTTAAACGAGCTTCAACATGCTTTTTTTTCAGCAATGGAGTCTTGCGTGGTGAGCGTGCATACAGGCCATGGCGGTGGAGTGCATTACTTACTTTTTTCTTTGAGACAACAGTACCTGCTAATTGCAGGTCATTTTGAAGCTCTCCACAAGTGTTCCTTGGCTCTTGGACGACTCTTCTGATTATTCTTTTCACTCCTCTGTCAGAAATCTTGCGAGGAGCACCTGGTCGAGGCAAATTTATGGTGAAATGATTGTCTTTCCACTTCCGTATTATGGCCCCAACAGTGCTCACTGGAACATTCAGAAGCTTAGAAATGCGCCTATAACCAATGCCATCATTATGTTTTGCAACAATTAGGTTGCGAAGGTCTTGAGACGTGTCTTGTGTGACACTTTGGCAATGAGACCTTTTTGTAGGCCATCAGTTGGGACTGAACCAGCTGACATTAATTTGCACTGACAGGGGGCTGGATTGCTTTTTAATTACTGATATTTTTCAGCTGTTGTCTTGGCTTTCCATGCCTTTTTGCACCTCCCTTTCTTCATGTGTTCAATACTTTTTCCCTGTGTCATTTCAAATTATTACACATAACTTAGTTTTGGTTTCTTTGTATGTATGGATTACTTGGGTTGTTACCAACATCTGGTGAATATTTCATGTCAATAGCACCTTTGGAAATATATTTACTGAGAAAAATGGTGACGTGTTCAATACTTATTTCACCCGCTGTATATGTATATACAGTGGGGCAAAAAAGTATTTAGTCAGCCACCAATTGTGCAAGTTCTCCCACTTAAAAAGATGAGAGAGGCCTGTAATTTTCATCATAGGTACACTACAACTATGAGAGACAAAATGAGAAAAAAAAATCCAGAAAATCACATTGTAGGATTTTTTATGAATTTATTTGCAAATTATGGTGGAAAATAAGTATTTGGTCAATAACAAAAGTTTATCTCAATACTTTGTTATATACCCTTTGTTGGCAATGACAGAGGTCAAATGTTTTCTGTAAGTCTTCAGTATTTTGGCCCATTCCTCCATGCAGATCTCCTCTAGAGCAGTGATGTTTCGGGGCTGTCGCTGGGCAACACGGACTTTCAACTCCCTCCAAAGATTTTCTATGGGGTTGAGATCTGGAGATTGGCTAGGCCACTCCAGGACCTTGAAATGCTTCTTACGAAGCCAGTCCTTCGTTGCCCGGGCGGTGTGTTTGGGATCATT
The DNA here is from genome assembly GCA_023634145.1 of Thymallus thymallus. NCBI lineage: Eukaryota > Metazoa > Chordata > Actinopteri > Salmoniformes > Salmonidae > Thymallus > Thymallus thymallus. The sequence goes on along the minus strand of CM042410.1, from coordinate 16,643,296 downwards.
GTCATGCTGAAAGACCCAGCCACGTTTCATCTTCAATGCCCTTGCTGATGGAAGGAGGTTTTCACTCAAAATCTCACGATACATGGCCCCATTCATTCTTTCCTTTACACGGATCAGTCGTCCTGGTCCCATTGCAGAAAAACAGCCCCAAAGCATGATGTTTCCACCCCCATGCTTCACAGTAGGTATGGTGTTCTTTGGATGCAACTCAGCATTCTTTCTCCTCCAAACACGACGAGTTGAGTTTTTACCAAGAATTTATATTTTGGTGTCATCTGACCATATGACATTCTCCCAATCCTCTTCTGGATCATCCAAATTCTCTCTAGCAAACTTCAGACGGGCCTGGACATGTACTGGCTTAAGCAGGGGGACACGTCTGGCACTGCAGGATTTGAGTCCCTGGCGGCGTAGTGTGTTACTGATGGTAGCCTTTGTTACTTTGGTCCCAGCTCTCTGCAGGTCATTCACTAGGTCCCCCCGTGTGGTTTTGGGATTTTTGCTCACCATTCTTGTGATCATTTTGACCCCACGGGGTAAGATCTTGCGTGGAGCCCCAGATCGAGGGAGATTATCAGTGGTCTTGTATGTCTTCCATTTCCTAATAATTGCTCCCACAGTTGATTTATTCACACCAAGCTGCTTACCTATTGCAGATTCAGTCTTCCCAGCCTACAATTTTGTTTCTGGTGTCCTTTGACAGCTCTTTGGTCTTGGCCATAGTGGAGTTTGGAGTGTGACTGTTTGAGGTTGTGGACAGGTGTCTTTTATACTGATAACAAGTTCAAACAGGTGCCATTAATACAGGTAACGAGTGGAGGACAGAGGAGCCTCTTAAAGAAGAAGTTACAGGTCTGTGAGAGCCAGAAATCTTGCTTCTTTGTAGGTGACCAAATACTTATTTTCCACCATAATTTGCAAATAAATTCATGAAAAATCCTACAATGTGATTTTCTGGATTTTTTTTCTCATTTTGTCTCTCATAGTTGAAGTGTACCTATGATGAAAATTACAGGCCTCTCTCATCTTTTTAAGTGGGAGAACTTGCACAATTGGTGGCTGACTAAATACTTTTTTGCCCCACTGTGTATATATATAATAGATAAATTATATATATTATAACTATATAAATACATTAGAATAATACAGGTGATCATGGATTGCATTTACAGTATATAGTACTTTTCAATGGATCTCAAAACAATTTACATTGAGAAACTCACCACATCTAGAATCAATGTATATCACCTAACTGGGTAATCCATTTTAAGCACGAATACTCACCACACATCAGCTATCATAGTGGAGAGGTGAGGGGTTCATTTTCCAATTGGAATCATGGTATTATTAGATGGCAATGATTGTATGAGGGGCCAGGTTGGAAGTCTTTCCCACAGATATACAGTGCCTTCGGAAAGAACGCAGACCACTTGACTTTTTTCACATTTTGTTACGTTACAGCCTTATTCGAAAATGTATTAAATATAATTTTTTTCTCAGCAATCAACACACAATACCCAATAAATACAAAATGACAAAAGGGTTTTAGAAATGTTTGCAATGTATTAAAAGTTAAAACCCGAATCAGTATTCAGGTACATGGACATCATTTGGAAAGGCACACACCTGTCTATATAAGGTCCAAAGGTGACAGTGCATGTCAGAGCAAAAACCAAGCCATGAGGTCAAAATAATTGTCAGTGGAGCTCCGAGACAGGATTGTGTCGAGGCACAGATCTGTGGAAGGGTGTCAAAACATTTCTGCAGCATTGAAGTCCCCAAAAACACAATGGCCTCCATCATTCTTAAATGGAAGAAGTTTGGAACCACCAAGACTCTTCCTAGAGCTGGCATCCCGGCCAAACTGAGCAATCGGGGGAGAAGGGCCTTGGTCAGGGAGGTGACCAAGAACCCAATGGTCACTCTGACTAGTCAGGATTGAGGCAAAGATGAACAGAGCAAAGTACAGAGAGATCCTTGATGAAAATCTGCTCCAGAGCAGATGAAAATCTGCTTCAGAGGACCTCAGACTAGGGAGAAGGTTCACCTTCCAAAAGGGAAACGACCCTAAGCACACAGCCAAGACAACGCAGGAGTGGCTTCGGGACAAGTCTTTGAATGTCCTTGAGTGACCCAGTCAGAGCCCGGACTTGAACCCAATCAAACATCTCTGGAGAGACCTGAAAATTGCTGTGCAGCAATGCTCCCCATCCAACCTGACAGATTTTGAGAGGATCTGCAGAGAAGAATAGGAGAAACTCCCCAAATACAGGTGTGCCAAGCTTGTAGCGTCATACCCAAGAAGACTCGATGATGTAATCACTGCCAAAGGTGCTTCAACAATGTACTGAGTAAAGGGTCTCAATACTTGTGTAAATGTGATATTTCAGTTTTTATAAAATAAATTATTAGCATAAACGTATTAACCTGGTTTTGCTTTGTCATTAAGGGGTATTGTGTGTAGATGAAAAAATACATTTAATCAATTTTAGAATATGTTTGTAACAAAATATGGAAAAAGTCAAGGGGTCTGAATACTTTCCGAACGTACTGTACACATAAAATGGCCATGGTATAGACACACAGGCCAGATAAAATGGCCATGGTATAGACACACAAGCCACATACAATGGCCATGGTATAGACACACAGCAATAGTTTGTCATTTTGTTTATTACACATAACATGGCCATGGTATAGACACACAGGCCACATAAAATGGCCATGGTATAGACACTCACTGTACACATAAAATGGCCAAGGTATAGACACACTGTACACAGAAATGGCCATGGTATAGACACACACTGTGCACATAAAATGGCCATGGTATAGACACTCACTGTACACATAAAATGGCCATGGTATAGACACACAGACACACATAAAATGGCCAAGGTATAGACAGACACACACATTACACTTAAAATGGCCAAGGTATAGACACACACTGTACACATAAAATGGCCATGGTATAGACATTGCCCAACGGTGGGCATGTGTATTCTCACCTAAACATCTTGCTCTCATTTGTTTTATGTGAGTCAACTGTGCCAGAGCAGCTGAATGCCTAGTGGCTCTTTATTTGTCTAGCTGGGCACACTTATGTGTGAGTCTGTGGAGAACACACAAACTTGATCAAATGCATTCCATGTCAATTCTTCAGGTCATAGGGCAGAGTTTAACCTTCTACATTGAACTAGCCATAATCCTATTTATCCACGCTGCCTTCTCCTCCACAGGGTTAGGGTCTAAATGAAACAGAATAAAAAATCTATTGCAAACACTATCCAATGGAGAGGACACATTTGGTCAGAGTGATTAGTTCTTTAATGCTTTACACAATTATTATTATTTTTTGTAAATACCACTAGATAAATTAAAGAATTTGACTAGATTTATATTATAATATCATTATTACATGGATGCATGGTTTATTATTATTATTTTTTATTTAACCTTTATTTAACTAGGCAAGTAAGTTAAGAACAAATTCTTATTTACAATGACGGCCTACACCGGCCAAACTAGGACGATGCTGGGCCAATTGTGCGCCTCCCTATGGGACTACCAATCACGGCCGGTTGTGATACAGTCCGGATTTCGAACCAGGTTGTCTGTAGTGACGCCTCTAGCACTGAGATGCAGAGTCTTAGACCTCTGCGCCACTTGGTAAACCAATATGAAAAAGGAAATCAAGTTGAAGGGCGCTTTCCTCTGCCCAGGCATTGCTGATGCATGCCAGATCTTACAACGCCTGGATAGGTATTTTACGTATAAGCTAACCACATAATATGTTAAAGCAATCTGTCAGTCAATGACACAGTCGATAACGTGGCACACAACCATACACGACTGAAAGGGCAACGTGAGGAGAACAAAGCCCTGTGTTTTGATTTGAATCAGGAATTGGGATGTGGTCACATGATGTGCTGCTGTTTGGATCTGATAGGAACATCTCTCCTTTACAGGGATAAGTATGGTAATAATCGCTGTTCAGGCACACCTGTGTCAGAGGGCTCAGGGATACTGAATATCATGTGTTATTACAATTCCACAGACACAAATACTGTGTGGTGGTTAAGCAATATAGTTGCATCTCTGCTCTGTTATAGACAATGTACTGATTCAATTGTATCAACAGCATTCTTGTTTGTTTTGGCTTGTAGTCTGTTTAGTGTCTTTCTAGTTATTACAGACTACAGTATAAGTTGTCTTAGATGTTTACTTTTATGGCTTGATTCACTTCAGTGGATCATAACAGAAGGGGCAGATTTAGTGGAGAATTAAAAAGCTGTGTGTTGGAGTTGATCTGAGGCTTTCCTGTGCACTGTCCACGTCTGCTAGTGACAGCTGGGCTTGACTCACAGGAAGTAAGAATAGATATTGGCAGGAAAGTGGGCTTTGGTGGCGCCTACATCCACCAATCACTGGGTTTTATTTCAGGGCCTCTTTCAGCAGTTATATAAAATGATTATAAACAAATCTGAAGCCTACCCCCTTTGTGGTTTTATTTTCATTTTATTTCACTATTGTGTGGTCAGTGCATCTGTGCTAGAGGCATCACTACAGACAACCTGGTTTGAATCCAGACTGTATCACAGCCGGCCATGATTGGGAGTCCCATAGGGCGGCGCACAATTGGCCCAGTGTCATCCGAGTTTGGCCGGTGTAGGCCCTCATTGTAAATAAGAATTTGTTCTTAACTGACTTGCCTAGTTAAATAAAGGTTGAAAAAAATAAAATAATAATTTATCTGATATGTGTATTTTTGACATGCAGGGTCATGTAATATGGCAACCATACATTGTGTTTCCGAAAAGATGTATGGGATTACATTGGGCACTGTTACAAACACTATACAAACAATATCCTGAACAAAGTTTTAGTATAGATGCTTTTGTTCCATCTTGATGGAGAACAATGATTGCCTGTTGAATTCTGAACCTTTTGAACCTTGCAGTTTGGATTTTCTAAGGCCTTGTGACCCCTGTCAAAAGAGGTATAAGAATCCACAAAGACCACAGTGACTCAAACATTACTACTTTTACTGAATCTCTATGTAGACCAATGGACTGCAAGTCATTTGGCTGCAAGTCATTGACCTAACATTGCCTTTGTAGTATTGTGTAGCTCAATCAGCTGTCCCCCAGTGAAAGAGTGTTGTGTTCTGTCAAAGGAAAGGAAAGAACAGAAAATTAGAGAGGATGCGGGGTTAACTGTCATGTGTTGCTTAGATTCCCCCAATACACAATGTTCCAAACTGCTGCTCAATTATGCTGCTCAGCTGTCATATAAAAACATTTGTATAAACCAGTGTGGACCCATCTAGTTTTCAATCATCATATAGAGTTCCTTGGCCACACTCAATCATGTTTGACATTATTTTTGTTTATTCTCTACTTCAGACAGTGGTATAGTTTGGGAGCAAGGGCCTTACTTTATTTTTTAGTACCCAATCACGGATTCTTTAAGATTTATGCCATAATATGGCAACATATGAATCTGTTTGATATTTTAGGGCACTACATTGAGCCACATACTGTACTAAAGATAAACTGAGGCCCACTTGTGATTGGTAAAACAAATATATAAATGATATACAGTGGCAATAAAAAGTATGTGAACCCTTTGGAATTACCTGGATTTCTGCATAAATTGGTCATGACATCTTATCTGATCTTCATCAACAATAGACAAGCACAGTGTGCTTAAACTAATAACACACAAATTATTGTAATTTTCTTGTCTATATTGAATACATAATTTAAACATTCACAGTGTAGGTTGGAAAAAGTCAGAAGTCAACTAATCTGTAGTCCAATCAATGAGACAATATTGGAGAGCTGCCCTACCCTATAAAAAAACACTCACAAAATGTCCTAAGATTAAGAATTGTTGACTTGCATGAAGCTGGAAAGGGTTATAAAAGTATCTCTAAAAGTTTTGATGTTCATCAGTCCACGGTAAGACAAATTGTCTATAAATGGAGAAAGCACTGTTGCTACTCTCACTAGGAGTGGCTGCCCTGTAAAGATGACTGCAAGAGCACAGCGCAGAATGCTCAATGAGGTAAAGTGTGTCAGCTAAAGACTTACAGAAATCTCTGGAACATGCTAACATCTCTGTTGACGAGTCTAGTATACGTAAAACACTAAACAAGAATGGTGTTCATGGGAGGACACCACGGAAGAAGAAAAAAAAAACATTGCTGCACGTCTGAAGTTCGCACAAGAGCACCTGGATGTTCCACAGCGCTACTGGCAAAATATTCTGTGGACAGATTAAACTAAAGTTGAGTTGTTTGGAAGGAACACACAATACTATGTGTGGAGAAAAAAAGTCACAACACACCAACATCAAAACCTCATTATGGTTTGGGGCTGCTTTGCTGCTATCATCAACGGAAAAATGAATTCCCAAGTTTATCAAGACATTTTGCAGGAGAATGTAAGGCTATCTATCTGCCAATTGAAGCTTAACAAAAGTTGGGTGATGCAACAGGACAACGACCCAAAACACAGAAGTAAATCAACAACAGAATGGCTTCAACAGAAGAAAATAAGCCTTCTGGAGAGTCCTGACCTCAACCCGATTGAGATGCTGTGGCATGACCTCATGAGAGTGGTTCACAACAGACACCCGAGAATATTGCTAATTGAAACCGTTTTGTAAAGAGGAATGGTCCAAAATTCCTTGTGCTGGTCTGATCTGCAACTACAGAAAACGCTTGGTTGAGGTTATTGCTGCCAAAGGAGGGTCAACCAGTTATTAAATCTAAGGGTTCACTTACTTTTTCCACCCTGCATTGTGAGTATTTACACGGTGTGTTCAATAAAGACATGACAAAATATAATTGTATTTGTTGTTCGTTTAAGCAGACTGTGTTTGTCTATAGTCGTGACTTCAGATTAAGAGCAGATCAAATGTTATGACCAATGTATGCAGAAATCCTGCCACTGAATATATTGTAATTCATGGATTATGTTTTAAATGCTCATAAAAGGGTAGTAAATGTGTAAATTGTTCTGTTATAAAAATATATTGTTTAAAGCTAGCTGTTCAGTTTATTACTACATGCCCCTTAGTAACCCTGCCAGCAACAGCATTGGCCGTGAGAACATTGCTTGGATTGTTTTGCCAGCTATTTGCTATGAGCGGGAACTGCCCCAATGAAATCGCAGGATCTGATAAAATGTAACAGCACAAACTAATTCTAATTGGCTGGGCCTGGCTCCCCAGTGGGTGGGCCTGGCTCCAAAATAGGTGGACTTATACTCTCCCAGGCCCACCCATGGCTGCGCCCCTGCCCAGTCATGTGAAATCCATAGATTATGGCCAAATTAATTAATTTCAATTGATTAATTTCGTTATACGAACTGTAACTCAGTAAAATCTTTGAAATTGTTGCATATTGCGTTTATATTTTGTTCAGTATAGTATAATCTAATAAATTCAAAACAGTGGCAGCATGTGCAGGTCTTTCTGTTTTCGACATGCAAAAGTGAAATATATTCATGCAGTTGTTCAAATGCACAGCATGCTTTAAATATCTTCTCAAAGAAACTACCGGTAGTTAGAAAACTTGGCATCATATTTCTGTCATGCTGCTTTGTTGACAACAGCCTGCGCCCCGGGTATTCAGCCAATCAGCGTTCCCATTGAGTATTTGCATGAGTGTCAGATTTATTTGCCTTTCAGGTAATGGTAATCCCAAACCATGCTTCTGACATTTTGGGACCAACTTTAAGTGCTCCATTTGTTGAAAACCAGTCGTTGTAATTTCATTAGCATATTTTATTAACAGTGAATCCACTGAAATGGGTTCTGCATCCAAGATCACTTGTTACCGAGTTGCCTTACACCCTATGGTGACACCAGAGGGCTTCCCATAATGCAAATAATGTAACAGAATATGTAGCCATTATGCCAAATCTGTCCTCCCTCGCTGCCATCATACCCGCTTCTTGTTTAGGTTAGTGGAAAGAAATCATAGGAAAGTCCTGGCAGATGCTTGGCCTGTATGGCTGCAGTGCAGTATCCCATCTCAGGTAAGGGCTTCGGATATGATAAAAACTATGATTAGTGGAGACAAGTAAATGCTAGAGGCAAGAAAGTTCAAACAGCACTGTCACTTCCCCCTTGACCCCAAAGTCCTGCACTGTGTGCTGTGTTGAAGAGAGCTAGCTTGCTGCTGAGTTTAGCTCCTGAGTGATTTTTAAGGAACTCGGATTCCTCTAGCAGCTGGTGGTGCAAACGAGTGGATCTCTCAGGGGGTTACAACAGTTAAACACAAAGTTTGTGGCTCCTGTCCATGATCTCTATAGGGCACATGGTGGAATTTAGAGGTTGGTTCCCTCCCTTGATAGAAAATTGCATAAATCCTGAAATCTTTAGCAATTTACAATATACATCACTAGTGATAGCTTTGTATGTGTGAGTCCTGTACGCCATGTACATGACAGCTTTGTGGATTTCTCAAAATAGCAGAATATCCTTACATCTCTGCAGTTACCTTTAGTGAGATTAGTGACTGTCACAACCTGGGATGTCTTGACAGGCTTCATCAGCAGTCTACTGAAATCTCTCCTCACTGTTTCCTACATCCTTATATTATGGATTATGTGGTCTTGTTTATCGTGATCAAACATGGCTGCTGAGTAATAGCGATTGCTGTGCCACTGTGTCCCCACATTAGGCTTCTTATTAGAGGCTTGGTGAAGTGCCTCATTGTACAATGCGGTGTGCCACTTATCTCTTTGTTCATGGTTCATCACAGGGGGGCTAAAGCCTCTAAGAATAACACTCCTAAACACTGAGGATTTTTCATCTCTGTCAACACCTTAACTCATTCTTATCCTTTACACTTCTAACATTCATACAACATTCCCCAAGAGAGGCAGAACATCTGCCTACCAGGCAGCACTAGATTTATTCAGCGTCACCATGACCTCAGCTTTAAATAATATGCTTCTGCTGTTCCTTGATGCATGCTATATCAAGAGTAGAAATGCACATAATAAAGTATCGACATGGATTCCATTAGCATTTCTAAAGTACACCCCCAGTCAAAAGTTTTCATTATTTGCCAAAATATTTACATTGTAGATTAAAGTGAAGATATCAAAACTATGACATAACACATATGGAATCATGTGGTAACCAAAAAAGTGTTAAACAAATCAGCTTCATGAGGACCGCCACTGGAATGGAAGACCCAGATATACCTCTGCTGCAGAGGATACGTTTATTAGTTACCAGTCTCAGATTGCAGCCCAAATATAAATGCTTCAGAGTTCAAGTAACAGACACATCTCAACATCAACTGTTCAGAGGAGACAGGTGGAAATGTATCCTTTGGTCTGGAGTCCAAATTTGAGATTTTTGGGGGTGTATGTCAAATCTGAGATGATTTTTTTTGGGGGGGGCTATGGGGGTGGTCGGGGAATGAGAACGAAGAGTATTGAAACTGTCTCATAGCGATCGTGACAATCTGATAGATTCTGCTGGTACTATCACCATCGCAGGCTCATGCCCTCCCTTGTAATGAACTCCACAGCACCCTATAAGTGTGTGTGACAGTGTATTGAAACGGTTTATCTTTCCACCTCTGTCTCCATCTTCTGCCCTGACAGAGTGATACCTACCTTTTCCACCCTACGATTTGCTATGATGCCTGCCCCATCCCAGAGTTGATGTTTTCTCAAGCCTTCCGTAGCTACATTACATTATTTGTCCTTTGTCTGCATTTCCATCAACACAGCATTGTTGTCTGCAGTAGCCTGAGATTCTAGCTGAAAATATTGTACATCAGTGCTTTTGGTTTGACATTATGTTTGCCTTAGTGAGTGAACCCAGTTTTTAAATCCATCATTCAGATTAGACGAAAAGGGGGAATAAGAGATAGAAAAATAGGAGTATACTAATTTGTACGTTGACATCAGTCTGGATGGGCAGGAGCTGCACAGGGCAACAGGGTGAGGGGGGGATTGTGTGGGCAGTGTGTCTTATGACAACAGATTATTTTCCATTATGCATGGAGACTTCTTCTCTGTGAGACATAGAGAAGCTTTCTTTCCTGTGGACTGCAATCCTGAGGCGTTTATTCCCAACGACGCATTACCCAAAATATAATTTAACAATTTGACATCCTTTTATAGCTTTTTGCACTCCAGACTTCTTGTATTTTTATACTTTTTCATACTTCCGCACTATGTATCGTGTTTCTGTCTTTTGAGTATTTTCGTTCCTGCATTTTGCAGCTTCTTGACAAAGAGATTTCCCCTCTGGGATCAATAAAGTATCTATCTATCTATCTATCTATCTATCTATCTATCTATCTATCTATCTATCTATCTATCTATCTATCTATCTATCTATCTATCTATCTATCTATCTATCTATCTATCTATCTATCTATCTATCCACAGTGGCTATTTTTGGTAGTTAGCTAATTAAACATGACTAACTGGTGAACATGAAAAAGATTATCATCATGTAATGCATGCCATAGCACATCAGCAATCAACATTAACAGCAGAATGCAACTGGCCAGCTCAGCTAGCTTTCTTAACGTTGCTTTGTCTCACACTGAGCTATCTGTAAATAATGTCTCATTGCGGGATGAAGCAAGCTTTAACGGTACCTGTATGCAACTGTATAGTTAGCTAGCTATATAGCTAACTGTAGCTAGCAATGAAAACAACTTTTTGATACAGTTGAGACAATAACGTATGTACATGTAGCTATCTCGGCATTTTAACTGTAGACTCTTACTAGTGTATGGATTATGATGATTCATGGCAGACTGAATGTGAGTTCAGAGCTGGAGATTTGCGTTTATTTTTTGTGTGGGGGGAGCGTACAGACCAGCTGGCTGGAGTGTTTACAGATTAATTCGATCTCTCCCTATCCCAGTCTGTTGTTCCCACTTGCTTCAAGACATCCTGTACCCATTGTTCCTGTACACAAGAAAGTGAAGTGTTTTGAGAGGCTAGTTAAGGATCATATCACCTCCACCTTACCAGACACCCTAGACCCACTGCAATTTGCATACCGCCCCAATAGATCCACAGATGCTGCAATCGCCATCTCACTGCACACTGCCCTATCCAATCTGGACAAGAGGAATATCTATGTAAGTATCTATGTTGGTCATTGACTACAACTCAGCCTTCAACACCATAGTACCCTCCAAGCTCATCATTAAGCTCAGGGCCCTTGGTCTAAACCCCGCACTGTGGAACTCGGTCCTGCACTTCCTGACGGGCCACCCCCGAGGTGGTGAAGGTAGGCAACAACACCTCCACTACGCTGATCCTCAACACAGGGGTCCCACTAGGGTGGGTGTTGAGCCCCCTCCTGTACTTCCTGTTCATCCATGACTGCGTGGCCACGCACGTCTCCAACTCAATCATCCATTTTGCTGAAGATAACAACGATGACAAAGCCTTCAGGGAGGAGGTGAGGGCCCTGGCAGAATGGTGCCAGGAAAATAACCTCTTCCACAACGTCAACAAAATGAAGTAGCTGATTGTGGACCAGGAGACAACAGAGGGAGCACGCCCCCATCGACATTAACGAATAAAGTGAAAAGCTTCAAGTTCCTTGGCATACATATCACTGACAACCTGAAATGGTCCAACCACACCGCCATGGAAGTTGAAAATGTCCCAGTTCTTCCATGGCCTGCATACTCAACAATCTTTACTAACGACATGTCTATGTATGCAGATGACATAACACTATACACGTCAGCTACTACAGCGACTGAAATGCTACTACAGCGACTGAAATGACTGCAACACTTAACCAAGAGCTGCGGTTTTCAGAATGGGTGGTAAGGAAAAAGTTAGTCCTAAACATTTCAAAACCAAAAGCATTGTACCTTCCTCATGATCATTGATGCCCCACGAGGTGAGATCTTGCATGGTGCCTCAGACCAAGGGAGATTGACTGTCATCTTGAACTTCTTCCATTTTCTAATAATTGCGCTAACAGTTGTTGCCTTCTCACCAAGCTGCTTGCCTATTGTCCTGTAGCCCATCCCAGCCTTGTGCAGGTCTACAATTTTATCCCTGATGTCCTTACACAGCTGTTTGATTGAGTGTTTGGAGTCTGTTTGATTGAGAGTGTGGACAGGTGTCTTTTATACAGGTAACAAGTTCAAACAGGCGCAGTTAATACAGGTAATGAGTGGAGAACAGGAGGGCTTCTTAAAGAAAAACTAACAGGTCTGTGAGAGACGGAATTCTTACTGGTTGGTAGGTGATCAAATACTTATGTCATGCAATAAAATGCAAATTAATTACTTAAAAATCATACAATGTGATTTTCTGGATTTTTGTTTTAGATTCCGTCTCTCACAGTTGAAGAGTACCTATGATAAAAATTACAGACTTCTACATGCTTTGTAAGTGGGAAAACCTGCAAAATCGGCAGTGTATCAAATACTTGTTCTCCCCACTGTATGTCACTCGCTGAGCTTGATTGGGATGTGTGAGGGCTTGGTTGTGGTAAGGCCTCTTACTCCCAACTAGGGGAGGAGAGAGGCACACAACCAAGCTCTCACACACTATTAGGGAGATTATCATCCCCAATCAGAGACAGCTGTATAGCGTTGTCTCTGATTGGGGATAGTATTTAGACTCCACACACAGCCACCTGTGTGTGGATCATTGTTCGTTTGTGTGTGTCTGCACTGCCTGCAGCCACCAAAAGTAAGTCACTGTGTTTTGTTTGTAGTATCGTTTTGTTTATTCTCTCCTTTTGTATTTTCGTGCTTCGTGAGTCCATCTCCGAAAATAAAAAGGATGACTCTTCACCAGCGCTCTGTCTACCGTCCCTTATATAATGCGCACCGTGACAGGATGCTCTGGATTGACAATTCCTGACAATATCCACAAACTTCACACAGCAATTGAAGAGTGGGACAACATTCCACAATCAACAGCCTGATCAACTCTATGCGAAGGAGATGTGTCGCGCTGAATTAGGCAAATGGTGGTCACACCAGATACTGACTGGTTTTCTGATCTCCACACCCCTACCTATTTTTTTTAGGTATCTGTGACCAACAGATGATTATCTGTATTCCCAGTCATGTGAAATCCATAGATTAGGGCCTAATGAATTTATTTAAATTGACTGATTTATTTTTATGAACTCTAACTCTGAATTGTGTTTATATTTTTGTTCAGTTTATGTTATACTGTATATTTATAAATATATAAACAATCCTGTGGCTGAGGTCACTGTGTGTCACTGTGTATCTTTTGAGTGGGAAAGCGTTAGTAATCCGGTCCTCCTCTCAGTTGGTTTACAGTAATTTCCTCAGTTAGACTGACCTATGTTTTCAGATGTGCAGTTTACCCGTGTGACTGCCTCTTTTCAAGAGAGTGGCACATGATGGAAGGTTCACATTAGTCCTGATCACAGCTGACTGAACATCACATTCTGCAGGGTTCTGAGACCTCGGTCATGTTGCAGTAGCGTGCTGGAATGTGAAACGGCAGTTAAAGGATGCGTTGGGATTGTAGATAACCCCATCGGCCGTGCTGTTTACTATATTACCCATTCCCCGAGACTGGGCTCATGAATATGCATGCACACGTTTCACAGTAATAGGAATAAATAATGTATCATATTGTATATGTTTGTAGCTTTGATCAGATTTTGGTGATGTGGGTGACGTCAGTTGTTAGACATCTGATGCTACAACAACAACAAGACCACTGTCATATAATTAGAAATAACCTAGTTTAGTGTTTTGATTCAATTCTATTAAAAAGGATGGGCAGCCCTCCACACAGGAGCAGCCAAGCATGACTCACTGGGTTATGGGATTATCCTGTTAGGCTCACCCTGAGAACATTTTCTGGATGGAAGGAAGGACCAAAGGTCAGTGCCCCAAATTCCTAGTGTGGCACAGCAGATATGCTTTACACAATATTAGCGAATTAACACCCAATGTGCTTGAATGTTTGTACAGTGCCTTCTGAAAATATTCATAACCCTTGACTTGTTACACATTTTGTTATTAATGCCTGAATTCAAAATAGATTAAATATATTTTTTGTTCACCCATCTACACACAATAACTTGTATCAAATGTATTGAAAATGAAAGACATTAATATCAGTATTCACACCCCTGAGTCAATAATTCTGCCAGGGCCCTCACCTCCTCCCTGAAGGCTTTGTCATCATTGTTAGAATCACTTTTGGCAGCTGTGAGTCTTTCTGGGTAAGTTTCTAAGAGCTTTGCACACCGGTATTGTACAATATTTGCACATTATCCTTTTTTAAATTCTTCGACCTTTGTCTAGTTGGTCGCTGATCATTGCTAGAAAGGCATCTCCATGCCGATTTGTAACTAGGCCATTCAGGAACATTCAATATTGTCTTGGTAAACAACTCCAGTGTATATTTTGCCTTGTGTTTTAGGTCATTGTCCTGCTGAAAGGTGAATTTATCTTCCAGTGTTTGTTGGAAAGCAGATGGAACCAGGTTTTTCTCTAGGATTTTGCCTGTGCTTAATTTTGCTCTTTTCCATTTATTTTTATTCTAAAACACCCCCTAGTCCTTGCCGATGACAAGCATACCCATAACATTATGCAGCCACCACTACCGTATGCTTGAAAATATGAAGAGTGGTACTCAGGGATGTGTTGTGTTGGATTTGCCCCAAACACGCTTTGTATTCAAGACATAAAGTTAACCTCTTAACAATCTGACCCTATTTTTCAATTTTCACCTAAAATGACACACCCAAATCTAACTGCCTGTAGCTCAGGACCTGAAGCAAGGATATGGATATTTTTGATACCATTTGAAAGGAAACACTTTGAAGGTTGTGGAAATGTGAAATGAATGTAGGATAATATAACCCATTAGATCTGGTAAAAGATAATAAAATGAAAAAAAAATGTGTTTTCTTTTTGATTTGCACAGTGTATGTGCAAAGTTTTAGACTGATCCAATGAACCATTGCATTACTGTTCAAAATGTTGTAGCAAGTCTGCCCAAATGTGCCTAATTGGTTTATTAATAGATTTTCAAGTACATAACTGTGAACTCTCCTCAAACAATAGCATGGCATTCTTTCACTGTAATAGCTACTGTAAATTGGACAGTGCAGTTAGATTAACAAGAATTTAAGCTTTCTGCCCATATTTAAGCTTTCTGCCCATATAAGATATGTTGATTTGAATATTATATATTTTTTTGTTTTATTTTGTCGGCCTACAGCAGCATTAAATTATAATTTATTATTTATATCAACTTGCAATAATTGTATCATTTTTTTTACCTAACACTCTATAACAATGTATGGTGTGCATATTCAGTCATTTACTCATACTATGCAATGCCTTTTCATAGCTTTTTGCACTCCAGACTTCTTGTATTTTTATACTTTTTCATACTGCTGCACTATGTATCATGTATCGTGTATCTGTCTTTTGTGTATTTCGTTCTGGCATTTTGCACCTGCCCTGTGTTTTTCGTAGCTGCTTGACAAAGAAATGTCCCCCCGTGGATCAATAAAGTATCTATCTATCTATCTATCTATCTATCTATCTATCTATCTATCTATCTATCTATCTATCTATCTATCTATCTATCTATCTATCTATCTATCTATCTATCTATCTATCTATCTATCTAGTGAATTTGAGCAATTGGAAAACAGCCAATAAATATACTGTAACTTTATTTTCAACTGAGAACAGTGCAATGTTTCTTATACTTTTCAAAGTTGTCTTTGCATTCACAATTTAATTCAACTTAGGGACATGTGATCAGAAAGCTTACTGTTGCGTAACTACACTTCAGTCAGACTTCTTAACTCTCTTGAACAACATTTCCATAAGTTTAGAAATCACACTTTGAGTGAGAGGCATTTTGCGTCTTTATTCTCTTTCTTTGAAGATGGCAGTTGGAAATTGTGTAATAATTTCTACAGCTGAATGCTTTCCAGTGTTGTTGCTGAGTATGAGGGAATCATTCATCTACGAATGTTAAGAGCTGCACATTTAACTGCTGGCGACTAATTGCTGACGTCTGTGTTTACAGTGTGTGGCATTTACCATTGGTTTTGATGATATACGCACCAAAATGCTTTAAATGTCAGCTACATAGGTCTACCTCACATCTTTTATGTTGCTTAACAATATGGCAACTCTGATGTAAATGAACATGGCCCATTCTATACTGTCAGCTCATTCCGAGCTGCATCACAGAGAGAAAGACAATGTCATTTTTGTCAGAACAGAATGGGGATATAGATCATCTTTAACACTGATAAGGAGAAGAGACCATGGAGAAAAGAGCTGGGAATCTGTGCGAAAATGGAACACAAAGGAGACTGATTACATCAAAAATCAAGAGGTTGCCAAGGAAGTGGAGGGCTGAGATGAGACTATGTGTGTCTAATTAACCCCTTACACTCTTGGGAATTGACCTATATGGATAGGGCTAAATTGAAATGTTTCTTACAGAAGAAATATGGAAAGCATATGCATAACCCTGGTAGCAATTAAAAGGGAAGAGTTTGGAGATTATAGGAACATTATTAGACTAAAGGTGAGGAGATAACAGTTCACCAGACACAAGACTGAATCAAAACATGACACTCTTCATTTTATGTGCATTTTACATTTCCTGTACTTTCACCTTATTTGTTGATAACAAAATCTGAAAGTACTCTGGATACATTCAGTTAGATTAAAATAAAATTATTTTGGGGTAGGTGCAACATGCACAGTTCCTAAATAATTGCAATGCACTTTAATGACTCAATGAAGAGTCTTCAACTATAAGGTTATTTTTTAAGCTGTCCGATCTGCCGTTGCAACCTAGTCTCAGAGCATGTCGTATTATTCTGTATATGTAAATCCGAGACACTCCATTTAGTATGATATGTTACATTTGGTATGGTTACATAAGACAGATGGTTGCATAAGGCAAAAACGAAAGGAGGGTGGTTGGTCGGGGTGGAGGGGTCAGTGTATAATGCAAATGTCTAGGAACTCAAAGGTTGCGAGTTTGAATATCATCACAGAAAACTTTAGCTAATTAGCAACTTTTCAACTACTTATTACTTTTTAGCTAAGGCACTAGCTACTTTGGAACTACTTAGAATGCTAGCTAACCCTAATCCTAACCTTAAACCTTTTCGCTAACCCTTCCCCTTACCCTACCCTTAACCCTTTAACCTTAACTCCTTAATTTAACCCTAACCCGAGCTTAGCTAATGTTAGCAAGCAAGCTAACGTTAGTCACCTAGCCAACTAGATAGAATTCGTAACATCATACGTTTTGCAAATTCGTAACATATAGTACATTTTGCAATATGTTTAGTAAATTCGTAACATATTGTACTAATTTGTTACACATAATAATAATTGTAATTCATGACATATCATAAGAAATGGGTGATGGACATCCACAAATTAATACATACCATATGAAATGTAACATATCATACTAAAAGGAGTGTCTCGGATTTACATACAGAATAATATAAAATTCTCTGAGACCAGGTTGGTCGTTGAGGAACTGGAGCAGGCACACTTTTGTTTGGAACACAGCCCTACATCTCTGCCTTTACTCAATTACTGTTGTTGTTTACTCAATCTGAAAATGGTCCATTATAAATCGGAACCTGGGTCAGGAGGGCATAATTTGAAAGCTTGTTCTATTGTCAACATAACTAGCTAAATTATCAAACATGATCTGACAGTGTTAGGCTTTCACAAGGTAATTCAGAGAAGCAGATTGTAATTTTGGTGCACATAGAATGAGTGCGTGGTCTGGGAAAAATTTCTTCACAATACAACAAACATACGCTCATTCTGTTCAGGACAACCCAGGGTATAACGCCATCTTATCTTGTAACTGTACATCAAACATAGTGATCAGAATCCTTGACACTGTATATTACATTAGTTTTATGATATGGAAATGTGAAGTACATATTTGGACTCACAGGTGTGTGATTCGCTTGTATGACATCAAAGCAGTATTTATTATAATCCTCAACGTCTCTTCATACAAGTCCTCTTAATTTACAGCATTTCCCTCACTCAAAAGTTGCCAAAATAGCAGGAGGGATGGGGGCAACTTCTTGTTGCATGCATGCGGTTCTCAAGTTCAGAATGGCTGTCAGACAAAACACTGTGAAGAGGAGACACTGAGCTCTGATGTCATGTATAGCATGGTACTGTACAGCCACTGCGTTCCAATTTAGGCACTTATCAGTGTCCAAATCTGCCATTTTCAACAGGTACGAGTGTAAAGGGCTATGGGGAGAATGGCAAGGAAAACCCAAAGACGCTACAGCAAAATTTCTACTGTTCTAATAAAGGACTGACAGCTTTTGTGATTTGCACAATGGTGGTGGTGATATCTTTTAACAGTAACTTTTTTCTTCTGCTTTGTCCTTTTTATATCGCAGGGATATACATTATGGGCTATATTTGAAGAGTTTATTTCCGAAAGAGTATATGTGTTTTTTCATCAGAAATTATTGTTCTTATTGTACTTTCATGTGTGTGTAAAATATTACTGTTCTCAGATTTTAAATTCATATATTTAGATGTGAATAAAAAAAAATGTTATTTGCAAAACGCTATATATCCATTGTCTAACTGAATTTGAGTTATTTGGAGGTATACCTGTGGATGTATTTCAAGGCCTACCTTCAAACTCAGTGCCTCTTTGCTCGACATCATGGGAAAATCTAAAGAAATCAAGACCAAGACCTCAGAAAATAAATTGTAGACCTCCACAAGTCTGGTTCATCTTGGGAGCATTTTCCAAACGCCTGAAGGTACCACGTCCATCTGTACAAACAATAGTACGCAAGTATGAACACCATGGGACCACGTAGCCATCATACCTCTCAGGAGGGAGACGCGTTCTGTCTACTAGAGAGAGTTCTTTGATGCGAAAAGTGCAAATGAATCACAGAACAACAGCAAAGAACCTTGTGAAGATGCTGGAGGAAACAGGTACAAAAGTATCTATATCCACAGTAAAACAAGTCCTATATCGACATAACCAGAAAGGCCGCTCAGCAAGGAAGAAGCCACTGCTCCAAAACCGCTATAAAAAAGCCAGACTACGGTTTGCAACTGCACATGGGGACAAAGATTGAATGTTTTGGAGAAATGTCCTCTGGTCTAATGAAACCAAAATAGAACTGTTTGGCCATAATGACCATCATTATGTTTGGAGGAAAAAGGGGGAGGCTTGCGAGCCAAAGAACACCATCCCAACCGTGAAGCAAGGGGGTGACAGCATCATGTTGTGGGGGTGCTTTGCTGCAGGAGGGACTGGTGCACTTCACAAAATAGATGGAACCATGAGATAGGAAAATAAGCTGAAATATATCATTCTCTACTATTATTCTGACATTTCACATTCTTAAAATAAATTGGTGATCCTAACTGACCTAAAACAGGGAATTCTTACTGGGATTAAATGTCAGGAATTGAGAAAAACTGAGTTTAAATGTATTTGGCTAATGTGTATGTAAACTTCCGACTTCAACTGTAAATATTTTACATACAGGTCTCATATTATTGTATTGAATAAAAAAAATCTATATTATTTTTAATATTCAGGTCACAAATTTATCATTTGTACAGTTCTTTATTAAGTGAGGCAGAAATATAGTGTTGATTGTTTGTCTCTCTGAAATTAAAGCATCAAGTGATAGATTTTAAAATAATACATGTCTCTCATTGAACAACCCCATGCCATGATTAGATAGTGAAAAAACACACCAATCTCTTTCATAAGTTCTTTAAACAATAAAATCTAATTTACCAACATTTCTGAAAATGGATATATAGCTTTTTGGATATAAACTCTTCATTCTATAGGAAGTGTGAATACATTCCCATTGCTTTAATAATTTTAGTTATATCATTTATTAGGACATATGAGCTAATTCTCTAGACTAACAATATAGTCAGTACATGGAAAGCAATGTGATAGGTGACTGTGCCAACTGGTAATGAATATTGATGTGTTTCTCTGAGTGAGTTTACTCTGATTGATAACTTTCAGCATGCAGTCAATAATTAGTCACTGACACAACATTGTTCCCTGAAATCTGAGCTTTACCAAGAAATAAAGAAACCAGACTAATGATGATGACGAACAGTGTGAAATGGTATTTATTGGTCATGATCAAATGCAACACAACTGAACTAATGATCTATAGCAGTCTATAGAGCATTATAACACAAAAAATCAACTGGAAAATATATTGATTAAAACTATGAAGTACTGTATTCAGGTTTGCTCTGTTATGGCTGTATTGTCTAATGACACTTGAAATGTAAGGACATCATCTACTGCTTCAGAACTGTGATGAGAGCAGAAGCACTTCTTAGCCATAGTGGAATAAGCTGAGAAAAGAGGTCCTATGGTGTTTTGGTCATACATTGGATGACATGTCAGTTTCTCTATGTCTACAGTACATTTCCTGACATGACTTGAAATGACTTATATAGTGTTTAACCCCATTACTGTAGCGGTTTTTCTATTTCTAAATAAGATATGCATGATCATGCAGTGTATGCGGTATATAGGCTAAGTGAAAATTTGTAACCAAATTGCATGAACAAAATGTAATGAAGCAGCTAAGATTTCATCTGCTCGCACGGCCAAGGACATGCGGTCTGGAGAAATACATCTTGGCTAATATTGAGACTGAGTTGCCAGAGCAAGTCCTCCTGATAAAATAAGTGGTGAGTCTAAGAAGTCCAAGAAGATCTAGCCACATAGACTCCTCGACAGAAACATACTCTATATTAATACAGTATGTCTGATTATGCCTGAACATTTATATGGCACATAAATATTGCAAGTATTGCCTTGTCCCCCACAACCACTGCAATAGTGGTTATTTTGTCAAAGCACTCTTCTGGTGCCATAGGAATAATCAGAGACAGTTAAACTGTAATCTCATATAAATTCCATGTTCCAAGGGCTGTGGCCAGACAAGGCTGTGATATATGAAGTCAGTGGCATGGAAAAGGGCAGGTGACGATGCTCCGACTGTTTGATATTCAGACGGATAGTTTTCCTCCAGATGACCTAAGTGGGCCGTAAAATGCCCTTCCAGTTGCAGGGGAAGGGACAATAACAACGTGGTGAGACTTTAAAGTCTAAATGTCAGTCGTTTTAACAATTTCATACTTTTATTGTCATGGAGTTTTTGTTATTAGGATGATAGGTATGATATTTTGATATTACATGTACAGTGGGGAGAACAAGTATTTGATACACTGCCGATTTTGCAGGTTTTCCTACTTACAAAGCATGTAGAGGTCTGTAATTTTTATCATACGTACACTTCAACTGTGAGAGACGGAATCTAAAACAAAAATCCAGAAAATCACATTGTATGATTTTTAAATAATTAATTTGCATTTTATTGCATGACATAAGTATTTGATCACCTACCAACCAGTAAGAATTCCGGCTCTCACAGACCTGTTAGTTTTTCTTTAAGAAGCCCTCCTGTTCTCCACTCATTACCTGTATTAACTGCACCTGTTTGAACCTGTATAAAAGACACCTGTCCACACACTCAATCAAACAGACTCCAACCTCTCCACAATGGCCAAGACCAGAGAGCTGTGTAAGGGCATCAGGGATAAAATTGTAGACTTGCACAAGGCTGGGATGGGCTACAGGACAATAGGCAAGCAGCTTGGTGAGAAGGCAACAACTGTTGGCGCAATTATTAGAAAATGGAAGAAGTTCAAGATGACGGTCAATCTCCCTCGGTCTGGGGCACTATGCAAGATCTCACCTCGTGGGGCATAAATGATAATGAGGAAGGTGAGGGATCAGCCCAAAACTACACGGCAGGACCTGGTCAATGACCTGAAGAGAGCTGGGACCACAGTCTCAAAGAAAACCATTAGTAACACACTACGCCGTCATGGATTAAAATCCTGCAGCGCACGCAAGGTCCCCCTGCTCAAGCCAGCGCATGTCCAGGCCCGTCTGAAGTTTGCCAATGACGATCTGGATGATCCAGAGGAGGAATGGGAGAAGGTCATGTGGTCTGATGAGACAAAAATTGAGCTTTTTGGTCTAAACTCCACTCGCCGTGTTTGGAGGAAGAAGAAGGATGAGTTCAACCCCAAGAACACCATCCCAAACGTGAAGCATGGAGGTGGAAACATCATTCTTTGGGGATGCTTTTCTGCAAAGGGGACAGGACGACTGCACCGTATTGAGGGGAGGATGGATGGGGCCATGTATCGCGAGATCTTGGCCAACAACCTCCTTCCCTCAGTAAGAGCATTGAAGATGGGTCGTGGCTGGGTCTTCCAGTATGACAACGACCCGAAACACACAGCCAGGGCAACTAAGGAGTGTCTCCGTAAGAAGCATCTCAAGGTCCTTGAGTGGCCTAGCCAGTCTCCAGACCTGAACCCAATAGGACATCTTTGGAGGGAGCTGAAAGTCCGTATTGCCCAGCGACAGCCCCGAAACCTGAAGGATCTGGAGAAGGTCTGTATGGAGGAGTGGGCCAAAATCCCTGCTGCAGTATGTGCAAACCTGGTCAAGAACTACAGGAAACGTATGATCTCTGTAATTGCAAACAAAGGTTTCTGTACCAAATATATAAGTTCTGCTTTTCTGATGTATCAAATACTTATGTCATGCAATAAAATGCAAATCATACAATGTGATTTTCTGGATTTTTGTTTTAGATTCCGTCACTCACAGTTGAAGAGTACCTATGATAAAAATTACAGACTTCTACATGCTTTGTAAGTGGGAAAACCTGCAAAATCGGCAGTGTATCAAATACTTGTTCTCCCCACTGTATATGCATATTTTTGATATGCTAATCTATGAATGAGTATGGATGGAGAGTCCTTAGTTTGAGTTGTATTAAAATGTTAGTGTGCTCTCAGCACCATACAGCAACATTAAAGTCTGCCTCCGGGTGTTCTGGACACTGTGATATATGACCGTGTTTCATGTGAATGCTAAAGTCAAACGGCCAGGGGCAAGGATGAGTGTATTGTTTGAAGCTGACCTTGGCTAGTCAGCTTGGCTAGGACTC
Source organism: Thymallus thymallus (assembly GCA_023634145.1). Classification (NCBI taxonomy): domain Eukaryota; kingdom Metazoa; phylum Chordata; class Actinopteri; order Salmoniformes; family Salmonidae; genus Thymallus; species Thymallus thymallus. The sequence goes on along the minus strand of CM042410.1, from coordinate 16,620,193 downwards.
AACATGTTTTTGTTCTGTCTGTACCATCTTCATTGTTTACGCTCACTGCACATATGCGAATTTACAATAGTTAGAGATGCTGTATAGATCATTTTGAATGTAATTTCTGACTTTAGAAAGGTTTATACATTAAACCATTTTGAGGTATTTAACTGTCTCAATCATTTAACGCCATCATTGACTTGCAGTAAACGTAACTATTCTTGTATCCCATGAGGCAAGCAGGACAGGTGCTTCTATGAATTGAGAGAGGAGGGGGACTAGAGTACATACAGTACAGACATACTGAATGTTAGCCAGTCAAGTCTTCCCAATTAAGTTTGTAGTCCTCTTCATAAGTGTGAAATGTCAGCCTATCTGGGCACCTCCAATGTATTTCTTCTCTGAAGAGCACCCAGACAAAATCAACTTCCTGCCAACCTCTGCTACAAAGTGTCCGCATTGGGCAATCATTACACATTTACAGAGAAAGGGAAAAACATTTCACAGCCATCAGCATGTGTTTGTGTGCTGATGCATCTTAACAGTCACTTAAAAGTACCCACTTCCTGTATATCTTTAAAGTTTATCTCAAGCATCATTGTGACATTGTTGTGCTTTTTTAGTTTTATATGTTACATTTATTTAGACAGTTGAAAAGAGAAGGAGACAAGAAATGAACAGTAGAGAAAGTGTCGGACCGGGGATTCGATCCACCACCACATTTTGACTAATTGGGGGTGGATATGTATGTCACTCACATGGAGAGTACATGTGAATTATTATGTGGATTATAATGAATGGACATTTTCGTAGAAGTTGATACATTTGTTGTTATGGCAAATCAAGTATGAAATTACAAGCTTTAGAAGCCTTTTTAAAAACTCAAATACACTACAAGTTTGCATTTCAAAGAGTGAACAAATTAGGATCCTACATCTGCACAGTTGCAGAGCTAACTTTCGCTTTGTCTGAGTGTGAAACAGCAGTATGGGACTGGCTGACTGGCTGTTGGTTAACAAGGACGTTTATTTTTAAAGGGATTCAAAAGCGCAGAAATGTGTCAAGCAGGGAGTTCCTAAGCTGTGCGTTTCCTAAACACACAACATACTCATTAAACTCCCTCCTCCACTATACCACTACAGCTACCCCAGCAACAAGCCTGAAGCCAGCAGCCTAATCAAATCCTCTGTGTTCAAGTAAACACTGATAAATGTGGATTTTAAGGGCAAATTAATTTGTCATGTATCCTGAAATACATTAAATAGAAGATTCACCTCCCCAAAATGTTATAGCACTTTTTTTCCCAGCTCTGGATACTGTTATATGTTCAGGGGACAGTATAGTGCATCTGACTTGTTCCAAGACTTTGCCAGCTGTAAAAGAGAAGAACAGGTTGAATTAGCCTGGCTCAATCTGCCCACATTATAAGAGAGCATTTGATCGTTCCCCTGTGTTCCACACTCACGCAGGATTTTCCAATCGAGGGGCAGTGACTTGAAATATAAATCTTTCAGTTTGTGTGTGGTGTGTGAACACTACTTATTTTGTCAGGAGAGGCAGTGTGAAATAAATAAATAACATTAGAGGGGAATAGTATGGGAATTGTATTAGACAGCAAAGTCAGAGGAAATAGTTGCACAATCTTGACTGAAGGATGAAAGACAATACACTTAAAATAGAAAGACTCAAAACATTGTGGAGTAAAACCTTGAAAAGTAGTGCAACTAAGCTGAGATATGGGGTTTGGAGGGTGTTTGAATTTAAAACCCAATGTAAGTGTTATGATTAGTGGTGGAGAAAGTACCCAATTATCATATAAACATATAGATGCCTTAATATAAAGTTACTCAAGTAACTGAAAGTCAGCCAGTAAAATACTACTTGAGTAAAAGTCTAAGTATCAAAAGTAAATGTAATGGCTGAAATATACTTAAAAGTAAAAGTATAAATAATTTAAAATTCCATATATTAAGCAAAGCAGACGGCACCATTTTCTTGTTTTTAACATTTATGAATAGCCAGGGGCACACTCCAACACTCAGGCATTATTTACAAAAGATGCATTTGTGTTTAGTGAGTCCTCCAGGCCAGAGGCAGTAGGGATGACCACATGTTCTCTTGATAAGTGCTTGAATTTGACAATTTTCCTGTCCTGCTATGCATTCAAAATGTAACGAGTACTTTTGGTTGTCAGGGAAAATGTATAGAGTAAAAAGTATATTATTTTTCTTTAAGAATGTAGTGAAGTAAAAGTAAAAGTTGTCAAAAATATAAATAGTGAAGTAAAGTACAGATTCCAAAAAAATAAAATTTTACTTAAGTACTTTACACCACTGGTTATGATAGACTGAATGTATTTCAAAACAGAATGGAAGTACTCTGAAACTCCCAAAGTGGTTCTTCAATCTGAATAATTGTGTGTTTTAGAGAGTTTTGTGAAAAAACATTTTTGTGTTTCAGTGCATGTAAAGGGCAGCATCAAAACTGACTGTCTCTCATTCAGCCAAATTGTTTTCAATTTCAAATTGGTTTATTGCATAAATATTGATTGATGATTTTCAGTCAATGTTTTTGATTTAAAGAAGAGACTGGGAAATTAATAATTTTCCTCGGTTAAACTTTGACACTTATTACAGGCTTCTGTTGCCAGGCCCATTGTGAGATTATAAATCATTTTACAATAACTTTACAACAGATTAGAAACAGAAGGATACAGAGAAGGAGTGAAAGTTGGACATGCAAAAGTGTGTCACAATATTAGAAGCAAAAAGTGAACTTCAAACGTTGTGCTGCCGTAGTGTTCAGAATTCACCCAGTCTGAGGCATGGAGGTGACGAAAGGGCATGCGTGGCAGGTGTGCCCTCTAGCAAAGTCAATGGGTTTCCCCTATTTACCACAGCCACAAAGTCAAAATTGGCTGTATTGTAAAAATTCATAAAATGTGCTTTTCGGCCTTTAATGTAAGGTTAGGGTTCGGCATATGGTTAGAAGGAATAAGGTTAGGTTTAAAATCACATTTTATGATGAGAAACTGAATAAATAGGCAGGGTTTATGACTTTGTGTCTGTGGTAACTATGGTCAAGTATAAAAAATTGTGATTTCGACGCATGCCTTGGACGCATGCCTACATAAAAGGATTTACTCAAGAAGAACATTTGTTTTGTGTAGCATTTTGTCCGCTAATGCTAATAGTCGGGAGTCAAACAGCCACATTGATTTGTTGATCAGTTTTCATGATGTTACATGTAGTTGTTAATTTACACCTGTCATCAAATTAAATCAAATTTGATTTGTCACAACATGTAGTTGTTAATTTACACCTGTCATCAAATTAAATCAAATTTGATTTGTCACATGCGCCGAATACAACAGGTGTAGACCTTACAGTGAAATGCTTACCTACAAGCCCTTAACCAACAATGCTAAAGTTAAGAAAAAAGAAAATAAATTAAAGTAACAAATAATAAAACAGCTATATTGTTTGTACCTTTCGTGCACTTGTTTTATATGCAAATTGAGGCCTGCTTTTTAGTTAATACCTCTGGCTTATTTGGCTACTAACACTATGAGCTTTATCTATTGTTTGATGTATCCTGCTCTAGCATTGGCCTACCACACCACATGTTATCACATCCACTTTTGACATTCATATTGTTTTATTGTCACTATATTCACATTCACATTTTGCAATTAATGTGTTTAATAATTATTACATTTAGCAGACACTCTTATCCGAAGTGACTTGCAGAAGCTATTAGGGTTAAATGCCTTGCTTAAGGGTATATTGACCAATTTTTCACCTAGCAACCTTTCAGTTATTGGCCCAACACTCTTAACCGCTAGGCTACCTGCAACTCCTATAATTATGCACTCATGTATTATCATTATTGCTTCTTATTATTTCCTATTTCTCTGTCTACTTGCAGAAATACATACATACATACTACTGCTGAGCATAATAATGTACATTTGACCTTTTGGAATGACCAATGAGGAGTTTATAAACACACAATATAAAAGCATGGAATATAATATAAGAGGTACTCCCATTTACAGTTTTTGAAAAGTGCAGAAGGGATCTAATTCTGCACTACACAGGACTTGAAACACCATAATAGTGTTTTCAACCTTTTCCGGGTTAGTGCTCCCAGTCTCTGGCAAGGTGTTGGACAACACAACATGTCATGTTTCAGAACACCTCAGGATGAACGTTTCAGTACACCTTCTGTCCCAATACTATCACAACCATGTGTTTCAGTACTCCAGCAAAGTTAAGGTTTCGTCTCCTTTACTGTTAAGGTGGTCAAAGCAGGTCAGTTGCCACTAAATGTAGTTTTACAAAGCAGTTAATTTTAACAGTGTATTTCAACAACGGAAACATAAAAACTGATTTCTAGTGTGAACTCTATTAGAAGACTACCTGGCATTAAAAATGGAGCTCTTCAGAAATTGACACAATTTATAAAATGAACATATACCATATTAATTATGTTGGCTATAATGGTACTTTTTTCTTTAATTGGGATTGATCGGCTTTGTGATGCCACGTTGTAAGAGGCACTTTACAAGTTGTTAATTTGATTTGAACATTGATACAGGAATCGTTCTCTCTCTCTAAAAACATGTTTTATGCGGGCTGGGATTTAACCAAATATTATCCAATATCGAAGCACTGAATACCTACCGTTGGTATCTCATCGATGGTAGACTTTTTATCTCTGATTGAATGAGCCAGGCTGTCAGGTTGCTGTGCTTGGCTGGGTTGAGTGAGAGAAGAGAGGCCTAGAAGGAGAAGACTAAAACAGTGAAGCTCCACAGCTGTACATGGTGAATTTATTAAATGCTTGATTAAACGCTAGGCAGAGCAATCTGGCGGGGTAATTAAAAGGCACATGCAAATAATCTTGTTTTGTAGATTATTGCCTACTTGCAAACACACACACACACACACACCTCGCAGTAATTTACAAGAGGCTAAGGACAGTATGTTGTTGAGGATTACAACGTGGCAATTCAGACCCTTTACTCAGTAATTTGTTGAAGCACCATTGGCAGAGATTACAGCGTCAAGTCTTCTTGGGTATAACATAACAAGCTTGGCACACCTGTACTTGGAGAGTTTCTCCCATTCTTCTCTGCAGATCCTCTCAAATTCTGTCAGGTTGGATGGGTAGCGCTGCTGCACAGCAATTTTCAGGTCTCTCCAGAGATGTTCGATCGGGTTCAAGTACGGGATCTGGCTGGGCCACTAAAGAACATTCAGAGACTTGTCCCGAAGCCACTCCTGCGTTGTCTTGGCTGTGTGTGCCTTTTACAGAGGAGTGGCTTCAGTCTGGCCACTTTACCTTAAAGGCCTGATTGGTGGAGTGCTGCAGAGATGGTTGCTTCTGGAAGGTTCTCCCATCTCCACAGAGGAATTTTGGAGTTCTGTCAGAGTGACCATTCAGTTCTTGGTCACCTCCCTGACCAAGGTCCTTCTCCCCCGATTGCTCAGCTCTAGGAAGAGTCTTGGTGTGTGTTCTTGGGGACCTTCAATGCTGCAGAAAGTTTTTGGTACCATTGCCCAGATCTGTGCATCGACACAATCCCGTCTCAGAGCTCTACGGACAATTCCTTCAGCCTCATGTTTTGGTTTAGATAGGTGTGTGCCTTTCCAAATCATGTCCAATCAATTGAATTCACCTCAGGTGGACTCCAATCAAGTTGTAGAAACATCTCAAGGATTATCAATGGAAACAGGATGCACCTGAACTCAATTTCGAGTCTCATAGCAAAGGGTCTGAATACTAACATAAGTAAAAAAAAATAATAAAAAAAAAGCTTTGTCATTATGCGGTATTGTGTTTAGATTGGTGAGGAAAAACAATAATTGTATCAATTTTAGAAAAAGGCTGTGACGTACCAAAATATGGAAAAAGTAAAGGGGTCTGAATACTTTCCAAATGCTTAAATACTTGAGGGTGTAGATGGCACCAGACAATGGAAACGCATTGTTGAAAAAAGCAATTTATAGTTTATATTGGTACATTTATTCTAGTATGCTTGTTGAGGTGATTTGTTTTATATGAACGCATTAAATTTGGCTCTTCTTTCATTTTGACTGAGTTGTCTGATATAATGAAGCCAGTTTAGAAGTAGACAGTTGTGTTCTGTAGAGACCCACCAGAGAATCCTTACCCCTTATCCTGCAGTCTTTAGCCTTTGTATTTAAGGACATGTTAAACTGATGAGCTCAGCTCTCCCTGAAGCTGCTAAACCTAAAGGAAATCCTTTCATTAACAAAATCAATACGCTCCCCAGTTTCTGGGTGGTTATGGATTTCACTATCCAGACTTATTTGCATACTAAGAGTGAGGAAACTGGGCCCCACTTTGGTGTTCGGTGTCTATCCCATTGTCACTGGTACTTTCATGTTTCATCTTATGTTTACTGTACAGCATGTGAGCAGCTGTACCAGACTTATGAAACGGTTTGTGTCAAGGTCAAGAAAGATCAATGGAAGCAAATGTTCTGTTTTTCATCTTCTGTTATTCTGTGTTGGTGCAGCATCCGATACACCCTTCTGCTAAATATCCCCTTTTAGTTTGTCACACTTTCTCTCTACATTGTGTGAATGAGGCTCGCTAAACCAAAATGAGAAAAATTCCCTGCAAATGATCACTCCACATTGCATTATTATCACATAGCTAATTAAATTAGACACATTAGCATTAACACATGCCTAATATAGAATGTTGACAAAATGATAATATTTAATTAGCTAAAAAGTCTTATATTTAATAAATGCATGTCATCCTCTTGCTGGAAAACAGAGAGAGGAATTCAATGGGTCATCTTTTAATATTAAAGCCTGTTTTTTCTGCCATGCCAGCTTTGAGAGTTCCTTACTTATTATTGTAAATCATTCAATGCACTCTTGAACCTTCTTGAATATATTAAAAACATCTGAATATGTAACAAATCGTTGTTTGTTTCTGAATACAGACAGTTTTGATTTTTTTTTTATATTTCATCGTCATAATAAACATATTTGCTTAATACAATAGTAAAACAATAGCCTGAAACTCTTTCCAACATCGAATCAAGGGGATCTTCCTTTTTGCACGGCTAGCATAATAGTTATATTCTGCTGGAATAATGGAAATAGGTCTTCTCTGAAAATGATATGACAAGCACAGGCCTAATCGCTTTTCTCTGATTAGCCCCATAATGCATTTGTTTTATCTATTTCTACTAGGTCTATCTTCCACTGCAAACGTCTTTAAAATAGTATATTCTGTTTTAATTTGGTTGAGCGGGGACTAATATGAATGTCAGAGTATTTCTGGGAGAAGATGAGGATGGATTTCTCTGAAACACAATAGTTAATGACTCATTATTGCGGCCAGCCACTGAAATTAGATGAGATATACATTTTATCCTTATTAACGCCCCTAATGGGTTTGCCCAGAAAACCAAACTGCTCCTTCAATGATGCGTGCTGAGTCTATCACTCTTGTATTTTTAGGTCGATAATGCATATGCTAATCTATCAACATTGACAGTGATGATTAGAATAATAAGGGAAGCAGACATTTGATATGAACCCTCCTGGTGGCTGTTTCCAGCAGAGTGAAATTGTCTGAGACAGCCAATAACGTGGAAGAACTCTCCTCATCACAAAACTCACCTTGATTGGGTTCCCACTTTCCCGACAGAAACCGATGATGTATATAAACAAAGTGTACATCTTAAAGCAAGTGGGGACAGCAGACTGGGATAGGGAGAGATTGGATATGTCCTTAAACACTCCATCCAGCTGGTCTGCACATTCTCTGAGGATGCGGCTTGCCATAACGTCTGATCGAGAGCACACATTCCTTGTGAGCGGCTTGCGCCCATGTCGGCGGCTCTCTGTTGTATTCCTCGAACCGGGCGAAGAATGTGTTTAGCTTGTCTGGGAGTGAGGCGTCGGTGTCCGTGACGTGGCTGGCTCTCCTTTTATAGTCCGTGATTGTCTGGAGTCCCTGCTACTTGCATCTCATGTCTGAGCCGTTGAAATGCAACTCCACTTCGTCCCCGTGCTGTCGTTTTGGTTCTTTGATTGCCTTACGGCGGTCATAGCTGGTCTGTTTGTACATGTCCATGTTCCAAGTCACCTTGCAGTGGTTGAATGTGGTGGTTCGCCCCATCAGTTTTGCCCTACTGCTGCCATCGATTGCGGTTTTTGGTTTGGATAAGTTCTAATGGTCACAGTAGGGACAGCATCCTCTATGCACTTCCTGATGAACCTAGTCACAGAGTCAGTGTGTAAATCAATACTATTCCAAGATTTTACTATTCTCAATTACTATTTAATAATGCAATGAGCAAATATATTTATCTCTTTCACCACAATGAGCTTTTAATATGCTATAATGAAGAGGCCTCCATGGTAGTTAAAATAGCCTAGAGCTACACTACAGCTGCACCATTTTCAGCAGGGAAAAGTGCCTGATCTGGATTGAACTTACCCTTGTTGTTTGTTTTCCGTAGTTCTTCTTACCTTTTGAATAATTGTGGACTTTTTGAAGGTTTTGTTATTGGGATAACCATGATCTCTTTATGGTCCTATTCCGATGCCATTATAATTTACAGGGACACGAGTCAATTCATTTCAAAGCTCTTATGGGTATAAGCTCATGATATAATGTGCCATGCCTGCACTTAACTGTCATACAATTTGCTCTTCCCTGCTCTGCTGAATTGACAGTGAGTAATTTAAAGACAATCACAACCAATTTGTGACACTTGTCACATCTGGTTTGGTTGATGGAGGAGGAATTCTAGTCAGCAGTACTCCAATAATCACCCATGACTCTATAGAATAGTATGCCTCATATTTCTCTCATGTCAATTGTTTCCCTTAGGACACAATGGGGTGACACTGCTACTATTGTAAAATGGATTCAAGAAGGATGGAAGAAAAAACCTTATGCTGTGTTAATAACTGAATTTTGCAACTGTTTGCTCTACCATTTGGAATTGGAAACATTCTAAAATACCAAATAAAACTGATTAATTTCAGCAGATGAGTCAAACGTTTGTACTGAGAGTGCATCGTGAAACTGCAGACTAGAGACCAGAGACAGGAAGATTAAAAAACTCTCTAGTATCAACAGAAGACTATTTTCAACATGTATTTTTCAAGGTAAAAATCTCCAAGCCCACGTCCTTTTTCCATCCGGAAATTTTTTTTAATTTAGCTGTGCTTCGCAAAATAACAAATGTTCAAATGAAGCTTGCTCGATGAATGTATTTCACACAACACAATGTGAACTTGGTGCCAGAGGCAGGGTGTGCATGTAAAACAGCCACCTTCCTTTGGAGGGAACATAGAGGATAGGGTACAGCAGGAGAGTACAAGGTGTCCCTTCAGTTGGCCGACAAATCACATGATTCAAAGTCCCAACTGGATAAAAACTGGTTGGATGAACGCTGTATCCACATAATTTCTCAAAAAACATCTATGTTATGACCAGGGTTGGGTAGGTTACTTTCTAAATGTAATCCATTACAAGTTACCTGTCCAAAATTGTAATCAGTAACGTAACTTTTGGATTACCCAAACTCAGTAACGTAATCTGATTACATTCCGTTACTTTATATTACTTTCCCCTTAATTAACAGGCATTAGAAGAAGACTAAAATGTATGTTACCAATTGAATGACATCTATTGCAGGATAAATCTATGTTAAAGTTTACATACCGTATGTGGTTGTTACATTTTACTTTATGGGTTGGTTATGTAGGCGTCTTCTAACCCATCACTTTCTGCTACATATAATCATACGATTAAATTATATCTTTACATTAAAAACCAAAGTCTATCAGAATTCCAGTAATTCCAATAAATGTTATACCCACTGATCTTCAAGAATAGGACTACACTTTTTTGGTTACTACATGATTGCTTATGTGTTATTTCATAGTTCTGATGTCTTCACTATTATTCTACAATGTAGAACATTTAAAAAAATAAAGAAACCACTTGAATGAGTAGGTGTGTCCAAACCTTTGACTGGTACTGTATATATAATTTATAAGTCCAAAAATGGATGTAGCAACTACAGATTGCCCCTTTAAGTCTATCAAAAGTGTGCAAGTTTGAGCATGTGTCCATTAGGCCTATGGATATATATTTTTTGAATTAGATTTAACAATAAAAGCCCCACTTTTAGGCTTGATTCCGCGCTATGCAGCTGTTGCAAGAGAGCATTTTTCACTGGCTGTCCATTGGTTTCCAAAACAATGACTGATAGGCAGTTTAAACGTCTTGAATTTATCCATTATTGGGTCCAAATAAACATTTAGATTTGTGAACAGCCATCCACAACAACCACAATCCGTGAGGCGCAAATAGCTAAATGAGAGAGCCAACTTAAACTTGCGCCTTTTTTTATGCTGATTTAAAAGCCATTGAGAAAACAGAGAAGTGTCAAAGATTTCTTTCTGAATGTAAAAGTTATCCTCTAAGTAATCATCTAGTAGTATCTGTAATCTAATTAGAATATTTTTGCTGGTATTTTAACGGATAACAGTTACTGTTTTTTTCTTCTAATCCCTTACATGTAACGGATTACATGTAATCAGTTACTCCCCAACTCTTCTTATGACATTGAATCACTGTGGAATACTGATTGGATTTGCAAAAAGTAATCAACGTAAGGGATTTTTTTTCACCCAACTTTTAACCTAAATCCAATGACATAGTGATATTTTTTGTTGATTTCACGTTGAATCCAGGTTAGTTGACAACTCAACCAAATGAAATTACGTCTGTGCCCAGTGGGTCTCCTCCACGTAATGGATCATTTATCTGTTAGACAAAGTAGTGGGGAGTTGGGGATAATGTTATAAAGGTGGGCAGAATATTACCAAACTGTGATCGTCTGGTAAACTTTTCTGATTTATTTGACTTAGATCAGTGATACTTTGTGGTACTTTTTTAAACTGTTTATGTAACTTTCCAACAATCCCTCTCCTACAGTCCTTGATACATAAATTACAGCTCTCAAGGAATTGCCTCAGAAATGCCAAACCTTGCACCGTGGTCTCCTTCTCTCCAGCTATGTGTCACATTGTGCTGAACCACCTCATTAAACCATATATGTGGAGTGGCTGTCATGGTTGACACAGGTGTGTCTGAGTCCTGGGCAGAATTGTGCTTGTGTTGGCACCCTGTCTTGCATCATCATGATGATGTGGCCGGTGATACTTTGCTTCTTGAAAGTCCAATATCTTGAAAACTTGACTACTGACATGCAAAACTTTTGGGACTGTATCAACAGTGAACTAATGAAACAAATACCAAAAGATAGTTTTTGAGTGGATTTTCAGGTAGCCTAACAGTTACGAACTTTGGGCCAGTAACTGAAAGGTCGTTGGTTAGAATCCCTTAGCCGGCAAGGTGGAAAAATCTGCCATTGAGCAAGACAGTTAACCCCGATTAACAACTGCTCCCCGGACGCCGATGACGTGGACGTCGATTAAGGCTACCCCCCCCCCACCTCTCTGATTCAAATGGGTTAGGTTTAATGAGGAAGACACATTTCGGTTGAATGCATTCAGTTGTGCAACTGACTAGGTATGATTTGCCGACGTCTGTATTTCTGCCTTAAACTGTGTTCCTCTGTGTGGGATGGAGAGAGACAAGAGGATACAAGGAGATTGATTGGCAGATATTTATGTGTGGTCCCACACCACTGGCTCCCAAAGAGCAGAACCCTAATAGCTTAAGTTAAGTGTGATTTCCTTGGAGACATGGTAAAAAGTACATTTTGGCAAGTGAGTAGACATCAAATGACTCAATGAATCAATTCCCGTGCCAAATTGAAGGAGTTTAGAATATGTTGTTTCATCATAGCTCTCCTGCTGTTGCTCATTACATTTATTTTTGCACCTTGAAATGCTCCCTGAATCTCAATTATTAGATGGTGTACTTCCCATTCATAACTAGATCAGGCATCATCCTACATACTGCAGTAATGTCTTTCGCAGTTATTTCAGCTTATTTTTTGACTAACTGTCCTATTCTTAAATGGAATAGTCAAATGGAGTGTTAAATCCATTTTGGACAGGGCCGTAATTATAATATACAGTACAATGGGGGGACACACAAAATGACAAAAATGCCCCCCCCCCAATATATTGATATAAATAATATATTTTAAAAAAAATGTCAGTGGTTCTGCGACTCGCAACACGACAGCTCACTGGCTAACACTGTCAAACAAGCTCGGAATGAACATCCACAAGCTTACTAAAATTTAGAAACCAGACAAGTCACTATGACTAGACGTGGAACTGCCGGTCGACAGGTTCGCCAGAATTAACACCCTTAGCAAGGACGTTAACAATCAAATTACCCCCGCTCTCACTCAAGACCCTATCCAGGGCCCGCTAGATCAAGACAAAAGCACTCAGGCTTTGTCTATAGACTCTGATAAAAAGGTTGCAAAGAAAATGGTCAAAAACTTTGCAAGAGCCAATTCCACTCGAAAACCGAGAAGTCACTCTGTTTTCACCTTGAACAGAAACGACACACCACGTCGTTGCGAACGACCACCCCACTTTGTGGGGTATATGACCACAAAATGCATAGGTGCCCATACATTGAAACAGTCTTGGAGGACTGCTTAACCTGTCATGCGCTAATTGATTCGGGCGCAAGTATATCAGTCATCTCTTAAACGTTGTCGATGATCTCCAAAATGCTTTGAACCCAACTAAATATTTGAAAACAGAACGATGCGATACTTCCCTTCGAGGTGTCACTCAGGCTACCTCGCCTCTCAAAACGCGAATCATGCTGAAACTACACTTCAAAGATTTAGCCTTGAATCTGAACAACTGCTACTCAGAGTAGACTTGATGGATCGTTAGATCCCTCTGATGGATTGGAAGACCAACCAAGTAAGGTCACAGGCAACCGTGAAGTCTCCACCGACCATACTGTCATCTCCTACCGCTGACTGCAACACAGTCACCCCCAAGGACAATCTATCAAAAGGACCCTTTTTGAAAAAGATGTCTCGAAACTTCTCGGTGCTGCATCTGACCCAAGGAGATATTACGATATCTCGTAACATTCAATCAGCAAACATGATTGAAAAGCCTTTTCATGATTTCAACCCTGCAGTCTCTGTGAATGTCCAGCTTCCCTAATCCTTGGAGTCAGGCGATACTGTTGCTGAGATTAACTTCTCCTGTCCTCTGGACACTTCCGCAAACACTGTCCGTTTCAGGATTAAAAGCATTGACGCACAGAGTGTACTCTGCTTCCGATGATACATTTTCCGCTTTGAGGGGGACTGAAACCCCTTACAATGAATCGAATGGCGTCAGTCCCACAAATGACCCGATGATTCCCACTGCTGAAATTAGTTTAGTTTACTGATAATATTTATTTCATGTTCACTCTGGTGCATTCAGAGTAAAGAGAGAGAGGGAGAGAGAGAGAGCAGAAGGATGCCAACAGGCAGGGAGAGCAGGTGACATGAAGGTGAGTGAGAAAAGGAGCAAATATTGATGGTTAAGACCGAATAATGACATCACAACAGTACAATCCTAATGTTAATTTAAGATGAGATATTCCTCTAAGTATGACTTCTCATGTGTATTTCAGATAATACAATCAAGCAGGGAGAGTGAGTTTGAGACAATGACAGACAGAGAGAGAGAGCAGACAGGCAGGTGAAGATGAAGGTGCAGGAGAGGGAGGGGAGGAGCTTGGACCTCACCCAAATCAGGCAAATGTGAATATCATACCTAGTCAAACCCAGACAGCCAGTGTCACAAATTAGCTGTGATAACTCGGATTCAGGAGCCAACTTTCACGTGAGATTGAAAGACAGCAGCAACAAGCGAGGAGAAATCTTATGAAGATTGTTGGGGGTGTGAAGTACTTGGCGTGGCAAGGTCAGGCTTTTCGAGGCGTTGATAAGGAGAGTGGGAATTTCAGCCAGCTTCTAAAGTACAAGGCAGAGGGCGATGCTGACCAACTGGCTGAAGGTCACTTTGATTTCACCAGTCCCCAAATGTAAAACAACATTTTGAAGCTGGTGGGCAATACAATAGTCAAAGAAATTGTGTCAGAAATAACATCAATGCCAGTGGTCCAGTTCGCACTTATCATTGATGGCACCCAAGATATATCAGGAGTTGAGCAGGAGTCAATATGTTTGCGCTTTGTAGATAAAGATGTACAACCAAAGTAAGAATTCCTGGGACTCTACGAAGTGTCATCAACGACAGGGCAAAATATAGCCAAGATGGCATGTGATGTGATGATGCGTCTAGGCCTTCCTCTGTCCCAACTTTGAGGACAAACCTATGACGGTGCCGCAAACATGGCTGGACGATTGCAGGGAGTGGAAGCCATTTTACAAGAATAACCGCTGGCTATGTATTGTCACTGTGGTCCACACTGCATGAATTTAGTTACGCAGGCTGCCTGTGTAGCCTCTCCACTAGTAAGATATTCAGTGGGTCTGGTGCATGAATTGGGGGGCTTCTTTAATCAATCTGGCAAGTTCAAGGTGATTTTCCAGGAAATCGCAAAATCAAAGCATGGTTTCATCTCGTTGAAACCTCTCTGTCCCACCAAGTGGACTGTTCGCACCCCTGTCATCCGCTCAGTTCTCAGCCAGTATGAGTCAATGCTGACAGCCCTTGAAGAAATGGCATCATGCAGCTCACCTGAAACTTAAACTAAGGCTAGTGGTCTTCATGGAACATTTTTTAAAAGGGAACACTGTGCTCGACCTTGTAATGGCTGAAGACCTGATGGGGGGTTTGAAGTCCATGAACACCTCCCTGCAGCTTAGGAAACAGACCGTTTCAGGCATTTTATTTATTTATTTTTTTTTATTTTTTATTTCACCTTTATTTAACCAGGTAGGTCAGTTGAGAACAAGTTCTCATTTGCAACTGCGACCTGGCCAAGACAAAGCAAAGCAGTGCGACAAAAAAAAAACACAGAGTTACACAGTAAACAAAGAAAATATATATACAGAGTGCAAAATGTAGTGCAAAAAATGCAGTAAGGTTGGGAGGTAGGACAATAAATAGACTATAGAGTAGAAATAAATTACAGAATTATCATCATTAACACAGGAATGAAGGATGTGCAAATTATGATGTGCAAATAGAGATACTGGAGTGCAAGATTAGTGAAAAATAAACAAAAATAAATATGGGGATGAGGTAGTAGTGTGGGCTATTTACAGAAGGGCTATATACAGGTGCAGTGATCGATAAGCAGCTTTGACAGCTGATGCTTAAAGTTATTGAGGGAGATAGGAACCTCTAGCTTCAATGATTTTTGCAATTCGTTCCAGTCATTGGCAGCAGCGAACTGGAAGGAATGGCGGCCAAAGGAGGTGTTGGCTTTGGGGGTGACCAGTGAGATATACCTGCTGGAGCGCATGCTACGGGTGGGTGTTGCTATGGTGACCAGTGAGCTGAGATAGGGCGGGGATTTACCTAATAAAGACTTATAGATGACCTGGAGCCAGTGGGTTTGGCGACGAATATATAGTGAAGGCCAGCCAACGAGAGCATACAGGTCGCAGTGGTGGGTAGTGTAAGGGGCTTTGGTGACAAAACGGATGGCACTATGATAGACTACATCCAATTTGCTAAGTAGAGTGTTGGAGGCTAGTTTGTAAATGACATCGCCGAAATCAAGGATCGGTAGGATAGTCAGTTTTACAAGGGCATGTTTGGCAGCATGAGTGAAGGAGGCTCTGTTGCGAAATAGGAAGCCAATTCTGGATTTAATTTTGGATTGGAGATGGTTGATGTGAGTCTGGAAATTGAGTTTATAGTCTAACCAGATGCCTAGGTATTTGTAGGTGTCCACGTATTCTAATTCGGATCCGTCGAGAGTAGTGATGATAGTCCGGTGGGCGGGTGCTGGCATCGTTCGATAGAAAAGCATGCACTTAGTTTTACTAGCGTTTAAAAGCAGTTGTAGGCCACGGAAGGAGTGTTGTATGGCATTGAAGCTTGATTGAAGGTTAGTAAACACAGTATCCAAAGAGGGGCCAGATGTATACAGAATGGTGTCATCTGCGTAGAGATGGATCAGAGAGTCACCAGCAACGAGAGCGACATCGTTGATGTATATAGAGAAAAGGGTTGGCCCAAGAATTGAACCCTGTGGCACCCCCATAGAGACTGCCAGAGGATCGGACAATAGGCCCTCCGATTTGACACACTGAACTCTGTCTGCAAAGTAGTTAGAGAACCAAGCAAGGCAGTCACTTGAGAAACCAAGGCTGTTGAGTCTGCCAATAAGAATGCGGTGATTGACAGAGTCGAAAGCCTTGGCCAGGTCGATGAAAACGGCTGCACAGTACTGTCTTTTATCGATGGCGGTTATGATATCGTTCAGTACCTTGAGCGTAGCTGAGGTGCACCCATGACCAGCTCGGAAACCAGATTGCATAGCAGAGAAGGTACGGTGGGATTCGAAATGGTCAGTTATCTGTTTGTTAACTTGGCTTTCGAAAACTTTAGAAAGGCAGGGCAGGATGGATATTGGTCTATAACAGTTTGGGTCTAGAGTGTCTCCTCCTTTGAAGAGGGGGATGACCGCGGCAGCTTTCCAATCTCTAGGGATCTCAGACGATACGAAAGAGAGGTTGAATAAGCTAGTGATAGGTGTTGCAACAATTTTGGCTGATAATTTCAGAAAGAGAGGGTCCAGATTATCTAGCCCAGCAGATTTGTAGGGGTCCAGACTTAGCAGCTCTTTCAGAACATCAGCTGTCAGGATTTGGGTGAAGGAGAAGCGGGGGGGGCTTGGGCAAGTAGCTGCCGGGGGTGCAGAGCTGTTGACCGGGGTAGGGGTAGTCAGATGGAAAGCATGGCCAGCCGTAGCAAAATGCTTATTGAAATTTTCAATAATCGTGGATTTATCGGTGGTAACAGTGTTTCCTAGCCTCAGTGCAGTGGGCAACTGGGAGGAGGTGCTCTTATTCTCCATGGACTTTACAGTGTCCCAGAACTTTTTGGAGTTAGTACTACAGGAAGCAAATTTCTGTTTGAAAAAGCTGGCCTTAGCTTTTCTAACTGACTGGGTGTACTTGTTCCTGACTTCCCTGAATAGCTGCATATCGCGGGGGCTATTCGATGCTAATGCAGTGCGCCACAGGATGTTTTTGTGTTGGTCTAGTGCAGTCAAGTCTGGGGTGAACCAAGGGCTATATCTATTCTTAGTTCTACGTTTTTTGAAAGGGGCATGCTTATTTAGGATGGTGAGGAAAGCACTTTTAAAGAACAACCAGGCGTCCTCTACTGACGGGATGAGGTCAATATCCTTCCAGGATACCTGGGCCAGATCGAATAGAAAGGCCTGCTCGCAAAAGTGTTTTAGGGAGCGTTTGACAGTGATAAGGGGTGGTCGTTTGGCCGCTGACCCATTGCGAACACAGGCGATGAGGCAGTGATCGCTGAGATCCTGGTTGAAAACAGAGGAGGTGTATTTGGAGGGCAAGTTAGTCAGGATGATATCAATAATGGTACCCATGTTTACGGATTTTGGGTTGTACCTGGTGGGTTCCTTGATAATTTGTGTGAGATTGAGGGCATCTATCTTAGATTGAAAGACAGCCGGGGTGTTAAGCATATCCCAGTTTAAGTCACCTAACAGTACAAACTCTGAAGATAGATGGGGGGCAATCAATTCACATATGGAGTCCAGGGCACAGCTGGGGGCTGAGGGGGGTCTGTAACAGGCGGCAACAGTGAGAGACTTATTTCTGGATAGGTGGATTTTTAAAAGTAGAAGCTCAAACTGTTTGGGCACAGACCTGGACAGTATGACAGAACTCTGCAGGTTATCTCTGCAGTAGATTGCAACTCCACCTCCTTTGGCAGTTCTATCTTGACGGGAAATGTTGTAGTTGGGGATGGAAATTTCCGAATTGTTGGTGGCCTTCCTAAGCCAGGATTCAGACACAGCTAGGACATCCGGGTTGGCGGAGTGTGCTAATGCTGTGAATAAATCAAACTTAGGTTGCAGACTGTGGACCATGTCAAAACGAGCATGCAGGACAAGCGAACGGAGGAGCACTTTGATGTCTTGATCGCAAAAGCAACTGCTATGGAAACAAAGTTGGACCTACAACCTATTCAGATGCCTCAAATCGCAAACCTACAAAGTGTTACACTGGTCAGGCTGCAGCCCATATCCATCCGGATACCCAGTCTTTGTACAAAGCCCAATTCTACAACACCTTGGACACAGTGAATACTCAATTCATAGAGAGGTTTGATCAAGCTGGATTCCACAAGCTGCAGCAGCTTGAAAATGTGCTGCTTACCGGAAACATGGACAAGGTGGTAGGCGAGTATCCTGAATTGAATTCAATACTTTTTTGCGGCTAATTACACATATCAAACGAGGTCAGATGTTGCTAGCATTATTCGAGAAATGGTGCCAGAGGTGAGAGGTCTCTTCAGTCAGGTGGAAGCTTTAGTAAGGCTGAAAAGAGTTTTAGTGCCCTGAGGAGGCTTAAGACATGGCTTAGATCATCGATGAGTCAAACAAGGCTGAATAATGTGGCCATGTGTCACGTGCACCAGGAGAAACTGGACAGACTGGACCTTGAAGGAATATGCCAGTCTTTTATCGGTGTCAACAATAAGCGCAAAAAGGCCTTTGGATCCTTTGCTTGAAGAATGACAAGTCAAAACACATGTCATGTCATGTCCTGGAGAGGAGAGGAGAGGAGAGGAGAGGAGAGGAGAGGAGAGGAGAGGAGAGGAGAGGAGAGGAGAGGAGAGGAGAGGAGAGGAGAGCAGGGGAGAGGAGAGGAGAGGAGAAGAGAAGAGAAGAGAAGAGAAGAGATGACTGGAGAGGAGAGGAGAATATAGGACCAGAGGAGAGGAAGAGAGAGGGCTGGAGAGGAGAAGATAGGACGAGAGGAGAAGAGGAGAGCAGAGCAGAGCAAATGCCCCTGCTGCCCACCCAAGTTTACTTGTAAATATGTCAATAAAAACAACAATTTGCTAAACCTTGGCCACAATATCTGGACTTGTCTTCATATAACAATGCATAGATTTCTGTTTATATGATTATGGTTATGGTTGTACTTTATTCATCCCTAATCTCTGCCGTTACAATACAATGAAACAAGAAAAGGTAAAAAAGAAAAAACAGAGTAATACAATACCCTTTTAGACATTATTGTAATACAATACACTATTAGACATTATTTTAATAAAATACACTATCAGACATTATTGTAATACAATACACTATTAGACATTATTGTAAAACATTTAAATGTTTTACAATCCCGTGTTAGTGAATTTTTTAATATTTTAGAATGGCAGGAAATGAGGGAGGGACCCCCCAGCAGATTTGGTCCACCCCAATGTTGGCTCCATGGCTATGGCCTTGATTTTGGATAAGCAGTTTGGTTTTTCAATGAATGCTGAGTGGCCAGTAATGTATTGCAACAATGTTTCCAACTGACTGCTCTGCAAACAGTGGGGCTGCAGATGTTACTTTGCTTGGTGCCTTTCTGAGCTGAGTTTCAACGATCCATTATCTCCTCATCACATCCATTTGTCCATTTCAATGTAAACGTTCTGCTCACCAGACCCGCAGCGCCAGCCTTTAAAAACCTATTGAAAACTGAAATTATAGGGGGTTCAACCATTGTGCCAGCCTCCATTGTTTCTGGTTGAACTGTGAAGACATTTCAAAACAAAGTCTGAATGAATATATTCAGAGATTTTAAGGACAAGCTGCACTTACTCTGAACAACAAACCACTTTTACTGAAAATAGCAGAAAATGTATAATATGTTCAACTTCAATATTTTAGCAGTGCTGGAATTACAATATGAAATTACTCCCAAGTGCGGTAAACAATTAGGTGCATTTTGTTACAACATGCTTTCATATAGGAAACAAAGAAAGTTATAATAATTATGAATCTGTAGCCTACTAATAATTTATCTGCAAGCAATTGCATTACACTATGCTCTCTAGCTCAGAATGAGGATTATTCCAAATGAGTCATGAGAAGCACAGGACAGCTCTATCCATCATTGAGTTCAGTCTCCACAGTCTTCCACTAGCCCCCTCTGTTAGATCTAGGTCCCCTTTTTTCTGAAAGCATTATGATGTACTGGGTTATGTGTTCCACTCTGGCCCTGCATTAGAAACATATCACTAGTATTTCATGACTAGGAAGCAAACTTGTAATAACAAAGATTTCAAAAGAATTCAGTCATAATAGTGAAAGTAGTGTTTGGTTAGTCACAATGTCATACCCCTTATTAAAAAGTTGTGTTAGCCACTCAAGATACAGTTTACTGTATGCAGTAACCAGGTATGAACAAGCCCTATCAATTTGTCAGTCAATAGGCTTACATTGCTTTTTCGAAACCGTTTCAATTTAAGACTATTTTTTCTATAGTGCATTATATTATATGGGAAACACAGCAGTAAGTATGATTGGATGTAGCAAAGTTAGTCTAGTATCAGGGATAGTCCAAAAGCATTATCTCCCCTCTGTGTGTATTTTCAGGTTTCATAATTAATGCACGGCACTACTGGAATGCTCTACTTTCCTGTGGTTGAAAGGTCAGACCCAAGAAAATCAGCCTTGCCGTCTGACCACTCCGCTAGGTGACATAAAAACATGAATTTCAAAACACAGATACTCTCAGATTGAACAAAGACAGCTCTGGACCTCCAAAGTCTCTCAGCACTCTAGTAGACCAATAAGGCCCTACCCAAAAGTGAAGAGAGGAACAGAAATGAGTGACCATGTCCATCCCCAGCTGTAGACATGTCACTCAATACGTATTCCATAGCATCATTACCTGCTCTTGATCCATGAAGAGGGTTCATCTGAATAGGTTTCTATGGTAATGCTTTTGTGAGTAATTTGTTAAATCATATAATTACTGGCTCTTGGGGCCCTTTGGGCCTGAAGGATCCCTCTCTAATGAACAGAGGCTTGGCTATAGTATCAGACAGATGAGTGTGGAGACACTCCTCACATCAATTCATCTTGTCTGGAACACAGAGGCTTTTTCATGCTCATTAGAGGTATACTTACGCACTAATGAGGAGGCAGGAGAGACGCTGGCCATGGGCTGGAGATGCTCAGCAGTCACTTTATTTTTATTTGAAGGTGACCACCAGTTCTTAACGTTCACTGCTCATAGTGTGTGATCAGACTCCCCTGAGCTGTTTAACCCAGTACTCTCTATCTTTGTTGCTGTCTCTCTCCGTTCCTCTCCTCCTCTCCCTACGTCTGCTTCTCCTTCACCAGTACTGAGGTGTGTGCGTGCGTAGGAGATCGTGAATAATGTGCATCAACAGCAGAGGTCGAATGGAATGGGTTTCTAGAGATAATGACTGGAGTGATGGTACCCGGGTGCCACCAGATTGCAGAGTGTCTGAGCCTGTCATAAAGCGACAGAGGAGGAGGGCTTTGGATGCTCACTGTGTCCTTTAGCCATTATGAATGTCAAGAGAGGACAATGTCAAAACAGTCCTGTTTTTCATCCCCTCCCACCCTACCTCCACTCCTCCACTGCTCCATCCATCTCAAGCAATCCCTTTGTCATTTTCTCCTTCACCCAAGCAGAAAAAAATCCCCGCAGTTCATGCAAGGGTCACACATCTATATACAGCATTTACCTTACACACTCAATGAGTGATTGACGGTCATTTCGGGAAGCTCAGTGTCATCATCTTATGCAGCATATGCCTTCCTGAGTTAATGTTTATTGCATCTGTATTTCTGTCATTGGTTGACATTGATGCTCCTTTCCAGTGCCACAAAGTTAAGATATCTCCTCTGTAGTCTGGTAAGCCTGTTCTTTGTACCTCCTGTTGCTACATGTTTAAAAGCCTCAAAGGAGCCCATGTCAGCGGTGAGGAGGAACAGGGGCATCACTCCTCTCACACTGCTCTAAACACAGAAATTCTGCTAAAATTGCATCCTATTAAAAGTCAATGAGGCGTTGTCGCATTATTACAGGCCGCAGACCTGACAGCATCAAAATAATCTATCAACAGACATGCCCATGAGTCACTTTGTTGCTTTAGCAGTGAACAAGATTAAACTTGATATTTGGGACAGGCAAACTAGTGTGTCATTTTGAGGTTGGGGACATCATGGAATGATTATTAGATATAAAATAAGGTGAATAAATTAAATGAGGGCAAATTTGAAACTGGCAGCCTATTTATTATTATTTTTATGGAATGGATAGTGGGAAGAACCAGAGAGAAAACAAAGCCTATGTATCTGTCAGGTCTCTGTCATCTCTCCTAGTATCCCATTGACCTTAGCTGGTTATGGATAGTCTGGATGGCACTATCACAAGCTACCACAGACAATCATTATTATTTCCACCCATGCTCCCATTCAGCTGTAAAGGTATGCATCCTCACTGGACAGGGCCTCAGGGAGGGGACGCCTTGCATTGATCAATTACATTTTTCTGGTGACTTAAGTAAGGATTCACTCATAAAAACAATTAAAGGACCAATTAGAAAATCAATTAAACGTGAACCTTGGATATCAGCCTCTTCTGCAAAATAACCAATTGGTAGAGGCATATCATAAAGCCTATTGAGCTCCATCAAAGCAGTGTGTTTGTGTTAGAGAGGAGTAATGGTTTAGGTCCCTCATCCCTTTTTCCATCACCCAGCCTCTTCACCCTCACGACTACCCAGTGGGCCCCTGGAGCTGGAGCACTATGGAGCCCAGGGAAAGCTCTCTGAGAGCAGATGTTCACACCTGATTTATCCAGACTTCCTGACAGTAGCCCAGGGCCCCTATGGGATGGCTGACCTTGTGGAGAGGTTCAGAGCCGCGGCAAGGATGCGTACTGTGTTCCTTATTTAGGCTGCTTTTGTCAGCAGGAAACAGAGACAAACGAGCATCCCCAGTGAACCTACATCGGGGATTTTCGGCATTTTGTCCCCTCTTGGAAATGCTTCTTACCTGCGCATAATTAGGCCTCTGTATCAGCTTTGCTCATGTTCAGTGCTATAACCATAAGCACATGCTACTTTTACCAAAGATAGCAGAAGCAGGGCATTAGCTTTTCTGAAAGAGTAATTGTAAGTGTGGATAATGAGAAGATTGTGAGAGTATGTGAGCCCCCTGTTATGTGCAGGGGCATGGGGCCTGTCTGTCACTGCAGTGAGTGACTGGCTGACAGAAAGGGTAGGAACACAGTGCTGCTGAGGGAGAGGCAGCTGCCATTCTAACCTGGTTCACTATTATAATATACATGTATACCATTGTGCAGGTGCTTTTATCCAAAACTAAATTGAATCGACCCTACAACCCTGGCAGTGCAAGTGCCATGCTCTACCAACTGAGCCATACAGGACCACGCATTTAAAATGTTCTCTGGACCTTAAATAGTTTCTGTGCTCAGACTTTTGTTATTTATAAGGGACATATCTTTCTGACAGATATGTATTGTTTGAAACAAATTCAATTATTTATGACACGCCGAAAATAAATAAATAAGCACAAACACAAGCCAAAGAAAATAGTGTCAGTGTAACCACCAAAAGTAGCCAAGCGTTTAGCAGCCTCTATCTGTGTGACACATGTATCTGTCCTTTGCTGCTGAAATCCCCTCATCGCACTCACTACACACAATTATTACCTGCTCAAAGGCGTAAAAGGAGCTGTCAAAAATGATAGTCTTTTGATGTTGCTGTAAAGAAAACTTTTAAGATGTTTTTATTGACCAGCTTACAGCCACACTCGCTGAAGTAAAAGACAAAATAACAACAGTGTCAGTTTAAGACATCCAGACAAAACACTACTCATTTATATCAAAACCATCATGCAATTATTGCAGCTTAAAGTGGAACTTACAGCGTTTTAACTACTTTGCAGATATGAAACAGGCAATCATAATATATATATATACAGTGGGGAGAACAAGTATTTGATACACTGCCGATTTTGCAGGTTTTCCTACTTACAAAGCATGTAGAGGTCTGTAATTTTTATAATAGGTACACTTCAACTGTGAGAGACGGAATCTAAAACAAAAATCCAGAAAACCACATTATATGATTTTTAAATAATTAATTTGCATTTTATTGCATGACATAAGTATTTGATCACCTACCAACCATTAAGAATTCCGGCTCTCACAGACCTGTTAGTTTTTCTTTAAGAAGCCCTCCTGTTCTCCACTCATTACCTGTATTAACTGCACCTATTTGAACTCGTTACCTGTATAAAAGACACCTGTCCACACACTCAATCAAACAGACTCCAACCTCTCCACAATGGCCAAGACCAGAGAGCTGTGTAAGGACATCAGGGATAAAATTGTAGACCTGCACAAGGCTGGGATGGGCTACAGGACAATAGGCAAGCAGCTTGGTGAGAAGGCAACAACTGTTGACGCAATTATTAGAAAATGGAAGAAGTTCAAGATGACGGTCAATCTCCCTCGGTCTGGGGCACTATGCAAGATCTCACCTCGTGGGGCATCAATGATCATGAGGAAGGTGAGGGATCAGCCCAGAACTACACGGCAGGACCTGGTCAATGACCTGAAGAGAGCTGGGACCACAGTCTCAAAGAAAACCATTAGTAACACACTATGCCGTCATGGATTAAAATCCTGCAGCGCACACAAGGTCCCCCTGCTCAAGCCAGCGCATGTCCAGGCCCGTCTGAAGTTTGCCAATGACCATCTGGATGATCCAGAGGAGGAATGGGAGAAGGTCATGTGGTCTGATGAGACAAAAATTGAGCTTTTTGGTCTAAACTCCACTCGCCGTGTTTGGAGGAAGAAGACGGATGAGTACAACCCCAAGAACACCATCCCAACCGTGAAGCATGGAGGTGGAAACATCATTCTTTGGGGATGCTTTTCTGCAAAGGGGACAGGACGACAGAACCGTATTGAGGGGAGGATGGATGGGGCCATGTATTGCGAGATCTTGGCCAACAACCTCCTTCCCTCAGTAAGAGTATTGAAGATGGGTCGTGGCTGGGTCTTCCAGCATGACAACGACCCGAAACACACAGCCAGGGCAACTAAGGAGTGGCTCCGTAAGAAGCATCTCAAGGTCCTGGAGTGGCCTAGCCAGTCTCCAGACCTGAACCCAATAGAAAATCTTTGGAGGGAGCTGAAAATCCGTATTGCCCAGCGACAGCCCCAAAACCTGAAGGATCTGTATGAAGGAGTGGGCCAATATCCCTACTGCAGTGTGTGCAAACCTGGTATAGAACTACAGGAAACATATGATCTCTGTAATTGCACCAAATATTAATTGTACCAAATATTAAGTTCTGCTTTTCTGATGTATCAAATACTTATGTCATGCAATAAAATGCAAATTAATTACTTAAAAATCATACAATGTGATTTTCTGGATTCTTGTTTTAGATTCTGTCTCTCACAGTTGAAGTGTACCTATGATAAAAATTACAGACCTCTACATGCTTTGTAAGTAGGAAAACCTGCAAAATCGGCAGTGTATCAAATACTTGTTCTCCCCACTGTATATATAAAAAAATCCCAGTTTATGCTAGAAAACCAACTTTATAAGAGGTTTTAAAAATAGGTTATATTTAACTCAAAATTCCATGACTTACACTAAAGCATTTTTGGCAGAATAAATGGCTGCAGTTCAATGAATGATTAATATAATTCACCAATACATTTATTGGTAATCCCAAAACATTGCTGGCCTGGTATATTGTTATTATTGCTGCCTCCACCCATTAGGGATGCACTGTTTCAGTTTCAATTACTCAATATTTTGGACAAAAACTGACTAATGTAACTAAGGCTGGGAATGTCAATACAATCAAATTAGCAAGGGAAGTTATTACAAGTCAGTCATAATGTGACTAATAGGCTAGCATATCTACTTAAGTAGCTATTTATTTAGCAAGCTAAAAACTCTGAGCCTAACGTTAGCAAGCTAGAAAACTAGCTGCTGGGAGGATGTCATGTCATTGGAGGAGTGGTTGAGTGACCAATTTTTTTCAGCAAGAGATGCAGGTGTCAATAGCTAGCGAGAAATGTGAATAGCTTTGCTAGCTAGCTAGCTAGTTAGTTAGTAACCAAGACTCTAGATAACATGCATTCAGCTTAACCAGGTTGGTGGCCTGGCGGTTGGGAGCATTGGGCCGGTGACCAAGAGGTCGCTGGTTAGGGTAACCATTTTGACTTGGTGGGGCGCTTGGTGCTGGTTGCTCCTGTGGGTTGCTCTGAATGGGAGCGTCTGCTAGATGATTGAATCTAATGTAATTTTGAGTGGCTTCACTGCAGGTAGATTGTATGTTTAAAACAATTTCTAAAAATAATACTACTCCTAACCAGTTCTGCTAGGGTGAGTAGAATGGTCAGAGTGAGGTACTCTCTCATTTGTGTCTGGAAGTAGCTGGCAAGCTAGCCAACTTTAGCCAGTTAGCTTGGGTGCTTGACTGACATTGTGAGGAACGCTCAAATCAAGCCTAATCCTCGGCCAGAGCGTCCAGTGTCAATAGTGCAGTGTACGCTCTGAGAGAGCAAAACACTTTAAATTTACGAACAATCTGACAACGTTATGGATTTAAGAACGCAGAGCTCACTCTAACACACTGGAGGCAATTTACGAATGCACCCGTAGTTGTCAATCAAATGTATTTGTCATCGACCAAATCGGCAGGCAGGCTCCCCATTCAGTTGTCAAAACGTGCGTTGGGACAAGCATGCATTGTCAGGCAAGCTACAGAAGGGTGAGTAGGCTACTATTCCCCATTGTTTATAATTTCAATTTTGATGGCCAACGAGCTGAAAAAGTTTGAGAGGGTTTATCTAATCTTGCCTCATTAGATTTTAGCTTATATCTTATGCTCGCTTCAAAAAATAAATTCCAGAGGGTGAATATGAACAGATTTTAATAAGATTTCATCTAGCTAAAACGCTGTCAGTTCCACTTAAAGTGCCTTGGTTGGTCTAAAAATCACCAACCAGTGTTTGATTGCAACTAACACTGGCAGCAACTACATGCTCTGCCTTCCTCTGTTTATAATTATTCTAAATAACTACACAGGAAGTAGGAACTGTTTTTAGTATCCACTAAGAGAAAATTCATAATAATTCGATTTTCTTATTTGGCTCAAGGTGAATTTAATTAAACATTCATATTAGTTGCTAGTACATGGTAGGACTCAACAGGCTGATATGCAGCAAATTGTGGAAGAATCTTGAAATAAATGTTCTATTTTTCAGGATGCTTCAAGATGTTTTCTTCCATATCAACATGTTGAGTGCAATGGTGTGCTTCCTATAATATTTCACTATAAGGATAAATCAATACTGTTTATATGATAACAATTTAAGCCTAACTTCCTGGTTTTAAATAGTACCAACAGAATGAGACCTCCCAGTATCTTTGCCTATTAATCTTTATTGTATGAGTTCTGTTTGAAAATGCTGACTATCAGCCTGTGTTCAGTGTAACCATATTATCAGCCATAGGTATTGTGTCTTGGCAGTAAGGTTCCACTGGGACACAACTCAGGCTAGTGACAAGGTCCCTATAGAAGACTACCTGTCATTAAACATGGAGCTCTATAAAAATGGGCACAATTCATTTAGAGAATGAACATTAACATTACCATGTTAATATTAAAGCAATAATTAAGGTATTTGTGAATCATTATTAGCTATAATGGTTGTTATAAGTTGTTCGTTAATTGGGATTAATTGGCCACCTGCATTGTAAGAGGCACTTCACAAATTGTTAATTTGATTTGAACATTGATACTGTCTCCCTCTCTCTCTCTCTCTCTCTGTCTCTCTCTCTCTCTCTCTCTCTCTCTCTCTCTCTCTCTATCTATCAAGCTTGCTCTCTCTCTCATACACACACTGTCTTACACACACTGTCTCACAAACACACGCACACAGAGACAGAGACATAGACAGAGACACAGAGACAGACACAGAGACTGAGAGAGACACACAGAGACTGAGAGAGAGACTGACACTGACACTGACACTTCAGCAGTAGAATCGTGACGCTGGTTGCTTCAGCTTGAGGATTAGCGTATTTGATTTTACGGCTACATGGGAAATAAAGATGTCTCAACAGGTTTTCTCAGACATTGATTTGTGAGATGTACTGTAGAGATGGACATGGATGTTTACTGTCTGGGTTTCTCTGTAGATCTACTGTACACGACTACTCGATTCACGACCATCAGATTGCTACAGATCACACAGTTCATGGTTGTTATAGGGGTGTAACTCATAAGCCAGACACTTGGAAAAACACGGTGGCTTCTCTTTGTAAAAGACCCAATACAACTGTATAACATACCGACATGCACTGTATCAACAAACTACATCACAGTGAACCAGATAAGCACTGTGTGTAAAAATGCTAAATGTAAGATTTGCTATGTAGACATAGCACACATAGTGATTTTAATGTACCTTTTTTTCCATTAAGTAGAGAAAGCTGTCCAGTGCACCAGATGCACACATAAAATAAAACGCTAGAGACACACGCACTGTATGTCTTCTTTGATCTCATAAACCTGACAGATGTGATTAATCCATTCCCGCTTAGAGTTGTGCATTAATTTCCCCTCCTCTCCTAACGCAGTTTAGCCCAATTAACACAGTGGCTCTTTTACTAACAGTACGAGGGGAAATGTGCATGTGTTAGGGCTGCAGTTGGCCGCGGCCAAGTGCTGAAGGAGATCCAAAATGGAAACACCTCTCTGAATACCAATGTTTCCCATTTCCCCTCATTAGAGGCAAGTGGTGATGGGGGAGTTCTCTCTCTGTCTGTCTGTCTGTCTGTCTGTCTGTCTGTCTGTCTGTCTGTCTGTCTGTCTGTCTGTCTGTCTGTTTCTGTCTCTCTGTCTGTCTGTCTCTCTGTCTCGCTGTCTCTCTGTTTCTGTCTGTCTGTCTCTCTCTCTCTTTCTGTCTGTCTGTCTGTCTGTCTCTCTCTCTGTTTCTGTCTGTCTGTCTGTCTGTCTGTCTGTCTGTCTGTCTGTCTGTCTCTCTCTCTGTTTCTGTCTGTCTGTCTCTCTCTCTCTGTCTGTCTGTCTGTCTCTCTGTCTGTCTGTCTCTCTCTCTCTGTTTCTGTCTGTCTGTCTCTCTCTGTTTCTGTCTGTCTGTCTGTCTCGCTCTCTCTCTCTCTCTCTCTCTCTCTCTTTCTGCCTGCTTCATCTTCGTGCTAAGTTTGTGAACCAGCAGCTGTAAAAAAGCTAAACAAAAAGAGCTGCAGAAGCAATAAACTAGAGCTAGGATGGGGGAAGGTAATTGAGGTAAGATCAGGAAAGTGGAACTAACATAGTAACAAGTTAGTAACAAGTTAGTAACAAGTTCCACTAATTCAGCCCTGCAGAAAAGTGAAAACTAGAACTGTCAGCCAGTGATATTCCCGCTTTATCTTGAAACACACTGGATCTCTTCTAGCTGTTGTCAGATTGTCCAGTCCTCAATTCTAAACCTCTGCACTTTTATCCCCAGACTCTGACTAGACTGGCATCCACTATTACTGTTATCGCTGTCAGTTCTCTGCATTTATTTTCCTGAGTAGGATCCCTACAGGATAAAGACAGAGTAGCTCATCTCACATTCATACCTGTGGTGAGGGGGGTAGATGTGCAGGTAAAAGGCCAGCAGAATTATACATGTGACCCCAAAGGTAATGAAGGCTAATTAGTGTTAAGTATAAATGTAGCCACAGAGTAAATGTGTTGAAAGATGATCACACCAGTGTCTGTCTAATCAGTGCCGATGCCCTTGGTTCAAGTCAAAGTAGATAGGACAGCTGTAAGGATGGGTGGCATTGACATCCGTCAGAACACTGGGACTCTAACAGTCAGTGGGTTGTTATTGTGACATGTTGAAATCGATGGGTTGCAGGGTTATGATATCTGGCATCACTCCTATTTGTGACAAACATGTTCTGTTGTGTGTGAAAAGCATCCATTATTTGTATATGACAGTTATATAGACATGGTAGATCCTCTGTAGATGTTCCTCACATGTTTAGAACCTGTATCCATCATTTTAAACACAATGGCAATTTTTACTTACAAGAGCAACTTAGATTAATTGTAGGCTAATCATAAAACACATATAGGCTACTGAAGTGCATGACGATTTCAATCCAATATCATCCTTTGTTATCTGTCCCCTGTCATGTCAGTGAATATTACCAACAAACACCCAGTCATATAAATGACTGTGTTGTAAAAATGTATTTTCAGACATTCTCCGGAAGTTATATAGCTAATGTACCTTATACACTGTATGGTAATACCATTTTTAAGATTTCTTACGTTGCAATTCTTACTATTTGACAATACTAGTTTCTGTCTTCACATGTAGCCCTCCTGCTCTGCCCTTGTTACAGAGGCCTGGAACTTGGTGTGAAGGTCACAGTTTTGGCCACCAGGCAGGACCTTCTATTTCCTACAATGGAGAGAAGAGGAGCTGCAGTGGCAGGCTCTAATCCTCTTTAATTTGTTTTCAGATGGGGTTTTGGAAATACCAGCCTGCTCCCTAAGCAGAGATCACATAAGAACGTGGGCAGGGACAGCTGTCTCCTCTTCCGGCAGATTTTAATACAGGTCCGCTTGCCGCTGTCTTCCCCTCGTAATGAATAATTCTAGTCTGGGCTGAGTAGTTACGTTGGATTTTGCAACCCGAATTTAATGATATTCCCCACACTACAAAAGCATGGCAGGACTGGTTGTAGTCTGCAGTGTAGGAGAAATACAGAAGGGGATGAGTGATCTATCAGTATGCATGTGGGCCTCTGTTTGAATCAAAACAAACCCTGTAATTGGGTTTGGGTGTGCTCCTTTCTCCTTCATATGAAGGCAGAGGTTGAGTTATGAAAAAAGCTCTTTACTCTCCTCACCATAATGCTTATGTACCTTGATAGAGGTGATTTGTATCAATGAGTAGAGCGTTCTATCTCTGCACCAGCATGCGATTCTTTTTCTGCGATGTGGGTGAGAAGAAGGCATAATTCTATTGAAGTGATGAAGCACATCTTGAGAGACAGAGGGGGTTTAAAAGCTGCTGAAACAAAGCAAGCAGGCAGCAGGTTGGCAACGCAGGCAGGAGGCTGGCAGTCTTTTAATCCTTGCCGCAGTGCTGATAAATCGGCATACGTGTTTCATTTTTATCCTCCTCACCAGTTTGCCTGGCCCCTGAGTGATGAACAAACCCCCACTCGCCTCTTAGGCCCTTTGATGAAATATCCAACCCCGGATTACCCCCACTGCCTTGCGACAGATTGGTGGAGGGGAGTGATGGGCCAGCAGGTGCATGGTCCTGTGGTCCACTGGTTCACTGGGGAGGGAGTGCAGCTTAAAACACACCCGAAACGTTCCATCTCACTACCGGACACACCAAGATCACTCCTCCCTAGCTAACCAAAACACAGCCGATAAAAGCTAATTGGGATCTCTCCCTCCCTTCCCTCCCACTCTTTCAAACAATGAGAGACAGATTGCCTCAAGTGTTGCATCTGAACTCTGCTTGACCTGATACCCGGGTGGCACAAATGGAGAGGTTAATCAAGACTATTGTTGTACTGAATGACCATAAAGACTGTGGTCCAGAGGTATAATAATAACAACTCCCATTGTGGTTTGAATTGAAAATTGGGCTGATTATTTGAAACAGTTATGTTAGGCCTGGTCTGGAACAAAAGCCTCTCCAACCTGCAACCCTACAGAACAAGAATTGTCCACCTCTGTATGGAGCAGCATGGGGAACTTTCCCTCCCTATATTCAGGCTAAGAGTTAAATTACTAAAATGTAAATGTCTGTATGAGACAAAGTGTTGCTGTTTCACCAGACCTTAAGACAGATCTTTCCAGTCTTTGCAGTCCTTCTTTATTAATCATGGCGGCACAGTTGAATTAGCCCACTTTTTGACGTCTTCCTGTGCAGTATGTCAACAAGACCCTCAGAGTATTTCTGCATTTTAGAAGCACTTAAGGCCAGGCATCATGCCCTCATAGAGTATTTTTTTCTCCTTAAACCATATCACAATCAAATTTTACCCGTTGAATGTAGACACAAATAATACTTTTTTTGTATGGATTTTTTTCAGAAAGATTGTATTAAATTATGCAAATGAGGACTGGACTTGTCCAGAGCAGATTGTTGATAAATACTTTTTAAGTCTTTGTATCTGCAAAATACTAAAGACATATACGTTAAATACATTTTTCAAAAGAAAATGTTATCTAGAATAAAAAATGTACAAAATAGCAACAACTCCCTCTGGCCAAGTCTGGAGAATATATCTATGGATAAGACCACACAATAAGACCCGTATACGGGTTAAAAATGGCAGATTTGGGCACTGAAAAATTGGAACGCCTAAATTGGAATGCAGTGGCTGTACAGTAACTTGCTATACATGACGACTTGCGATTCTAAACGCTGTAAGGGTTTTGACTGACAGCCATTCTGAATTTGAGCACCTCGCGCGACAAGAAGTTGCCCCCATCCCTCCCAGTAATTGGGCAACTAATAAATGCCGCTTTTGATGTAAATGTTAAATGTAATGTCATAAAAGCAAGCCAAACCCCTGTGACAAAAAAATTGCACTTCCATATTATAAAACTCATGTCATATACTGTATCAACATTTTAGGATCACTATGTTTGATGTTACAGTTACAAGATGTCATGGAATCATACCCTGGGTTATATTGAGCCTATGTTTGTCCATAGGCAGCGGCACAGGCACCAGAATGCACACATGACTTTCTATGCGCACCAAAATGATCTGTTTCCTTGAATTACATTGCTTAACACTGTAATATCAGATTTGATAATTTAGCTAGTCATGTTGGCAATAGAACAAGCTTTCAAATTATGCCCAAGTGACCCAGATTGTGATTTATAATTGACATTTTCAGATTGCATAAACAACAACAGTAACTTTGTTATGGCAAGGATGCATCGTTGTGTTCCAAACAAAACTACTACAAGTGTGCTTGCTCTAGTTCCTCAAAGGCACAGATAGGAGACCTCGAAGAAGTACCTTATAGTTTAAGACTCTTCTTTGAGTCATAAAAGTGCATACTTAGGAACTGTGCACACTTTGGAGCGGTGTGTGGCCACTTGGACACCAGTTAGTTCTCTCACTCAAACCCTTGTAAAAAAAATTTTGTCTTATGTTGCACCAACCCCAAAATAATATTCTTATAATATTACTGAATGTATGCAGAGTATTTTCAGATTTCGTAAACAAGTACAGAGAAAAGTACAGTAAATTTAAAATGGACATAAAATCAACAATGTAATGTTTGGATTCATTATTGTATCAGGTGAACTGTTGTGTTCTCACATTTGGTCTAATAATTTCCCCATAATCTCCAAACTGTTCCATTTCAATTGCTACGATGGTTATGCATTTCATATTTCTTCTGTATGAAACATTTCAATTTAGCCCTATCCATATAGGCCAATTCCTATAAGTGTAATAGGTTAAAGACAAGTACACTGAATTTAGACTGTCAAACAACAGTATGCTTAGACCCAATCACTATCTCTTCAAAGTAAGTTACTAAATATACAGTGCCTTCAGAAAGTATTCAGACCCCTTGACCTTTTCTAAATTTTGTTACGTTACAGCCTTATTGTAAAATTGATTTCCCTCATCGATCTAGACACAATATCCCATAATGACAAAGCAAAAGCTGGTTTATAGATTTTTTTTGCAAATGTATAAAATTTAAAAAAAATGAAATTTCACATTTACATACAGTGGCAAGAAAAGTATGTGAACCCTTTGGAATGAACCTGGATTTCATAAATTGGTCATAAAATGTCATTGGATCTTCATCTAAGTTACCACAATAGACAAACACAATGTGCTGAAACTGATAAAACAGATTATTGTTTTTTTCTTGTCTATATTGAATACATAATTGAATACATTCACAGTGTAGGTTGGAAAAAGTATGTAAACTCCTAGGCTAATGACTTCTCCAAAAGCTAATTGGAGTCAGGAGTCAGCTAAACTGGAGTCCAGTCAATGAGACTAGATTGGAGATGTTGGTTAGAGCTGCCCTGCCCTATAAAAAACACTAATCAAGAATGGTGTTCATGGGAAGACACCACGGAAGAAGCCACTGCTGTCTAAAAAAAACATTGCTGCACGTCGGAAGTTCGCAAAAGAGCACCTGGATGTTCCACAGCGCTACTGGCAACATATTCTATGGACAGATGAAACTAAAGTTGAATTGTTTGGAAGGAACACACAACTCTATGTGTGGAGAAAAAAAGGGACAGCACACCAACAACAAAACCTCATCCCAACTGTAAAGTATGGTGGAGGGAGCATCATGGTTTGGGCAGCTTGCATCATGGCCTGGACAGCTTGCTATCATCGACTTCCCAAGTATATCAAGACATTTTGCAAGAGAATGTAAGGCTATCTGTCCAGCAATTGAAGCTCAACTGAAGTTGGGTGATGCAACAGGACAACGACCCAAAACACAGAAGTAAATGTCTTGATATACTTGGGATGTCGATGATAGCAAGCTGTCCAGGCCCTGAGGCAGCAAAGCAGGAGTGGCCCAGTCAGAGTCCTGACCTCAACAGTTTTGTAAAGAGGATTTGTCCTAAATTTCTCCTGAACGTTGTGCAGGTCTGATCCGCAATGACAGAAAATGTTTGGTTGAGGTTATGGCTGCCAAAGGAGGGTCAACCAGTTATTAAATCTAAGGGTTCACATACTTTTTCCACCCTGCACTGTAAATGTTTACACGGTAGGTTCAATAAAGACATGAAAACTTATAATTGTTTGTGTGTTAAAAGTTTAAGCAGACTGTGTTTGTCTATTGTTGTGACTTTTATGACCGATTTATGCAGAAATTCAGTTAATTCTAAAGGGTTCACATACTTTTTCTTGCCACTGTATATATTCAGACCCTTTACTCAGTACTTTGTTGAAGCACCTTTGGCAGCGATTACAGCATCAAGTCTCCCTGGGTAAAAGCTTGGCACACCTGTATTTGGGGAGTTTCTACCATTCTTCTCTGCAGATCCTCTCAAGCTCTGTCAGGTTGGATGGGGAGCGTTGCTGCACAGCTATTTTGAGGTCTCTCCAGAGATGTTTGATCGGTTTCAAGACCGGGCTCTGGCTGGGGCACTCAAGGACATTCAGAGACTTGTCCCGAAGCCTCTCCTCCATTGTCTTGGCTGTGTGCTTAGGGTTGTTGTCCTGTTGGAAGGTGAACCTTCACCCCAGTCTGAGGTCCTGAGCGCTCTGGAGCAGGTTTTCATCAAGGAACTCTCTTTACTTTGCTCTGTTCATCTTTGAGTCTCCCAGTCCTTGTCGCTGAAAAACATCCCCCCAACATGCTTCACCGTAGCGATGGTGCCAGGTTTCTTCCAGACGTGATGCTTGGCACATCAGTTCAATCTTGGTTTCATCATACCAGAGAATCTTGTTTCTCATGATCTGAGAGTCTTTAGGTGCCTTTTGGCAAACTCCAAGCGGGCTGTCATGTGCCTTTAACTGAGGATTGGCTTCCGTCTGGCCACTCTACCATAAAGGCCTGATTGGTGGAGTGCAGCAGAGATGGAAGGTTCTCCCATCTCCACAGAGGAACTCTAGAGCTCAAGCTTGGCAGTTCTAGCTTGTATGTCACCCTGGGCAAACCCCCCCTTCAGAACCCCACCAAACAAAAATAAAAGAAAACACCATTCTCAACTAACTGTAATTTTTTGTCAAACATTAGGAAAAACACAAATAAATAATCATAACATTTAAAACTATATCAATAAATACAAAAGAGAATCAAAATATTACACTATTACCCTATTACTAACAAAAAACACAAATAAAACTAATTTGCACGAATCCTATATCACACAAATACACAAATAGAATAACACACTTATGTTATCTTTCAGAATACACCAACTAACTTCTAGGGATTTTTTCACAACTCACCAAGGTCTTCCTGAAATACTGGTGGTGTCAACTTCACTCTCATTTCTTTGGAAAACAAAGTTAGGCGGTACCTCACTTGGTCTTCTGCAAACTAGTTCGAATTCCGAATTCTGTCAGTCAGAACTGAAGGCCAGTCAGCAGCGTCTGTAGACAGTGGTTCATCCTCAGCAGCAGGATTTGGTGGGGATGCTGCTACAGGCATTTCTAATGGAGAGCACATGGGCATTAGTTTACACACGTTATTCATAGCATTTATAGTGGTGGAACATCCCACATACATACCCAGTTATAATAAAATCATCATTGTTACCTACAATATGAAAACTTAAAAATGTGCAAAAGGGAAATTATTTATTTTGTTTATGTTATGCAGGGATGCACACATAAACACATGTGCATGTACCCACAAACACACCTGAAGAATACTGCTGGGGAGAAGTGGAAGCAAATGGGTCTTCATCCTCATCCTGAGGCTCAGACAACATTTGTGAAGACACCTGTGTGGCTGAGGAGGTGGATGGCTCCTCATCCTAAGGCTCCGAGATAATTTCTGAAGAGGCCTGTGTGGCTGAGGAGGTAGATGGCTCCTCATCCTGGCCAGTGCCAGAGGGTGCTCCAAAATATTTCAGAAGTGCCCCTGAATTTACATTGAAATACAGTATATGATTTATACAATATGTCTGTGAAACTATACACAGTATTATGAATGAATTGTGGTTTATTTGTTAGCATTTTGCAGTGTGACTGATTTTACTAATTGCGTTAGTACTGTACAAAGTTAGAGGTGTGCTATTTGATAGATTCCCCCGCTCCCCCTACCTCGGGGTTCCAGTGGGGAGACATGAGGTCAACCTACCCCCGCCCCCCTCCCCATCGTACTTCTTCCCAGGCAATAGTAAACTAGAATCAGGGCGCCCACTCCGAAAGGTTAATTGACCCACAGTCCCACACGGTGACATGATATCATTGACGTGACGTGCAAATGAGCGATAGAAACTGATAGCGTAAATGTCACCATTCCACATTTTTTTGTGCGGGCGCCACGTGTCGCCATTACCTAAATCCGCCACTGATCAGGTTCTTGGTCACCTCCCTGACCAAGGCCCTTCTCCACCGATTGCTCAGTTTGGCCAGGCGACCAGCTCTAGGAAGAGTCTTGGTGGTTCCAAACTTCTTCCATTTAAGAATGATGGAGGCCACTCTGTTGTTGGGGACCTTCAATGCTTCAATGCATTTTTTGGTACCCCTCCCTACTTCTGTGCCTCGACACAATCCTGTCTCTAAGCTCTACGGACAATTCCTTCGACCTCATGGCTTGGTTTTTGCTTTGACATGCACTGTCAACTGACTGTGGGACCTTATATAGACAGGTGTTTGCCTTTCCAAATCATGTTTAATCAATTGAATTTACCACAGGTGGACACCAATCAAGTTGTAGAGACATCTCAAGGATGATCAATGGAAACAGGATGCATTTGAGCTCAATTTTGACTCTCATAGCAAAGGGTCTGAATACTGTTAATAATGTATTTCTATTGTTTTTTTTATACATTTGCGAAAGTTTCAAAAAAACTGTTTTCGCTTTTTCATTATGGGGTATTGTGTGTAGATTGCTGATGATGATTATTTTTTTTCATCCGTTTTAGAATAATGTGGAAAAAGTCATGGGGTCTGAATACTTTCCGAAGGCACTATAGTCCAGAAATGTGTATGTGTAATTTAATGTAGTGAGCTTTGAAATGATTGATGTATGTCAATTTTAAAGTGATTCAAATTCATTAACATTTTGATAACGGTAGTATGATAAACTAAAGAAAATATACATATGTTTTTGACATTTTTATGTTAACTTTTTTTAAATACTATTATTAATGGAACAAAATATCATAGATGGTAGATGCAAAAAAAATAGTCAGCATCCTCTCTCTCTCTCTCTTTCTCATTTTATAAATTTATTCCAGGGCCCCCTAAACTGTATCATGATTTTGTAGCCGTAGATTGTAGATTATGCAATCCAGTTCTTCATTAAATCAGGCATAATGTGTATTTTCTGTCCCTAAATGAAGACTCCATGTAGATGGAGAGTGGATTTAGTTTTTTTTCAGTGGTGTCTTGTAGCATTGCTTTAGTATTAGAGAGAAGTGCACTTTGAGGGCCATAAGCAAAGAGACAAGGATACAACTTCAGGGAAGCTTGTTTTGGAGGCCAAGCGAGTTAATAGAAATGCATTATACAGCACAAGGGAGATGAGCACTAGCAACACTGCAACCCGGCGTGGCTCATTCAGGCA
The DNA here is from genome assembly GCA_023634145.1 of Thymallus thymallus. NCBI lineage: Eukaryota > Metazoa > Chordata > Actinopteri > Salmoniformes > Salmonidae > Thymallus > Thymallus thymallus. The sequence continues at coordinate 16,581,923 of CM042410.1, read as the reverse complement.
CACTCGAAAGGCGGTTTGATCTCTTAATTGAGGCCAGTCCCCCAACATTGTTTTTTCTATTTTTTGGACACATCAAGACAAAATGGAAATACGTTATTTTCACCCTCGGTAGTGGTGTGGTTTTTAACTGTGAAAGACTAGTTACTGCCTGTGTTCTTTGAATGTGACGAGTGTGGTACTTTATTTAGAGTGAGGCATGAAAGATAAGGAATTGAGAAGAGCACACCATCGGAGAGATTGCAAATGAACAGTGAAACAGGGTTCACTCTACTCCATGAAATCTAACAGCAGCAATTCCACTTTGATAGATGGACTCTGCAGTTTATGTTCCTGTATGCAGCATGCGTTCCTCGAATCTGCCCGTTTGACATTCAGAATGGCAGTTTCTCTACACTGCTCTCGTCTCCTCCCTCGTTTCCTTCTATTGCTCATGACCTGTAGTGATGCAGGGGTCTACAGATTGTTCAAGTTTAAGTTTTATTTGTCACATCACAAGTACAGTGAAATGCTTGACTTGCAAGCCCTACCCAACAGTGCAGTATTCAAAATCAAAAAAGTTTAACTAATATGAAAAATAAACACACAAGAAAAACTAGAGAAATAAGAAATAAGAGAGGGAGCTATACAGGATACTGGACTATTGAGGTAGATGCAGTATGTACATGTAGGTAGGGATTTGGAGAAAGTGACTGGTAGCATGATTAAAAATAATACAAAATAAAAATAAAATAATAATATAGACAATACTAATAATACAAAAAATAATAAAAATAATAATAATATAGATATAATAATAATAATAAAGATAATAATAATAAAAATAATATAGATAATATAGATAATGTAGATAATGTAGATAATAGTAATAATAATGTAGATAATAATAAAGAGTATGGCAGCAGCATAAGTGGTGTGTGTGTGGGTGGTGGTTAGTGTGTGTGTGTATGTGTGTGGGTGTTACTGTGTGTTATATGTAGGTCTAAGTACGTGTGAGTGTCAGTGTAGGCGTGATATAGGGCTGAACAGTGACTGGTAGCAGGAATATATAACTATGACAACTGGTAATATCCTGTATACATGTAAACAGGAATGAAAAGTGGCTGTTAGCAGGAATATATAACTTTGACTACTGGTAATATATACATGTAAACAGGGCTGAAAAGTGACTGGTAGCAGGAATATATAACTTTCACTACTGGTAATATATACAGTGGGGAGAACAAGTATTTGATACACTGCCGATTTTGCAGGTTTTCCCACTTACAAAGCATGTAGAAGTCTGTAATTTTTATCATAGGTACTCTTCAACTGTGAGTGACGGAATCTAAAACAAAATTCCAGAAAATCACATTGTATGATTTTTAAGAAATTAATTTGCATTTTATTGACCTCTACATGCTTTGTAAGTAGGAAAACCTGCAAAATCGGCAGTGTATCAAATACTTGTTCTCCCCACTGTACATGTAAACAGGGCTGAAATGTGACTGGTAGCAGGAATATATAACTATGACTAATGGTAATATACTGTATACATGTAAACAGGGCTTACAAGTGACTGGTAGCAGGAATATATAACTTTGACTACTGGTAATATATACATGTAAACAGGGCTGAAAAGTGACTGGTAGCAGGAATATATAACTTTGACTACTGGTAATATATACATGTAAACGGGGCTGAAAAGTGACTGGTAGTAGGAATATATAACTTTAACTACTGGTAGATAGATAGATAGATAGATAGATAGATAGATAGATAGATAGATAGATAGATAGATAGATAGATAGATAGATAGATAGATAGATAGATAGATAGATAGATAGATAGATAGATAGATAGACAGGTAGATAGGTACTTTATTGATCCCCCGAGGGGGAAATTTCTTTGTCAAGCAGCTACAACAAAACACAGGGCAGGTGCAAAATGCCACAACGAAAGTACACAAAAGACAGATACACGGTACATGATAGATAGAGCGGCAGTATGAAAAAGTATAGAAATACAAGATATCTGGAGTGCAAAAAAAAGCTATAAAAAGACATTGCATAGTATGGGTGGTTGATTGAATATGTACACTATACATTGGTGGATGTTGGATGGTTAACTATACTATACAGGTCGATGGCAGAGAAATACTTCAGTAGCTAAAAATGCGTATGATATGAGCGAGGGTAATAATAGTTTACTTAATAGACAGACTGGCTAAATGAACAAGTAAGTGAACATTTTGCATGGTTAAATTAGCTGTACAGGTAAGTATACAGTTATATTTACAGATAAGTGAATACTTGCATGGTTACACAAACTGTACAGGTAAATGACAGGAAGAGATACTTTAATAGCTAAATGTGTGTATGATATAATTTGGGGTGTAGGTGTGAAGAGGAGCAGATTGAATGCAGGAACAGTGATTGATCTCTATGGGTTACCGAGACAACATGCTTCCTGGGTAACTGTGGACTGGCTTGTCGTTAGGTAGGAAGACTGGATTTATCGGAAAGTGTGGTCCTGTTTACCTTATTAAAACAGATTGGAATGTCTATTTGCAAGGCTCTTCCCAGGCTCCATCTTGGTTTTTATTTGAAGAGGAATTTACTTATTATGACTGTTAATTAACTAAAGAAAGATAAAAAATGCTCAACACAAGTGTTAGGTGAGAGGTCGACATAGTGCTGTGAAATGCTATCATTATGGTAAGGAAACCCTTGTGTCCTCAATGTCTGAGAAAAAGGTTTGATTGAGTGTAGTAGACTATCTTTATCTCTGGATGTATAATCACAATTCCATTATGAGATGTTGTGACAGGTTTCTTTAGGCACGCTCACACTGCACCTTAGCCCAGGGCTAAAGCTTATCAAAAAGGTTAACAAATGCTTGGGTGAACACAGAATAAGCTAGCCCCAGGCCAGTCTTAGCCTGGGGCTAAGATAGGCCGGGGCTACGAACTATGCAGTGTTAAAAGGAAGCCATTGCCATTGTAATCCATACATTATTTATATTCTGTTTTGCAACAGATACAGTGGTCAAAAAAGTAATTTTGTTTTCATACATTTTGTATTTCAGAAAATAATTGCCAATGTCAAGTCAAAGCAGCAGCCTTTTTGCTCCCCTACCTTTATGAGTTTTGACTGTTTCATACACTGAGCCAAAATTGCTTGGAAAAACCTTCTCCAAATCAATCTCGGTTTGCCTCATACTGTCTGTCTTTGATTTCCCTGGACTCTCATATTTTGAAGGCAATCTGTTTTATTTTTTCTTGTACTGTAGGTCCATAAATAGATATAAAACCATTAGCATAGCAAATAAAGTATTTCATGCCACCCCAAAGAGGACCTCAACTTTCCACTTGCCTTAGCAGATTAAATCAGCCATTAAAGTTGTGCGTGTTGTTTGCTTTGGTACAATCTCCAGAAAAAGGCAAACAAGCTCAGGGCTAATTTGTTTTGCACATGCAGTACTATTCTTTACTCCTCGAATCAGATTTAGCAGTCTGAGAGTCATTTGCACCTATTGGGAGAAAACATGACTCTCACAGTCCCTGGGGAACTTTAGCACGCCAAACTAGTGGTCATCCACGACCATACTCTGGGAGGCAGGCCTTTGTGAAAATTGAGGAAGAGAAAAAAGGAAAAGAGAGACATAAATGAGTAGAGAGAAAGGGAGTGAGAGAGACAGAGAGAGAGAGAGAGAGAGAGAGAGCTGTAGAGAGAGCTGTGGGTTAATTAGACTGTGCCTGGTCAGCTGTGCCGTTGGCAGACATGCCAGTGCATCGAGGCACACGTGGCCAAGCAGTCTGGCTGGCTGCGTTTCCCTACTGCCCCAGACTCCTTGTGCTGGCGACAGAGAGATAATTCCACTCACCCAGGGCTCTTCAGAATGAGGTCCTGGTGATGTGAGTTCTTCCTGATTGCTATCCACTGTGGCAGCGTGGGCCTGTGGAAGGGGGCTGGATTACAGCGGACAGCGCTGTGGCAGCGTGGGCCTGTGGGAGGGGGCTGGATTACAGCGGACAGCGCTGTGGCAGCGTGGGCCTGTGGGAGGGGGCTGGATTACAGCGGACGGCGCTGAAGCTTGTCATTAAACAGTAAATCACTCTGATTGAAAAACGCATAATCTCCCAGCATCCTGTTTACAAAGCAAGACCTGCTCCACAGGCCCAGATTATGTTCTTCAGAAGCATAAATCAAGGGCCAGTCATACTCTTGGTTCACCTCACTCAGAACACTCCTCAACCAACCCCTTTGGATATTGATTCAGTGACAAATCATCACATACTGAACCTTATTATTTGGGGGATAAAAATGTACTTTCATGGACTCATACAATTCATGGACTCATCATGATTCACTTTGTGTTTGTAAATTGTGAGGAACATAACGCTCAGTCATGCAGCAATTATGTGTAGCATCATTGTTTTTCATTTAGCTTTCAGTTATAATTGGCTGTCAAGAATGTAATTTAGGTTGTTAGTGCCACAGGAAATTGAGCATTTTGGAGCAAAAACATGGAATCCACATTTAGGCTTTATAGAGACTGATGCTTATAATGTTACCATAACCTGTTTGTGTTCCTTAAAACGGTTCTGTCCACATAACAAACTGTTACAATAATGTTACAAAGGACAACCTCTCAGCACCGGTATAACTAAAATACTTTCTATACTTTCTATAATGTTATACTTTTTTTTTTACCATATATACCGGATTCAGTTACGATAACATGATAGTTGATTGTATTGGTGAAAGGTTCTTCTTCTGATCTAATTTCTCACAATGTTTTCCTTTCTGAGTTGGAGTTGACTTTCATTGACCCCCTCCCATGTGCATATTGGGCTGAGAGACACGAGGAAATGTTCCCAGCATCAGCTTTAATTGACACCAGCGAGTGTATCATATTACACATGATCGGAGTGTGGAAAGTCTGCATCTAAATTGTATATTTATATATTCACATATTATATTTTTATATTCAGACTAAGGCCTTGGCTGCATGATGACATAGTTTACCCTTCAATAGAACTTATTTACCAGAACTAGTATTTCTGCTAATTAGATGAATTTCTATCACCATAAGTGGAAAGGCAGGAGTGAACAAATGACCAGAAAAAGACCTGCTGCTTAAAAGTAATTGAAGTGGTGAAGACATGCAGGTCCCTCTGGGCGCTCTGTTGTATTAATAGAGTATTAATGTCGTATTATATAGTTGCTCAGTACCCATCCCTACTCCCTTTTTTTGTGGGTAGGCATATGTTATACTGCAGTTTAGTAGAATACAATGTAGGTGTCAGCTTAACCTTGACTGAAAAAATAAATGAAACATGGACCAAATACATTTTGCTGGTGTCCTGCTACAACGGTATCGCCAGTCTTTGTTCTCAACAAGCACCATCTACATAAAACACAACACAATTTCTGCTCTCACTCTCCCCCTCTTTTGACATGATGTTGCTTAAACGTGTCCCAGACACTACAAATCAGCTTTCTTTGTTTACGCAGATTTCGGGGCAGATAAGAGGCCCGGTGGAACACAAACTCGGCCATACATTTTTCTCATACAGTCAGTTGCACTGACATCTATATAGCAGAACATTTTGGGCCACACAAGAGCAGGACATTTTGGGCCGGTCCATCATTGGGAACAGTTTTGTTTTCTCATTGCAGTTTAGCAATTGCTGTTAATAAAGGAAGAAAGCATAGTTTGCAGCCCTCATTAGATGTTCTAACAACGCCTCTGATGGAGTGCCTCTGATAGAGGCCTCGTCTGCCTCTACAACCAGTTAATGTGAGCCAGTTAAAGCCATGCACTCTGCATAATCTCCACAGTGTTTTATGTGGCCCAACAATGATAATGCAGTCTGCTGCTTTATTGCACAAAGCTTTTGATGTAATGGAGGTGTACACTTACACTACTTTACACTTACACTACAGTAGTTTATGTTTAGCGTTTTCGCAAGGGATCTGTGCCGATGGCAGCTGTTCATACCACAAAGGTTCCATGTTATATTATAACTACCCCAGTTGTTCATGTCAGTCTGGAGCCACTGCACTTTAGCCCCTGCCTGAGGAGCCATGGTGATGTATTCACTGTGCTCGGCTGTGTGACATCTGATGGTAATATCAGTCCAACTGAACTACTAATTCATAAGGATATGGACAGATGGTGGTGAGCAAGGATATAATTGTATCTGCTCAGCTTCTTCAGAATGTAGGGCTTATGGCACTTTAAGGATCAATATTGTGCAGTGCTAGCATTAAAACAGAATGTAAGCTTCCCTGTTGAATTTAAGCCCAGCTAAACCTGAGGTGTTCCTACACAGACAGACAGACCTTGTCAGAGCTTACTGGAGGTATCCACCACATGACACTAAAGACAGATTTATTCCCTGAAACTTGATATTATGGAGTAAATTCGAAAGTAGAGCTCATATTGAATAGTACCTTCCTAAACAAATGTAATTGTCTCCAAAGGAAATCGATTTGCCCAGCTTCTGCCTGGCCTTTGTCCAAATCCTGCAGCTACCCTCTTCAACAAGTACACCAGATTAAATATGATGCTTATCAGGAATGCAGAGACTTGGTTGTCCTTGCCATTTGGCAGATACAGTTGTTAAGGGGACCCAACAAGTCCTGTCCTGTCCCTATATATACAGTGGGAAAACCTGCCGATTTTGCAGGTTTTCCTACTTACAAAGCATGTAGAGGTCTGTCATTTTTATCATAGGTACACTTCAACTGTGAGAGACGGAATCTAAAACCAACATCCAGAAAATCACATTGTATGATTTTTAAATAATTATTTTGCATTTTATTGCATGACATAAGTATTTGATACATCAGAAAAGCAGAACTTAATATTTGGTACAGAAACCTTTGTTTGCAAATACAGAGATCATACGTTTCCTGTAGTTCTTGACGAGGTTTGCACACACTGCAGCAGGGATTTTGGCCCACTCCTCCATCCAGATCCTTCAGGTTTCGGGGCTGTCGCTGGGCAATACAGACTTTCAGCTCCCTCCAAAGATTTTGTATTGGGTTCAGGTCTGGAGACTGGCTAGGCCACTCCAGGACCTTGAGATGCTTCTTACAGAGCCACTCCTTAGTTGCCCTGGCTGTATGTTTCGGGTCGTTGTCATGCTGGAAGACACAGCCACGACCCATCTTCAATGCTCTTACTGATGGAAGGAGGTTGTTGGCCAAGATCTCGCGATACATGGCCCCATCCATCCTCCCCTCAATACGGTGCAGTCGTCCTGTCCCCTTTGCAGAAAAGCATCCCCAAAGAATGATGTTTCCACCTCCGTGCTTCACGGTTGGGATGGTGTTCTTGGGGTTGTACTCATCCTTCTTCTTCCTCCAAACACGGCGAGTGGAGTTTAGACCAAAAAGCTCTATTTTTGTCTCATCAGACCACATGACCTTCTCCCATTCCTCCTCTGGATCATCCAGATGGTCATTGGCAAACTTCAGACGGGCCTGGACATGCGCTGGCTTGAGCAGGGGGACCTTGCGTGCGCTGCAGGATTTTAATCCATGACGGCGCAGTGTGTTACTAATGGTTTTCTTTGAGACTGTGGTCCCAGCTCTCTTCAGGTCATTGACCAGGTCCTGCTGTTTAGTTCTGGGCTGATCCCTCACCTTCCTCATGATCATTGATGCCACACGAGGTGAGATCTTGCATGGTGCCCCAGACCAAGGGAGATTGACCGTCATCTTGAACTTCTTCCATTTTCTAATAATTGCGCCAACAGTTGTTGCCTTCTCACCAAGCTGCTTGCCTATTGTCCTGTAGCCCATCCCAGCCTTGTGCAGGTCTACAATTTTATCCCTGATGTCCTTACACAGCTGTTTGATTGAGTGTGTGGAGTCCGTTTGATTGAGTGTGTGGACAGGTGTCTTTTATACAGGTAACGAGTTCAAACAGGTGCAGTTAATACAGGTAATGAGTGGAGAACAGGAGGGCTTCTTAAAGAAAAACGAACAGGTCTGTGAGAGCCGGAATTCTTACTGGTGTGTAGGTGATCAAATACTTATGTCATGCAATAAAATGCAAATTAATTATTTAAAAATCATACAATGTGATTTTATGGATTTTTGTTTTAGATTCCGTCTCTCACAGTTGAAGTGTACCTATGATAAAAATTACAGACCTCTACATGCTTTGTAAGTAGGAAAACCTGCAAAATCGGCAGTGTATCAAATACTTGTTCTCCCCACTGTATATATATAGTGCATTCGGAAAGCATTCAGACAAGCATTCCACATTTTGGATGTTATAGCCTTTGTTGAACACCTTAGGCAGTGATTACAGCCTTCGAGTCTTCTTGGGTATTACGCTACAAACTTCGCACACCTGTATTTGGGGAGTTTCTCCCATCCTTCTCTGCAGATCCTCTCAAGCTCTGTCAGGTTGGATGGGGAGCATCGCTGCACAGCAATTTTCAGGCCTCACCTGAGATGTTCGATCAAGTTCAATTCCGGGCTCTGTCTGGGCCACTCAAGGACATTCAGAGACTTCCCAAAGCCACTCCTGCGTTGTCTTGGCTGTGTGGTTAGGGTTGTTGTCCTGTTAGAAGGTGAATCTTCGCCCCAGTCTGAGGTCCTGAGCGCTCTGGAGCAGATTTTCATCAAGGATCTCTCTGTACTTCGCTCCATTCATCTTTCCCTCGATCCTGACTAGTTTCCCAGTCCCTGTTGTTGAAAAACATCCCCACAGCATGATGCTGCCCCCACCATGCTTCACCGTAGGGATGGTGCCAGGTTTTCTACAGACGTGATGTGGCATTCAGGCCAAAGAGTTCAATTTGGTTTCATTTAGGTGTCCTTTCAGTGCCTTTTACTGAGGAGTGGCTTCTGTCTGGTCACTCTACCATAAAGGCCTGATTGGTGGAGTGCTGCAGGGATAATTGTCCTTCTGGAAGGTTCTCCCATCTCCACAGACAAACTCTGGAGCTCTGTCAGAGTGACCATCAGGCCTCATTACAATTATATCTCTGGGATGTACGGACAGTTCCTTGGAATTCATGGTATAGTTTCTGCTCTGACATGTACTGTCAAATGTGGGCCCTCATGTAGACAGGTGTATTACTTTCTAAATCATGTCCAAACAATTGAATTGGCCACAGGTGGACTCCAATCAAGTTGTAGTGACATCTCATGAATGATCAAGGGAAATTGAATGCATCTGAGCTCAATTTGGTGTCATAGCAAAGGGGTGTGAATACTTATGTAAATGTATATTTCTGTAAAATATATTTTTTACTTTGTCATTATGGGGTAATGTGTGTATATATGTATGCAACAAAAATCTGTATAATATTTTTTTTATTCTGGCTGTAACACAACAAAATGTGGAATAAGTCAAGGGGTATGAATACTGTCTGAAGGCACTGTATGTGGAACTGCATTATTCATACAGTGATGAGTTTCCACAGCCTCTACAACAATGTTTGCCATTTAGACGAGGCATGATAGACTCTTTCCCCTGGTGAGTGACATTGCATCCCACTGACTCAGTTGACATTTCCATGGATACATTTTTTGTTTCCCGTCAACATGTGAGAGTTGCATCCATTTAAAGAGAACTCACAAGGAGGGAGGCCAGTACTGTACGAGCCGTGGCTGGGCTCCTCATGTGGTAGAGAGCAATGTGGAGTGTTGGTACTAAGTGGTTGGGATTTGCTCTAAGAGCATCAGCTCATGATAATGACCTGCAGTCTTCAGCAGGGCTTATCCATTCAAATCAACTCCACAGATAGGAGTCTGATGATTAAAGTAAAATTCTGTAATAAGCGTATGGAGGTGCTTTAAAAAGGAGAGACCTTACTGAGCTACAGTAAAAGTTATTCTCAGTGGGAGTGCTAGTAGAGGAGCTGAACAGACATACAGTAGAGCAGCAGTTTGTCAGACCCTGAAGTCTGTACAGGAGCTCTCAATGGTGCTGAATTCTCTCTTTGGTAAACTAATTTTCACCAAACTCAGATGCTGCTGCAGTTTTACTGAGGTGGTATATTGTGATTAATTACAAACCTTTCGCTGTTTTACCCATATTCGTTGAGATTGACATAAACTGAAGAAATCTACCGCAGCTGAACAGACTGCTAAGGTACAGTAATGTGTGACTTACTGTTAATGACTGGAGTGAAGAGAGCTTCCCACTGTGAGTCTGTTAAGACAGAGGACCTGGCAACCTAGTCAGGTGGGCTTTGAGCAGCAACATTGTCATTATGGGGTATTGTGTGTATGTGTATGAGAAAAAAAATCAATGTAATTAATGTTTTATTCTGGCTGTAACACAACAAAATGTGGAATAAGTAAAGGGGCATGTGCAAGTTGGTGCTGCTTGACTTTCTGAAGTTAATCCAATGTCAAACAGCCTGCTATATATAAGAACGCTCAAAGTATAGCTGAGCAAGGTTTATGTTGTTTCAGTGAACTTCTCTAGGTATCATACTATAAGCTAAATTGGAGTGGGAGAAAGTCACTGAAACAACATACAAAACATGGGGAGCTTTGCACATGTTGATTTTCTTGGGTTCAAATTGGTTTTGAATCCATGTATTTGTCACTGAATAAATCATGTTGGGCATTCAATCAGAAATAAGAGATATTGGTTTTGGATGTTTACTGTGGTGTAATCCAAATCTATTTGAAATACAGGAATAATACACATTTTCTAATTTATTTAATGAAAAGTGTTCAAACCCCTGAAAATGTATTCCCCATACATGTAGTACTGAAAAACAAAACATGTCAATACATTATATAAGCTATTTCTGATCAATTCAATATTTAGAAAGTCCCACTGAAATAGACTCTAATGTGCAAAGATATAAAATGTAGTCAAACTAGACATATTTCCATGTTTGAAACAATCATATCAATATGCATGTGCTGATGTTCTGCCAACAGGGACCAGATGTTTATCTAACATTGAATTGTTGATTGCAAGCTTCCTTTTAAAGATCCTTCAGAATATATTTTTTTCCCCTCACCCATCTACACACATTACCCCATAATGACAAAGTTAAAACATGTTTATAGAAAATTTTGCTTTTTTATTGAAAATTAAATACAGAAATATCTCAAATACATAAGTACTGTATTCACACCCCTGAGTACTTTCTAGAAAATCTATAGCATCACCTTTGGCAGTGATTACACCTGTGAGTCTTTCTGGGTAAGTCTCTAAGAGCTTGATCATTGCTAAACAACTATTTTCAGGTTTTGCTATAGATTTTCAAGAAGATTTAAGTAAAAACTGTAACTCGGCCACTGTCTTCTTGCTAAGCAACTCCAGTGTAGATTTGTGTAGCCTTGTGCTTTAGGTTATTGACCTGCTGAAAGCTGAATTCATCTCCCAGTGTCTGGTGAAAAACAGACTGAACCAGGTTTTACTGTAGGATTATTATGCTTGTGCTTAGCTCCGTTTATTTTTTATCCTGGAAAAACTCCCCAGTCCTTAATGATTACAAGAAAACCCATAACATGTTGCAGTCACCACTATGCTTGAAAATATGAAGAGTGGTACTCAGTAATGTGTTGTATTGGATTTTCCCCAAATATACTGTAACACTTTGTATTCAGGACATACAGTTAATTGCTTTGCCACTTTTTTTGCAGTATTACTTTAGTGCCTTATTGCAAACAGGATGCATGTTCTTTTCCCTCTGTCATTTAGGTTAGTATTTTGAAGTAACTACAATAACTTTTATCTTCTTCTATCTTAGCCATTCAACTCTGTAACTGTTTTAAAGTCACCATTGGCCTCATGGTGAAATCCCCGAGCATTTTCCTTCCACTCCGGCAACTAAGCCTAGGCCTATTAATACACCATCCAAAGTGTAATTAAAGCTCAAAGGGGCATTCAATGTCTGCTTTTTGAATTTTTAGACCTCTTCCAACAGGTGCCCTTCTTTGCGAGGCATTGTAAAACCTCCCTGGTCTTTGTGGTTGAATCTGTTTTTGAAATTCACTGCTCGACTGAGGGACCTTACAGATAATTGTATGTGTTGGGTACAGAGATGAGGTAGTCCATGCAACTTATGTGATTTGTTAAGCACATTGTTACTCCTGAACTTTAGGCTTGCCATAACAAAGGGGTTGAATACTTATTGACTCAAGACATTTCAGCGTTTCATTTTGTATTCATTTGTAAAAATGCAGAAAAACAACCCATACTCATTATCTCTGTCTTCTGCCCTATAGGATATTTGACAGTAACCATAGAGCCCCTTCCTCCTGTTGTTGTGGGAGAGACTGTGACCCTGAAGTGCAACTTCAAGACTGATGGAAGACTTCGAGAAATTGTGTGGTATAGGGTGAGTAAAAATACAACCTCATACACTATATTGTGTATTCATGCCTTGTACACCAGACCTTAATAGGTGTGACTTAATCCATTTTTGTTTTATTTTATATATTTTATACGATGTAGGTATTTAACTCTTGATTAAATGCCAATTAGCCTCTCTTCCTCTGGTGGTATAATATGTCTATGTCCAATTTGAAGAAATAATTAGAGCCAGGTAATTCATGCCAGGTGTGAAGGGTGTCACTCTGGCTCTTGGTCAGAAATGTGATTTTCCTCTCAGCTATGCCTGTATATTTTGCAGAAAATAGAAGCTAATGTGACATTAATAGCCAGATGATTACAGTTCAGCGTCTGGGTTTTGTCTATGGAAACAATGGTGTTCAAAAGAGGTCACACAGAAGCACTTGGATGGATGTCAATATAGCAACAGCTGTCAGCTCACGGCCTGATTATTTGATTTACCCAGAACTCCCCGAATTCTGCAGTCATAGACAGCACCCTGACTGATAAAGTTGTGGCCAAATATATTGGCACCCTTGCACTTAAATAATTCCCTATTTCTTGTAAAACAAGTTTAAATGAAAAAAACTCCACATTTTACAGGATATTCAACATTGAAAACCCCCTTTTATTTTTCTAAACTTTTGAAAATAAAGACAAATCACATGGAGAAAATTGTCACCCTAGAGTTAGTACTTGGTTGCGCAACCAAGATAACTCCCAACAAATGCTTCAATGAGTTTGTAGCACCTTTCTACTGGCAATTTTGCCCACTCTTGGTTAGGAATATGACCTCTCCTCTCAGCTATGCCCGGATATTTTGCAGAAAATAGAAGCTAATGTGACATTAATAGCCAGATGATTACAGTTCAGCGTCTGGGTTTTGTCAATTGAAACAATGGTGTTCGAAAGAGGTCACACAGAAGCACTTGGATGGATGTCTGTTGATAAAGCAAACTGCTCTAATTATTCTATGTTTGAGGGGTGCCCTCCACCAACTGCTGTTTTCAGCTCTCGCTATAGGTTATGGATGTGATTCAGATCTGGACTCTTCGCTGGCCACTCCAGAGCATACCAGCGTTTCTTCTTGAACCATTCCAGGTTGCTTTGATGTGTGTTTTAGGGTCGTTGTCCTGCTGGAAGACCCACAACCTTCAACATAAACCCAGTTTTTGGACACTGGGTTGAATATTCCACTCCAAAAAACCTTGATGATCTGCTGATTTTATTATGTCCTGCACACATTCAAGGCCCCCAGTACCAGAGGAAGCAAAGCAACACCACAGAAGTATCGAAACTCCCCATGTTTGATTGTGGGGAGGGTGTTCTTCCATTTGGTCGTTTGTAAACATAGGAAGACCCCACTGCTGAAGGAGACACAAGAAAGCCTTATTGAACTTCTTATAAACCCACCTAAACAAGCCTATGTTCTGTGGACCTGCCACTGTTTGCCTAAAAAGCTGAGGGATAGTGCTGGATATATTTAGCCACTCTCAAATTCATAGACAAAGCTATGGATGCCAGGACTGACCATCCATGATATTAAAATAATAGTTGTAACCATGTTTTGAGGCTATACAGTGTTTGTTACATTTACCTTGTTTACAAACATTGGAGCATAACTAACTTATATTTTGCATTCTGATGGGGTACGACTATTTAACTAAGCTCATTAGGCATTTATAACTTATATTCTTCAAGAATCAATGGGTGTATATATCATTCATTTATAAGTCCAACAACGGATGTAGCTACTGCAGATTGCCCCTTGAATGATTTATTTGTTATATCATTATTCATTCCTCACCTTTACATAATATTCCAATATGAACATCCTACATTTTGAAAGACAGGCCATTATTCTAAATGTAAATCTGTATAAATAGAAGTGCATCAAAGACATTCAAAAAATGTTCTACTTGACTTGATGCTATCCCATTCACCTTGTTCACCTAAGTCATCATTGCTCATTGTTCAGTCAAACTACAGTGCCTTGGAAAGTATTCAGACCCCTTCCCTTTTCCACATTTTGTTACATTACAGTCTTATTCTAGAATGGATTAAATAAAACATTTTCCTCAAACTACACAAAATACCCCATAATCACAAAGCGAAAGTGTTTTTGCAAGTGTATAAAAAACGTTTAATAATAATACCTGATTTACATAAGTATTCAGACCAATTGCTATGAGACTTGAATTTAAGCTCAGGTACATCATGTTTCCATTGATCATCCTTGAGATGTTTCTACAACTTGATTGGAGTCCACATGTGATAAATTCAATTGATTGGAAATGATTTGGAAAGGCACACACCAATCTATTTTTATTTGTTATTTTATTTAACCTTTATTTAACTAGGCATAAGGTCCCACAGTTGATAGTTCATGTCAGAGCAAAAACCAAGCCTTGAGGTCGAAGTAATTGTCCGTAGAGCTGCGAGACAGGATTGTGTCGAGGCACAGATCTGGGGAAGGGTACCAAATCATTTCTGTAGCATTGAAGGTCCCCAAGAACACAGTGGCCTCTATCATTCTTAAATGGAAGAAGTTTGGAACCACCAAGGCTCTTCCTAGAGCTGGCTGCCCGGCCAAATTGAGCAATCTGGGGAGAAGGGCCAGTGAAGCATGGTGGCGGCAGCATCATGCTGTGGGGTTGTTTTTCAGCTGCAGGGACTGGGGGACTAGTCAGGATCGAGGGAAAGATAAATGGTGCAAAGTACATAGAGATCCTTGATGATCCCTGCTCCAGCATGCTCAGGACCTCAGACTGGGGCGAATGTTCAACAATGATCCGAAGCACACAGCCAAGACAACGCAGGAGTTACTTCAAGACAAGTCTCTGAATGTCCTTGAGTCATGTCCTTGAGCCGGACTAGATCCCAATCAAACATCTCTGGAGAGACCTCAAAATAGCTGTGCAGCGACGCTCCCCATCCAAACTAGCAGAGTTTGAGAGGATCTGCAGAGAAGAATGGGAGAACTTCCCCAAATACAGATGTGCCAAGCTTGTAGCGTCATACCCAAGAAGACTCAATGCTGAAATCGCTGCCAAAGGTGCTTCAACAAAGTACTGAGTAAAGGGTCTGAATACTTAAGTAAATGTAATATGTCTAAAAACCTGTCATTATGGGGTATTGTGTGTAGATTGATTAGGAACGATTTAACACATTTTAGAATAAGGCTGTAACAAAATGTGGAAAAAGTCAAGAGGTCTAAATACTTTCTGAATGCACTGTGTATGACTGAGGCAGGGACACCTCTGTCAGATTCTCTATTTTATATAGCCTATCTTCTTCGAAGAAAACCTTTTCTCTAGGTTCATCTTTACAAATGCTGACATTTCAAGACAGGACACAAAAAGATTAATGACACTTTACATATCAACCTCAGTATCATATTTATATGGAGTCCTTACCTTTTGGGCTTTTAAACTTCTTGCTCTCAAGTGCTATTCTACAATATTGTTTAAAATTGGTGCAGAAATGAATGCAAAGTATTTGAAGTAATTTAGTGTCTCTTGATCATTGCAATGCTTTTTACCCAGTGAAAATGTCTGCTCTTTGGGTTTGGAATGGGTTTGGAAGAATAAAGTTAATAGAATGCACATTTACTCAATAATATATATATTTTTTTATGGAGTCCTCACTATCATTTTTGCCAGGCAGGAACCAGACTGTATTGGGATTTACAGCTGTAGTGTAAAACAAACTCCACTCACTGAGAGTGAGGCTGTCCACATCAACTATTGGTTAGTGAGGAAAATGCAGAGGTTGTAAAGAGAAACCAGGTTCATCTCTTGTGCCCACTATTCGATGCAACAGCTAATCAATTATATATCAATTATCTTCATTTTCCCCCCACGTTCAAATGGAACTGGGGTTGATGCCCACCTTGGGAATCGTCATATCTAATCGAAGTCTGGCCAACGATACAGAAGCTGAATGAACTAAAGACCTCAGCTAGCCGCTCATTCATTACCAGGGTGCCATTATCTTAACAGATTCTGTTTGAGGATTCTGTAATGCACACTGTAATGCCAGCCTGCTCTTTGAAACTATACACATCCTTAGCATGGCTAAGACCTATTGAGAGGCTTTCAGGCTGGCCTAATAGAGTACTGGTGGGCAGTATATTGGTACGTAGAAAGATATAAAATAGCAATCTCTTCTTGATTGCATTGTCAAAAGCTCAAAATACTATTCAAAACTTAATTAGAATTTTTCAACAATTTCTGTGTGGCATTTGGTCCCGCCCTTATAACAAAGATATTTGTGAAAATCACATAGTCAAACAACCTGCATATACTGATGGAACTTCAATGTGCCTCTTTTTTCGTACTGTTTTCTACATTCTTATTGTTTATTTGCACCTTACAAAGAAGCTATTCAGATCAGCACAATGCCAGACATCTCCCAGGAAGGTAGAGCAGATTTGCATCTTACTGTATGTCAACACCATGTTTATGTTAGGGATTTCTCTGTGAGAGGATATATAAGCCCCTGAATCACACAAAGCTCAGCTCACTTGGAAGAAACCCCATTTGGGGCTAAAATTCATTTTGGGGTAAATATTGGAAGATGACTACTCCAACATCCAAGATTTTAATGTTGATCCATTTCAATATTGTTTCAACAATACCAGTAATGCAAAATGGATCTTTATTCAATTCATATCCAAAAGTAGAGTCGGAAGTGGTGCGGTAGACTAGTGAAGAGCAAAAGAGTGAAGAAAAAAACTGATGGGCTATAGTACATGAGAGGGCTCACTCAACATGAGTGTTTTTCCATCTATTGGATGATTAAATGTATTAGTCAGACCAGAGCTCTAATGCCCCTGAAGCAAACACATAAAAGCATCTCGAGTGTATGTTATATTCCACTGAGACCCACATGAATGTATTTATTGTGCAGTGGGTTCTGTCAGTCCATGGATTAGGCACTGTGGATATGTAATACCATCATGCTGTCCTCAACATTGTAATAGCATTTCATACCGATGGGGCTACAGAGTGGAGGAGAGAATATTTATCAGCTCTGAAACCATTCTTAACATGTGCAGTCGGAACATGGAAGGATAAGATGCTGGCTTGGTAGGCCCGTGGAGACTTCTCCTCACTAAGACGCATGGCAGCTCACCTAATGCTGTGCTTGTTCTGATTATGTCACTCTAATGAAGAGATACCCATGACCCTCTCCCTGTGGGGACCTCAGCAGTGCTGGCGGTGGCGGTGCAGGGTTTACGCTTGGCTGCCTGTTGAGTGCCATTCTGCATTACGCTTAATCTTCCCTAAGTTAACCTCTCTCTCTCTCTCTATCCCTCATCACCCTCTCCCTCCTCCCCTGTCTCATTACTGCATCCCTCCACCCACTCTGACAGCACTCTTATGGGATCATCTCTCTATCTCTCTGGTCAGCATAGCCAGCAGAGCCTAGTGCCCTAAACATGGGCCTTTTACCACTGACCTATCTGATAGCATTCATTCACACGCATGAGCCTATTTCACAACCAAGGTCCACACTGTTCAGTCATTTTAACCTCAGCCTGTTCCATTATAATGTCTCAGGTCTTCGTCATGCTCTTTGTCAATTTGAGCTTTATTCTTACACTCAGAGTTAATAATAATAATTCTTACAGGGGAGAGAGAGAGAAGATACTGTTAAGTAAGATACTGTTTTGCTTTCCACAATGTGATTATAGACATGGCAAGCCATCTGTGATGTTTAAGTTCAAGTAAATTATCTGAAAAGAATTTGCATCATTCATATGAGCCTTGTCTTGATTAAGTTGAATTCTAGAGTATTGCCATGAGCATTTGGTTAGACACATGCTATTGTTCCACTTGAATAGATCACATGGACTCATGCAGAACTTACTGTTGATTGACAAGTAGAGATTGCAAGGAGAGAGAGAGGATTTAAAGACAGACAAGGAGAGATGTACAGTAAGTTCTGCTATTCTAAATAGAGGTAGGCTATATTGAAAGTAAGCCTATCTCAGAACATCCTTACTGAAAGGACTTTGATGTTTGCTGTCGCTGTAATGGGAGAAGCACTTATTTTGTGTGGAATCCATTTTCTTTTTCACTGATTTAGCTTTTGTTCTGTGTAATGCATTACAGTCTCCCACGAGTGCTTCACTTGGGACTATTATACAATGAGAGCCCATTTATTTGAGAGAGGTAGCATAAATGAGTAGTATATATGAGAAGAACGTTTGTAGGAATAATATTTATCTCTGCTAAATACAGTGTTATTAGCATGAGCAATGAACCTATAACTAACAAAGGAGTAAACAAAGGAACAAAGCTCTGAGAACTTATATTCAAATATAATATACTAATCAAAACTGTACCTCCCCCTCAATAACCTTCCCCTGATGACTCTATCCAACCTTTTGTTGGTAAGTTTTAGCTAACTGCTTGCACATCTTTCAAAAATGGAAACATGGAAGTGTCCTGAAAATATATATATTATTAAAATACATTGTTTCAGTCCTTCTGTTTGGTTTCCCTAGGAAACACGTATTTTTGAAATTAGGAAATTATTTTCTCTACACACTGTGACCTGATTCCTGCAGTCTAAGCTGGAACATAAAAGCAATCGTGGAATGATGATGAGAATGAGAGAGTTGCTGCTGCTGCCCACACAGACTCCCCATGCACCTCATCCTATTCTAATATCTCCTACATTTACACTGTCTTTGGTTGTGCATCAGACTTAACTTGTGGCCCACATTTCTGTACAAATCCCATTAAAGCTATTGACACTGAAAAAGCACAAGATCATGGGTATGCAAATAATTTTTTCACTTGGCAGTAGTACAACACCAAGAGGTGGTGGAGTGCATTGCCTCAGAGCAAAATCTATAGCTGGCTGGACTATTCAGTCCAGAGTTAAATGGTTCTGTCCAGATACATGTACATTTGAACAGGGAGAGGATGGCTTATATGATACTTGACACAGAAGTGGTATGTTTCTCTCTCCGGTAATCCTGTTTCCTGACTGCAGAGAGATGAGGGAGGCGTCACATTCCAAATCCGAGTTGGAAAAACTCAAAGACTGGGTTGCCCAGGCAACAGGAATCTGCAAGCACAGTAAATAGTTATCTGACTGTGTACACACAGCACACTCCTGTGGGTTTTTTTGTGTGCCCAACTTCCTGCTGCTTTAAACCCCCAAGTGTAATTGTGTCATTGTGAAAATGGCTCAGCTCGCTGGAGTATTCCGATTGTGTGTATATACAGTGTATATATATATATATATGTATATATATGTATATATATATATACACAGTACAGTCTATATAGATGATTCCCCCTCAACATAATACTATTTACTAATGAGGACTAGCCTTGTTAATATGTTGTGGACATTCCAATTAGTTCTAGTTAGATAGGCAGTGGAGCGATATGCATGATCAATGTTTCCAAAATAAAGTTGTATTATTACAGTCTGTTAGAATGATTTTCCTGGCCTGGCTGGTCATTAAATGCATGTACAATTGAAATATAAACAGGGTATGATGGGACATACGAAACAGCGTTGATTTCTAATCAGTTCTTTTGCTTTTGAGTGTTATCCCTGGGTGTTGCATAATAGGCATACATTTGTCATTTTCTCCAGTGAAAATCCTCCAGTCATGCTTTTGATCTGAGACTTTGGCAGAACTATTGCAGTGTGTTCCTTTCCAATGTATACTTTACATGAAAAGAGAAAACTTACTAAAACAATGATAAGAGTCCAGAGCCTGTTCCTGACAAAAGCCTCTGTCATCATCTCAATCAGTCTCTGGGTCTGTGGTGAATCCGGCCCCAAGGGGATAGTGGAGATAAGGTGATATGGATCACTGCACCACAGCCTTCCCTTTTGAGAATGTCACCATGCCAAATAAGCCACCTGTCCTATATTACATGGTAATTACTCTGCTGTGTCAGCAAACTGCAAAATGTCATTTTTCACTCATGATGCTGGGTCCGAAGGCATTACCTCTGTATGTTTGAACATGTAATTAGGGTAAAAGCATGGTATTGTTGCACTGTATCAGCGAATAGGCACCCTCTTCTCACATTGATTTCCAGTAGATCCCCCATGTCAGTATCTGACATAATCTAGTGATACTACTATTTTACAAGTATACTTACTTTATATAATTAATTACGTTATACCTCTATGAGCATTAACCTAAGTGGATGACTCATTGAAACATACTTTACCTGTTTCCATCATTCCCATGTTTCCTAACACTACTCTCCATCTCAATATTTACAATTTATATAATTCCTCCCATGATGCGTTGATGCATTGCACCATATTCATGGATTATAGTGGTGCAGACGACAGGCCCAATGCTGTATTCCGTTCCTCAGTGGTTTATGTTATCTAATGAGGCTGAAGAAAAACATGACATACTCCTCTCCTCAGAAACATAAAGCTCTGGTAACTTTTAGAGAGCTTGGACATCGGCAATCTCCAAAGTAAAACCACAGCAGATTTTCTAAATCCATTTTTCTATCACATGAAAGTGATTACTTAGCGATTAGGAGTGGATCAGGACCTGATTGTGACATTTGCCTTAGAGGGGGAAGAGATTTCCATGCAGTATCCTGTTCATAATTACAACTAAGTGAGTTCCTTTGGGGACATTGGAAAGAGAGACTGGTTCTGGGAATGAATGCCAAACACCAAAATGTGTATATGTTAAATTAAAAAGAGGGAAATACTAAACACAAGGATGTCATGGCAACCTCCAGAAATTGGAGAAGAGGCATTTGAACCAGACAATAAACCAGACAATTTACAGGATATCATGATAAAAGCATTAGCTTATATTTAGTGTGTGTGTGTGTGTGTGTTGTGTGTGCATGCATCAGAAAGAGTCCACAAATGCCCCCCTTATTTACAGTAGATCAGACACAAATATTAAGTTAGGAGAGGGAGCTTTCAGAAGACTATGGGTGAGGCCAAGGGAGACTGGACATATTCGTTTGCACTTTGCCATTTTATAGGGATAGGGAGGTCAGAGATTTGGGCTCTTTGTTGTTGTTAAAGGCCGTTTAACATGGGTATCATGCTGAGACCTCCACCTTTGCTTTCAGAAGGGCCAGCAGGGGAGAGCATGGTGAATAGCCCATATTGTAAGTCATGATGTATGACGTTGTCCAGCTGGGTGGATTGTTACCACCATTTAATCCACCCTTAGTAAAAAACATTTTGGGGGATTTGCTGTGTGTATTTCAGCAGGAGATGGGTTTAAAACTCCTTTTAATAGAAACTCAAGTGAGTGGTTAAGTCAAGTGTTGGTGACAGACCGGAATCGATCAAAGTAACTGAGATCTAAGCCTATAATTGGTGAGATTAGCAATAATTTCCTACTGTTTAGTTAGTCCTCTGATCACTCCAGAGGTCACTCCTCTACCCTGCACCACTCATGCACTGAATCTATCTACTGTACTACTTTATAACAGTTTCACTCTCTGGGGTTGTTAATTTCTCTTTTAATCTGGCCCTAACTTTACCATGCCCTTCCCCAAAGGGTGTATCTCTTGTGGCCTTTCTTTGAAATAATCCTGTTGCTGCCTTATCTGACCTTTACAGTTTCCTCAACTGTTTCTTTGATTCACTTTTTAATACCCCCTTATCAGCTCTACAGCCATGTGACTTTTAGAACCAACCAAGATGCAATATTACTCAGTTACTCTATGTGCTATTTGTGTAGTGTCATGAAGGAGAAAAACGATATTGCTATATTTTTTATAGTATTTTGCTTTACACTGTTCCCTTAGTGTTGAAACAAAAATCCAAATCCTCCTAATCTATGCACAAGAACCACAGCCGTTTAACACAGGAATTGCCTCATCTACAATGAGTAGGGATGATAAGTGAAAATTAGTCACATTAAGCACCAAAGCATGTGTGAAATGGACCAAAAGACACAATACAGTATCCAGAGATGCATTGTCTCATTTAGCTTCTTTTTTTTTATCAATGTACACTATTATAGTATAACGGTTTTCTCAGAGATTGTATCACTGGTTTTATAGTCTGATATGTCCATTAAGGATGGGGTATGGCTGTGTGTGTGTGTGTGTGTGTGTTCTGTAGTGTGAATTATTCTTCAGGCCTTTATATTTTTCTACATACTCTATGTCCATTGATTTTTTGGGCTCCCAAGTGGCGCAGTGGTCTAAGACACAGTATCTAAGTGCTAGAGGCGTCACTACAGACAACCTGGTTTGAATCCAGACTGTATCACAACTATGGTTGCACATTTTGGGAACTTTCCGTGGGAATTAACGGGAATATATGGGAATTAACAGGAATATATGGGAATTAACGGGAATATATGGGAATTAACAGACATGTATATTAATACCATTTGAATGTAGATGTTTTTTGCATTGGATATACAGTATTTACCATATCGTATGGAGACAGAAAGATACACCTTTTACCTTATCATAAGTAGACATAATTGCAAATGATTAAATCCTTCCAATAGAAATAAAAAAATGTTTTAGTTACGAATTGAACTTTAATTAAATGAGTTGACTCTTCACATGGGATGATTTCACTGAACAACAAAAGAAAGGGAATATTGAATGATCCCCAATGATCCATCACATCTCCCAAAAACATTTTCAACATACATCTGTAAAATGATAGTCTAGAAACTAAAGCTTTGGTTGTCTTCCTCTCAGGCTTCCATGTCTTCTCCCTGGGCCTCCTCAATGTCCACCTCTTGAACATCAGACTCTGAGGCCTCATCTTCACTGTCACTTTCCAACCTGAGGTTGGCTGATGTTGGTGGGATTTGGAGGATGATGAATGCAACAGGGTAAAGAGCCTCAGATCCACAAAGTCCCTTCCACCAGGTGGCTGATGAGATATGTTGGCACGGCTGCCATATTGCATCTCCATCCCAAAGCCCTTGCTTGGAAGTGTACTTCGCCAGATGGCCAAGACCCTGCCCTCATCCAGGCCAAGGTGGCGAGACACGGTAGTGATGACACCATAGGCCTTGTTGATCTCTGCACCAGACAGGATGCTCTTGCCAGCATACTTGGGGTCTAACATGTACGCTGTGGCGTGTATGGGCTTCAGGCAGAAGTCTTCACGCTTTTTGATGTATTTCAGAATTGCAGTTTCCTCTGCTGGGAGCAACAGTGAAGTGGGCAGGGCAGTACGGATTTCTTCTCTTACATCTGCAAGCAGAGTCTGAACATAAGACAGGATGGCATTGTCTCCCTCAATCCGTGCAATGGCTACTGCGATAGGTTTCAGGAGTTTCAGGCTGCTTACCACTCTCTCCCAAAATACATCATCCAGGAGGATCCTCTTGATGGGGCTGTCCATAT
This sequence comes from Thymallus thymallus, assembly GCA_023634145.1. NCBI lineage: Eukaryota > Metazoa > Chordata > Actinopteri > Salmoniformes > Salmonidae > Thymallus > Thymallus thymallus. The sequence continues at coordinate 16,558,260 of CM042410.1, read as the reverse complement.
CGGAAGACTGTAATATGGCCATTTCTTGGAGAGAATCCTTCCCCTCCAGGAGACTGCCAAACATGATGATAACACCAACCCAATGAGTGTTGCTGGGAAGCTTCAATGTGGTGCTCTTATTCTTCTCACAATGCTTGGTGAGGTAGATTGCTGCTATAACTTGATGACCCTTCACATACCTAACCATTTACTTGGCTCTCTTGTAAAGTGTATCCATTATTTTCAGTACCATGGTGTCCTTGAGGAGCATATTCAATGCATGAGCAGCACAGCCAATGGGTGTGATGTGAGGGTAGGACTCCTCCACTCCAGACCAAGCAGTCTTCATGTTCACAGCATTGTCTGATTCATCATTTTCACCTCAAATGGAAGTAGAGGGACTTTTGTCAGAGGTTGCGTGTTGTGAGCACTGAGGGAACTTTATGCACTTGGCCAGATGATTCTGCATCTTTGTTGCATTCTTCACATATGATTTGGCACAGTATTTTCAAATGTACACAGCTTTTCCTTCTACATTAGCTGAAGTGAAATGTCTCCACATATCAGATAGTGCCCGTAGCATTTTCCTGTAAAGATTAGAAAAAAATGAGTAAAAAAAAAACCCAAATACAATTCCTTGTACAGATAAATAGTGAAGTAGTTAGATCAAACAACTCCTTTGTGAGATAAATGCTTTAAAATGAAACATGTATGGAAACAGGTGAATTAACACTCCTCATTTAGCAGGCTCAAGCAAGCTAAAACCCACATGGTAGCAAAAACTAACTAGCAGAAATTGTTAAGTTAGAATTTATTTAAACATACATTGCTGTAGGCTACTATTTACTAGTTAACAAAAAATATATTCACCCCACCCAGTATTGTAATCAAAACTTACCAGAAAGCATGTAGCTCAGACAGTGTAGTAGTGTGGGCTCAATAGCATCTAATTAGTGTGCAAAATCTTGAGAATCAGCTGTACATGTGATAGAAGAATGCACTGTGCATGCAGAGGGTTGCAATTCCATTGAATTGGGGATAGATTAACCAAAATATGCCGCAAGACCTAGAATTGCCTTATGTTTTTCCCACAAAAAAAGGTTCACTGTTATAAGCTAACTTTTTTGATGAATTTAAGTAAAATTCCCCAAATTCCCGGGGTTAATTTCCCATGGAAAATTTACCGTAAAGTTTCTGACCCTTTGCAACCCTAATCACTACCGGCCGTGATTGGGAGTCCCATAGGGCGGCGCACAATTGGCCCAGCGTCGTCCGAGTTTGGCCGGTGTAGGCCGTCATTATAAATAAGAATTTGTTCTTAACTGTCTTGCCTAGTTAAATAAAGGTTCAATTAAAATAAAATAAAAACATATTTGTTTAAATGCCATGACAATTACTCCTCGACTAGTCTACCTGAAATCTTCCTATTTGTTTCCTGTGTTTGCTTTGTTCCAGCAACTTTCAGCCCGACAAATGGAGAGAGAGATATCTCAGTCTCCCCATGAGCTAGACAAAAGTGATATTCCAAAGGTCAAATTGATCCATTGTTGAACTACCATTGATTCAATATTGTGTATGATAAAGAAGCAATATTCTATATTGAAGTACTATTTTGTGTAGAAACATGCATCCGTTTAGTAAAACCAATATAATTTCCTGGATTAGGTATACAAATACTTCCTGGTATGTGAGAATTATGTTATTTCCCTGTACTGATGTGATTCAGAAGATTAGCATCACTTCCAAACAAATATGTCTCTGTAATTTAGGCTTCTGTGGCCTCTCTCCCCTGCTGATGTAGTTTATGTTCACTCGTTTACGATCGATCAGTCACTGAGACTAAGTGTTATGTTAGTTTTCCCATTACAACGGCACTGAAGTATTGACAAGCTGATCGCCCGCTCTGTATTTCTCACCCTGGTATTGGTGATTGGTGCAAGGGCCGTCATGAACCTTTTAGGTAAAGTTAGACTCACGAAATGGATTATTGCTAAATGTGACCTAATACTATTTCATTAGAATTACTTTGAATGTCTTAAAATACCATCATCTAATTGGAGCTGGGGTAACTAAATTGCCATACCATACATCACAACACTTCTGATCCACAAATAGAAAACACATGCAACTCTATATGCATCTACATACACAACTCAATAGGGAGAGGCAGGTAGTTTTGACTTAATTTCACTTATCTCAAGGGTGGATTTTCCTGTTAGTGTATTAATGTGTGTGGTAATTAAAGGAGAACATGATTTGTTGATAAAGGTGTTAACAGATGTTGTAATATATTAAGACAAAGGTTCCTGCTGCTATCATTTTGTAAATAAGCACCTCCTCTGCAGGAAAAAATAATAATAAAAAAAATAAAATATATATATAAACAAAATGAAACAACAGAGAAGTGTCCTAGTAAAGATGAAAGCTTTCTTTTAGCCTTGATTTTGTTTGACTCCGTTTTTCAAGACCATAGGGAAGGCATCTGGTTTCCATTCTGCAAAGCTCCTTTGATTAATTATATGCATCATATCTATTTCTATCAACCAATGGCAAGCAAGATACCATTGGTTGATAGAAGTCATCATAATTACTGTGTAAGTCTATGGAAGTGGGTGAGAACCATGAGCCTCCTAAGTTTTGTATTGAAGTCAATGTACCCAGTGGAGGACAGAAGCTAGGTGTCCTCCGGCTACACCATGGTGCTACCCTACATAGTGCTGTTGAGTGTACTGTAATAATTAATTATTGACATTAAGATATTTAGTATAGTTTTATCTAAAAAGGATAGTTTTTTTAAATGCTTTACTATTTTTATTTTCATTAAATTCACTGAGGTGGATGGTCCTCTCCTTAAACTGCTTTGCTGCAAGTGTTTCGAGCATGTGCCCACTTTGCAAACCGCCAGAACTCTCAATTGCGAACACATACAGTGGGGAGAACAAGTATTTGATACACTGCCGATTTTTTTTACTTACAAAGCATGTAGAGGTCTGTAATTTTTATGATAGGTACACTTCAACTGTGAGAGACGGAATCTAAAACAAAAATTCAGAAAATCACATTGTATGATTTTTAAATAATTAATTTGCATTTTATTGCATGACATAAGTATTTGATCACCTACCAACCAGTAAGAATTCCGGCTCTCACAGACCTGTTCGTTTTTCTTTAAGAAGCCCTCCTGTTCTCCACTCATTACCTGTATTAACTGCACCTGTTTGAACTCGTTACCTGTATAAAAGACACCTGTCCACATACTCAATCAAACAGACTCCAACCTCTCCACAATGGCCAAGACCAGAGAGCTGTGTAAGGACATCAGGGATAAAATTGTAGACCTGCACAAGGTTGGGATGGGCTACAGGACAATAGGCAAGCAGCTTGGTGAGAAGGCAACAACTGTTGGCGCAATTATTAGAAAATGGAAGAAGTTCAAGATGACGGTCAATCTCCCTCGGTCTGGGGCACCATGCAAGATCTCACCTCGTGGGGCATCAATAATCATGAGGAAGGTGAGGGATCAGCCCAGAACTACACGGCAGGACATGGTCAATGACCTGAAGAGAGCTGGGACCACAGTCTCAAAGAAAACCATTAGTAACAAACTACGCTGTCATGGATTAAAATCCTGCAGCGCACGCAAGGTCCCCCTGCTCAAGCCAGCGCATGTCCAGGCCCGTCTGAAGTTTGCCAATGACCATCTGGATGATCCAGAGGAGGAATGGGAGAAGGTCATGTGGTCTGATGAGACAAAAATAGAGCTTTTTGGTCTAAACTCCACTCGCCGTGTTTGGAGGAAGAAGAAGGATGAGTACAACCCCAAGAACACCATCCCAACCGTGAAGCATGGAGGTGGAAACATCATTCTTTGGGGATGCTTTTCTGCAAAGGAGACAGGATGACTGCACCGTATTGAGGGGTGGATGGATGGGGCCATGTATCGCGAGATCTTGGCCAACAACCTCCTTCCCTCAGTAAGAGCATTGAAGATGGATCGTGGCTGGGTCTTCCAGCATGACAACGACCCGAAACACACAGCCAGGGCAACTAAGGAGTGGCTCCGTAAGAAGCATCTCAAGGTCCTGGAGTGGCCTAGCCAGTCTCCAGACCTGAACCCAATAGAAAATCTTTGGAGGGAGCTGAAAGTCCGTATTACCCAGCGACAGCCCCGAAACCTGAAGGATCTGGAGAAGGTCTGTATGGAGGAGTGGGCCAAAATCCCTGCTGCAGTGTGTGCAAACCTGGTCAAGAACTACATGAAACGTATGATCTCTGTAATTGCAAACAAAGGTTTCTGTACCAAATATTAAGTTCTGCTTTTCTGATGTATCAAATACTTATGTCATGCAATAAAATGCAAATTAATTACTTAAAAATCATACAATGTGATTTTCTGGATTTTTGTTTTTGTTTTAGTCACTCACAGTTGAAGAGTACCTATGATAAAAAATTACAGACTTCTACATGCTTTGTAAGTGGGAAAACCTGCAAAATCGGCAGTGTATCAAATACTTGTTCTCCCCACTGTATAGACCCAGAAGTTAATCACATACTTGACCAAATTAGATTTTACGTCTGGTTTAAACAAGATTATATTAGGTCTAGTGAGCCAACATATGATGTCTTTATTTGGCTCTCTGATTCACGGTTCTCTTACACAGCATAATATAGTTTATTACATTCTAACATGCAATGTCCTTGCATGCTATCACATTATAAGTCTATAAGGCTGGTCTTAATTTGGGTACCATTGCTTGTAGATAGATTAATTTTAGGATTGTAAAAATACAGTAAATACAAGACCCCATTTAATTTATGGTTTAGAAACATGTAGAGTTAATCTCACTGTTGAGAAAATGGCCTTTGAATGTTTTGGTACCTAGTGAAGAGCTCTTCTTTGTCTACACCCATTCTGTATCGTTCACACCCTCTTAAGCTTTAGCCCCACCCATCTTGTTTGTCTCTCGGAGCGTTCAGAGCACACACTTGACGCTCTGGCCGATGAGTAGGATTGATCAGAGCATTCTGACCTCAACCGCAGTCAAGCACCCAAGCTAACTGGCTAACATTGGCTAGCTTGCTATTTATTTTCAGACACAAAATTGGGATTATGGTTCATTGTTTACTTCTGGATAACATAAAATCAGCCTAACCAGCTTTGCTGGCAACAATTTAATTATGTTTTTTTGCTGACGTATAAGCTAAACAATGAAGTCATTGTAAATAAGAATTTGTTATTAGCTGACTTGCCTAGTTAAATAAAGGTTTCTAGCATAGATAGATAGATAGATAGATAGATAGATAGATAGATAGATAGATAGATAGATAGATAGATAGATAGATAGATAGATAGATAGATAGATAGATAGATAGATAGATAGATAGATAGATAGATAGATAGATAGATAGATAGATAGATAGATAGATAGATAGATAGATAGAATATAGGAATATTTGCATGGTTAACTACAGTATACTATACATGTCGATGCAGAGAAATACCGAAAGATTTCATCTCCTTTCTCTTTATATTTCAATGGTATAGCCTTTGGAATCTGCTAGAACCCCAAAAGCTCCCTTTCATCCATGGGCTTTGTCTTAATTATGGAGAGAGACTGTGATTCCAGGCTGTCTTTGCGGGCCGGCATCTCAGCCGGGATTATCTATGGTCTGGTTAAACCCTTTTCCTTACCAAGCTAATGACTGAGACATGCTGAGCCAAGTGGCATTTAATCCTTCCTCGCTTTTTTTTTAAAGCAAAAATACACTGCCAAACGTATTCAGATTATTTGCATTTTTTATTTCAACACAGCCTTAATTTGTCAACAAGAATGCTTACAGAGTTACGTACACTATGCTATTTGTCGGAATCAAAATCAAATCAAATGTTATTTGTCATATGCTTCGTAAACAACAGGTGTAGATTAACAGTGAAATGCTTACTTACGGTCCTTTTCCAACAATGCAGAGTTAAAGATAATTTAAAAAAAACAAAGAATATTTAAATAGTGACACAAGGAATAAATAGACAGTGAAAAACTGATAACAATAACGAGTAAAAATAACATATACTGTATATACAGGGAGTACCAGTACTATGATGTAATTGAGGTACTGTAGCTATGGACAGGACATAAGTGACTAGGCAACAGAATAGATAAGAGAGTAGCAGCAGTGTGTGTGTGTGTGTGTGTGTGTGTGTGTGTGTGTGTGTGTGTGTGTGTGTGTGTGTGTGTGTGTGTGTGTGTGTGTGTGTGTGTGTCGTCAGTATGCATGTGTCCGGATGTTTTGTGTGTGTGGGCGTATGTAGTGTGTGTGTTTGCATAGAGTCAGTGCAAGAGAGTTGGGTAGACATTTGATAAGCTATTTAGCTGTTCGGGGTCCTGTTGGTTCCAGACTTGGTGCTTACCATGTGGTAGTAGAAAGAACAGTCTATGGCTTGGATGGCTGGAGTTTTTGACATTTTTTTGGACCTTCTTCTGACACCACCTGGTATAGAGGTCCTGGATGGCAGGGAGCTCGGCCCAAGTGATGTACTCGGCAGTACTCACCACCCTCTTAGCGCATTGCGTTCGGGTGCCTTGCAGTTGCCGTACCAAGCGGTGATGCAGCCAGTCAAGATGCTTCCAAAGGCCTGCAGCTGTATAACTTCTGGAGGATTGGAATCCCGCAACCATTGCCAGTGCTTTCCCAGATACCTTGTTTTGCTGCCCATTGTCCTGGGATAAAGTGTGTGTTCTGGTGCCTGTAATGTTATCATCTTCATGCTTTTTGATACTCTGGAGTGTAGACTAGATCATCCAATTCCACCCACTCTTTGATAGCTAAAAATTAAAATAAAGTATTGTAATGAATTCAGTCTAGCCATGCTTCAGGACATATGTACTTGTAGATATAAACCAGGAGACAATGTAATTCATTTCATGAAAACAAACCCGTCAGATGTATAATGTTTCGTCACCATGTGACCTGCCCAAGCTACAGTACGTTTCACATTGGTGTGTGAATGTTGTATGCTTGAGTTACTGTACGTCCTAACACGCCAAAAATGTAGTTGTAACATACAGAGAGGCTTGATGTTTTTAATTCAATTGATAGTTCTACTTTTAATACAACTAATACTCATATGACATACAGTACAGTATACAGTATCAGTCCAGAAAATTTTTTAACAATTTCTTTGAAGAAGCATCTCTAAAGCATCCCGGAAGCATAAAGAGGATTAAAAATAAGCACAAGTCATGAGCACTTTTTTCATTTATATCTAACAGCCAGCCTGTTACAGTACTCTATCCAATTTTTTTTATGAGCATGGCCTTATTTCTATTGCAGAAAATTGGTTTGATCGATAGGTTTAGGCTACTACATGATACTCAAACGTTCCCTATACACATCATGAAGTTGCTACAACCTAGCATATGAAAGAAAGTTTACAACGTACAGTGCATTCGGAAAGTATTCAGACCCTTTCCCTTTTTCCACATTTTGTTACGTTACAGCCTTATTCTAAAATTGATTAAATCAAAACATTTCCTCATCAATCTACACACAATACCCCATAATGACAAAGCGAAAACATGTTTTTAAAAATGTTTGCAAAGCTATGAGAAAAATACCTTATTTGCATAAGTATTCCGATTATTTTCAATGAGACTCGAAATTCAGCTTAGGGGCATCCTGTTTCCATTGATCATCCTTGAGATGTTTCTACAACTTGATTGGAGTCCACCTGTGGTAAATTCAATTTATTGGACATGATTTGGAAAGGCACACACATGTCTATATAAGGTCCCACAGTTCATGTCAGAGCAAAAACCAAGCCATGAGGTCAAAGGAATTGTCCGTAGAGCTCCCGAGACAGAGTTGTGTTGAGGCACAGATCTGGGGATGGGCACCAAAAAATGTCTGCAGTAATAAAGGTCCAAGAACACAGTGGCCTCCATAATTCTTAAATGGAAGGCGTTTGTAACCACCAAGACTCTTCCTAGAGCTGGCCGGCCTGCCAAACTGAGCAATCGGGGGAGAAGGGCCTTGGTCAGGGAGGTGACCAAGAACCCGATGGTCACTCTGACAGAGCTCCAGAGTTCCTCTGTGGAGATGGGAGAACATTCTAGAAGCACAGCCATCTCTGCAGCACTCCACCAATCATGCCTTTATGTTAGTGGCCAGATGGAAGCCACTCCTCAAAAGGCACCTAAAGGACTCTCAGATCATGAGAAACAAGATTTTCTGGTCTGATGAAACCAATATTGGACTCTTTGGCCTGAATGCCAAGCGTCACGTCTGGAGGAAACCTGGCACCATCCCTACGGTGAAGAATGGTGGTGGCAGCATCATGCTGTGGGGATGTTTTTCAGGGAGACTAGTCAGGATCGAGGGAAAGAGGAACGGAGCAAAGTATAGAGAGATCCTTGATGAAAACCTCCTCCACAGCGCTCAGGACCTCAGACTGGGGTGAAGGTTCACCTTCCAACAGGACAACAACCCTAGGCACACAGCCAAGACAACACAGTAGTGGCTTCGGGACATGTCTCTGAATGTCCTTGAGTGGCCCAACCAGAGCCCAGACTTGAACCCGATTTAACATCTCTGGAGAGACCTTAAAATAGCTGTGCAGCGACGCTCCCCATCCAACCTGACAGAGCTTGAGAGGATCTGCGGAGATGAATTGGAGATACTCCCCAAGAAGACTCAAGGCTCTAATCGCTGCCAAAAGTGCTTCAACAAAGTACTGACTAAAGGGTCTGAATACTTCTGTAAATGTTGTATTTCAATTGAATTTTTTTTTATAAATGTGCAAAAATGTCTAAAAACCTGTTTTTGTTTTGTCATTGTGTGGAATTGTGTGTAGATTGATGAAAAAAAACAAGTTTAATCAATTTTAGAATAAGGCTGTAATTATCTATTTTATATTGCGTTATGAATAATTGTGAAAAGTTTGACAATTATGGGACAATTATGTTTTCAGTATTTTACAACATTTTATCCCCTGAATATGATCTCATTTGGAAGTTAGTTATTATAAAATGGATGCCGTGCTCTAAAACAAGTTGTTTTTTGTGAGTAAACATTATTTGTCTTGCATACACTTTATTTTATTTCCCCTGTAATTGTAGTGAACATATAATTTTGATTTAGAGTTCCCAGTCCATGTCCTGATTCCCATGCGGAAGGAAATGCATCCTCAGGAGTGCAGTTAAAGTATTTAAAAAGGCCTGTTGTTTACTGGATCAATTACCCTATTAAAACAGTCCCATAAAAGGTAGAGATACATAAACATCAGTTTAAATTCATAGCATCAGATAAATCTGTCACTGGGATTCTTCATGCATCTATTAAAGGCTGTTAAGATATCTCTGAGTCAAGCCATTTTCCTTCCTATCAGTAAAAGTCAGTGAGTGAATGAATGGCTGCAGAGTAAAAGCCCTGATGAATTGAGTTGAGAACAATGACAGAATGATAGACTGAGATGTAGAGCAGCTGTGATGCATTGATAGAGCTTTGACATCTCCAGTGGGACGCTTTTGTATAAAACAAGACATCTGATTGGATATGTGGATGTGGTTGTGTAATGTATGTAGTCTAACCACTGCCTTTCTCCCCCGGGTCTCTTGGCAACATTGCTATTGCTCTGCAGATTCTGGTGTTCCGCTCGAATTGATATTTCTGCATGCAAGCTTCACCATTGTAGTAAATAAATCCACATGTAAGCACAACTGAAGAATATGGAGCTTCAGCTTGTTCCATCATGTCTTTTTTCATTATCTATCATACATTTTTACTTTTTTATGTTTCAGTCAAATCATGTCTCTTGTAACCTTGGCCTTGGAGACACTAAAACATCAGCAAAAACCACTCAACAACCTGCCGAATCATTTTTATAAACACAAAGCCCTTGTGAACCTTGTGAGCTTATAACATAAAAATTGTTTTGGGATACAGTCTTTTTAAAAATATAATCTTAAAGACATATTTCACCATGTAGGTGTTTCTGTGTCTGATATTCACAAAATATGTCACCACAGTCAGGAGATGAAGGCATTATTTATAAACCTTTCACATCTTTTTTTTGTCTCTTTTTCTCATCTTTTCATATGTTTCTAAGGGTTTCCTATGAGGACAAGGACATGATTGGCAGCTTATTCTTATTTCATTCTGTTGTAATGTGACGCAACTAACTGATGTAAGCATGTCTGGAAAGTTATGGGGCGATTAAAAGGATAAGGTGCATTTAATGGAGCCTCCTCATTCCAGCTCAGTGTTACCGTATAAGCGTAAGGCTTTGTGATACAGTCACACATATATCCCATGACTATTTGTAGCCTTGTTTTAGTTTTCTTCTCATCAAACCTAAACACCTATGTGGTTGTAAAAGACAGATAGCCGGTCAGTTACACGAGACACGGTTTCTGCCACGGCAGATTTATTAGACCTCTTCAACTGCTCGCCAACAAAACAAAGCATTTCTCCTTTAGCTCACAGGAATCTGTGATGCGAGAAACAGTCATGCCATTTGAGCATCTTTTTTTCCCACTGCCTCTCTTTGAACCCATTCAGCATTGTGGTCCGTCTACAAAATACATTATTTCCTTACCTACTCAACCGTTAAAAACATATTATGATGCAGAGGAGACGGATTACTGTTTTAAGGCAATGCTGTTTTATCACAATTTACTGTTGAAATGAATGGGCCCTTTTTTCTCAGCCTGACCACAGCTAGACCAACATTAATCTAGTTGCAGCAAGAGGAGCAAAACACAAACCCCAAGATGACCTACAACAACATTTAGACAAAGATTTTAGAATCACATCAATGTCTGCAAAAAGGATAGTTTCATCAATGACATCTCTCATCATGCGTTTATATAGTATATGAATGTTTCTCTCTGTACAGGTGGTAGGTATGACTTTAATGTTTGTGGAGCTTTACTTACTTGACTAGTCTGACAGTTTTGTTCCATGTTTAGTCTGTTAGACCTCCCAACCCAACTGAAACTTTGTTATAACTACCTTTTATGTTTTGAAGATGAGTATGAAGAAGAAACCATCTATTCACAGATAAAAATCACTGCGGGCTCTACTTTGAGGACAGCTAACCTCCTGTAATGGTTAACAAATGTCAGAAGACAGACACTGTTTTCCTCCTGCTACCTCATATGGATTTTTACAGTTGCAGTGTGTGATTCGACTGTGCTCTGGAATCTTTTCCCAATACCTCCCTCTAAGGAATCAATGGCTTTTTTTAACACTTTCATTTGACAGCTCTTGGGGGGGTCAACACACGTGGCTACTGGTGTGGGTAGGGGTCAACACATCACACGTGTTGGATGCCCCAACTCATAAAGTGTGAACTGTGATCAGTGGAGAGGTTACTGCCTGCTGATCATCATTAGATCAGCTGATGGCTCTTTGCAGTGAGAATGCACCCTGTAGGGAGAGGGCAGAGATCATTGAAGATAATCATTGTGTTTGCCATGTACTGAATGCAGTGTTAATGACACATTTTACTTATTGTTAAGAAGCTTTCAAGGCCTTGACAAATCTCCCAGTGACATAAACAAGCCTAAACAAGCCTATTATGTTACTGTTTTATGGGTCATTATAAACTCAGTGCAAGGTATCCAGGTTTCTCCCGCTAATAATAATTTACCCTCCTGGTTTACTTGTCATGTCATAGGCAATTAATATGTTTTTGTAGCTGTCAGGTTTGTGTGCTCCAAATGGCTACTATGGATACTCAGTGCCCATACTGTTAATTAGCCTCTTGTTATTTGAGAACCATCCTTTAATTAAGAAATGCCGGTTACAGTAGCTGTCCTGAATTAAATGTGGAATGGAAAGCTGGGCTCCCTGACAGGTTGAGCTCTTTGGTGAAGTGCAATGTGATTGTTTCAAAGCAAGACACAAAAAACATTTTGGCATATTTTTCTGTCTGCTAGAGCAGAACGATTAAAGTAGTTGATTGCATTAAGGGAATGTTCTCAGGGAATGACCAGTGTTCTAGTTAATGAATGATAACTCAACTTGCATCATGTACTGTACTGGAGGGATTATATAAATGGAAAAGAGTTTACAGAGGAAAAACACATTAGAGACACTAGCGTTCATCAGTGCTGCATTATGGCGTGAAACACTAGGTAGACCAACTTCCAGACAGTAGGCTTTGTTTAGATCACTGCATTAAATCTAATTTTAAATCACAAGTCTCTTAGGCGTGCACAGAGAATATCCCCATATCGCCAAAGCTCTTCTGTCAACACCACATGACAAAAAGATAAACATTGGAACATCAGATTAGACGTGTGGTGAAAATGAGAAAAATGTAACTATTTAATATTGAATGATTTCGTCTCATAATTAAGTGCTGCACTCAGTTCAATGGGGGATACAAAGTCACCCTGAAAACTTGCAATACTAGTAAATAACGTGTACCACGGTCTGCTTCCTCAATTTAACTCAAGCATGTCTTATTAAACATGGAAAAAGGGCCTATGCCACATTAGGGATAAAAAGGTTGATGTATTTAAGCATGAAACGAGCCCCTGTGCTGAACGCATTGCAGATTGATGAATATTTCCCCCAATCCAGGAAGAATCCATTTTCATTGGTTGCATGGGGAATGTGAAGGAGGATTTGTACAAATCTGTATGTTAATCCCCGGTAACCTGCCTGACACCTCATCACAACAAAATAAAAGCAAAATTCCTCCACTGGATTACTGATAAACTTCCCATATGGGGAAGCAATGCTGCATTTTAAAAGGTGGAACCCAAAATGGCTACAACAGATTACATTTTCTTCTTCAGATATATATTTTTTTACCATGCAGCAATGAATTATAGGTAGGATGCACGTTTTATTCATCTGCAGGATTATATTGAAGAGCTGAAATTGTTATTTAGTCATTGGTAAAAAAGTAACTGAGTGTTAATTGACCGTACAAGATGGGGCTGTACTGCATTGCTTCTGTCTTGAGTGCTACGACCAAACTTTTCTATTTAGTGATTATTTTGGCGTTTATCTTTACTATTTTTGCACAAAATGCTTCCGCTATAATTTCTCAGGATCCGTAAAAAATATTTTGAACAGTTTCGACTTCAACTTCGACTCATCCGCCCTGAGCTCTTTATGTACCTCTGATCCAATCCAAGACGAAACATCAGCAAAAATGAGTCGAGATCTGGCATCCTCCCGAGTGGCACAGTGGTCTAAGGCACTGCATCTCAGTGCTAGAGGAGTCACTACAATCGCTGGTTCAAATCCAAGCTGCATCAGGCCATGTTTGGGAGTCCCATAGGGTGCTGCACTATTTGCAGAGGGAATTCATGGTGGCCATTGCTGTTATTGTTTACATCCCGCCCTCCGCGGACGCAAACACAGCGTGTGACGTCATCCACTCTGTTATCGCGAGGTTACAGACAGTGCATCCCAGTGCTTTCTTTGCCATTTTGGGGGATTTTAACCATGCATCTCTCTCTTCTTGAAGTGCCCAACCAGGAACAATAAAACTCTGGACTTGTTATATGCTAATGTAAAGGATGCATACAACTCCACTGCACTCCCTCCCCTCGGTAGATCGGATCACAACCATGTCCACCTCACCCCACTCTACAGGCCTATGGTCCAACAGCAGCCTGCGACCACTATGACCATTAGAAGATGGTCTCCGGAGGCGAATGAGGCCCTACAGGACTGCTTTGAAACAACAGACTGGGATGTCCTCTGTGAGGCAAAAGGCGGAGGATTTTGATGGACTTACTGACTGCATAACGGACTATATCAATTTTTGTGTAGACAACACTGTACCCACCAGGAAGGTACGCTGTTTTCAAAATAATAAACCCTGGGTCACCAGCGACCTGAAGGCCCTGCTGAATGAGAAGAGGAGGGGGACAGGGACAAATTGAAATGCGTCCAGAGGGAGCTGAAGTTTTGGATTGCTGAGGGGAAGAGAGGGTATAAGGAAAAGATCGAGGACAAGCTGAGGCAGAGCCAGGTGAGAGAGGTGTGGAAGGGTATGAGAAATATCACTGGCTTCAAAAAGTCAAACAGTGGGCAGACGGAGGGGACCCAGGACAGAGCCAATGAGCTGAACCAATTTTTTAACAGGTTCGATACTGGCCCTGTCCACCTCCCCTCCAGCTCCCCAGGCCACACACCCTCACAGCTGTCCCATCCCCACTTTGCTCACAACACCTCTGTTATGACAATCAGCGACCCCTTCGCCACCTCCGCCCCTGCTCCCTCTGGGCTGATCCTCAACACCCCCCTTCCCCCCACCTCCCCACCTGGGATGGCTTTCACCACCAACCAAGTGAAGAGAGAGCTGGAGAGACTACATCAGTGGAAAGCGGCGTGCCCTGATGGCATCAGCCCAAGGGTGCTTAGGGTCTGTGCTGACCAGGGGTGGGTAGAGTACTGAACAAATGTACTCGACTAAGAGTACAACTACTACGGTAAAATTTTACTCAAGTAGGAGTAAAGTTACCACCTAAGAAAACTACTCAAGTAAGAGTAAATGAGTACTCAATCAAAAAAATACTTGAGTACAGTTACTTTTTGAGTACATTTTAATTATTTCTAGTTTTGTTTAATAAACCAAATACTAACATTGTAAAACTGTAACAAATGTTTATGTTGTTAGCGTATTGTAGAGGATATAACAGGGCTTGGATAACAGAAATAATAATATATTTATCTTTTTAAAAAAAATGGAAAAACAATTATACAGCACAATCGAGCCTAGTCAACTTTGTGTATTTTTTGTACAGCTTCAGAAGAAGCTGGTTTTCAAAGTTTTTGCAGCCTAGTCTAGCTCTTTTACTTGTAAATGGTAAAATAAATGGTAATCTGCATGAGAAAAAAATGTGTTATAGCGATCATCCCTAGTGATCAAATTGACCCAGACGGACGTGATCACAATAAGCAGACTCCACTGTATCATAAATTGTACCTTTTCCAGTATTTTCTCATACTTTATGTGCAGAAATAACAACTTAGCTGGCTGGCTACAACAACCGAGACAAAAGGTTTCCATTAGAAACCCATTTAAAATTAACCATTGGAGTAACTATTTATGCCATCCTAAAAATAAGGTCAAGCAAAGTAAATTGACCACTAATACAACAAAACACATAACCCTAAATGTTTCTATAATATTTTCTAGCTAGCTAGTCCCTATTGACATTTAGCTTTACATTGTATCTACACTACTGGGCAATTTAGATAGCTAGCTACTTTGACTACCTATTGCTAGCTAGCAGCACGATTTGCAGCACGATTTGCAGCACGATTTGCAGCACGATTTGCCACATCTTGATCCTCTACTGGGCTGTTCATGCATGACTGATGATGAGTAGAGTAGTCGTGAGAATGGGTTGCATTTGTCGTACTACATGATGAGCGCGAATGAGTATGAATTGGCTTACAAAAATACCTGAAGATAACCTTTGTAACCTTTGTAAAGAATACTTTACTTGCTGAAAAAAATACTTGAGTAAGAGTAAAATTACAGCCCACAGAAAGTAACGCAAAAAAGTATTTGTTACTCCAAATGCGTACTCTTTTACTCATTTGCGTTACTTGTAACACGTTACTACCCAACCCTGGTGCTGACCAACTGTGTGGAATACTCCAGCCCCCCTTCAACCTGAGCCTGGAAAGGGTCCCTGTGCTGTGGAAAACATCCTGCCTCGTCCCAGTGCCCAAGAAGGTGCACCCCACTGTCCTGAATGACTTCAGACCTGTAGCGCTAACATCCCACATCATGAAGACCTCGCTCACCTCAGACCCCTGGTGTGTACATCACTGGACCCTCTGCATTTTGCATATCAGCGCAACATCGGGGTGGATGATGCAATCATCTACCTTCTGCAGAGGGCCTACTCTCACCTGGACAACGCAGGTTGCACTGTGAGGGTTATGTTTTTTTACTTCTCCAGTGCCTTCAACACCATTCAGCCCCTGCTACTGGGTGAGAAGATGGTTTGCATTAAAATGCAAATTAATTATAAAAAAATCATACAATGTGATTTTCTGGATTTTTGTTTTAGATTCCGTCTCTCACAGTTGAAGTGTACCTATGATAAAAATTACAGACCTCTACATGCTTTGTAAGTAGGAAAACCTGCAAAATCTGCAGTGTATCAAATACTTGTTCTCCCCACTGTATATATCTATCTATCTAATTGGCCCAGCGTCGTCCGGGTTCGGCCGGGGTAGGCCGTCATTGTAAATAAGAATTTGTTCTTAACTGACTTGCCAGTTAAATAAAAGGTTCAATAAATGTTCAATAAAATAAAAAATAAAAAATCCTGTTGAGACTTAAGGCGAAAGGAAAACCAGCCACCACTTCCCTTCACTCTAGTGGCCAATAGTCACTGGATGACCTCTGATTGCAGATTCGCTTTTACAGCTGCACCGTTAAGAGCATCCTGACTGGTTGTATTAATGGCTGGTATGGCAACTGCACCACCCGCGACCGGAATGTCAGACAGAGGGTGATGCAGACGACCCAGCGCATCACTGGGGGTGAGCTCTCAGCCATCCAGGATGTGCATGTTAAAGTCTCCATCCACCTGTTGTGCAACATGTTCTCCATGCTCCTGTCTGGCAGGCGGTGCCGGTGCATCAAGGCTCAGACCAACAGACTCATAAACAGCTTCTATCTCCTGGCCATAAGACTGTTAAATGGCTAACAGCTACTGCTCTCATTCTCCCACAGACTATCCACACTGACTCTATGCCCATCCACAGGTCTCTACTCACTCATGCTGCTGCTAAAATGATTATTGATTGCCATTACCATCAGTATTTATCTATTGGTCCTGCTACTGGTCACTATTACTCCTGTTACATGCATATCCTACTACCAGTCACTTTAGTCTGTTATTATTATTATTATTTAAACTATTATTATTATTTATATTATTATCGTTATCTACATTATTTATTATTATTATTTATTATTATTAGTATATATATATATATATATATATATTATTGTTATTATTATTGTTATTATCTAAATTATTTATTATTGTTATTATTATCACTGCATTGCTGGGAAAGAGCTCTCAAAGTAAGCAGTTCATTGTACTGTTTTACACCTGTTGTGTCCTGTGCCCTTGGCGAATAATCTTTAAAACTTGAAACACGTTAAATGCATAAGCATTACAATGAAGTCAAGAACTGTGCAAACTAAGTAAACCTTCACAATTGTTTAAACACCAAATCTGTATTCAGTCCTTTGTTCTGCCAACCTGCTCTTCTTCCATGTAATAAATAACACCCTCTTAATATTGTGCTACCAACAGTTGCAGATGGGAACTGTATCTATCTAGAGGGTATAAGGAATAGAGGGGGGTGGTTAGGGACTGCATAGCTCCGAAACATATGCAGACTCGTCATGTGTACTGTGCCCCTGATGTCTTTTAAACCATCTGTCTTCCAGCTCGAACGCCTTTGTGAGCCCACACCCATCTGCAGTGGGAGGAGGAAAATATGAGAAATTGCTTATATAGACCTGAATAAAAGCTCATAGCTGAGATTAGGGTTGCAAAGGGAGGGTATATTATTGGAAATGATTCAAGTTTAACAGTAAACTACCAGAATGTGGGTAACTTTCAAGGAATATATGGAATTTTACTAGAAGACATCAAGTGGGTATTTTTTTGTGGGGTATTTCAGATTATCACAGGTGTCTGATCTCTGTCCCTCTCTGTGGCCCCTTATTACATGTAAAATATATAAAACAAATCAAATTAGATAATTTTCAAAAAACAAATTTACCATTAACCATCAACTTAGTAAATACCATTGGTCTTTAATATGAGGGTTTCAGCATGAAATATGTTTATTTGATTTTTTTACACACTTATTTATGTTACTATGTCAATATGTCTTTGTTGTAAATGTTTTGGGACCAAACTGGTGGCAGTTGTGAAAAAAAACAATAGTTGGAAGAGTTGCAGAGGTAATAGAAAATAATGACATTAATTAGATGTTATTTTTCATTAATTAGGCTATTTTCTTTTTAACCATATGGTCTATCTACTAGAAACTCATGAACGATATGAGCACAGATACTGTATAAAAAATGTATACTACGTATATATGAATACATTTTTTTAAAGTTATTAAAGTATCAATTACCAATGTTACCATAGATTGCCAAAGATTGCCATCACACCTGTTAATTAATGGTAGCTTTTCAAGCCTTTCTCGGATAATTAGTTCAACTTAAATGGTTCCTGACGGTATGATTTCATGTAAGCCCAGTGTGGAACATGCTGACACCATAGGTCTAGTCCTCTGGTGTCATTGCTGCTGTACTTGGAGATGAGAGAGAAGACATCCGCTGGCTGTCTGATAATTCATTCCAAGTTAGAGGAAGGTGTGAGTGTGTAGTCCTGGGTTCACTCAATTAGTGCTCATTGATCAAACAGATTAAAGTGTAACTTTTTGGGAGACCCGACCCATTATAGATCTATCATTATACTTGAAATCAAGTCTAAGAAGCGGTAGATCTGTTCTATGTGAGCCACTTCTATGCTTCCGGTTCTTAAGTTTTGTTTTTGAGACTTTTTAATTTCTGTTTTGTATACCAGCTCAAACTAAAGCTGAAACAAGAATATTTTTGGTTATAGAAAATATATTTCACAGCGGTTTAGATGGTACAATGATTCTCTACACTATACTAGCTTATTTTGTCACATAAACTGAAAACTATTAGAGTTTTAGCAGCCAGGAAATGGCGGAGCGATTTGGACTGGTGCACAAAAAAAGGACAGGTGCACAAAATGATGTTTTCACTTTGCCATGAAGCTGCATTTCATTATCCACTTGTCCTTGATCATCCCTTTTGTTTTCAGATAGAAGCACTGTATTACACAACATATCATTAACCTCTGCAGTTATGTCAAGCTTTCTTGTTTTTCCACTTTCATGTTATTGTTTGTGACCTACTGGTGCTCATTTAATATGTGATTTTTATGAGTTGCTGAGGTATTTGTAAAGAGAACCCTGGCCTAACTTGCTTCCCCAAGGACAGAAATTCATAATAATGTGATGTTAGTAATGCACCAAGGCTACATTTTCGGTCCGCTAAGTAGCACCAAATCCTGTATTACTCACTATATTTGCAGCAGTATACAGTATTTATTCAACCCTCTATTTACGATGTCCATGGGATGGCAGAGTTAATGTTTTGATAGGTGTGGAAGCTACTTGGAACTAGTTTTGTGTTAGGTATCTTCCGTTCTATAGCTAGAGCACTGTTGCTGCCAACTTTGGCTCGGATTTCATTTGAAAACAAAATGCTGTTTCTAGAGTGAGGGGTAGGGTTCATATTGTTCTTGTTCTGGTCTTTTTGTCAGGTTAATGTCTACTCCAGACAATGGAGAGTCATGGCACAGACATAGTAACTGATCCAGACCAGCAGTCTCCGTCAGGTCTGGTTTGCTTTGATCTCATTGCCCGCTAAATGTCTGGCCACAGTCAGGCTGTCTCCCTCTCACTGACAACATTAATAACCACTTCTCAATGGCCTTGTCTAATGGCTGTAGATGGCCACTTTTAGTAGGCCCTTGTGCATTGTTTAACCACCTGAAGTCATTTCCAGACGTAGGTTGGTTGGCCCTCACCCTGCCTCCCCCAGCCTACCTCTGCCTCGCCCACACATGATCGCAAATAAGGCTCGGCCCTCCCTGTTGGTGACACAGATTCATGAAGCTGCAGCTTTAATCCCTGCATGCCAATCTGCCAACTCAAGCCTTAGCCAATCCCAAACCAGTGCTACTCTGTTATATTGGGATGAAAATGAGTGATAGCATGCAGAGAGAATGTGACACAGATAACAGGCGAGGGAAAATATCCACCATGCTGATAGTCATCTCTGGCTGGTGTATCTTCTCACACTAAGGGATCCCAAGCAATCACGCTCATATTTCTTTACATTGCTTAGAAAAATGTCAGTTGCAGTAGCTCTGTATGGAATAAAGGACCGCAATGTGCGTCATATTGCCTGTTGCTTCCTGGTACAGACATAAAAGCAAAACTCCCCTTTCTTAGTTCATGTGTTACATGACTGAACTACCGCACCACCAAAGCCTCTTTATCTGATAAAGCACAGACCATCTCTGTCAGAATGATAGAGTAGGGTCACCATCATCTATGTGAATGGAAGAACGTGTGCGTCATCTATGAAAAACCTGGTTCAATTAGCATATTTTCCTTCCTGCGGGGAGCAGTGACCAAGAGATGGAGGGTGGAAAGGAGGGAGGTAGGAGCGGAGCGTGCCATCTGGACCGTGAAATCCCCTTAAACAGTTTGTGTGACACTCAGGGCCCAGCAGGGGGCCACAGGCAGCAGACAGTCCTTTACATCCACAGGTTAACAGGGTGGAGCACTAACTAGGCTGGATGACTGTACAGCTGCACACTGTTTACTTACAGGATTCATTACCCAGCAGCACATGTATTGAGTAAAGCATTTCAGCGCACTACATGTTAACAGGATCAGTAGACAGCCCACTACAGCATTCTGTGTTGACAGCTGTCACCACTGACTGCCAACAAGGTGAAGCTCTTCTGCTTTGTATACGTTTTTTATCATTATCACTGTTCCTTTACAAATGATTTCAGAGAATATAGCATGTCTTGTTTTACTGGCTGTTTTCTTTGTTTAGTGTAGCTTCCTTTGAGGCCTGAGTTGAACAGCTAAATGGAGCCCAAGAGTTGTTATGAATGCTCTGTGTCTTATCCCTATTCATTATTCACAACAAACTGCCGATTGAGCCAGATACTGTAGTGGACTAATACTTTGATTTAGAAACTATTATTGCTCTACTTCCCTGCAGATTTATACATACCAAGTGAGAATTGTTGTAAAAGTACAATATCATGTGAAATGTACCCAGAAAGTAAGTGATCCTTTTAATCTATACTAGCCCACACCTAAGCTATAGTAACAGCTGTAGAGGAGACTGCATGGTCACAGATAGAACAATGAGAGATATTTCACTGGATGTATAAATGTGAAGCATCCGCTCGGCGTTTCCACTCACTACCAAATAGTGAGAGGTAGCCCTCTGGCTGGCAGTTGGAGAAAATGGAACGAGATGGATTATCGACAACATTCTGCAAATGTTCTCATCGATGAAACACTTGATCTCAATACAGTTTTCTGTTCCCAAAACTAGAATATGATATGAACAGAGTGGACTAAGCTTAGTAGGCTTTACCCTTTACAAAAGTTTTAATACATTTAGGCGAATTAAGTTATTGCACACACGCACTTCCCAGAGGAGGCGTTTCCTAAAGGAAATATGCAGATGTATGCTACAACACGTCAAAAGGATCTCGCTAGCTCGTGCTTGGCTCTGCCCACCTACTTGCTTGTTCTGCCCACTATGACTAATTTGTTCCCATTAGAAATGAAAGGCTGTGGTCTACATTGGTTTAGTTATAAAAGTATTTGGCATGGTTGTGATTTGAAAGAATGCCAGATTGACCTGAAGAAGTGTTCTGGTTTATACTCCAAGTTAGACTACAGTGTTACTGTAGCTAGTTTTCTGTATTCTCTCCTGTGACTGATGCACCTGCAGCCTATAAATAAGCACATCTCTGATGGGCTGAGGGAGAAGGGGTTAACCCCAGAGACTTGGGCCTCCCTCGCCTGACCTCAATAATGGAGCAGCATCCTAACAACAGGGAGCACAGCAGAGAGAACAGGTAGGATATGGTTCACTCTCCATCTGGAGAGATCACTGCACTATCATATCTCTAGGTCACTGTAGGATGTGTGTGCCCAAACCTCAACCCCTGTCAGTTACCTTTCCCCCTCTCCCCTTTTGGTCCCTTGGTCATTCCTGGTCACAGAATGAGGAAGAGAAGTGGCGTGCCCACCCATGCCTGTCTTTTATACAGTATATCCAGATGTTGGGAGAGGTCTTGATGCCTTTGTTTGTGCCTCCTGTAAAGTATGGCCTGGAATCAACAAAGCATCTGAAAGAAAGATTCGCTTCTTCAAACAGTGCTTTTCTACCATCAAAGAGTGCTCATCTACCTCTCGCCTTCGCCCCTCACTCTGGCATGGCATTTCTCTCTCTCTCTCTCTCTCTCTCTCTCTCTCTCACTTACTCAACCACTCACTCACTCACTCACTCACTCACTCCCTCGCTCACTCATTCACGCTCTCACCACAAAGCTATCCCTTCTCTGGGAACAGGGTCTGTCCACTGATGTGTGTCCATTATGGGACAGGTGTCATTTTGTCTATTGGATTAGATGGACTGTGAAAAGAGATAGGGCTGAAAATGTACATTTAACACACCTCAGTACTTCAGGGCCCAGAGAGCATTATCATTGGGCTTTTTGAAAGCCTCATAGGACTCAGCACCAGGGACAGTGTTACTGCAGTGCTGGGAGTGCAGTGAATCTGTTCCCAGAGCGGAGTTGTAATGTTGCCATGATGCTTTCATACTGTCCCTGGCATTGTGCACTTACCTATTGTAGATGCACATACTGTAGAATAAAGCATATTTTGTACTCTCTGCCTAAGCACATTTATGGTAGTTCTTCAGGTCTGTACAATAGACCCTTCTATTACCCCTTTTCCACCAAAGAATTTTGAGAGCCAGTTCGGAGCCGGTGCCTACTCGCGAACCAGTTCTTTGTGTTTCGACAGCCAAAGAACCGGTTCTCTGCCAGGAAAATTGGTTCCAAAGCGGCACCAACTCTTTTCTGGACTAGAACCGTTATTTTACCACGTCATGCTTACGTCGGGGGCTGGGGGCGGGGTTATTGTGACCAACAACCAGACGGGAAAGGTTGTGACCGCCATTGCTAAAAACGCAGCGCTAGTAGAAAGATAGTACAACGATTGAAGAAAGATGGATTCGCAAAGCCAGGAGAAACATTTGCAGAAAGACGATGTAGTCCGCCATTGTAATTGTTATGCTTGAAGTTGGGAAAAATAAGACGTATGGCGACGTACACAGTGACGTAACGACGTCGTTCGCTGGGCTCTCTAGTCAGTGGAAAAACAAACAGGTTCTGAGAAGGTTCGCAAGTTGAACCAACTTTGAACCAGCACCAGTTCCGAACCTGTTCTTTTTTGGTGGAAACGAGGTATATGAGGTGAATGCTGTATTTTTCATTGACCTGAACTTGTCATTGAACTTGCGAAATGTCATAATATATTATTATATGATAGCTAACTTTTATATCTCAAACTAACCACATTTCCCTGAGTTTAATATACCAGCACCATGTTTCTGTCCACTCACTCAGATTTATAGACTTGTGTTCAGTTGCACAGAGCACTTTTTCCGTGCTTTGTTGTACAGTGATGTCGGACAGAAATTCCTCTTACAGTATTTCTGAAATACTACAATCCAGGAACAGAGCAGATTGGTGAGAAAGCACATTTTTCCAACATGGCTTTGCTTTTAATGGCAGACCTTTTGCTGTTGCATCTCCTTGTAATCCTCAGAATGATGCCACCTTGCCAGTGTGCCTCTATGTCACTGAATTGCCATTTAAAAGAGAAACAGATGGCTATAATAATTTTGAGTGTGGTGCCAAAGCATTCCTTTGGAAAATAAGGAAATTCTGTTTGTGGCAAAGCCAAGTGAACACTTTTTACCTGTGGAGGGTCATGGTCCCAAGCCCCACCAGTGGTTCTTGATGACTTTCACTTATTACACCTCCCAGCAATTATTCTTCCATAGCAATAAAAATGTGATGTCACCCACCCGACTGGTCACACACACAAGTTGAATCAACGTTGTTTCCATGTCATTTCAATGATATTACATTGAACCAACATGGCATAGATGTTGAATTAAGGTTAGGGTTCTGAACAGGCTCCTGAACGACTTCTCTCCCCATGCCATAAGACTGCTAAATAGCTAACAAATGTGAGATTTTATTAGTATTTTTGTCTCTATGCACAGTCACAGGGCCCTACACACTATGCACACTGATACTACAACACACATGCAAACACTCACACCACGATATTTATACTGACTCTACACACACCCACTCAGATCAAAATATATGCTGCTGCTACTCTGTTTTATCATATATCCAGATGCCTAGTCAACTTACTCCTATACATATCTACCTTTATCGATCCAGTATCCTTGCACATTGTAAATATGGTACTGGAACTGACCCTGTATATAGTATGCTGACTTCCTTGATCCTGTTCTCTTATTGTTATTGTTATATCTCGTGTGCTTTTGTTCTACCATTGTTAGTATTACATTGTTATTGATTACTGCATTGTTGGGGTTAGAGCTAGCAAGAAAGGCCTTTCACTGTACTTGTGCATATGACATTAAAACTGTACTTGAACTGACGCCTGTGCCCAGTGGGACATTTGTTACAGGAGAGAAAAGTAATGTAACCCACTAATGCCACCAACATGTATGTAACTGTTCTGCATATCCTAAAACCCACCCACAGTGTTTGTTATTCCAGCACGTTTACCTCTCAGCACTTCTACCTCTGTGTACCCCATCATTTAGCAACAGCCTGAGGTATTTAGCTCCCTTCCCTAGAGGCAGAGAGGTGATGAGTTGTCCCATAGTCATTTATGGGACACCGGGAATTATTCACTCAAATAAAAGTAATTACCCAGTACTGTCCCCTTGTGAGATATTGTGTACATTATGCAGGAACTAATCACATAGGCCTTATTTATCTCTGAGGGGAATGGATTAGGAAGCGGACGATAGCATTTTCAGTGGCGAAGGGAAGAAAGATCCCCAGCCCACCAACTATTTCCTCCTTCAAAGCGGCATTAGCGGCTCCATTAAAATCCTGTCACCCTTTTTCTCTACGTCTGTCTGTGCCGCTGAAGAGAAGAGAAATCAGTCATTCAAATGCTAAGTAACTTCCTCTCCCCTGTGAATATTAGAAAGGAGAGTATTGCTCCATCATTTACCATGCAGCCCACAAAAAAAGAGAAGTGGATGCAAAATGAGACTATGGTGCTTTGGATATATACCCACCTCCGCAATATCTCGTCACAAGCCATTACCTCCGACTGCTTGACACCTACAGAACGCTGCAGAGCATCAGTCTTCATTAAGACTCAGCTGTATACATGGACACATACCTAAAGCTATATAAGTGAGTGTCATACTGATTTCATCACATTGGCAGTTTTCAAAATTAGCTTGAAAGGCTCCTCCTCACTCCCCCTTTAAGATAGAAAAAACACTTTATCATGGCATTAAATGGATAGAACACAGGTTTATGCATAGGGAACATCCGTGGGTATAGAAATATCTGTTCCATGTATTATAGACAATATCATTTTATTATTATTATTATTTTATTATAAAATAACAAACTATAATTCTTTCTCTTTTTGCTTGACAGGTCACAGACGGGGGCACCATTAAGCAGAAAATCTTCACCTACGATGCTATGTTTAATACCAATTACTCTCATATGGAGGATTACCGCAAACGGGAAGACCTTGTCTACCAATCTACAGTCCGGTAAGCATCCCAACCACTTACTATTAGTTAGGCCCTTACAGTTTATCATAAGAGCGCATGCTGAACGCGCAACAAGAGAGCTCAATTTGTTGTTTTGAAAGTTTTTTAAAAAGTTTTTCTTTGAAAACACGTTTGTTTACTAGCCTACCTGTTTAATTTGCGACACAGTTAGCCTCGCTACTATCTGTCCCAGGATACTGCCAAACCCTAAAGTCTGAAGAGCGCTGCATGATGAAGCAGCTAGCCTAGCTGCTAGCTACAAAGCTAGCCAGGTTTCCTTGACAGTTTGAACACAGCCCACAATGCGGTTAGCCCTTGTGGCTGGAACTGCGTATAGTCCAGGGCTTGTGGGTGTTTAAATCCCTGCTGTTCGTTGCTGTTTCCAAGTTAAAGATGGTTGGAGTAATGGAGAGGACAGTGTTTTGGTATCACAGGTGCGTGATCTTTTAAATAAACAAAAACATGTCTACAAGCAGTTGTTACAGAAACAGGAAAATAGCTTCAAGAGCTTTGTCCAAATACTGGTGGACTCATCTACCAAAATAATGGATGATCTGACCAGGGAGGTCCAAGACCATAAGAACAATTTGCAGTTCTCCCAGGGAGAGGTGGATGGCCTATTATCAAGAGGACACCCTGGTCATCCCTACTGCCTCTGATCTGGTGAACTCACTAGACACAGACACTTTGTTTGTAAATTACATTGGCTTGTGAAAGTATTCACCCACCCTTGACATTTGTCCTATTTTGTTGCCTTACAAGCTGGTATTAAAATAGATTTTTGAGGGAATTGTATCATTTGATTTACACAACATGCCTACCACTTTGAAGATGCAAAATATTTGTTATTGTGAAAAAAAACAAGAAATAAGACAAAAAAAAACAGAAAACTTGAGCGTGCATAACTATTCACCCCCCCCCCCCCCCTCCCCCCCAAAGTCAATACTTTGTAGAGCCACCTTTTGCAGCAATTACAGCTGCAAGTCTTGGGGTATGTCTCTATAAGCTTGGCACATCAATCCACTG
Organism: Thymallus thymallus; assembly: GCA_023634145.1. NCBI lineage: Eukaryota > Metazoa > Chordata > Actinopteri > Salmoniformes > Salmonidae > Thymallus > Thymallus thymallus. The sequence continues at coordinate 16,531,739 of CM042410.1, read as the reverse complement.
GGATTTTTGCCCATTCTTCAAGGCAAAACTGCTCCAGCTCCTTCAAGTTGGATGGGTTCCCTGGTGTACAGCAATCTTTAAGTCATTCCACAGATTCTCAATTGGATTGAGGTCTGGGCTTTGACTAGGCCATTCCAAGACATTTAGCATTTGTCTTAGGGTCATTGTCCTGCTGGAAGGTGATCCTCCGTCCCAGTCTCAAATCTCTGGAAGACTGAAACAGGTTTCCCTCAAGAATTTCCCTGTATTTAGCGCCATCCATCATTCCATGGCTTTTTTCGGGCCAAACTATAGTTTATAGTCAGTTAGGACATCTACTTTGTGCATGACACAAGTAATTCTTCCAACAATTGTTTACAGACAGATTCTTTCACTTATAATTCACTAGATCACAATTTCAGTGGGTCAGAAGTTTACATACACTAAGTTAACTCTGCCTTTAAACAGCTTGGAAATTGCCAGAAAATGTCATGGCTTTAGAAGTTTCTGATAGACTAATTGACATCATTTGAGTCAATTGGAGGTGTACCAGTGGATGTATTTCAAGGCCTACCTTCAAACTCTGTGCCTTTTTGCTCGACATCATGGGAAAATCAAAAGAAATCAGCCAAGACCTCAGAAAATAGATTGTAGACCTCCACAAGTCTGGTTCATCCTTGGGAGCAATTTTCAAACACCTGAAGGTACCACATTCATCTGTACAAACAATATTACGTAAGTATAAACACCATGGGACCACGCAGCAAATCAATCAGCAAATCAATCCCAGAACAACAGCAAAGGACCTTATGAAGATGCTAGAGGAAATAGGTACAACAGTATCTATATTCACAGTAAAACAAGTCCTATATCGACACAACCTGAAAGGCCGCTCAGCAAGGAAGAAGCCACTGCTCCAAAACCGCCACAAACCTGACTCAGTTACACCAGTTCTGTCAGGAGGAATGGGCAAAAATTCACCCAACTTATTGTGGGAAGCTTGTGGAAGGCTACCCGATACGTTTGACCCAAGTTAAACAATTTAAAGGCAATGCTACCAAAGACAGAGTGTACGGTATGTAAACTTCTGACCCACTGGGAATGTGATGAAAGAAATAAAAGCTGAAAGAAATAATTATCTTTACTATTATTCTGACATTTCACATTCTTAAAATAAATTAGTGATCCTAACTGACCTAAAACCGGGAATTTTTACTAGGATTAAATGTCAGGAATTGTGAAAACTGAGTTTAAATGTATTTGGCTAAGATGTATGTAAACTTCCGACTTCAACTGTATGCACGCACCACTTTTCCGTTTTAAATATATATATTTTTAAACAAGTTATTTTTTTCATTTCACTTCACCAATTTGGACAATTGTTTGTATGTCCATTACATGAAATCCAAATAAAAATCTATTTAAATTACAGGTTGTAATGCAACAAAATAGGAAAAACGTCAAGAGGGATGAATACTTTTGCAAGGCACTGTATGTCTGAGTGTTGGAGTGATGCCCCTGGCTAACTGTAAAAAAAATAAAAATGAAATGATTTATACTTTTACTTTTGATACATAAGTATATATTACCAATTATATTTACTTTTGATAGTTAAGTATATTTGAAACCACACACTTTTAGACTTTTACTCAAGTAGTATTTTACTGGGTGACTTTCACTTTTACTTGAGTCATTTTCTATTAAGGTACTGTATCTTTACTTTTACTCATGTATGACAATTAAGTACTTTTTCCACCACTGGAAAACAGACGGACAATTCAGGAGGAATAACATTGTTGTGGATTGCAAACCAGAGTCTCCACTTGAGACCTGGACGGCGTCTGATGAGAAAGTGAGAAAAACCTGTAACAGAACCATGTGACAGACCCAGGCTGATAGTGGTGAAGTTCCTAAGGTTCAAGGACATGAAGGCTGTTCTCACTAGACCGAAAAAATACAATCAGTGTCAGCAGAGCAGGCTACTAATTTTTTGTATTAAAAACATTTTGCTTATGTCTCCAGTCATATAAAGTGTAGTAGAATTGCATGAAATGTGTTTATAAAAGGCCAATTTTTCCTGTTCAAGGAGAAGAAACTTCTCTGATTAGGCCTACGGTATATCATTACGTTCTCAGGCATGCATTGTTCAAAACTGTCTGTTTAGCTTACAGTGATTGAGTTACAGTATATTATTAGCCTAAATTATAACTATCCAGTCTACTCATCACATTAGGAAAAGTAGTCTATCTTACATTAGTCTGCAAATGTGATGATGGATGCATGCAATCCTTTATTATAAAGGTACAGTTTTATGGTACGCCGTTCCACAAGTAAATTAGTCAATTTAGGATGAGGTTGAACAGTGGTTGACATTGTACACGCTGTTCCATAGACCTTTAAACCTAATATTACGGTGATAATTAATTGCTGGAGTCATTTTTGTTTGTTTTTGCTCTTCTCCAAATAGCATTTTATACTTTTAAATTGTGTAGAAATGCAGTATGCCTTACCCTAGGTTTTGCTAAGGTACTGCTGTGAAGCTTTGCTAATTCCTTCCTACTGTTCCATCTGCTGCCGGTGATACTGGGCCTGGATGTGATGACCCCGATGGAGGGTCAACACATCATCGTTCTGGCAGGGAGAGGGAGGGGGCGGGAAGTGGCAAGGCTCTACAAAGCCACTCTGCTGCTCAGGTTGTACATTTCAGTGTTGAACTCTGACTGAACAGCTGGCCAGGCCAATCGTTATTCCCACCGCAGAGCAGCATATTTTCCAGGTACTGTGGTTCACCTTAGGCACAGCTTGGGGCAGCCCTGCTGCATTCAGGCCTATGCTGCGTGCACCACACCTACTTCACCATCCTTCTTCCCCTCACACACATATACTGTACATTTACAGTCCTGCCGATCCCAGAATATAGAGCCCTGCTGTTTATGCATGAGCAAGTTTTACAGAGTGTGAGAGGGATGGAGCGAGATAAATCATCTGGCTCTGGTTGGGTAGATTACATGTTTGAGGAGTCCTGGGGACTGTCTTCCTTTACCTACGGCTTCAACAATACGGCTGGCATCTGCTCCCCTCTCACTCTCCCTCTCCCTCTCTTTCCAGTCTTGCTTTCTCTCTTGCTCTCCTTCCCTCCATCCCTCTCTCATATTGGCACTCATACTTTGTATAAAGGAGTAATAGAAGCCCACACACTGCATCGGTCTAGAACCTTTTCTCTGTAATGTGTGTATAACCCATGCTAATTACCAGGCAATTTTTCCTTTCTCCTATGCTCTCTCACTATCTAACTATCTACCCCTAACCTTCCCTGCTTTTCATTTGCTCCCAATCTCATTCCTTTCCTCTCTCTTCCCACTCTTTCATCACTCCTTAGTTTAGTCTTTTTTTCCTTCACTGTCTTTCAGGGCTGGGAAATGCCAGGGACCTCATGATACGGTATTCACGATACTTAGGTAGGTGCCGATACGATATGTATTGTGATTCGATGCTGTGATTTTATTGCGATTTCGATGTTCCAAACAGTCATGGAAATAAAAGTGGTGAAAACAAATTAGTTCCCTATTTTAAAAGAAGATGGAGAATAAGCAATGAAGGAAAAATACTGGTTTTGGTGCAAGTACAGCCAACTAGTGCAAAAATAATATTGTGATATTGTCAAAACGATACGATATGATATATAGTCAAAAATAATATCCCGATATGTAACTGTATTGATTCCACAAACCACCCCCCCCCCCCCCCCCCACTACTCTTTCCTCAACTCCTCCGCTCCCCAGAATAAAAAACAGTTGGACAGTACCTGCTCCGACCTGTCTGTTTGGCAGTGTTCTTAGCCAGTGTTAGTCAAGCAGAGAGGTAAAGGGGGCTACTGCAACAGTCACACAAGACCATTTAGGAGGAATCTGAATCCTCCCTTATGCATACCATGACTTCCACTATGGCAGAACACAGAGCTAGCCAATCAGATACATGCATTTGATTAGCTCGAGTCGAAACAGACTGCACGTAAGTGTATGCATTTCATTAGCCATACCATTAGCATGCAATATAACCAACTTGTATAGCAATATAACAAAACTTTCCCATGGAGTAAAATTTACGGTCAACCACATCCCGAGTAGCTTAGATATAGCTGCAATCTAACATATAGTCAGGGCGCCTCGTTCATTCTTAGCCAGACATAAAGGCATATTTATTATGGTCATAGTAGGGAGGATTTCAGAAATCACATGGGGGGTGGCAAATGTATGTAGCATGCTTGTGTTGTAAACCTACACCTGTTGGGAAAAATACAATTAAGCATTGCACTCATTGCAATAACATAGGTCTGTCTAAGACACTACAAGCCTGTCAGAAGTTGCAGAAATGCTCTTATTCAAGTGAATGGCATCACAAGAATGAGGCAATTTGGTGCATTTTAATGTGTTTCCACTCGAGCAAATCAAATGCATGTATCTGATTGGCTAACGTTCCCGGGCGGGAAACTTCCCATTGACGTGCCCTTTGGTCCTTGCTATCCATGGGACGTCGCTATATGTTGAATGTGAGGGTTAATGTTAGCAAATGTGGAAAGGGACTGACAAAAAACGTGAGAGGGAGTTTTCCTGTGAGGGGGGGAGTGGCGTATGAGGGAGAAAACAAATCTTCTGAAATTTCATTTGTGGTCTTATACTGCCATCTAATGGATTTATTTAGCAACTGCAGTAGTACTGAATAACGTGTATATCCTTTTTAAAGTACTAATTACTAAGAATTGCTAAATATATAGTTTTCTAGTTCATTTTATTACTTACAACCATAAAATAACAATTTATAGCATAACAAACAATGAAACCGGCATAAAGACCATACATTTAGTTAATTATAAAAATAAAAACTATTTATTTAGATGGGTGACATCTGCTAAAGTAGCACAGACATGGACACATACACTAACAATTAGCTTTTTTTTATATATTTTTTTATAAATCTGGTAACTCTTAAAAGAGCTTTTGCTTTGCTGAGCAGTTCGTTTTCAGGATTGTGCTGCCTGTCTGCAATGTCATCAGAGGGGTAGATCTGTGAATAATGAAAAGTTAATACATTATTGCCATGCTTTCACATAGAGGCCTAGTTTACATGCTGGTCTATTTAGCCAAATATCTCTCAATGTGTATACTTACATTTTTTCAAGTCAGACACCATTTTAATCAGGAGAAACTCTTCTTTGTAATTATGTAAGTCAGGGCAGTGAGCTTGGTTGTCATCCAATGCTAGCCTTTCAAATGTCAGAAATTACACATTACTGATGGAACTCTGAGGATGCCCCATTGTTTCCCTATGGTCAATTTCGCCAAATATCTCTCAATGTGTAGATTTCGTTTTTTTCAAGTCGGACACCATTTTAGTCAGCATAATCTCTTCTTTCTAATTATATAAGGCTGGGCAGTGTATGTCGTTGTAATCGATAGCTATCCACAAAATACTTTTTGCCCTTGGAATGCTGAGCTCCCCCTATTGTTTTCCTATGGAGAGGCATGCTGGTATATTTCGCCAAATATCTCTCTATGTGTATATTTAGATATCTCGTTGTCATCGATCCTGGTTATGCAGACATGAGCACAGTTGACACAATCGAGGTGCGTACGTTTACTTTCTACACAGGTTTTTTTTTTTCAGTTTCGTCCTAAAAACAAATTGTAGTGGTAATATGAAAAGGGATAAACGTGTTGTGCCATTTAAGCGAAATTGAATTCTAAGCATAATTCCAGTCAAAATAGGCTCTGCGAACGTTCGATGATTAAATTCATTTGCTATGGGCTCGCGCTAGTGTTCCAGTTCAGCCAAAGTTCTATTGCCGTTTTTCAGCCTTGGGTGAATTTTGACTCGTTCTATTGTTCAGCCTACTAAGGGCAACCATGCATGACATTAGACAGGAGAAACGGGTAAGATAGTCTAGCTAGCTACATTTTCAGATATTACACGTTTCTAATTTTGACAGAAGGTGGTTTCATTTCAAGTGTACTGTTAGCTAGCTAACGTTAGCTGACTGGGTCGCTAGCTAGCGTTATGTGTATGATCTTATTATTCGTATCTCAGACACATTTGCTTGACTAGTTATAGCCATTGAACCTGGTTGGTTAGCTACCTGCAGATTTATGCAGGGTAGTAACGTCATGAGTTGTGATTATAGTCCATTGTTTAGCTAGCTAACTACATGTCGAAACAAAATACTTCACTATGCAATTATCCATTTCAAAATAATTTAACTTCAACTGTTGATAGACGTTCTAGCTGGTAAATTTGCTCTGGCTATCTACTCTGATTTTTAGACCACGGGTAATATAGTCTAGCTAGCTACATTTTCAGATATTACGCATTTCTATTTTTGACAAAGTATTTTCATTTCAAGTTAGTGCTAGCTGGCTGTCTAACTAACATTATGCGTTGGGATTCATTGTTTACCTAGCTAGTTATCTAACTACATTTCTTAACAAAAGACTTGTCTTAGTGTGCCAGAGGGCAGATTAACTGATGAATTTATGAACGCTCAACACCCATTGAATATGGCCGGGGTCAGTAAACGTTGGTCAGAACAAAGCGTAATTCAATTGTTGCCAGCAGCACAGTAATGCCACGTGGTACCGCGCAGTGAGACACCACTTCCCATTCATTTTCAATGGAAGGAATGCGCAGAGGCCGTGGGAGGCGGTGAAAAGTTTTCACAAATTTATGGAAATCACCAGCGGCAACCACTGGGTGATGACCAATCATATCGAGTGGTTTCCATGACGAATTTGACACTATGCAACCCATCGAATCCCCGAGCTGACAAGGAAAAAAATCTGCCTTTCTGCCCCTGAACAAGGCAGTTAACCCACTGTTCTTAGGCCGTCATTGTAAATAAGAATTTGTTCTTAACTGACTTGCCTAGTTAAATAAAGGCAATAATAATAATACAAAAAAATATATAAAAACAAAAGCTTGCCTTGTTGATATTTGCCATGCAATGCAGATGAAGTAACATAACTAGCTACCTATTTTCATGCTTGGATAAAAATACCTGTATGCCTATTGATGTGTAGCCAATCTGTATAAGGACCCTAAAATGTTTGGTATACATATTAGTTCAGAACCTAGCTATGAACCTCAGCTATCATAGCCAGTTGTATCAACTTCAAAACAGTCTGAATGACATTAATGAAGCCTATGGATTGAGTATAATATAACTTTGTAACAAGGATGCAAGTCCTATATACATGTAGTTATTACCATGCATGAGATCCCCACATTGTAGCCTGTACATGTAATATATTCACTGATCATGTACTGTACCTTGGCAAATGAAAGTTAAGTTTTGAATGTCTTTCAGATTATTTTTCAGTCATATCCAATACCAGGGGTATCAAATTCCAGTCTTTGAATGATGCTGTGTCTGCATGTATGTATTACAATTATACACTTCAACAATGTTTACCAATCTTGGTCCTGGGACATCAATGGTTACACATTGTAACTATGCAATAGACTAGAAGCATGATTTAACTAGTTCAAGACTGATTTGTAATTCATATATACAGAAATATAATTTAAAAACAGTACACTACACTTCCTATGCATCATGTAAATACTCCAAAACCGGTTCATCAAAATATCTAATTTCCTTCATCTGCATTGATCTGATAAAAACAGAATAGGTGTTGTATTTCATAAAATGAGAGACTTAATTTCAACCAGTAGAGAATGTGAAACACTTTATTAAAAGAAGCTAATTATGTATTATAAATAGTATAATTGTAGTATTATATTATAAATACAAGTTCAATCTGTACTTCCATGCACATCTGGTGTGCATTATAAAAACAGAGGAAGGAAGACGTGGTGAGAGGTGTAGAAGACAAAGGGAAAGAGGTAAGAACAGGCGCAGGGAAGACAGCATATGATTAATGAATCACAGTGCTACACTAATATGCTCTCACTTCATCACAATTACATAATAGTGTCTCTAGCGGTGTCTCCTAACCAGCCCTGGACTCCAAATCGGCCCAAAGGTTATCTTAAGAGCGGGTGAGGTGGTGATGACAGGACTGGGGGTTGGCATCCTCTCGCATCAAAACATACCTGCAGACGAGACAGACGGAGAGAGAGAGAGATCATGTTTAAGCCCTTTATTTTTTTATTCTAACACTGTCAGTCATAATCATCAGGAGGTGAAATGCAAAACTGATCTTGGATCATTAACTCTAGGACTACTACATATCTATTTAAATGTAAAGCATATCTTTAATAATACTTCCTGTTGACCCGACCAAGTGACCTCTCACCTCTGGATCATGCTGTGCCCTCTATGTAGGCAGTTCAGATGTGTGAGGGGTTCACCGACACAGCTGATATAACCTAGAGGATTTAGGGAGAAGGGTAGTGAGGGATGAAGTGAAGGAGAGAGACTTATTGAGAAAATAAGGTAGTTAAAGAGACTGTTCAACAGGAATCTGTGTGTGTGTGTGGCCTCACCTGGTGTCCACACTAAGTGGCTGCAGAGTACTTTATAATGAAAAACATGCACAGACACATGAAGTGTCTTACTATTCTCCATGGTTGGCCCTCTTTTGCGATTCTTTGAAGGTGGAAGGAGCTACAGTTATACACCTGAGCCTGCTTACTGCACAACACAATCCATCAATCAGATTGATACGTGAGTGTGTAGGTGTGGGTTATAGGGTGACTAATTGTTCTAAATTTCTTTCAATATGGGTGACTTAAAATAGTATATTTTGTTTTTGTACAGACATCACACCCTTACCTGAGAAGTAGACATCAAAGTGAGACAAACTGGGAATTGAATAACTGCAGTTGACATAGCTAAGTAAATAGAAGAATACTCGTATTGCAATGTGGATTGCTCTTAAAATAGCCTTTGGTTGTGCATAGTGTAGTCTATGGTGTTGCCAGGGAACAGCACCCTCTTTGAATAAGTAGGAGGTGAAGATCACCCGTTTGCCTCTTGCTGCGTTGTTGGAACCCATCCTTTAAATATTCTGCAGAGCAGCAGACTTCTCTGGCAAACGGCGGCGAGCTGCAGATCCCCTCCTGGTCCTCGTGTCCATCCTCATGAAGTTATACAGGACACAGGTAGCCTTCACACGCCTGAATTCCTCCAGGAGGTAGATGGCCCTGGTCACCCAACCTTGCAGTCCCTACATGGTAACTGTAGGTAATCATTTTGAAGGAATCTCCAGTTACAAGATATCTGTAGGAATATGGAAGATAATGTCATTATTAGACTTTTACATCACCAGGTCATTGTGGATTACTAAAGTATAATATCCCTTATAACAAATCATGATAACATTGGATTGATAGATGCATGTGCACACACATGTGCATGTGTAGCATGTGACAATAGCAGGATCATATCAAGGATAGCATCACAAATTAATACTTAAATACCACTTGAAGCTTGATGATGAGTTGATCATTTGAATCAGCTGTGCAGTGCTAAGGCAAAAACAAAAATGTGCACCACTTTGAGTCCCCAGGACTGAGAACCACTGCTCTTCGTTGGGACCTCTTCATCTGCAGATAGGCTATCACAGCTCTCTGTATCTGAGGACAGCAAACCTCACAAGAAACAGACTTCATTATACTCAAATTAGACCGCACTGAATATTATGTTACTATTGTCTCTGTATTCACTTCTAGGGACTGGAACTACACAAAAGTGCATGCCCTCTCCAGAATAGCCTACTCTCTCACAGTTGGGGCTGCTATCCTTTCATCCTCCTCAATGGCTGTTAGCTAGCTGCCTACAAATGCATTTGAATTTTGCAACAAGGTAGCTAGCTAATATGCATCAAGGTAGCTAGCTAATATGAAGTTGGGTAGCTGGTGATATTTAATTAACTTAGCTATCTATCTATACAGTATGTAAAGTTGGCTAGATAGCTATCTATGTTAGCAGTTAATTTGAGTTAGCCTGCACTGTAACTTAGCTAACATTAGTTAGCTAATAATACATGTTTGTTTGTCATGAGAGCATATTACTATTTACCTATTTAATAACCACACCTTCATACAAACTTGCTATGCTGAATTGTTGACGCACAATCGAATGTGCTGCTATATGCTGCCATATCCTGCCTGCACGCCCACAAGCGAGCCACTCTCTGCAGCCTAAGCAAAATTTACCGTGTGCTATTGAACAAGGGGGATTAGAAGTCTGGAAGTAGCTGGCAAGTTAATACAGAACGCTCAGATCAACCCTTAAAGAGATCTGAACTATGCTGAATGGTTGTAGAAGAAGGGCTCCAATAGTAGTACGAAAACATTGAAAGACTGTTTTCTCAAAAGTGAGTTTACAAGTTCAAAGCAAAATTACTTTCCCATTGTTTCCTCAAATGCAGTTTATGATATACCATTCTGTAGCTCTGAGTCTCTACTTTTATCCAATGTAAAACACAGAAATTCAAACTTTGCTACATAAGACCGAATCCAGGTGGTGAGTCACATTTTGCGTGCCTCTCCAGGGTCTGTTAGAAATACGCATTGCTGCGGCGCGCCACCACCATTCAGTCAAAAAAAATATCGAACATAAATCATGTAGCAGATATACTGTAGGATTTAACCTTTTATTTAACTAGGCAAGTCAGTTAAGAACAAATTCTTATTTACAATGACGGCCTACTAGTTCATGGGCAGAACGACAGATTATTTACCTTGTCGGCTCAGGGATTTGATCCAGCAACCTTTCGGTTACTGGCCCAACACCCTAACCACTAACCACTAGGCTCTGATATTCAGAGCTTAAATATTCAAATTGATTAGTCACAGGAATCAGGACTAATAAAGCCAATATAATGGCCTGTTTTACAAATGGTGGGCCTACCATATGGATGGGCATTCATAAAATTCCATTGAGGCTACACGCCAGTAAGCACGAGCAGGCGTCGTTTGGATGTATTTTTTTGGTGGGTATTCTTCAAATTGAATTACATGCAACACTGTAGGCTACATCTCAGTAAGCACGGACTGACGCCGATGCCTTTTGGATGTCTTTTTTTGGTGCAGTGGACAAATTCTGAATCAGTCATAGACGTCTATGTTTGGTTCAGGTTTGTCTGGTCTGGATCAGCCTAGATTTGGCTCAAACATAGACGTCTATAAATTACACATTTTCAACTTTGGAAAATATGTGTTTTCAACATCTGGAAAATAAGGATTTTCAACTTTCATTCAGAACCGAAAATGAACCTGATTTCAACAGCCGGAAAATACGTATTTTTCAACGTCCTGTGTTCAAGTGTGATGGCCGCGCCCACTAATTGGCCACACCTGATCTTAATATTAATTTCCTTTGAAATCGGGTCTGAATTTGAATAGACTAAAATGTACAAAAAAACATGGTATGCTATGTCCATCCTGGTGGTGCAGTGGAGTAATTCCATGGATAACAAACAGAAGATCATAGGTTTGAATCTCAATGATGCCTTGCCACAATAAAACATTTATGTTAATTCATGCCTAAGCAAATTCATTTCCATGTGTCCTATTTGTTCTTGGAGTTCAAAACAATTAACCCAAACTAAGAAAACATTGTTAATTACCTTCAAATAACCCTTTAATTTCCGTTCTCAGAACGCTAATAAAATCTCCCAGGAAAACGTTCATTAAACCATAGTTAAACCGTTTTCAGAACCTCCATGCAACTTAAAAATTAACATTGCCAGAACTTATGGCTTCATTCCCAGAACCAATGGGAAAAACGTACATTCTCACAAGGAACCAAATGTGCTAGCTGGAGTCATTTTTCTATTTGCATCAACTGCCACTGGGCTTAGAATTAGACAGCTACTGTAGCTGTTTGACAAATGACAGTGATCAAGACCATAACTCGTCCTTACCTTGACTGCTTTTTGATGAAAAATAAAACCTTGTGGGAAAAGATGAATGACAGTTACTATATGTACAAAAATATATATATACATTCAAAATGCCAATTTAAAGATAGTTTGTTTCTTCATGTGCACAGCCTTTGACTGTTTATGTAACACTGTCATGGAAAAATACGTTGTTGAAGGAATGACAATGTTATGCATCATACTCATGTCGTACATCCTTTTTTCCCATTCCTAAATCTGAAGCGCAAGTCCCGCTGTTATTCTTCAAGAGGCTTCACAGACAGGCTCTTACTCAGGGAAAAAACGTTGTGTTGTGAGGTTTCTCTGTGACCCTTTGCCACTGTTTCACCTATCTCTCCATGCCTTGCATCATCTTGTCTAAGAGCTGTCTTTTCAGAATATTCCTCTGTTCTTGTGTGAGTTAGGCTCCATTCAGCATACAGGCTTGTGGACACCAACAATATACAGATGTGTGTGTAAACACAGACATGGGCCAGATCAGCATACGTGAGTCACCACCTGGATTTGGTCTTATGTAGCAAAATGTGAAATGCTGTAGAGACTCAGAGCTACAAAATGCTATATCATACACTGACTGCATTTTTGAAAGTTGATAAACTTGTGAACTAAATGTTGAGAAAATGGCCTTTCAATGTTTTGGTACCTAGTGAAGAGGTCTTTGTCTACACCCATTCAGCATCGTTCAAACCCTCTTAAGCTTTAGCCCCACCCATCTTGTTTCGCCGATGATTTGTTTACCTCTGTATAACATGAAAATAGCCTAACCAGCTCTGCTGTCAACAATTTCATTCCGCATTTTTGCCGACGTTTACTGACAGCGGCCATATCCAACGGGTGTTGTACACTAGCTTATTACATGTAGCTAGCTAGCTAGGTAAACAACGTGTAAGATCACACACCTCACGTCACGTAACGTAACATTAGCTAATGAGCCAGCCAGTTAACGTTAGCTACTTAAACAACAATGAACATAGTGCCAAATCATGTCGTTACTACCCTGCATGAATTTGCTGGGCACTAACCAACCAGGTTCAATGTTAGCTAGCTAATATTAGGCTCTGACTAGCAAAGCAAACGGTTCTGGGATATGAATAATAACGTCATACATGTAACGTTATCTAGGGAGCCAGCCAGATAGCATTAGCTAGCTAGCTAACAGTACACTTTAGCTTGAAATGAAACCACTTTCTGTCAAAATTAGAAATGTGTAATATCTGAAAATGTAGCTAGCTAGACTATCTTACCCATATACATCATCATGCATGATGGACGTGTCTCCCTGTCACAGATTGAAGATGTAATCCGGAGACAGGTGTTTTCTCCATCTCTTTAGCTATCATACTCTAATTCCACTGATTTCAAAACTTGATCCTCCAGAAAGTGGAGAGCATCACGTATGCAGCTCCACTACACAATACATTTTTTTTAAAGCCGCGTTCGACAGGATTACCAACAGACTGACCAGCTCAAATAGACTGAAGCCTTCTACAGTGGTTCCTCCTTTAAAAGATGCGTGCTTTTGCCGCCGGATTTAGAGGTACCCAGCGTTACGGCTTCATTACTCCAGACCACCGCAGGGGGGAGTTAGAGCACTCTTTATGCATTTGGGTCCCAAGGTTTTTATATGACCAATCATATTGAGTGGTTCCAATGAAGAATTTGACGCTATGGGGACACATAGCTGGTGGCTTCGTAAAGCAAAGATGGCTGACAAAAACATTACGGTGGAAGCAATTAAAGCAAAAAATGTACAATTGAGACAAATATGTTAGTTAATGTAGAGACAAACGATTGTGCATATTTTTTTGTCATAAAGGGAATTTACGAAAATCACTATTTAGCAAGTTAGCAGAGCTGGAACACTATGAGTAATTTCCTGGCATCCGATTGGCTACTGGCATTTAATGGCCCTTTTCGGCAAAATGATTGTTTAAAATGCCTCAGGTGCCTCGCAGCACTTCCTTTTTTGAAAATATATCCTGCGAAGAATCCACGTAAAGAAAATATACCTACAGTATGTGAATAAAAATAGGCAATCTCAGTTAGCCAATGCGAGAAAAGCAGTGAATGAAAGAAAAAATGTGCTTGATCAGCCGATCGAGACAGTGTCAGTACAGGTAACTAGGAGGAAAAGGAGGTAGCCGGCAGCAGCGAGTCGAGACGCAAATTAGTTGAGATGAATGACAGCTAGCAGCAAGCAACCAGACAGCAGCCAGCCAGCCAACAGTGGCATTTATTGAAATGACACATCTATTCCACATGTCACATATAAACCCACTTGTACACTGGACTGAAAATCACCATAGACTCAACCAACCACCAGGGATTCTGTAATTCTGTCATGATAGAATGTGCACACTGTGAAGGGGTGATTGTGATGCATTTAGGAGGAGTGTTTACACCTCTTTCAGGCTTGCAGGAGTGCTCCAGGGGAGATATGGCATTTGATAATGTGAGGATGGTTATTTTAGCCCAAGAACTTGGACTTGGTTATATGTAACCGGTGTGAAACGAATAGCTAGTTAGCGGTGCGTGCTAGTGGCGTTTCAATCGGTGACGTCACTCACTCTGAGACCTTGCTCCGCAAGGGCTGCGGCTTTTGTGGAGCGATGGGTAACGATGCTTCGAGGGTGACTGTTGACCATGTGTGCAGAAGGTCCCTGGTTTGAGCCCAGGTAGGGGCGAGGAGAGGGACGGAATCAAAGCTGTTACATATGCAGCTTTAGATAGATAGATAGGTACTTTATTGATCCCCAAGGGGAAATGTCTTTGTCAAGCAGCCACGAAAAACACAGGACAGGTGCAAAATGCCAGATCGAAATACACAAAAGACAGATAACACGATACATAGTGCGGCAGTATGAAAAAGTATAAAAAGTCTGGAGTCCCCCCACTAAGACAATCTTCTTTCAAAATAACAGAAAATAATGTTTTAAGATTAGCTGAATGGCATTAATGAAGCCTATGGATTGAGTAGCAAGTCCTACACACACGCATGAGATCCCCACATTGTAGTCTGTACAATACATTGAATATATTCACTGATCATGTACTTTTCCTTAGGTTATCTTAAGAGCAGGCTATTTGCAGGACAATGGATTAGCATGTTTAATAGCCCGGCTAATGTAGGTGTGAAAAAAAAACATAAAAACATTCTTTCAAAATGAAGATTTTTATTGCAACAACTGTACATTTCGGCTTCATTTTAGTGGCACTTCCCCTCAGCTCCACAACCACAGGTAAAACCTTGCTAAGATGATCAATATATCTGTTGCATTGTTGTATCAAAAATGTGTTGATTGCCTACACCAGTTCATCTTTGCTTGTAGGCTTGGCAGAGTTACGGATGAATGTTTTTCAGGTAATGCTAAACAAGTTTGATCGGGTTTAAATCAGGCGACCTACATGTAGAGATGGAATTATTTTTTTTTTTTAAATATACAGGACTGAAGGCCTCACTAGTGCAATGTGCTGTTAAAAGTGTTGTAGATATTTATTTATTTTTATTTGACCTCAGACGATACTTTCTCTGCTGGTGTCTTGAACCAGTTTATGCCCTCATTTGCAATGCAAACCCGGGCGGCAGTCTGTTTTGGGTCGTTGTCTGCGTTTGGAGAAGAAAAAAAATAAATTTAGCCTAACAGCCAACATTATGTACAATACTAGAAATATACATGTAAATAGGCCTAAGCATAACAACATGTTGCTATAATCCTACCTTGAAAGAAACGATGTGGTCCCAGAAACACCTCTCTGACATACGGCCCGGCATATCTCTTGATGATTTCTTCCTCAAAGAAATCTCGAGCCCTGATACCTGAAAAAGGAGGCAACAGTGAATCATTTTGGAACACATAGCAGTCAGTGAGGTGTAGGCTACAATATTTTATGTACCTTTTGCTTTGTAAATTGCTCAAGTTAAAAATCACATATGGGCCTGGTCCCTGGCGAGAAATCGCCCCCCACACATGGAGTTTGAGGGAATGCTTGGGACTCGGCTTGCTTGATCTTCTTCCTTTTTTTCTGTTGCAATTTTGAGCAAGTTGCCCAAGGGCCACGGTTGATTCGTCATTGAATGTCTCGCCAGCTTTAATCCATGCCTGGGCCTGCAGCACGCAAAGTTCTTTATTTGTCAGACAAATCATTGGGGCCAAACTACAGAACAGTACAAAACAAGAGAACACACATGGTTAATGTTCTGAAAATAAATACAGTATATAGACGAATCAACCGTGGCCCTTGAGCAATTTGCTCAAAATTGCTACAGAAAAAAGGCGGAAGATCAAGCAAGCCGAGTCCCAAGCATTCCCTCAAACTCCATGTGTCGGGGGGCAATTTCTCCATATGTGATTTTTAACTTTCTATATTTATTTTCAGAACATTAACCATGTGTGTTCTCTTGTTTTGTACTGTTCTGTAGTTTGGACCCAATGATTCGTCTGGTGAGACATTCAATGACGCCATCTTCACAGACAAATCAACCGTGGCCCTTGAGCACGGTTGATTCGTGGCCCTTGAGCACGGTATACAATGATTCGTCTGACAAATAAAGAACTTTGTGTTCTGCAGGCCCATATATATATACAGTATATAAAATGTCTTACCGAGCCTTTCCATAAGTCCAATCCATGCCAAGCACACCTGTGAGCTCTGGAACGCCACCTCCAACAGGCAGAGTCAACATACGTGGCGGGTTCGTTAGGTCATCGGTTCACCCTAACATTTCCATTCCTCTTCTGACAACAGAACTTGACGAACTGCTCACCAGGCACAGCAAGGGTCGTCCGGATTTATGCTGTTCTGCTATTCCAAGGATGTGTAACCGAAGAAAGACACCACGAGTGGACACAGAATACCAACTGGGATGGATCCCGAGGCAAATGTGGCATACCAGTGAACCTCTGTGTGTTCATCATTAATACTGTGTCTCAGAAGTTTTTGTCCATGACTGATGCAACCTGAAAAAGCATTAAAGACTGGGTTAATGAGTACCTGAGGTCACCGAGAAAGTCTGGACATGGCATGCTACCCCTTATATAAGGAATAAACAAATGTACAGTCAATAACACAATAGAACATCTATGTACAGTGTGTGCAAATGTAGTAAGATTAGGAAGGTAGGGCAATAAATAGGCCATAGTGGCGGAATAATTACAAATGAGCATTAACACTGGAATGATAGATGGCCAGATGATGATTCGCAAATAGAGATACTGGAGTGCAAATGAGCTAAAATAATAAATATGGGGATGAGGTAGTAGGGTAGCCTATTTACAGGTGGGCTGTATACAGGTGCAGTGATCTGAAAGCTGCTCTGACAGCTGATGCTTAAAGTTGAGGGAGATGGTAGTCTCCAGCTTCAATGATTTTTGCAATTCGTTCCAGTCATTGGCAGCAGAGAACTGGAAGGAATGGCGGCCAAAGGAGGTGTTGGCTTTGGGGATGACCAGTGAAATATACCTGCTGGGGCGCATGCTACGGGTGGGCATTGCTATGGTGACCAGCAAGTTGAGATAAGGCGGGGATTTACCTAATAAAGATTTATAGATGACCTGGACCCAGTGGATTTGGCAACGAATATGTAGTGAGGGCCAGCCAACGAGAGTGTACAGGTCGCAGTGGTGGGTAGTACAGTGGGGAGAACAAGTATTTGATACGCTGCTGATTTTGCAGGTTTTCCTACTTACAAAGCATGTAGAGGTCTGTCATTTTTATCATAGGTACACTTCAACTGTGAGAGACAGAATCTAAAACAAAAATCCAGAAAATCACATCGTATGATTTTTAAATAATTAATTTGCATTTTATTGCATGACATAAGTATTTGATCACCTACCAACCAGTAAGAATTCCGGCTCTCACAGACCTGTTAGTTTTTCTTTAAGAAGCCCTCCTGTTCTCCACTCATTACCTGTATTAACTGCACATGTTTGAACTCGTTACCTGTTTAAAAGACACCTG
This sequence comes from Thymallus thymallus, assembly GCA_023634145.1. NCBI lineage: Eukaryota > Metazoa > Chordata > Actinopteri > Salmoniformes > Salmonidae > Thymallus > Thymallus thymallus. The sequence goes on along the minus strand of CM042410.1, from coordinate 16,513,896 downwards.
TCCACACACTCAATCAAACAGACTCCAACCTCTCCACAATGGCCAAGACCAGAGAGCTGTGTAAGGACATCAGGGATAAAATTGTAGACCTGCACAAGACTGGGATGGGCTACAGGACAATAGGCAAGCAGCTTGGTGAGAAGGCAACAACTGTTGGAGCAATTATTAGAAAATGGAAGAAGTTCAAGATGACGGTCAATCTCCCTCGGTCTGGGGCACCATGCAAGATCTCACCTTGTGGGGCATCAATGATCATGAGGAAGGTGAGGGATCAGCCCAGAACTACACGGCAGGATCTGGTCAATGACCTGAAGAGAGCTGGGACCACATTCTCAAAGAAAACCATTAGTAACACACTACGCCGTCATGGATTAAAATCCTGCAGCGCACGCAAGGTCCCCCTGCTCAAGCCAGCGCATGTCCAGGCCCGTCTGAAGTTTGCCAATGACCATCTGGATGATCCAGAGGAGGAATGGGAGAAGGTCATGTGGTCTGATGAGACAAAAATAGAGCTTTTTGTGCTAAACTCCACTCGCCGTGTTTGGAGGAAGACGAAGGATGAGTACAACCCCAAGAACACCATCCCAACCGTGAAGCATGGAGGTGGAAACATCATTCTTTGTGGATGCTTTTCTGCAAAGGGGACAGGACGACTGCACCGTATTGAGGGGAGGATGGATGGGGCCATGTATCACGAGATCTTGGCCAACAACCTCCTTCCCTCAGTAAGAGCATTGAAGATGGGTCGTGGCTGGGTCTTCCAGCATGACAATGACCCGAAACACATAGCCAGGGCAACTAAGGAGTGGCTCCGTAAGAAGCATCTCAAGGTCCTGGAGTGGCCTAGCCAGTCTCCAGACCTGAACCCAATAGAAAATCTTTGGAGGGAGCTGAAAGTCCGTATTGCCCAGCGACAGCCCCGAAATCTGAAGGATCTGGAGAAGGTCTGTATGGAGGAGTGGGCCAAAATCCCTGCTGCAGTGTGTGCAAACCTGGTCAAGAACTACAGGAAACATATGATCTCTGTAATTTTTTTTTTTTACCTTTATTTTACTAGGCAAGTCAGTTAAGAACATATTCTTATTTTCAATGACAGCCTAGGAACAGTGGGTTAACTGCCTTGTTCAGGGGCAGAACGACAGATTTTAACCTTGTCAGCTCAGGGATTTGATCCTGCAACCTTTCGGTTATGGGCCCAACACTCTAACCACTGGGCTACCTGCCGCCCCAAAGGTTTCTGTATCAAATATTAAGTTCTGCTTTTCTGATGTATCAAATATGTCATGCAATAAAATGCAAATTAATTACTTAAAAATCATACAATGTTTTAGATTCCGCCACTCACAGTTGAAGAGTACCTATGATACAAATGACAGACTTCTACATGCTTTGTAAGTGGGAAAACCTGCAAAATCGGCAGTGTATTAAATACTTGTTCTCCCCAGTGTATATGGGGCTTTGGTAACAAAACAGATGGCACTGTGATAGACTACATCCAATTTGCTGAGTAGAGGTGTCCACGTATTCTAAGTCAGACCAGTCGAGAGTAGTGATGATAGTCCGGTGGGCGGGTGTTGCAGCATTCGATTGAAAAGCATGCATTTAGTTTTACTAGCATTTAAGAGCAGTTGGAGGCCATGGAAGGAGTGTTGTATGGCATTGAAGCTCGTTTGGAGGTTTGTTAACACAGTGCCCAAAGAGGGGCCAGATGTATACAGAATGGTGTCGTCTGCGTAGAGATAGATCAGAGAGTCACCAGCAGCGAGAGCGACATCATTGATATATATATATAGAGAGAGAATAGAGTCGGCCCAAGAATTGAACCCTGTTGCACCCCCATAGAGACTGCTAGAGGACCGGACAACAGGCCCTCCAATTTGACACACTGAACTCTATCTGAGAAGTAGTTGGAGAACCAGGCAAGGCAGTCATTTGAGAAACTAAGGCTGTTGAGTCTGCCAATAAGAATGCGGTGATTGACAGAGTCAAAAGCCTTGGCCAGCTGGATGAAGACCGCTGCACAGTACTGTCTTTTATCTGTGGTGGTTATGATACCGTTTAGTACCTTGAGCGTGGCTGGGGGGGGGGGCCTTCGGCAAGTTGCTGCAGGGGGTACAGAGCTGTTGGCCTGGGTAGGGGTAGCCAGGTGGAAAGCATGGCCAGCCGTAGCAAAATGCTTATTGACATTTTAGATTATCGTAAATGTATTGGTGGTGACAGTGTTTCTTAGCCTCAGTGTAGTGGGCAACTGGGAGGAGGTGCTCTTATTCTCCATATACTTTAGTGTCCAAGAACTTTTTGGAATTAGTACTACAGGATGCACATTTCTGTTTGAAAAAGCTAGCCTTTGCTTTTCTAACTGACTGTGTATATTGGTTCCTAAAAAAAAGACGCCCTCAAAGATGCCCTCTCGTGGTTTCAACAAGCATTAACAGCATTTGCGGCAAAAATGGCCGACAGTAAAATACTATGCTGTTCAATACCGCAGCATCTTGCAAGCCATGCTGCAGTATGCTGCAACTTTTAAACTAGCAACCACTTTATATGGTAGACCAATCTGAACTCCTCTCTCAGCATGTCCAGCCTACTCATTATCTCAGCCAATCATGGCTAGTGGGAAGGTTGCTGTCTTTTTCTACGGCTTAACCAACAAGGCCGTAATTTTAACAATTTTATATTTTATATTTACAGATTGCATACATGTTTGTTATTAAGGTTCATTCCAGAAGGCATTTCTGCCAAAAAACCCATTTTGATAACAAAAAAAACCCATTAAAATGGCTCTCCTGTGAAGTCGTGACTTGCGACATACACCTAGTTTCCTAAAACGGGTCACATATACAGTATGGTACACATAGTAGCCTGCAAAGCCATCTCCCTCTCCCAGCACAGAGACTCAGTGTTCACATCAATGGCACTGTGTTTATAATAGGAATTTCCCCTTTCATGATTATCTCCAGAGGAAACCATGTCAGAGACACAGTGTGCCTCTGCCTTAATACCTTACACACCTCGCTATTCTCTTCATATCTCTGTCCTTTAGGCTAGCAGTCTCTGTTTCTCATATACTTAAATCAGCCAAGCCTCCCACTAGTCAGCCTTAATGCAGGGATACAGGGCTCCTGCACTTAAGGCTAAGAAGAGCACAGTGAAAAGCAGCCCAGTTCCTGACACCTCAATAGCTGATTTGCTGCAGAGATTGTCTAGCTGAGCTAACAGGGCCTGCTCTGTGCAGTGTTCTGTCAGGACGACTCTCTCTCCCTCCTGTCCCTGTCCCTGTAACACGGCACAGCTGGCAGGCATGGACATCACGGGGAGGGCCGCAGGAAGAAAACACAGTTAAAGTTAGAGGTTACTCCCCAGGGAGGATTGATCTCTCTCTCTCTCTCTCTCTCCCTCTTCTGTTTTTGCTGCTCTACGGAGAGGACATCAACCCTGTCCTTGTGTGTGTGTGTGTGTGTGTGTGTGTGCGCGTGTGTGTACAGTATGTGCGTGTGTACATGGGTGTTTCTATAGTGTGAGTTAAACAGTATGTAGTATGTTGTTTCACCTGTACTGTGCTCAGTCAATGAATTAGGATATGTTTAATGACACTAATGAACGAGGAGTGACACAATTTTGATGCCCTGAACATCAATCTCATAATAAAATACTTCTTGGAGTTTCAGGGACAAAGGACAAATATGCATGCACAGACATGCGCACACAAACACACGCACGCACACACACGCGCCCGCACACACACACACATACTGTATTGCAGCCCCTTACCACTTACCTTGGTGGGATTTTGTGCTAATTAGCTTTTTATTAGTTGCTGATTAATGAACCATGGGTTTTAAGGCAGTGTAGAGAACTTCTGGAAATCCTCTAAAAATACACTGTATACACAATGCATCATAAATAGAGAGCGAGAGAGAGACAAGGATATATACATACTAACCTCAACATCCAAACCTTCAATCCAAATCAGAATTCCTTACCTAAAACCTTGATTTTGCACAAAATGACCTGAATGGACTATTACTACCAAGGACTATCAAGAACAAACTCAAACCTGTAGAAGAAACACAGTGGAACCTGGAAATACCATCCAACACAGAACTGAGTGAGTTCAGTCTGAACCTACTTCTGAAGACAACAAGTAAATTAAAATAATCTTTAAGTAATTTTGTTATATAAAGCTTAATAAGGAAGGCTACCAAGCTGCTAGGACATTACTGACCTGAACTGGCTGCAACTTCAATTAGCACGGAAGTGTGAAGTGGCAAGAGAGTTCCACCCCCCCACCCAAATGCAGAGGCCTTTGAAGCCCCCATGGTTTATCCCTGTGTAGAGGTCATTACAATAAAGTACCCCATGGATATAAAAAATAACACTTCACGGAATAAGTACAAAAAACAGCTCCTCAAGGACAATCCAGAGACACTATTTGCTAACTGCTACAAAGAGGGGAACGTAAGCAACTTCATTTTCCATACAGACCATTCCCTGGCATGACACAGTGCTATAAGAGCACACTACCCCTATATCAAGAGAGAGGGTATTGGCCCAGGATGGAAACTCAGAATACTAGACATTGAGGAAATTGAAACAACCTCTGTCATTGTGTACAAGTCTGGGACAGTAATGGTGCAGGGCATTCTCATGCAGTTCCATCAGGACTTTTATGGGATCAAAGAGCGAGCACAGCAGGAAACGCTCCCTCTCTGTGACAACTCCCCCATCTTGAGTGAGTCTGATCACACCTCTTAAAACTGTCCTGCAGACGTGGATAGTCACCCACCCAGCACTGAACACACCCTTGTCCCACAACTGCACTGCTCCTCCATCATTGAGAGGGATACATTCACAGAGCTGGAGAGAGACATGGTGGAGCTCAGAGAGCTAGTCTACACTATCCAGACAGAACAAACCCACAAAACAGACCAGCACAACAACATCCACCAAACAAGACCCGGAGGGCAGAAGGTGTAGATGGACGGCCGTCTGAGAGAGCTGGCTGCTCAACGGACCGAGGTGAGAGAACTCAAAGAAGCACACACGGCACTGAAGGAAGAGATGAGAAAGCTAATGGGTGAGCAGGACACTCCCCCAGAGAAGCCAGCAGAACAGCCCACCTGGACCACAACCATCAACACCACAATGGGTCCGACAACACAGGACCCACCAACCCAACAGACCCCACGCCCTACTAACCGCCCCGTCAGCTCCCCTGATAGCCCTCTTGACAACGCCCACACATCCACTGAGGACACACAAAAGCCAGAGATTGTGCTCCTCATTGATTCAAATGGCAAATGCATTCAAGTGGAGAAACTTTTTCCCAAACACAAAGTAGCTAAATTCTGGTGCCTAAACACTAGGCATGCCCTGGAGCTGTTGTCAGAGGACAGACTAGGGTCCCCCAGCCACATCATAATTCACATAGGTACAAATGACCTGAGGGCCCAGCAGGAAAGGGTGGCCACAGCACTCAAGGGAGTGATTGAAAAAGCTTCTTCCACTTTCCCCAACGCACAAGTGGTTATCTACACCCTGCTACCACGAAAAGACATTCACCCTGCCACCATACAGGGTAAATGCAAGCATTTTGCGAGACTGTGCCTCAAAACCTAATGTCTATCTTGCCAACCACTCCACCCTGGACTTGAACAGCCTTTACGACCAGGTCCAACTCTATAAGGCAGCAATCCCAACTTTTGCCAGGACCCTGAAGGACATCACCCTCAACCGTAGGCCCAGCAACTCACATAGGAGCGACAGAGCAACGGTCACCCCGCATAGACCAGCGAGACACCCTCCCAGACCTGCAAGACCCCCTCCTGAAGGACCTGCACCGAGAGAACCCATTGCAAGAGGACCTACACCCAGACCACAGCATCATCAGCTACACCCCAACCAGCTAAGACCACCTGCAGGTAGCCTAGTGGTTAGAGCGTTGGGCCCGTAACTGAATGGTTGCAGGATTGAAACCCCGAGCTGACAAGGTAAAAATCTGTCGTTCTGCCCCTGAACAAGGCAGTTAACCCACTGTTCCTAGGCAGTCATTGTAAATATGAATTTGTTCTTAACTGACTTGCCTAATAAAATAAAGGTTAAAAAAATAAAAAACCTGAAGCAAACCCTGCCCACACCCTATATAGGCCCCCCCCCATATCATACCTATGCCCCTTCTGCCCACCCCATGCCCCCCGCCCCTGCGGCAAGGACCTCCAAATGACAGCAGGACATATGCCCAGGCTGTGAGCAGAGCAACAGGCCCAACCCCCACTATTACACCGCCCAAGCACCATCCTGCAACCTACGAGGTACAGTTGAAGTCAGAAATGTACATACACCTTAGCCAAATACATTTAAATTCAGTTTTTCACAATTGCTGACATTTAATCCTAGTAAAAATTCCCTGTCTTAGGTCAGTTAGGATCACCACTTTATTTTAAGAATGTGAAATATCAGAATAATAGTAGAGAGAATTATTTATTTCAGCTTTTATTTCTTCATCACATTCCCAGTGGGTCAGAAGTTGACATACACTTTAAATTGTTTAACTTGGGTCAAACGCCTTCCACAAGCTTACCACAATAAGTTGGGTGAATTCCTCCTGACAGAACTGGTGTAACTGAGTCAGGTTTGTAGGCCTCCTTGCTCGCACACGCTTTTTCAGTTCTGCCCACACATTTTCTATAGGATTGAGGTCAGGGCTTGTGATGTTTGTGATGGCCACTCCAATACCTTGACTTTTTGTCCTTAAGCCATTTTGCCACACCTTTGGAAGTATGCTTGGGGTCATTGTCCATTTGGAAGACCCATTTGCGAACAAGCTTTAACTTCCTGACTGATGTCTTGAGATGTTGCTTCAATATATCCACATAATTTTCCTTCCTCATGATTTCATCTATTTTGTGAAGTGCACCAGTCCCTCCTGCAGCAAAGCACCCCCACAACATAATGCTCCCACCCCCGTGCTTCACGGTTGGGATGGTGTTCTTCGGCTTATATACATGATCAAATGCAAATCCTAGAATCAACTATTAAAGACTACCAGAACCCTCTGGATTCTCCAATTACATTGAATGAACTACAGGACAAAATACAAACCCTCCAACCCAAAAAAGCCTGTGGTGTTGATGGTATCCTCAATGAAATTATAAAATATACAGATCCACAAATTCCAATTGGCTATACTTAAACGCTTTAACATCATCCGTAGTTCTGGCATCTTCCCCAATATTTGGAACCAAGGACTGATCACCCCAATCCACAAAAGTGGAGACAAATTTGACCCCAATAACTACCGTGGGATATGCGTCAACAGCAACCTTGGGAAAATCCTCTGCATTATCATTAACAGGAGACTAGTTCATTTCCTCAGTGAAAACAATGTACTGAGCAAATGTCAAATTGGCTTTTTATCAAATTACCGTATGACAGACCACGTATTCACCCTGCACACCCTAATTGACACAAACAAACCAAAACAAAGGCAAAGTCTTTGACTCAATTTGGCATGAGGGTCTGCTATACACATTGATGGAAAGTGGTGTTGGGGTAAAAACATACAACATTATAATTGGCAAAAAACACAAATTTCTTTCCACAGGGCCGTGGGGTGAGACGGGGATGCAGTTTAAGCCCCACCCTCTTCAACATATATATCAACGATTTGGTGAGGTCACTTGAACAGTCTGCAGCACCTAGCCTCACCCTACTAGAATCTGAAGTCAAATGTCTACTGTTTGATGACGATCTGGTGCTTCTGTCACCAACCTGGGCCCTGACAGTAAGTCTCATTAAGACAAAAATAATGGTGTTCCAAAAAAGGTCCAGTTGCCAGGACCACAAATACAAAATCCATCTAGACACTGTTGCTCTAGAGCACTCGAAAAACTATACATACCTCGGCCTTAACATCAGCACCACAGGTAACTTCCACAAAGCTGTGAGGCAAGAAGGGCTTTCTATGTCATCATAACATTTTACATACCAATTATGTATCATACCAAGCAAAACATACTTGAATCAGTTATGGCAGTGAGGTCTGGGGTCCACTCACCAACCAATAATTCCCAAAATGGGACAAACACCAAATTAAGACTCTGCATGGAGATTTCTGCAAAAATATCCTCTGTGTACAACGAAAAACACAGAATAATGCATGCAGAGCCAAATTAGGCCGATACCCGCTAATTATCCAAATCCAGAAAAGAGCCGTTAAATTCTACAACGACCTAAAATGAAACAATTCCCAAACCTTCCATAACAAAGCCATCACCTACAGGGAGATTAACCTGGAGAAAGACCCCTAAGCAAGCTGGTCCAGCAACACAATTAGACCCAATCAAATCATGAGAAAACAAAAATATAATTATTTGACACATTGGAAAGAATGAACAAAAAACAAGACACTGAGAGGGATGTGAGGGTAATGCCAACATAAGTATCACCGGTGCCAGGGCTCATCACATCCTAATAATCACAGTTTGTCAAACTGCCCTCAACTAGAACTAGTGGGGTGACATTGCATGCTACTCCTTAAAGAAAAAGCCTTTTTTTGTGGTCAACATTGTTATTATATCCAGATTCATTTGTGAAACAAATTCCAGTGCAATGCACATCTGGCCAGGATTCATAGCATGTGATCTGACATGATGGAAAAAATGAGCGGCTGAATGAGAGCAATGTGTATGAGATGCACAGTGGACTCCCCTGTTGCTCCCTTTCAATACAAATGAGCCTGCTGTCATTCAATTATCATGTGACTATCTTGGTGAAGGGTTTTAAAGCTGGATGCCGTTGTTGAAGGCAGCATTAACACAGCCATGTCATGTAGTAGTAGTAGGTTTTATTGGTTTCTCACAATCATAGACTGAATTGTACACAAATTTACTATCATAACATCATATATACTGGAATAATCAAATAGTAAAATCTTAATCTAGCAAAACACTTAATGTTAAAATATGCAATATATACAAAACAACAATCCTCCAACAACAAGGTTTGGGTGGCAGCTTTAGAAAATACATCTTTAGAGTTCTTTGAAAGACATGTAAGAGTTTAGGTATATGATTAGGAATGTATAGTTTATGTTGGTATGTGACTGCCACGGAGGTTGTATCAGTCAGCATCATCAGCCGTGACTCCATAGGGCCTCTTCAAAGTGGCTGTGGACATATTCTCTATATGGGCAGGGGGTGGGAAGGGTGCATGGTGGCCCCACACAGGGTTGACTGCTCACTAGTCAACCCTGTGTGGGGCCACCGTGCACCCTTCTCCTCTTACTCCCATCCCCTTACACACTACACACATTACACACACACACACACAATCCCCACAGCTGAACTCATTAGAGTTCCGGCACTCTGAGTGCCCTGCCATTGTTCCAACAGAGGTCTCCATCTGAAACAGCCGGCCGGGAAGGACAATTGTTCCCGTTTTGTGGAAATAAATCACAGGGCCTTAATGCTACTGGTAGTGTCTCACTTTGATTATCGCTGTTGACACATTAGGCGGGCACAGAATACATATTGAGCTCCCAGGCCTTTTAAAAATAAATGTTTGTTGTCGTTTGTTTCTCCACACAAATATGGAGGCTTTGCTCCTGAAAAAGGTTTTGGTAAAATTATTTATTCCTGAATTTGAACAAGAGAACACAAATTGAGTATTCTGACATGTCTGCTGTTCACATCCTTTCGACATCATTCAATTGGGACATATGGAGGAAAAGCAGGAACACGATGAAGGACAGTGTCATGCAATATGCAAGTGGAATGAATTATCCGAACATTTCCAAACTATTTCCTGTAGTAGAAAATAATATATTATGAAAAAATGTCTATGTATTTCATTTTTATTCAAGTGTTTGCCTCATGTCTGCAGGCTCCCGGAGGTACGGATCTCGGACAATGGACCGTATGAATGCCACGTGGGCATCTACGACCGAGCGACGAGAGAAAAGGTGGTCTTGGCATCGGGAAACGTCTTCCTCACCGTTATGTGTGAGTAATGTTTTCTCTGTAGTCAGCCTGTGACTGTGAATATGCAAAACTGGCTAGCTCTGCTCTACTCTGACATCCTGCAACATTAATCAGTTCAATCTCTTGGGCGTTCTGCTGTCTTTATAACGGGATTGTCTTGAGATTTCTATGAATTGAAAAAAGATATTGCTTTATATAAGATAAATGTAAATGGAGAATAACTTAAAGCAGCAAAAAATGACAGGAAATCTACCTTGGCACTCCTTGTGAGTGAAGGTTAGAGACAGCCATGATGGTAGTGGGACTGCTAGAGGAATATCTAAGAGGTTCAAGTTGTGACATGCACTACTGACATACACTACTGACATGCACTACTGACATACACTACTGACATGCACTACTGACATACACTACTGACAGTTATACTACAGAACTGAATGCAGTTCTAAAGATGTAGAACTGTCAAGTTTTGACAAAGAATAATAATCATCATGTATAATAATCATAATCATTACCCCTAGCTTCCGTTCTCTGACTTACAGTGAAAGTTTCTCATAGGGTGTGCTCTGAGAATTTGGTGGATGACACTTCTGTCTTCGTGTGATAAGTAGGTGTGTAGGCAGAGTAGACAGAGGCACTGTTTTTGGAGATTGTACTATATCATGCTGTAACACAATTTCACTCTCCACCTATTCAACCCCAAGTTCCATACAGCAAACATGACTAGAGCAACAAAAAAATATATACAAAAAAACCCTGAACCATTCTTCTCTCTAATGCCATCTAATGCTGCCTCTGAGAACACTGCTAGACAGGGATTTGAACCAGTCTCTATCTGTATAATTGCAAACCTGCCCTATTTCACTGCTATCTTTGTTCCCATGTTTCTGCCAGTGACCTGAGGAGCTGCTTTTCTCTCTCCCTCTTTGTGTAATTGTTGGTGTAACTTTGTCTAATGACAGCTGGCTCACTTCTCTCTGGTGTTTGAAGTCCGGCAACAAGACTTTCTATGTACAGCCTATCGCTAATTAGCAACAGTAACATTTCCCACAAAAACATGAGAGAGAAAAACACAAGGACATAATTAGTCCATTAGCTCATTTTGTTCCCTAGCCGTACAGCCTGCCAATGGCTCTTAACATTAGGCTGTAGGTTCTCAGAGCTCCTCCGCTGACCTTCACTTTCCCATGATAACGTAAAACCATACAATAAACAAGAAATACCGAACCGGATGAACTCTTCACTGACGTAAGCGAATAGAGCTTTATCAATGGGAGAGGATTCACCCAAGTTAACCCCTTAATCGTTAAGGGGTGGTGGTGGAGATATATGAATGATATAGCCAGGGGAAAGTGTGGGCACTCTCTCTCAGCTGGGTGTTAAATCTCCCCTGGTGGAGGAGAAGAAGAATGGCCTCTGGCATTGTGGCTAATTGCCGTCTAAGCTGAAACAGAATTATTCATAACCTATTAGTGTGCCAAGTTCACTGGAAAGTGAGAAAAAAGGAAAAGGGAGAGAGAAAGAAAATGAGAGAAAAAAGTAAATTAATAGGGAGCAGTACATGGAGCGATTTCTTTATTTTTTTATTTTTTTTGAGGGCTTCATAAATAAGAATTATCATTTTAATGAATCCCCTGCCAAGAAATTCAATCACTCAGTTTCAGAAGGCCAAACCTCGAACTTGTGGTACCTCTGCCACTCTCCTTCACTCAGGGAAAGTTTATGTTCTTTACTTTTAACCTCAACTGTTTAAATTCACAATGGATTGGTGATGGCTCAAGGCACTTTTGCCTTGAGGATTATTAAGGCAATGCTATTATAACCAATGGTTATTGACAGTTATCCATTAAAACTATATCTCAAAGTTATGCTAAAGTTATCAAGAAAATTGGTATTCTGATGTCTCTTTGCTCCATTGGAGTTAAAAAGTAACGGTTTAGAAATCGCTGGAGAAAACATTTGAGTCATCTTATGGTTAAAGCATTGTGGAAAAATCATTGACATTTGACAGGGCATGTCCAACCATTATGAAATATCAGAAAATGAACATCATCTCCTATTCACCAGTTCATCTGTAGTTTAACATGGCCATGCAGTTACTTATATATGCTTTGATCTCGCCAAACTCATTGTAGGGTCACAATGCAACATATTCATTGCTACAGCTGCTGCCTCTTTGTCCACTTTACTGGTTGGCTGGTGCTCTGTCACATACAGAATTGGGCGTAAAGATTTCATTCAGTGCATGTGTTTCACACATCTCTCTACTGAGCCCATAGTTCCAGTGGAAATGTAGCCTAACAGGGAACATTTTAACACCAATGCAAGTGACCTTTAAAACAACTACTAGATCTATTTTTTAGCTCACTTCAGCAAATTATGAGATCAATTAAATTAAAGAGCTGGGTTTTAAAATGGAAATCAGAGAACCCTTGGGTACTGTAGATCTTAAACTGTGTGACCTATTCCAAGTCATATTGAATTAATTTATTTTGTCCAGATTTGAATAACTAATTCATTATGAGGTATAGAGAAGTAATTTACTAGACATGTAAAATGAATGGGATGTTTCAGATACAATGATTGGGTTGATTTTGATGTGTTCACAGCACCCAAGGTGCAGTTTACTGACTGCTACTAACCAGAAAATATTAAAGAATGTCACTTTACTAGAGTTCCAGCGACATATCAATCTCCTGTAAATCGCATGCAAAGGTCATAATTCCAGACATTGCTAAATGAAAAAATCAATAGCTATTTTTTTCCCAATGGTAGAAATAGGGTCATAATTTGTTTTAACCTAAAGCGATTCCTCTGTGACATTTCAAATATTAGGAGTAGTAATTTGTATCTCAGACTGACCTTGGCTCGGCAAGGCAATGCAGCTATTGTTTATCCAGTATGTACACTGCGGGCCAGAAGTTTGGAATATTACTCATTCAAGGGTTTTTATTTATTTGCACTATTTTTTACATTGTAGAATAAAAGTGAAGACATCAAAACTATGACATAACACATATGGAATCATGTAGTAACGATATTTTATATTTGAGATTCTTCAAAGTAGCTACCCTTTGCCTTGATGACTCATGGCATTCTCTCAACCAGCTTCATGAGGACCACCACAGGAATTGAAGACCCAGAAATACCTCTGCTGCAGAGGATAAGTTCATTAGAGTTACCAGCCTCAGATTGCAGCCCAAATAAATGCTTCCCAGAGTTCAAGTAACAGACACATCTCAACATCAACTGTTCAGAGGAGACTGTGTGAATCAGGCATTCATGGTCGAATTGCTGCAAAGAAACCACTACTATAGACACCAATAATAAGAAGAGACTTGCTTGGGCCAAGAAACACGAATCTCAAATATAAAATTTGTTTAAAACCCTTGAATGAGTAATATTCCAAACTTTTGGCCCCCAGTGTACATCATCAAATCAAATCAAATGTACTTATAAAGCCCTTTTTACATCAGCCGATGTCACAAAGTGCTATACAGAAACCCAGCCTAAAACCCCAAACAGCAAGCAATGCAGATGTTGAAGCGCGGTGGCTAGGGGAAAAACTCCCTAGAAAGGCAAAAACCTAGGAAGAAACCTAGAGAGCAACCAGGCTCTGAGGGGTGGCCAGTCCTCTTCTGGCTGTGCCAGGTGGAGATTATAACAATTCATGGCCATTAAGGCCAGTTCTTTCTCCAAGATGTTTAAACGTTCATAGATGACTAGCAGGGTCAAATAATAATCATAGTGGTTGTAGAGGTTGCAACAGGTAAACACATCAGGAGTAAATGTCACTTGGCTTTTCATAGCAAGGCATTTAGATGCGGTAGAGAGTGCAGGTATGGTGCAATAGAGCGCAGGTGCGGTAGAGAGAGAGAGAGAGAGAGAGAGAGAGAGAGAGAGAGAGAGAGAGAGATGAAAACAGCAGGTCTGGGACATAATCACAGGCAGAAGAGTTGAAACCGGTACCACAGCAGCACAACCAGGTGGACTGGGGACAGCTAGAAGTCATCAGGGCAGGTAGTCCTGAAATCCTAAGGCTCAGGTCCTCTGGGAGGGGAGGTAGAGTAGGAGAGAGAGAGAATTAAAGAAAGCATACTTAAATTCACACAAGACACCGGATAATAACATCAGATTTAACAAACTGACCCTAGCCCCCCGGCACATAGACTATTGCAGCATAGATACTGGAGGCTGAGACAGGGGGGTTCAGGAGACACTGTGGCCCCTTCCGACAATACCATTGAATACTCCCGGACAGGGCCAACCAGGCAGGATATAACCCCACCTACTCTGCCAAAGCACAGCCCCCACACCAATAGATGGATATCAGTAACCACCAACTTACTACCCTGAGACAAGGCTGAGTATAGCCCACAAAAGATCCCCTCCACTGCACAAGCCAGAGGGGGCGACAAACCGGACAGGAAGTGACGCACCCCTCCTAGGGATGGCATGGAAAGCACCAGTAAGTCAGTGACTCTGCCCCCGTAATAGGGTCAGAGGCAGAGAAACCCAATGGAGAGACGGGAACCGGCCAGGCAGAGACAGCAAGGGTGGTTCGTCGCTCCAGTGCCTTGCCGTTCACCCTTGCACCCCTGGGCCAGACTACACTCAATCATAGGACCTACTGAAGAGATGAGTCTTCAGTAAAGACTTAAAGGTCGAGACCGAGTCTGCGTCTCTCACATGGATAGGCAGACCATTCCACAAAAATTGAGATCTATAGGAGAAAGCCCTGCCTCCAGCTGTTTGCTTAGAAATTCTAGGGACAATAAGGAGGCCTGTGTATTGTGACCGGAGCGTACGTGTAGGTATGTACGGCAGGACCAAATCTGAGAGATAAGTAGGAGCAAGCCCATGTAATGCTTTGTAGGTTAGCAGTAAAACCTTGAAATCAGCCCTAGCCTTAACAGGAAGCCAGTGTAGAGAGGCTAGCAGCCGTGTTTAGCACTAATTTAAGTTTCTTTAGTGCTTTATCCGGGTTGCCGGAGAGTAGAGCATTGTCTAGAAGTGACAAAAGCATGGATTAGCTTTTCTGCATCATTTTTGGACGTGTGGTTGTCTAGCAGCATAGAGGAACCTTGAGAGCCATATTAAGACAACAGTCTGTTGTTCTATTGCCCTCCATTGTTTCAAGTGTCGGCTATAAAACACATCAGCTGACTGAATGTCAGGCTTAGATTCACCTTCCGTTTAAACGCCATGTCACGTAATCCTTTGTTATAACCTTTGCAGGGCGCAAATATTTAATTTAGAGGATACCTTTCATGAGGCAGCAGGGCTGTTATTTATATACCCAGGAACAGTGAGATGAGCTCTATGGTGTATAGGGACTAATTACTCTCTCTCATCCTATAAATCTGGGATTCCTTCAATAATGGATGCCCAACTTTAATTAAGCACTGTGTATATTTAGCTACTCATTTATAAACAGCTCGGATTAATGACGTTCCAGTAAGGGTTAAAGCTCAGACACACCGGTAGAATTGTCAAACATTTGATTGTCGACAGTACTTAGCACCTCTGAACAGTGTCGGCAATCAATCTCTTTTTTGTTCACATAGCAAAGACCTTGGAAGTCGTCAGCCACTCAGCCTTGTTAAAATACTCCAAACCAGAAGGTGGCCGTAGCGTTGTTTTCCATGCGTATTGCTTTTGGTCTAGATTCAAAGCTATCTGCTTTTCTGTAGAAAGCCCTTGTTAAAACTAGCCAGATGGCCACAGCTAGATAACTACCTAGCAAGATGACGAAGAAACAATGTAATTCACTCTCCATAATCACATACTGCCAGTGGCAGCCCAAAAACCAGCACCGGCGGGGTGGCAGGACTGAGTTTGGGAAACCCTGCCATAGCCTACATTGTATATGAAGTGCGACTGGCTCATCCGTGGATGTATGGAGAAAATACCCTCTTTTTCCATTTTCTTTTTGGCTCCCTCAAGTGGGGGGTCATTCTCACTGATTGGCTCAAAGTCACTGATGAGCATTGTGATTTCACAAGTATAATCGGTAAGTTCGTTTCTATCGGGTTGCCACGCAGCAGGTACAGATTTTGTTCTAGTAAGAGAAGGAACGGCCTCCCACTTTGATAAGTACCTATCGGCAGTGAGATTCTCATGTGTTTCATGCTTTAGCAGTCGGAGTTCAGGGATAGGAGGGCAGTGGGGTTTTGATGGATGGCTATGGAGTGGCTGTTCCCCCTGGGCCCTGTGCACTGTGCTTGTTAGGAGAGGAGAGAACACCTCTAGCCCATGTCTAATGTAAGGAAGGACTGGAACACAATGGGCAAATCATCATCCACTCCTGAGAAAGACTGTTTATGCCAGATTCATCACATGCATTAGGAAGTGTATGTCACCACACTGTGCATTAATGTGCCTAAGGTCACCAGCACACCGTGTCCTTTATGTATTTATCCATTACTGTCTCTCTGATCCACCCGCTTCCCCTCCATAATACATACTCATCTCAACCCATTTAACTAATCATGTACCAACATTCCTCTGGGCTGTGTTTTGTCTGTATCATATTTTAATGAGTCACACTAATGCCCTTCGATGTTGCATATGATTTAGCTGTTGATGCTCCTGTTATCTACAAACTATCAGTAACATTTTAACTAACAATCTACTATCTACCTAGTTCTAACCCTAACCTTAACCCTTATTCTAACCCTAACCGTAACACTTATCCTAGCCATAACCTTAACCCTTACCCTAGCCCTAACCTTAACCCTTACCCTAGCCCTAGCCCTAACCTTAACCCTTACCCTAGCCCTAACCTTAACCCTTATCCTAGCCCTAACCTTAACCCTTACCCTAACCCTTATTCTAAACCTAACCGTAACCTTAGAAAGCAGTTGCTTATCAACAGTTTGTTGATAGTATGACCATCTGTAGAGCAACTATAGATGGACAATCCAAATAAAGTGTGATATTCTGTTTTTTCCTCAGTTTAAGAGAGACAGCACACATTCTCCATTGAGATAACTTGGTTCTGATACAAATGAAATCAAAGTTTATTTGTCGCGTACACAGTTCACGCTGCTCGTTCTGTGGGGTAAGCGAATGCTTCTACCACTCTCTCTCCCAAGCATCTTCTACCGGTGATTTGGCTTACTGGAATACGTATCAAGCACTACACTCTATGAACTACTCGATCAGCAAAAATACTTCTATTAAGATCTAATTGATCTGCAGGAAAATAACTTTAAGTCCTTCCTGCAACTCTTTCTGGATTCTACCAACAAAAGGGTTGATGATCTGTTTAATGATATAATGGAATTTAAACACAGTTTGGAGTTTACGCAGTCAGAGGTGGAGGAGCTAAAGGGCGTGAATGTCACCAGCCAGTACCATGTCTGAGGATTTCGCAATTTTCCAAACAACACTTGACAAGCACTCTTCCAAAGGAGACTACATCAAAAATCTATCGAGGCGCAATAATATTTTAATCAATGGAATTGAGGACGTAAAGACTGAAACTTGGCATGACACAGCCAAGAAAACTCCTGGCAGATCAACTCAAACTGGACCCTAAACTCATCTAGATAGAGAGGGCGCATAGGAATGGCCCTTTTCTTCCCTGATGGATGGCCCAGATCTATAGTGGTGAAACTGCTCAGGTTTAAAAACAAGGAGGAGATTCTCAGGATAAAAGATACGCCTCAAAAGAAAGGAACTGTTTCCACGACTAATTTAATTGAAGAACAAAAAAGGCAATATCGCATAGCTGAAGTATGATCAGCTGGTCATTCACCCCTCTCTCCTAGGCCTATGGCAAGTGACTCCGATATAGTCCACTAATTTGACACCCACACACACACACACATACTGTATAGACTCACATATTTACTCTACTTTGTTCATGTGTTTCACCTAACCTCATAACCAAAAACACACATTTCTCTAAATATCATAACCATCAGAAATCTTCAGTGGTGTTATGTGGACTGTGTCAATGTGCATTCCATAGGAAATGCACCCCTATTGAGAAAACTAACACACATGTATGGTTGTATTAGACATATGAGGCATGCACTTCTATGTTTCATTCCACTCTCTGGATGATTCAGACTGTGTATCTCTCTTAGTTTGGCAGGATATCAACCCTGATAACATGGTCTTTAACTCATTAGAGCAAATTATAAATATAATGATTGTGTTGTTCCAGATTCACATTTTCTGAAATTTACCAGAAATAAGTCTATCAGTTGTGATTACTATAATGTTAAGCAGTTTAACAACCCGTATAGCAGTTTATCTAATTTTAAGACTAGCTTATTTTCAACCTTTCATTTGAACGTTCGCAGTCTTCCTAAAAATCATGGCGTCTTCTCTCAGTCATGAATTTTACATTGTTGCCCTTTCAGAAACATGGTTGACTGAAGAGACAACCATGATTTATGACATATCTCCTTATAAAGCTAGTCACCACTGAGTGTCCATTTTTGTTCATAAACGTTTTTTAAATTATTTGTAAGAGAGGACCTCACACTTACATCTGATAACATTGATGTTGAATCTCTTTTCATAGAAATTCCCTCCTGTTTTTTTTTCTTGTAGTAAAAAAGTGGTAATTGGATGCATCTACCGGCCCACCCGATCCTGACATTGGTAGTTTCATTGATATCCTTGCATCAACCTTGGATTTAATTAATAATGAAAATAACATTTGTTTTCCATTGGGTGATTATATATATACATTTATTTAAAAGTGAGTCACTGACATCTTATTTTTTAAATTACTTTATACTCTATCAGCTATCTCTATCCCCTCATCTATAAGCCCACAAGAGTAATACAGGTATACTTTATGCTGACATTTCTGACCATTTTCCACTTCTCTTTGGCAGCTGGAGCTGGTAATTAACAGATGGGAATGATTAGTAGCATTAAATGTAGAATTTTTAACAAAAGTAATTGTGACCGCTTTAAGATATCTCATGGTAAAATGTTTGTAATCGGGCTGGTGTGGTCTGCATACCAGACTTTTTCTCACATCTTTCAATTCTGTATTTCACAACTACATTGTCTTAGTTAAATCACATAAGAGAGCAGCAGAAGGGTTCTGGAAACCTTGGTTTACAACCGGTCTAAAAAAATATTCCGTAAAAAAAACAAGTTGTATAAAAAGTTTCTCCCAAATCCCTCTCCCCTGAATTCTGCAAATTACAAAAAGTATATGAACAAATTTACTCACCTACTTCAGATATATTTTACTAACAAATTCCAAGAATCCTTAAATAATATGGAAAATCATAAATCAACTGTTTAATAAGAAAAAGGCATCTACAACTATTCCATCTAAATGTATTGTTGGAAATAAGACCTATATTGAACCGGATGTTATTAAATGTGAATTTAATATATTTTTTTGTGAATGTGGGTTCCTCTCTGTCAAAGAAAATTTAGAAAACTGATGGAAATCCCTTGGATTACATTAAGGAACATTTCCCTTCTCTGCTTCAGTTTGATCCTCCTGATGTAATGGAGGTGATGGAGGTAATCGTTAAGTTAAAGATATCAGCAGCAAGTCATGATGAGATTGGTGCCTCTTTGGTGAAATCAGTGTCTTCCTTGATTACTGATTACTGTAACGTATATCTTCACCAAATCTATGCAAATCGTTTTGTTCCTAAAGATTTGAAAATTGACAAAGTTATCCCCCTCTATAAATCTGGGGATCCAAGTAAGAATAAGAAATATATATTTTTTAATATATATAATATATACAGTGGGGAGAACAACATTTGGTACAGAAACCTTTGTTTGCAATTACAGAGATCATACGTTTCCTGTAGTTCTTGACAAGGTTTGCACACATTGCAGCAGGGATTTTGGCCCACTCCTCCATACAGACCTTCTCCAGATCCTTCAGGTTTCGGGGCTGTCGCTGGGTAATACGGACTTTCAGCTCCCTCCAAAGATTTTCTATTGGGTTCAGGTCTGGAGACTGGCTAGGCCACTCCAGGACCTTGAGATGCATCTTACGGAGCCTTCTTAGTTGCCCTGGCTGTGTGTTTCGGGTCGTTGTCATGCTGGAAGACCCAGCCACGACTCATCTTCAATGCTCTTACTGAGGGAAGGAGGTTGTTGGCCAAGATCTTGCGATACATGGCCCCATCCATCCTCCCCTCAATACGGTGCAGTCGTCCTGTCCCCTTTGCAGAAAAGCATCCCCAAAGAATGTTGTTTCCACATCCATGCTTCACGGTTGGGATGGTGTTCTTGGGGTTGTACTCATCCTTCTTCTTCCTCCAAACACGGCGAGTGGAGTTTAGACCAAAAAGCTCAATTTTTGTCTCATCAGACCACATGACCTTCTCCCATTCCTCCTCTGGATCATCCAGATGGTCATTGGCAAACTTCAGACGGGCCTGGACATGCGCTGGCTTGAGTAGGATTTTAATCCATGACGGCGTAGTGTGTTACTAATGGTTTTCTTTGAGACTGTGGTCCCAGCTCTCTTCAGGTCATTGACCAGGTCCTGCCGTGTAGTTCTGGGCTGATCCCTCACCTTCCTCATGATCATTAATGCCCCACGAGGTGAGAACTTGCATGGTGCCCCAGACCGAGGGAGATTGACCGTCATCTTGAACTTCTTCCATTTTCTAATAATTGCGCCAACAGTTGTTGCTTTCTCACCAAGCTGCTTGCCTATTGTCCTGTAGCCCATCCCAGCCTTGTGCAGGTCTACAATTTTATCCCTGATGTCCTTACACAGCTCTCTGACCTTGGCCATTGTGGAGAGGTTGGAGTCTGTTTGATTGAGTGTGTGGACAGGTCTTTTAAACAGGTAACGAGTTCAAACAGGTGCAGTTAATACAGGTAATGAGTGGAGAACAGGAGGGCTTCTTAAAGAAAAACTAACAGGTCTGTGAGAGCCGGAATTCTTACTGGTTGGTAGGTGATCAAATACTTATGTCATGCAATAAAATGCAAATTAATTATTTTAAAATCATACATTGTGATTTTCTGGATTTTTGTTTTAGAGTCTCTCACAGTTGAAGTGTACCTATGATAAAAAGTACAGACCTCTACATGCTTTGTAAGTAGGAAAACCTGCAAAATCAGCAGTGTATCAAATACTTGTTCTCCCCACTGTATATATATATATACATATACACAGTGGGGCAAAAAAGTATTTAGTCAGCCACCAATTGTGCAAGTTCTCCCACTTAAAAAGAAGAGAGAGGCCTGTAATTTTCATCATAGGTACACTTCAACTATGAGAGACAAAATGAGAAAAAAAAATCCAGAAAATCACATTTTAGGATTTTTAATGAATTTATTTGCAAATTATGGTGGAAAATAAGTATTTGGTCACCTACAAACAAGCAAGATTTCTGGCTCTCACAGACCTGTAACTTCTTCTTTAAGAGGCTCCTCTGTCCTCCACTCGTTACCTGTATTAATGGCACCTGTTTGAACATGTTATCAGTATAAAATACACCTGTCCACAACCTCAAACAGTCACACTCCAAACTCCACTATGGCCAAGACCAAAGAGCTGTCAAAGGACACCAGAAACAAAATTGTAGACCTGCACCAGGCTGGGAAGACTGAATCTGCAATAGGTAAGCAGCTTGGTGTGAAGAAATCAACTGTGGGAGCAATTATTAGGAAATGGAAGACATACAAGACCACTGATAATCTCCCTCGATCTGGGGCTCCACTCAAGATCTCACCCCGTGGGGTCAAAATGATCACAAGAACGGTGAGCAAAAATTCCAGAACCACACGGGGGGACCTAGTGAATGACCTGCAGAGAGCTGGGACCAAAGTAACAAAGGCTACCATCAGTAACACACTACGCCGCCAGGGACTCAAATCCTGCAGTGCCAGACGTGTCCCCCTGCTTAAGCCAGTACATGTCCAGGCCAGTCTGAAGTTTGCTAGAGAGCATTTGGATGATCCAGAAGAGGATTGGGAGAATGTCATATGGTCAGATGAAACCAAAATATAACTTTTTGGTAAAAACTCAACTCGTCGTGTTTGGAGGAGAAAGAATGCTGAGTTGCATCCAAAGAACACCATACCTACTGTGAAGCATGGGGGTGGAAACATCATGCTTTGGGGCTGTTTTTCTGCAAAGGGACCAGGACGACTGATCCGTGTAAAGGAAAGAATGAATGGGGCCATGTATCGTGATATTTTGAGTGAAAACCTCCTTCCATCAGCAAGGGCATTGAAGATGAAACATGGCTGGGTCTTTCAGCATGACAATGATCCCAAACACACCGCCCAGGCAACGAAGGAGTGGCTTCGTAAGAAGTATTTCAAGGTCCTGGAGTGGCCTAGCCAGTCTCCAGATCTCAACCCCATAGAAAATCTTCGGAGGGAGTTGAAAGTCTGTGTTGCCCAGCGACAGCCCCGAAACATCACTGCTCTAGAGGAGATCTGCATGGAGGAATGGGCCAAAACAGTGTGTGAAAACCTTGTGAAGACTTACAGAAAATGTTTGACCTCTGTCATTGCCAACAAAGGGTATATAACAAAGTATTGAGATAAACTTTTGTTATTGACCAAATACTTATTTTCCACCATAATTTGCAATTAAATTAATTAAAAATCCTACAATGTGATTTTCTGGATTTTTAAAAAAAATGTTTTGTCTCTCATAGTTGAAGTGTACCTATGATGAAAGGCCTCTCATCTTTTTAAGTGGGAGAACTTGCACAATTGGTGGCTGACTAAATACTTTTTTGCCCCACTGTATATATATATATATATATATACATATTTTTTTTTTACCTTTATCTGTAAAAGTGTGGACTGCTTTGTGTGTTTTTTGGCCAGTTAATTCCAAATGGGACACATACAGTAATTACCCACAATAAAATCTGAAATAGTTTGTATTGTGAATGAGCACTTACACACACATTGATATTTGTACAAGTGCCTTTTGACTTGACTAGCCGTGACTAGTGAAGGGTACACTTACAGTATGTTTTGCTATCCCTGGTTAGATGTCTTTGTAGTTTTTGCTTCCTTGCTATGCATTTACATGTACATTTCAGTCATTTAGCAGACACTCCAGAACGACTTACAGACACTCCTCAGATCTTACTTTCTATGTTGATGATTTGCAGAACTGTGCTGTTGTTGCAGTTGATAACAAACCCGCCTTTCTGTCCATTGACGTCTCTTTGTTATCTTCAGTATGTGTTGGTATGTCTGTTGGAGTATGAGAAACTGGCAAGGTAATCTGCTCTTTATCTGCTTTAGTCTTGCATGTTGCATGACCCACTCCATTGAAAACATTGAAGAGATAAGCTGAACTAACATACTTTATTTGTCTATCAAAGTTTGTCTAGTTGTGAAATAACATTTCTGTTGAATCACTGAATGATGTTTACAATGTGGGCAGATGAGCTACCACTTATTACCATGTGCTGAAATGCTGAATAGTGTTCATTGACACTGGTTAGAATGCCGCCAAGAGCAAAAATCTGGTATTTTCAGCTCCTTCCTTTCCTGAAACCAGCTTGTTTATTGCTGGTCAATGGTTGATAACATGGCCTATATATTGTTTTATTGCTGGGTATAGATCAAAGATCTTTAGATCTTTATTTGCACTATTTTTTACATTGTAGAATAAAAGTGAAGACATGAAAGCTATGACATAACACATATGAAATCATGTAGTAACCATAAAAGTGTTAAACAAATCAAAATATATGTTATATTTGAGATTCTTCAAAGTAGCCACCCTTTGCCTTGATGACAGCTATGCACATTAATGGCATTCTCTCAAACAGCTTCATGAGGACCGCCACAGGGAATGGAAGACCCAGAAATACCTCTGCTGCAGAGGATAAGTTCATTAGAGTTACCAGCCTCAGATTGCAGCCCAAATAAATGTTTCACAGAGTTCAAGTAACAGACACATCTCAACATCAACTGTTCAGAGGAGACTGTGTGAATCAGGCCTTCATGGTCGAATTGCTGCAAAGAAACCACTACTAAAGGACACCAATAAGAAGAAGAGACTTGCTTGTGCCAAGAAACACGAGCAATGGACATTAGACCGGTGGAAATTTGTCCTTTGGTCTGGAGTCCAAATGTGAGAGTTTTGGTTCCAACCTCAACCAAATGTAGATGGTTTAGGGTGAGTCGGACCGCAGGGAAGGAAAAGCAGCCAACAAGTGCTCAGCATATGTGGGAACTCCTTCAAGACTGATGGAAAAGCATTCCAGGTGAAGCTGGTTGAGAGAATGCCAAGAGTGTGCAAAGCTGTCATCAAGGCAAAGGGTGACTATTTGAAGAATCTCAAATATAAAATACACTTTTCTGGTTACTATATGATTCCACATGTGTTATGTCATAGTTTTGATGTCTTCACTTTCTTTCTACAATGCAAATAAAGAAAAACCCTTGAATGAGTAATATTCCTACCTTTTGGCCCCCAATGTCTATGTTTGAAAAGAATAACTTTGAATAGTTCTGCATCAAGGTTGTAAGTGCCTTTAACTTTCCCGTTCTTTCATTTTGGCAGTGAAGGCAGTAATGGTTTATTGTTGGTGGGTTTGTGCTGATGTCAGGACTGTATCGGGAGTCTTGACACATTGGCATTGTGAACAATATGCTTTGAAACCAATGTCAATCTCGTTTAACTAGTATGCAGTAGCATTGGCAATGATATGAAAACACAGAACATATTTCTACACAATAATTGATGAACTCAACCGCTCATCCAGCACCTGTCAGTGAAAGTGTGTGCGCTTCTCCGTACTAAGTGTACTTATCTATAGACTAGGGATCCTGCAGGCACATAAATGGTTCACTTGACTTTTCAGTGCCCTGAGTAGGACCTGCTGTGTGTTCTCCCCCATGCAGAGCTATTGTTTAACAGCATGCATTTAGATTGGGCAACCCTGTGGAAAAAACATTTTCACAGCATGAGCCCAACAACTCTTTATTAAAGGCTGTACGATGCAGAATCCTCAAACTACCTTGTGTTAATCTCAAATAATCTCTCTAACCTCCCTTGTGTAGAGTTATATGTTTATGAGTGTGAACTTTAAGCTTTCAAACAAAATGATCTGAATCACATTCATGACAAAATCAACACGTTTTTGACCCTTATTAATTATTCACACTGATAACTGGTGATATTCATATTCATGCACACATAAAGTCACTCTACATAAAGTAACTTTACTACATAAAGTAACTTTCAGCAAAGTTTTAGGAGTAATACAGTTCACAAACTCTGAAAGTATTCATCTTAAAATAGTTCCCATACTCCTTAAAAAAAATTACAAAAACATCTCTTGCTTAAAACATAACCTTGTGATGTCTTTCATGATGCAGCGCTTTTCTGTTTTCCTGAGTAGCATTCCTCCCTTCATCCTGCTCTGTGTGTCTGATGTGTGTCTGATATTGTGTACAGTCCTCCCCTGACGTCTTGTCACTGGGAGGTTTGGGTCTCATTCCTGGTGTAGAAGTGTGTCTATCTCACTCCCCTCCCAGGATGTCTCCATCACTGCTCCGAGCACCCCGCCTCCCCCCGCTCCCCGCCAAGGTCCCCTCTGTTGAGCAGGGGGGCAGCAGTGGAGATACAGCTCCTCCCCAGAGAGACACTGATTGTACCCGAGGATGAGAAAACATAACTATTTTTTCACATTACCTTTTCCCTGTGTGACAAGCCATTTTATTGGAAGCCTGAATATCACCTTGCATAATAACTTTCCCTTTCCTCTAAACTACCTCCTCTAAAAATAGTCCCTGACTTTACAAGTTCAACAAAAGTTTACTGTGTCAGAAAATGTATTAATTTATTATTTAAGTATATACCAGAAATATAACCAAGCGTGTGATATTATTGGCATAACCATGGGGTGTGGTAGCTTTCATTTGGAGGTCTTTACAGTACGTAAAGCCAATGTTCCGTGGCACTACCAGCACAACTATACAATAGTAGGGGTATAGTTGAGGGCATAACTGTTACCAACTAGTGAGGTTCACATCTTAGTCCCTTTCAAACATCCTGAGATTATACTGTAAATGTCACTTGGTATGGCCCACCACTTGGTATGACCGACCTTTAACAGGCCATAGTCTAAGAGGGAAAAGTGGCAGACATTTTGGAGCATTGCTGAGCACCCCTTTACAGTGGTCTTAGCTCTTAGAGATTCCACACTCATCTCTGGTGGCTGCACAAAAGGCAGGAGGACAGGTGATAAATGTGTGGAGATGGAAGAAATACTGGTTTAGGAGCTCCTGAAAGCAGCCTATGGGCATGCATCGAATGGATTTCTTTCCACTATGCCTATTTTTCTAAACTTTAATACAAATTAGATGAGGGGAGTGAAAAGGGGGAAATTAGAAAGGGAAATTCAGCCTGGATTTGGGACCTTACTTTTCTACTGCGGAATCCATCAAGTTAGACCATGAGGGTATTTTAATTGCCTAAATGGAAAAGCCATGTACAAGATGTCTGGGCTGTAACTGCGAGGCTGCGCTGGAGTGAGATATTTGTAATGACTCCTCATGGGAGAACAACACTACTGGATTTTATCACATATTCATGTAGTGTATGTGTGGCCTCTCACTGTAACTTGAGCAAACTCTGTCACAAATGCGGAGCTCCTCAGGCAATGTCAATGACACAGAACAACTACTTCTGTGTACTTATGAAGTACCATTACTGTTATTGCATTATTAATGTACTGTATGGCACATTCCAACCATAAGAACACGAGGTAGTGGTTGAAAAGAGTTGTGTCTGTATGCCACATATCCACACATGAACAACTATTGAATAACAGAGGGATACTAATGTGCTCGGCAATATTCTCGCATAACTTGTGCTGAACACACTCAAATCCATGAGTCGGAAAATCCAAATATTTTATTATAACATATTCTAGTCAATTGATATCATTGTATTATACATTTAATTTCTGTTTCTTTTGAGACTTTAAATACCTTCATTGTAATGTTGATACCCAAAATGGTATAAGGTGCAGAAATGAAGGTAGCTTTCTACTGAGCCAAGGTACCTCCTAAATCATATTAGGGCATAATGGAAACGAGGTGAAGAAATATCTGCAGCCTCAAATGGTGTCAAAGTCAATATGTTTGTCAGATTGCCCCTGAACAGAGTAGCCCGGCTCCATAAATGATACCTTGTTCCATATAATGAAGACTCTTTCACTTGGCACTTGCTGTTGGCTTTGACTTTGCCCGAGAGCATATTCTCACTTGTTCTAACCTATTGTGACTGAATGACTGTCGAATAGAAATGGGCTCACAACCTGACTTACAATTATAGCCAGGCTATTCCTGTAAGGACGTGAGAGGTTGTGTCTGTCTAGGCTTTCTGCTCTACTGATCTGAAGAGAAATACATGGAGATTCATAATGGTGGTGTTTTCTTTTTTCTCCAAACAAAATATCCAGAATTTAACTGACCCTGGTGAAGGTCAATGAAATCAAGGAGAGGTGAAGATTACCATCTATCATGTCTTTAATGTTTAATTACATTCAAACCAGAGCAGCTAATATTATGCTTTTTGCCTTTAAAGTTTTAGTAGTCAATTCAAAAAATGAATTTAATTTCCACACTGAAATTCTCCTCATATTTTCATGATTTATTGTCATCATCTTTTGACATGTAATTACCTAGAAGATTTATATCTGGTAGCTTGATTTCACAGAAACATATGATAATCATCCATACATTATTAATGACATGACTGCAGTCCCACTGCCAGGTGACAGATGACACAATTTTAATGTATCAGCCAGGCATTAGTGTCATTCCTTAAGACACATTATATGGACATAAAAGGACATATGAAAATTCCTAATCCACACTTGTCCTTCAACACGACATGTTACATCAGCATGCAGGGATGTTAACTGTGTTGGGTGAAATTAGGGATGTCCTTATTCAATGTGAAGTTCACCTTTAGCTTTGTGTGAAAGTGTGTTAGTGTTGGTGTCACCTGACCTAAGAAGCTGGGCTGAACCTTCAGAGAATTAACCTGTCTACGTCAGTGACCAAGCATAATGATGCTAGTGGCTCATCGTCTAAAGAAAGTAGAACACAAATGACCCATCCTATGAAGCTCTCCTCTGATGACTACACTCATGTCAATTCATAATTTCCATGTTCCATTTGTAATATACTGTATGTATGTGAAGAGGAAGTGGCCTGTGTTGACCCTGTAGTTACAGTGCATAAAGGAGAAGCGTCTAAGAGTGACAAATGACTCCACAGCCCCCAGGATGCTTCAGAGAAATCTGGTCATCCTAATTATGGCATGTTGTATCAGAGACAGCCAGGGATTAAAGCCAGCCTTTAATCACAGTCACATACAGGAGAGTTCAGGGAGCACTGATGATCTACATGAGGTTCATACGGAGGCATTTCAATGCACATTCATGACCTTCGGATCAGAGACAATGTGTGCAGTAGGCATGAACTCTATACAGTAAATGTACGTTCAGTCTCAACCTATTGTCACTTGAAAGTAGAGGTGGCCTTTTTTATTTTGCCTAAATCTATACTTTTTGAAAGTGAAAGCTTAAAGTGATATGGTTTTCTATGTCCTTTTGGTTTGTTCTGTCCTCTCATACTGCTGTAGGTTGTCTGCTATAGGAGTAAGGGGTGGAAACATCCATTTGTCTGTCTGACAAGCTTAGGTACCAAACTCCAATGTGAGTTTTTAAGAGAGAATATTTAGCACCAACTGGGATATAAAGTGGGGTGTGGATATAAAGTGGTAATCTCATAGAGAATACATTAATGTGCTGGTGTCCTTGTTCCTGATATTTCACTGATACTTTATTATTGAAATGATGTCAGTATTGCCTACAAGAACAGGACATGCTGTGGCTCATAATATAAGCCCAGAGTTGTGTAATTAAGCTTTTGCTCTGTCTCAGAATACATCAAAGAACCTTTATCGCACACACACACACACACACACACGCACACGCAGGCACACACATACACATGCGCACAGAGCACAGAGAAATGCACTTTAGTGAGAGATTCCTGTTATTTTCATTCACAACACATTTTTACCTGCTCAACATATAATTACTTTTCTTCTCCATTGCTCTTTTACTATTATAGCCTTGCCAATACTACCATAGCCACTGGGTTTATCACAATAAAAGGCTCACTTGGGAGATGAAATTCTGAAGTATTTGAGTAATGAAAGACATCCTTGAAACCAAGTATCTCATGTCCAGAGGAAAACGTTACAGATTCAATTTAGGATGTTTGGCAATCTGCTGAGAGTGAAATATCTCAAGTGGAAAATTGAAATGTTTTTTGTTCTTTGGATTGAGGAGGGGTTGATGATGACAAATTCCCTGCGCTGCAGACTTACAGTCGTATGCAAAAGTTTGGGCACCCCTCTGAGGCTGCATAATAATTTACTGTGTGGTCACAGAAAATGATCACAGTGGCATGCCATTCATTTTATAATAAAAGCTGAGTACTGGGGTATTGTCTAGACAAAGATTTTTAGTGTAGCAATATTAAGTTGTATGAAATTAAATCAGATGTGAAAAATGGGCAACCTTGTCATTCTGTTTATTTGAATACCTGTAACTACTTAGCACTGATTAATTGGAACACACAATTGGTTTGGTGAGCTCATTAAGCCTTGAACTTTATAGACATCCAATCGTGCATCCAATCATGAGAAAAGGTATTTAAGGTGGCCAATTGCAAGTTGTTGTTCTCTTTGACTCTCCTCTGAAGAGTGGCAACATGGGGCCTCAAAACAACTCTCAAATGACCTGAAAACAAAGATTGTTCAACATTATGGTTTAGGGGAAGGCTACAAAAAGCTATCGCAGAGATGTAAGCTGTCAGTGTCCACTGTGAGGAACATAGTGAGGAAATGGAAGACCACAGGCACAGTTCTTGTTAAGACCAGAAGTGGCAGGCCAAGTAAAATATCGGAGAGGCAAAGGCGAAGGATGGTGAGAACGGTCAAAAACAGCCCACAGACCACCTCCAAAGACCTACAACATCATCTTGCTGCAGATGGTGTCACTGTGCATCGTTCAACAATTCAGCGCACTTTGCACAAGGAGAAGCTGTACGGGAGAGTGATGCGGAAGAAGCCTTTTCTGCACACACGCCACAAATGCACATTTGGACAAGCCAGCTTCATTTTGGAATAAGGTGCTGTGGACTGATGAAACAAAGATTGAGTTATTTGGTCATAACAAGGGGCGTTATGCATGGCGGCAAAAGAACACAGCGTTCCAAGAAAAACACTTGCTACCCACAGTAATATTTGGTGGGGGTTCCATCATGCTGTGGGGCTGTGTGGCCAGTGCCGGTACTGGGAAACTTGTTAAAGTTGAGGGTCGCATGGATTTCACTCAATATCAGCAGATTCTTGGGAATAATGTTAAAGAATCAGTCACAAAGTTGAAGTTACGACGGGGCTGGATATTTCAACAAGACTACGACCCAAAACACTGCTCAAAATCTACCCGGGCATTTATGCAGAGGATCAAGTACAATGTTCTGGAATGGCCATCCCAGTCCCCAGACCTGAATATCATTGAGAATCTGTGGGATGATTTGAAGTGGGCTGTCCATGCTCGGCAACCATCAAACCTAACTGAACTGAAGATGTTTTGTAAGGAGGAATGGTCCAAAATACCTTAATCCAGAATCCAGACACTCATTAGAGGCTATAGGAAGCGTCTAGAGGCTGTTATTTTAGCAAAAGGAGGCTCTACTAAATATTGATGTGATTTTTCTGTTGGGGTGCCCAAATTTATGCACCTGTCTAATTTCATTTTGATGCATATTGCACATTTTCTGTTAATCCAATAAACCTAATTTCTCTACTGAAATATTACTGTGTCCATCAGTTATTTGATAGATCAAAATGAAATTGCTGATCCAAACACACAATTATTTATAAATGGAAATCATGGAAATTGTCAGGGGTGCCCAAACCTTTGCATACGACTGTATATACAGTCATCCCACCAGAATACCCTTTTTTTGCAACTAAATGGACAATGCAAATAGATAGTGGATACAGAGGTTTACAAAGGTATTTCATTCTTACAAACTCCCGTAATTTGTTTTCGTTCATTAATTCACGTGTTGTCTTCTAAAACATATCAGGAACAAAGATACTTGGGGATAATTCTTAATTGTTATTTCCTTGTTTCCTGCTCTGATAAGAGGTCCAGCATTTCAGTTGTAGACTTAAATGAACAGAGTTGCTCTCAGTCCCCAACACAATGTGCTATTTGCGATATAAGAGGCAATCCCAACACCTCTACAGCATCTGTGTGAAATTCTCTGGATACAGATGGAAAATATCCCCATAAAGAATTCATGAATGGATTTCCTTGCTTATGAATGAATTCCCATGCCGATTTTATGTTGTAACCACCATCCCTCCCTAGAATAGATCTATGCAACATTTCCCCCTGCTTAACGCAGACATTTGAAGATCTAGCAAGCAATAGAGCTTTTCAAGGTAGAATGGGCGTTTTTGTCAAAGCAGGAAATGTACCTATTCAGGAAGTAAGAATGAGACATTGGATGGACAAAATAACTACCACTATTAGTATTACTATTTCTATATGCTGATGACAACATTTAGTTAACATCTAGGCTGACCAGTTGTGTTTTGCAAGAGGGGGAGTGCTGGATCTAAAGTGAACAGTTGATTTGCAGGCACACTCTTCACATTACTGTGGTTAATTTGACAGATTGCTGATGCATATCTTAGGCTATTAATGGATTTGATGAATGTATATTATTACTCCATTGCTGGTATTCCTCTATGGATTCTTTAAAAAATATGTATGAAAATACACACAAAGGGTGGCAGGTAGCCTAATGGTTAGAGCATCGGGCCAGTAGATTAACGGTTGCTAGTTCGAATCGCCAAATTTACTAGGTGAAAGATTTGTCGATCTTCCCTTGACCAAGGCACTTAACTCTAATTTTCTTTGCTAGTGCTGATTGGAATATGTTCTGCCGATAACATCAACGAACTAACCACATTCCTTAATAAGGAAATGCATCAGCGACATTGTCCCCACAGTGAAGGTTTGCTGCTTCCCTAATCAAAAGCCCTGGATTAACACTGATCTTGGTGCTAAACTAAAGGACAGGGCTACCACACACATGACTATCGCAGACAACCCTGAGGCTATGGCTGAGGACAAGTACAAGAAGTCCCGCTATGTCCTCCGCAGAGTCATCAGAAGAGCAATAGGACAATATAGGAAACAGATCCAATCTCAATTGCACTCCACACTGCCCTCACCCGCCTAGATAAGCTGTGTGAGAATTCTGTTCATTGATTAGCATAGCGTTCAACACCATTGTCCCCCTCAAGCTCATCACCAAGCTTAGGACCCTGGGACTGAACACCTGAACACCAACACCACGGACTGATCCCAGGTGGTGAGGGTAGGCAACATCACCTCAGCCATGCTGACCCTAAGAACAGGGGCTCCACAGGAGTGAGTGCTTAGTCCCCTCAAGTATTCCCTGTTTACCCACGACTGCGGGGCCACGGACAACTCCAACACCATTATCAAGTTTGCTGACGACACGACAGTGATGGGCCTGATCATCGGCCTACAAGGAGGAGGTCAGTGTCCTGGCATTCTGGTGCCGGAACAACAACCTCTCCCTCAACATCAGTAAGACCAAGGAGCTGATCTACAGGAAACGGGCGGCAGGGAAAGCCCCCATCAACATCGACAGCTGAAGTTGAGCGGGTCGAGAGCTCCCTCAGTGTCTAAATCACTAAGGACTTAAAATGGTCCATACACCCGCACAGTCGCAAAAAAGGCACGACAGCACCTCTTCCCCCTCAGGAGGTTGAAAAGGTTTGGCATGGGCCCTCAAATCCTCAGAGTTCTAAAACTGAACCATTGAGAGCATCTTGACTGGCTGCATCACTGCTTGGTATGGCAACAACACCCCCCTCGATCACATGACGCTACAGAGGGTGTTGCGGATAGCCCAGTACATCACTGGGGCCAAGCTCCCTGCCATCCAGGACCTCTATATCCCGGAAAAAGACTCCAGCCACCCAAACCATAGACTGTTCTCTCTGCTTCCACACGGCAAGCGGTACCGGTGCATCAAGTCTGACACCAATAGACTCCTAAACAGCTTCTATCCCCAAGCCATAAAACTCCTAAATAGCAAACAGAATGACTACCTGAAATAACTGAGTTGACACTTGTATTTAATTTTTTATTTTTGCACACACACACACACACACACACACACACACACACACACACACACACACACACACACACACACACACACACACACACACACACACACACACACACACACTCTTATCACTCCAGTATTCCTGCACATTGTAAATATGGTATTGGAACTGACCCTGTATATAGCTTCTTACTTTCTCATTTCACATATCCATTTCACACCATACACTTGTACATGTGTGAAACAGTACAGATATAAGCACCCCCTAGTTGATCTTTTGACACACACAATCACAAATGTGAAAATGTAACAGACAGTGTCATTTTGCCATAGTCATTTAATTAATAATCGGCTTACAGAGGCAAAACAAAGTGTGTGGTCCACGATACCATTGAGGCAGCTACACAGACATCCACTCAATGTACTATTGCTCCTTTCTAATAATACCTGCTGCATATTTCCTTCACTACACTACCAAAGGATGTTTTACTGTGTTTTTTTAAACAGGTTCTGGGGATACACAATTTCTAGTTTTGAAAAATAAGTGCATCCATCTGTCTTGGTTATGAGTTCATGACTGTTCCCCATCAAACCACCAGGCATTGTCAGTTTGTTTTCAAATATGAATTGAAATATGAATTCCTCTGCCTGTCTGTCCCCCCACCCTCCACCACCTGGTCTAGTAAATTAGGTGTTGAACCAGGCCTTACAACCACACTGATCAACCAATTTGTCTGTGACACTGTGGGCACCAGGGAGCCCTAAAGGAGCCGGCAGGCCTGGGCCCTGTAAATTACCAAGC
Organism: Thymallus thymallus; assembly: GCA_023634145.1. Lineage (NCBI taxonomy): Eukaryota > Metazoa > Chordata > Actinopteri > Salmoniformes > Salmonidae > Thymallus > Thymallus thymallus. Next base: position 16,479,900 of record CM042410.1, on the reverse strand, counting down.
TGCCGAAGAGAAGGGGACTGGGCCAGATGTAAAAGGGGGCCAAGTCAGAGCAGATTGCATAGCTTCTTCCAACCCTCCCCTTCCTCCCCACCCGAAAAGGAAAAGAGACTTTATGGATGAAGGTGCCAGTCGAGGCATTACTGATACTGTGCCATGTACTGGGTGCCCATCTGCCACTCTCTATGCTTTACACAAAAAATCCTTCCGTTTTGTCCCTTCTGAACCAGGCCTTATAGTCATGCTAGAGAAATCCTCTCTTATGTCCTCTCCTTGTACTCGTTATAGGCACAGAGCTCTAAGTCCACGGCTGGTTTTTACCCTCAGAGAGCTGCAGGCACAGGAGAGTGGAGTGACAGTAAAGCTGTACACATCGTATGGGAACAGAGGGTGAAAAACAGATCACAATTGAGCTTAAATGCTCAAATCGCTCCCTAGTAAAAGAAAGCCATCCTTTGTAACAGTGTCTGCTCCTATATGAATGGAAAGGTTTTGCTCTGAATGGCTAAGAATTATCAGTCCAAGGTGGCATATTTAGAAACAACGGATAAAAAAAAAGAAGTCAATAGAGTTTTCTTTATCTGATAGAGTATAACAACACAAGATGCAGACACGGGAGGCAGATGGTTTGAGTCTAAGATATTTATTATTAAGCAAGGGGCAGGCAAGAGACAGGTTGTGGACAGGCAGAGGATCAAAAACCAGGTCAGAGTCGAGGAGGTACAGAGTGGCAGGCAGGCTCGTGGTCAGGGCAGGCTGAATGGTTAGTGTCAGAACCAGGAGGGCTAGAAAACAGAGACTATGGAAAAACAGGCGTCTGAAAAAACACGCTGGTTGACTTGGCAAGACAAGATGAACTGGCAACAGAGAACACAGTATAAATACACAGGATAATGGGGAAGATGGGCGACAGGGGTTGAGACAAGTACAGAGACAGGTGAAACAGAGAAAGTATGCAACCCCCTTGGCATTTTTCCTATTTTGTTGCCTTACAACCTGGAATTAAAATAGATTTTTGGGGGGTTTATATCATTTGATTTACACAACATGCCTACCACTTTGAAGATGCAAAATATTTTTTTATTGTTAAACAAACAGGAAATAAGACAAACTGAACTTGAGCGTGCATGACTATTCACCCCCCCCCAAAGTCAATACTTTGTAGAGCCACCTTTTGCAGCAATTACAGCTGCAAGTCTTGGGGTATGTCTCTATAAGCTTGGCACATCTAGCCACTGGGATTTTTGCCCATTCTTCAAGGCAAAACTGCTCCAGCTCCTTCAAGTTGGATGGGTTCCCTGGTGTACAGCAATCTTTAAGTCATACCACAGATTGTCAATTGGACATTTAAATGTTTCCCTTAAACCACTTGAGTGTTGCTTTAGCAGTATGCTTAGGGTCATTGTCCTGCTGGAAGGTGAACCTCCATCCTGTGTGGTCATGTGCGGCAAAGAAGGAAATAAGTAAATTGCAGTTGCTCCAGAACAAAGCAGCATGTATCGCAATTAGATGTACACGGAGGGAAAGTGTTAGTAACATGCATGCCAGTCTCTCCTGGCTCAAAACTAGGGCCTGTGGGACCTGTCTGGTTGACTGAGATGTCAAGAAGGAAGAGCAACGCCCATCATGGACAGACCTCTTCCCATTTTAGCAACCATTGAGTCTATATATTTTGACCATGAAAGCTGGCTATCTAGGGTTTCACCCAGCAGTTTATTCTCCTCAACTTGCTCAAGAGCCACATTATTCAATAATAGATTTAAATGAGGTTTAGCGTTGAGCAAGTGATTTGTCCGAAAAAGTTATACTTTTAGTTTCTGAGATATTTACCACCAGCCTATTGCTATTTACCAATTCTAAAACTGACTGGAGCTCTATGTTAAGTGTCTCTTTTTTGTTTTGTTTTGTTTTTTTTTGTTTTACTGTTGCAGCCGATGTGTATACTGTTGAGTCGTCAGCGTACATAGACACACAGCCTTTATTCAAGGTGGAAGGTAAATTGTAAAACCAGTAATGGCCCTAACCTGCTGCCCTGCGGTACACCACACTCAATTGAATTTGCATGAGAGAGGCTTCCATTAATGAAAATCCTCTGTGTTATATTAGATAGGAAACTCTCAATCCATACTAGGGCAGAGGATGTAAATCCATAACACCAACACATTTTCAGCAATAGGTTATGATCAGTTACATCAAAAGCTGCACTGAAGTCTAACAAAACATCTCCCACAATCTTCTTACTATCAATTTCTTTCAGCCAATCATCAGTCATTTGTGTCAGTGGTGAGCATGTTGAGTGCCCTTCCCTATAAGCATGCTGAAAGTCTGTTGTTAATTTGTTTTCTGTAAACTAACTTCATATTTGATCAAACACAGTTTTTTCCAAAAGTTTGCTAAGCACTTGTAACAGGCTGATTGGTTGGCTGTTTGAACCATTAAAGGGTGCCCTGCTATTCTTAGGTAGCGGAATGACCTTTGCCTCACAGAGGCACACATCATCTTCTAGGCTTAATTGAAGATGTGGCAAACAGAAGTCACAATGTATTCCGCTACCAACCTTAGCAATGTACCATCCAGGTTGTCGTTACCAGGCGGTTTGTCCTTATTTATAGATGGCATAAAAAAATCACCTCAAAATTATCTTTCATTATTTGGTGCATAATGCAGGAATATGAAGGCTCAGCATTTGTTGTTTGCATGTCATACCTAAGTTTGCTAATCTTGTCAACAAAAACGTTCAAAGGGTTTTGTTATGAACAAGCCATCTGCCTCAATGAAAGATGGAGCCAAGTTCGCTTTCTTGCCTAGAATTTCATTCAAAGTATTCCAGAGCTTTTTACTATCATTCTTTATATAATTTATCTTTGTTCCAGAGTATAGTTTCATCTTCTTTTTGTTTAGTTTAGTTTTGTGATTTCTCAATTTACTGTATGTTTGCCAGTCTGCTGTTTCAGACTTATTTGCTATTCCCTTTGCCTCATCCTTCTCAGCCATACAGTTTTTCAATTCATCATCAATCCATGGGGATTTGACAGTCAGTTTCTTGATGGGCGCATGGTTATCAGTAACCGGAAGAAGCAGTTTCATAAATGCTTCAAGTGCAACATCTGGATGTTCCTCATTATATACATCAGACCAACAAATACTTTTCACATCTTTGACATAGGAATCATTTATACACAATTTTAGGTCCAATCTTTGGAACTTTGTTTTTTCTAGATATGACTATTATATTATGATCACTTCATCTGATGGGTGTGGATACTGCTTTAGAGCTGATTTCTGCAACATTAGTAAATATGTGATCAATACACATGGATGATTTAGTTCCTTTTCTATTTGTAAATACCCTGATAGGTTGACTGGGCAGATTGATGACAACCAGTCAATATTCAGCTCACCCAGAAAATATACATTTATTTCGATATCACATATATTATCCAACATTTCATGCATATAGTCTAAATACTGACTTTTAGCACTTGGTTGTCTATAGCAACTTCCTACAAGAATAGGCTTTAAGTGAGACAGATTAACCTGTAGCCATGTTACTTCCACATCATCTGACATGAGATCCTCTCTCAGCATAACAGGAATATGACTCTGGACATACATGGCAACACCTCCTCCGTTTGCATTTCTATCTTTCCTATATATTCTATAACCATGTATATCTACTACTTCATCATCAAATTCATTATCTAAGTGTGTTTCAGAGATGGCCAGACTATGAATATTTTCTGATGATAATTAGTTTTAAATTTCATTAACTTTGTTTCTCTGGCTACATATGTTAATATGGGCTATTTTTTGTCCTTTTTTGGGTTTCTTGTTTTTTTTTTTAGAGCTATTCTGAGAGGCTGATCTGAGGTAGACATGACATTTACATTTGAGTCAATTGTACTGGGTGGGCTCCTTTCTAAGGCAGACAGTTTTAGTGCATACTGTGGAATTCAATTATATGTGCATATGATTATTGCAGACAGTTAAAGGAACATAGATTAGGTTATTTACATTTACTGCACTTATGTTTCTCTGGGACAGCCCTTCCAGCTAGGTGATACAGTATATCAATGAAACCATATTCTTACATATAGACACAAACACACACACACATGCACTCACAGAAGCTCTCCAACACATAGTATGTGTACATCAGTGGAGGCTCCTCAGTTAATTTCATAAAACTATATATTAAAAAAGTTAACCTTTTTTAGATAAAACTATACTAAATATATTAATGTCACCAAATAATTAATTAAAACACATTATTTTGCAATGAAGGACCATGGTGTACCGGAGGACAGCTAGTTTCCATCCTCCTCTAGGTACATTGACTTCAATACAAAATCTAGGAAGCTCATGGTTCTCACCTCCTTCCATAGACTTGCACAGTAATTGTGACAACGTCCAGAGGACATCCTCCAACCTATCAGAGCTCTTGCAGCATGAACTGACATGTTGTTCACCCAATCAAAGGATCAGAGAATGAATCTAGTGCTGAAATCATAAGCTACAGCTAGCTAGCACTCCCGTGCATAAAATGTGGTGAGTAGTTGACTCAAAGAGAGAGAAAAACAATAGTTTAAATCTTTTGAACAAATCAATTTCTTCAAAAATGAAGGAGAAGCGAGAGAGAGAGATTTCTTAATATTTTTCAGTTTCAGTTTCACTAACTTAGCTAGCAAATACAGCTAGCTAGTTTAGCTTACTCTAACACCCTGCTCAAACAGAGGGATTCTATGTTTGCTAGCTGGCTTTGACTATCCAACACAAGACTGGAACTCTTCCAAGTGAAGTTAAGCTTTTGGTTTAACAAATGTATTGTCACTGGGGCCCTCCGGTGTAACTGCTAAACTGCTTAATGACTGACTGTACACTGTAACGTTACTGCGTGATTGTAGCGGGTTTGCTAAAGTGTTTTTTTCTATTAGCTATGTTGACTATGACATTACTTTAGCTAATATGGTGACAAAATGTAGGCTGTGTGTAGCCGTTATGATATGCTTTGGCTTGGAAAGCAAACGGAACTTAACGGGGATAAACATACCTGAATTTGTCCATAAGAACTCTCGCTTGCAACTGTTGGACTAATGATTACACCCTAGATCAGCTAGATACAGGCAAGAGTGTGTCACTGTCTGTCACCTCAATTTTTCTCTCAACCTTTGTGCGCCTACGTTTTAAACCTTAATTCATAGGCTAGGTTGTAGCAACCTCATGATGGGTATAGGGAAAATTTAAGTATCATGTACAGTCGTGGCCAAAAGTTTTGAGAATGACACAAGTATTGGTCTCCACAAAGGTTGCTGCCTCAGTGTTGATGATGGCAATTTGCATATACTCCAGAATGTCATGAAGAGTGATCAGATGAATTGCAATTAATTGCAAAGTCCCTCTTTGCCATGAAAATGAACTTTATCCCCCAAAAACATTTCCACTGCATTTCAGCCCTGCCACAAAAGGACCAGCTGCCATCATGTCAGTGATTGTCTCGTTAACACAGGTGAGAGTGTTGACGATGACAAGGCTGGAGATCACTATGTCAAGCTGATTGAGTCAGAATAACAGACTGGAAGCTTTAAAAGGAGGGTGGTGCTTGAAATCATTGTTCTTCCTCTGTCAACCATGGTTACATGCAAGGAAACACGTACCGTCATCATTGCTTTGCACAAAAAGGGCTTCACAGGCAAAGATATTGCACCTAAATCAACCATTTATCGGATCATCAAGAACTTCAAGGATAGAGGTTTAATTGTTGTGAAGAAGGCGTCAGGGCGCCCAAGAAAGTCCAGCAAGCACCAGGACCGTCTCCTAAAGTTGATTCAGCTGCGGGATCGGGGCACCACCAGTGCAGAGCTTGCTCAGGAATGGCAGCAGGCAGGTGTGAGTGCATCTGCACGCACAGTGAGTCGAATACTTTTGGAGGATGGCCTGTTGTCAAGAAGGGCAGCAAAGAAGCCACTTCTCTCCAGGAAAACATCAGGGACAGACTGATATTCTGCAAAAGGTACAGGGATTGGACTGCTGTGGACTGGGGTAGAGTCATTTTCCTTTCCGATTGTTTGGGCCATCCGGAAAACACCTTGTCCGGAGAAGACAAGGTGGCCGCTACCATCAGTCCTGTGTCATGCCAACAGTAAAGCATCCTCAGACCATTCATGTGTGGGGTTGCTTCTCAGCCAAGGGAGTGGGCTCACTCACAATTTTGCCTAAGAACACAGCCATGAATAAAGAATGGTACCAACACATCCTCCGAGAGCAACTTCTCCCAACCATCCAAGAACAGTTTGGTGACGACCAATGCCTTTTCCAGCATGATGGAGCACCTTGCCATAAGGCAAAAGTGATAACTAAGTGGCACAGGGAACAAAACATCGACAAATTGGGGTCCATGGCCAGGAAACTCCCCAGACCTTAATCCCATTGAGAACTTGTGGTCGATCCTCAAGAGGCGGGTGGACAAACAAAAACCCACAACTTCTGACAAACTCCAAGCATTGATTATGCAAGAATGGCCTGCCATCAGTCAGGATGTGGCCCAGAAGTTAATTGACAGCATGCCAGAGCGGATTGCAGAGGTCTTGAAAAAGAAGGGTCAACACTGCAAATATTGACTCTTTGCATACACTGAATGTCGTTGTCAATGAAAGCCTTTGACACTTATGGAATACTTGTAATTATACTTCAGTGTACCATAGTAACTACTGACATAAAGAACTAAGAACACTGAAGCAGCAAACGTTGTGGAGACCAATACTTGTGTCATTCTCAAAACTTTTGGCCACGAATGTAGTACCCCAGACCTATCGATGTCACATTGAACTGGGTGAAAGGAATATGAATGACAGTCATCCAATATTTTGTAATGAAAAAACAAATAATAAGAGTCCTCCCTCATCTTAAACTGCACTGACCGCCACTGGTGTACATGTTGCATTTTCAACAGCTTTTAGTTTGATTAATAGGCTTCCTAACTAGGGAATTAGTTCAAAGTGACACAAGCTTTTGTCTGTGTGTGTCATCCTCTTCCTCTTCTTGACACTCACCAGAGTTGAAGGAGCCCCCTCATACCCTCCCTCCTGCTCCTTGTTCCTGATTGGTTAGCGGTTGGAGAACTCGATAAGAGCTGACAGCACAGTAATGATAAATACAAATTAAATGGGCGGGGGTAAATGGAAATGCTGAAAGCACAATGGAAAAGTGATTAAAAATAATTTCAGTGTCTTTTATCTCCTTCTACTGCTCGTCCTGGGAAGAGGATTTCAAAGGCGCAGACTTAGGTCTTGGAGCCTTTCCCCAGCACTCATTTCAACGTGTCTCCCCCCCAGAGAGGACTTTTGTTTTTTAGGCTGCCTTCCATCTTCTGCCTTCTATCGTATCCCTTCCAAGTGCAGGACTTCTCAATCCTCTGTATCCAAGCTGTTTGGCAAAGTTGTCTCCTGTCATTGTCTCACTTAGCCCCAACCTAGTTTCCTCTGAGAGACTGTTGTTGTGGAGGCGTAACTACTGTATACAATATTTCTTAGCTCTCAAGTGCATAGTCCCATCTGAAAAGCTAGTGTCAGCTATTAGAAAGAAGCTTTTACTGTTTGTTGGTTGGTTACAATGGTCAATTCCCTGTAACATTAACACCTGTCTATTCTTCATTGTCTGCAATAGTGATGCTCTCATCATCTGAGCATCTCCCACACACACACAGTGCTGTGAGAATTTATACATTTCTATAGATCGATTCAGATACTGGAATAAAGGTCCTCAATAATATCTCCTAAATCTGCATGAAAATATGGAGACATTTCTATTTTCATTATGCCTAAGCTCGTTTCTGAGACAGAGGAGGGTCTGACTCCAAATGCAAGTGTTATGTTGTGTCATTCTACAATATGAATAATGGATGCAGCCTTTCTTTTGGGGTCTCATTTTGGTGGTCTTTGTCTTTGCATGTCTCCCTCCACTCTCACTCCCTCTGTTTCCTTTCCATGGCTTCATGTTGTGGTTATATTTAAACCTGCAAGAACAGCTCAATGTTCCTATTGCAGTTTGTTCTATAGAGTAGCATGGTCTTAGAGGGCAGGGTGCAGGGTGAATGAAGTGCCTCTCCTCCATGCTTTTTAGGGTTCCCCTTTAGATCTCTCAAATGATCAGACACCTGGAGGGGGATTGCAGTGAGATTAGTTGGCAAACAGCTTCTAGTAAAGATGAGGTCAAGCATATTTTCTATTTTTAACCTTTATTTAACTAGGCAAGTCAGTTAAGAACAAATTCGTATTTACAATGAAGGCCTACCAAAAGGCAAAATACCTCCTGCGAGGACGGGGCTGGTATAAAAAAAAATATATATATACACTGCTCAAAAAAATAAAGGGAACACTTAAACAACACAATGTAACTCCATGTCAATCACACTTCTGTGAAATCAAATTGTCCACTTAGGAAGCAACACTGATTGACAATACATTTCACATGCTGTTGTGCAAATGGAATAGACAACAGGTGGAAATTATAGGCAATTAGCAAGACACCCCCAATAAAGGAGTGGTTCTGCAGGTGGTGACCACAGACCACTTCTCAGTTCCTATGCTTCCTGGCTGATGTTTTGGTCACTTTTGAATGCTGGCGGTGCTTTCACTCTAGTGGTAGCATGAGACGGAGTCTACAACCCACACAAGTGGCTCAGGTAGTGCAGCTCATCCAGGATGGCACATCAATGCGAGCTGTGGCAAGAAGGTTTGCTGTGTCTGTCAGCGTAGTGTCCAGAGCATGGAGGCGCTACCAGGAGACAGGCCAGTACATCAGGAGACGTGGAGGAGGCCGTAGGAGGGCAACAACCCAGCAGCAGGACCGCTACCTCCGCCTTTGTGCAAGGAGGAGCAGGCTGAGCACTGCCAGAGCCCTGCAAAATGACCTCCAGCAGGCCACAAATGTGCATGTGTCTGCTCAAACGGTCAGAAACAGACTCCATGAGGGTGGTATGAGGGTCCGACGTCCACAGGTGGGGGTTGTGCTTACAGCCCAACACCGTGCAGGACGTTTGGCATTTGCCAGAGAACACCAAGATTGGCAAATTCGCCACTGGCGCCCTGTGCTCTTCACAGATGAAAGCAGGTTCACACTGAGCACGTGACAGACGTGACAGACGTGACAGTCTGGAGACGCCATGGAGAACATTCAGAATGTGACTGGCAGAAATGGTGTTGTATGTGGAGGATGAGGGCTGCAGTAGATATCTCAGATAGGGGGGAGTGAGGCCTAAGAGGGTTTTATAAATAAGCATCAACCAATGGGTCATGGGACGGGTATACAGAGATTACCAGTTTATAGAGGAGTATAGAGTGCAGTGATGTGTCCTATAAGGAGCATTGGTGGCAAATCTGATGGCCGAATGGTAAAGAACATCTAGCCGCTTGAGAACACCCTTACCTGCCAATCTATAAATTATGTCTTCGTAATCTAGCATGGGTTGGATGGTTATCTGAGTCAGGATTAGTTTGGCAGCTGGCGTGAAAGAGAGGCGATTACAATAGAGGAAACAAAGTCTAGATTTAACTTTAGCCTGCAGCTTTGATATGTGCTGAGAGATGGACAGTGTACCGTCTAGCCATACTCCCAAGTACTTGTATGAGGTGACTACCTCAAGCTCTAAACTCTCAGAGGTAGTAATCACACCTCTGGGGAGAGGGGCATTCTTCTTACCAAACCACATGACCTTTGTTTTGGAGGTGTTCAGAACAAGGTTAAGGGTAGAGAAAGCTTGTTGGACACTAAGAAAGCTTTGTTGTAGAGCATTTAACACAAACTCCGGGGAGGGGCCAGCTGAGTATAAGACTGTATCATCTGCATATAAATGGATGAGAGAGCTTCCTGCTGCCTGAGCTATGTTGTTGATGTAAATTGAGAAAAGCGTGGGGCCTAGGATTGAGCATTGGGGTACTCCCTTGGTGACAGGCAGTGGCTGAGACAGCAGATTTTCTGACTTTATACACTGCACTCTTTGAGATAGACAGTTAGCAAACCAGACCAAAGACCCCTCAGAGACACCAATACTCCTTAGCCGGCCCATAAGAATGTAATGGTCTACCGTATCAAAAGCTTTGGCCAAATCAATAAAAATAGCTGCACAACATTGCTTAGAATCAAGGGCAGTGGTGACATCATTGAGGACCTTTAAGGTTGCAGTGGCACATCCATAACCTGAGCGGAAACCAGATTGCATACCAGAGAGAATACTATAGACATCAAAAAATAGAAATAGGCGTATAACAGTTAGGATCAGCTTGATCTCCCCCTTTAAATAAAGAACTAAATGTGGCTGCCTTCCAAGCAATGGGAACCTCCCCAGAACGGAGAGACAGGTTAAAAAGGTTGGAGATAGGCTTGGCGATGATAGGGGCAGCAACCTTAAAGAAGAAAGGGTCTAAACCATCTGACCCAGATGTTTTTTGGGGGTCAGATTTCAGGAGCTCCTTTAGTACCTTGGACTCAGTAACTGCCTCCAGGGGAAAACTCTGTAGTGGGGCAGGGGGAAAAGAGGGAGAAGCATCGGGGATAGTTGCATTAGAAGGGGTGGCAGATGAGAAAATGTTGGACGGGCAAGGAGGCATGGCTGAGTCAAATAGGAATCCTGACTTAATGAAGTGTTAAAGAGCTCAGCCATGTGCTTCTTGTCAGTAACAACCACATCATCAACTTTAAGGGACATGGGCAGCTGTGAGGAGGAGGGTTTAGTTCCAGAATTTCTTGTGGTTAGACCCACAGTGAGAGAACTTTTCCTTAAAGTAACTCAATTTGGCCTTCCGGATAGCCTGAGTGCACTTATTTCTCATTTGCCTAAATGAGAGCCAGTCAGCCTGAGTAAGCGTGTGCCGGGCTTTTCGCCAAATGCAATTCTTGAGGTAGAGTAACTCTGCAAGATCATGGTCGAACCAGGGACTGAACTTTACCACTGAAAATATAAAAAAAGAAGGGCTAAGCAAGCGTCCTTGATAGAGGCGGTCAAATTGATTCTATTACATTTTACAGAATCCAGTTTATGAAGGAAGGCTTGCTCATTAAATTGTTTTTAGCATGCGGAAAATCAGGACAGGTCTTTTCACTGAGCAGCCATTACGAACACAGGCTGTAAAACAGTGATCACTTAGGTCATTACTGATTATTTGTGAGGATAACATCAAGAAGAGTAGCCTTTTCTGGGTGTTTGGAGTCATACCTTGTGGGATTGCTAATAATCTGAGAAAGATTTAGGGAGTTGTAACGAGTATTTTTTATCCCAATGTTCTAAATGAACTCTTATAACTCTTATCTGTATCCTGAAGGTTGTAAATTCTTCAGTTTGTTTAAATAATACAGACAGAGCTCCAGCATTGCAATGGTCAGTCTTTATTCATAGAGAACGTTCTGCCCCTCCCATGAGGACCCCCTTATTTATAGCCACACAAGTTTATGTTATCTTAGTTCACTCCCTCCAAGACATTCCAGTACTTTTCCACTGACCACGTCCATTCCTACAAAGGAATCATTAACTGCAGCTTTTTGTCTAAAAACCCCCATCCCCTCACATGATTCCCATACATTTCACATATTGCTCACAGCTTCAGGGTGAAATACTCTTAGTCATTATTTTAACATACAAATTATTCTATCAATCCACCCTTTGACTAAATATTTCACACTCAAGATAAATGTATTTACAATTATGGTTAACATCCGGAATCAGTTCTAGTACTACTTCCAGTCATGGCTCTTCATTTTCTTAAAATATTTTCACCATGACCTTCACACATTAGAACTAATAAAAGTTTTGTCTAGTCTCAGGTTGTCAGGGTCGAAATCCTCGTTGTCCACTAGTTCTGGGGGATTGCATTCTTCGTTCCACTGATCAGTATCTGGAATCGGCCCATATCTCACCATCTGCTGGGCCACTGCATTCTCCAACGCCTTACTCACCAACCCTCGGACACAGGGAACAAAACAACAACCACATAATACAAGCATACCCATACAGGCAATAGCTGCCCCCAAAATTGTGGCTACTATGGTTTTCCATTTACCAAATATTTCATCAAACCATCCTGTCACAGATGTATCAATCCCCGAGTTCTCAGCCCACTCTTCACTTAGAGCCGTCAACCCTGCAAGAGCTCTGGTAATTGTACCATCTGGTGCCGTATTGTTTGGAATGAAAGTACAACAATGAGCTCCTACCATTCTACATACCCCGCCCTTTTCTGCCAATAACATATCGAGAGCAAGCCTATTTTGCCAGGTCATGAGTGAGGTGGCGGATAATTGGTCAGAGATCCCCTTTACTGCATCTCTAGTCTGATTCACAAATCGTTGTTGGTTGTAATAAATATAATTAATCCAATCCACATTTTTATTGATCGTAACCCACCAAAAGAATGTCGTAGTGAAACCTTCACCTATTTGGTTCATAGCTTTATATTCATCAGGAACTCCCCTAGGAATCCCAATCGCATCCATCCAGATGGGGCTATCCTCATCATTGTCAAAACCCCTCCTATGTCTGTTTAACCCTTTCTCTGGTTTCTGGTGACTAATTCTAACTGGTTGAACCAATAGAACCGGGGCGCAGGTACCTCCCCACCCTTCCGGCAGTGTCTGCCTTATACGGCCTTTACTGGTACACGCCCACCACACATCAGTTACTGGGGCTGTGAAGTTCAGCAGTTTCTCCCGTTCCTTGGAACATAAATCCGTAACATTAACCACTGACTTACATTCGTTAAAATCACCTAAATGCCTGATGCCATTAATGTGCCTATAACACTGGTACTCTCCAGGAGTTAGAGTGAATTGGGGTGGGCTGGCAGCATCTTTCAATCTTGCTAATCCGATCCCTGTACAATTAGCCTGGTCTTGGTTTGATCCCAAATCCAACACACAGGAGAACATGGTTTGAGGCATTGGAGCCGTCAACATGGTTGGTCTTCCAGTTGAACACGCATAACAATTAGTTTGCCCCACAACCCTTGCTGTATAGTTCATCCATTTTACCCAATAATTTTCATCAGGGATTCCCTCCACCTCCCCTTGGTTCATCTCTTGTGAGAGAAAATCTTCCATTGAGGGAGGTGAAGTGGCACCAGTGGTTGAGTCTCTTATAAACTCAAACTTTTCTGGTGCCAACAAAGGATCGACTACCAGATTCGGGGACTTGTTATTCTGGCTTTCCTCCAATTGGAATCTCTTACATGTATCCCTTCCGTAATTGTCCGTGCAAGCCCAGTAAGGTCTTTTCATATCTTCTTTAGTAACTTTGTCTATTGTCACTACTATTTCCACCTGACAATTTTGGAGATCCGTATTCTTTTTTATCCCCCATCTAGACGTCCAGCTCCTTGCCGTTTCATATTCTCGTCCCCAAGTGTGTTTAAACACCTGAGCCCGGGAACATTCCTTACTGGGGGCTGAACATAGATATAATGGGATTTTATCTTCTGGTCTACATGCTCCGATGAGATTCCTAATCTTTACTTTAAATCCTGCAGTCTGTCCCTCCCTGACTCCTATTTTATAAGTCACTCGTCCTAGTCGGTCAGTCAGTTGGGTCGTTTGCCTTTTACTCCTTAACAATGGTGAAGGTGTAGTACAGTTAGTACTGTGAGGTGGTGGATTTGGATTTATCCAGAAAATTATTAAGACTATGATGCAGCTCAGGGTCCCCCATATCCCCAAGAACCGCCAACCCTCTCCTGCCCTTAGTTTCTCTGCCAGGAACAACCCCATACTCCCACTTCTACGGAACCACACAGTGATGATAAGTCAGGGTAGGAAATCTTCGTTAGGGAGGTAACCCCCGGACCCTATTGGTACTCGGTTCTGCTCCCTAACTCTGTGTGCCTCCAGTAGTGTTCGTATGTGTTCCTACCTTTTTGCAGTGGGTAACGTGGACCCAAGTGGCTCTCTCAGCTATTCTGATCATTATTATTATCATTATAATAATAATAATAATTATTAGCTATAATAATTATTAGCTATTATCAGGAGTCCCATTGCTTTAGGACTTGGTCAGGTGGTTTAAGCATGTCCCAGTTTAGGTCACCTACCAGGACAAATTCAGACTTAGGGGCCAAGAGAGAGCTTAGGGCAGGTAGGGTACAGGCCGGTACTGATGGAGGATGATAGCACCCATCAACAGTCAACAAAGAGTATTTTGAAAGTTTAATACTTAAAACCAGCAAATCAAATTGTTTGGGGACATACTTGGTGGAGACAACCGAGCACTGAAGGTGATCCTTGGTAAAAAAATTGCCACTCCCCCACCTTTGGAAGATCTGTCTTGTCGAAAAAGGTTATAACCAGAAAGGTTAACATCATTATTCAAAACACTCTTCCTTAACAACGTCTCAGTAATGACCAACACATCTGGATTGGAGCTGTGAACCCACACTTTCAATTGATACATTTTAGGTAATAAGCTTCTAGTTTTAACGTGCAGAAACCCCAGGCTTTTATGAGAGCAGAAATCAGTGAAGCAGATATCAGAGCACAAGTCAGAATTGGGGCTAGCAACAGTAGATGGGCCAGGGTGTACATGCATAGGACAGGGAGAGCTCTGCAGTGCTGATGTATGACATCTGATGCAAATTATCATATTGTACAGCAATTTAATCAGGTAACATGAATGCAAAGCCGGCGGGAGGGGGTTAGAATGGGATGGTAGGCCAAAAGTCTGTGTAACCAATAGAGAGTCAGAATCACGAGTGTGGGAACAGACATAGTCTGTCCCACGGTTGGGTAAAGAAAGTTCGTAGTCAACAAAGCATGTATGAGCATGTATCAGGCAAATGCCAAAATAGAAAAATGTGCATGAAAAAATTTAAATATATAACGACTTGGGGCTAGCCATTGTAACAATGCCTGTGTGCTGGAGGGAAAATGTCAGTGAATGGGCTCTGAACAGCAGGAGAGTGATTCAAAGCCTCTGGATCTCGCTTCAAATGTGGGAAGTGTGGTTGGGGGAACTTGCTTGAAGGAAATAGCAGTTGGGTAACGTATTGCCTGCCTTGTGAGTGGGGAAGGGACTGGGAAAGGGTAGGTCAAAAGAGGCAAGGAGGGGAATGAGAGAGCTGGAAAGACGTCTGGAGGTTGAAGGCGCCAAGTACAAAGAGCGATGAGCCATCTTCTTCTCATTCTGAAAGCATGCGCAGACCAGCTGGCAAGTGTCTTCACAGACATTTTAAATCTATCCTTGTCCCAGTCTGTTATCCCAACATGCTTCAAGCTGACCACCATTGTCCCTGTTCACAAGCACTCCAAGGTAACCTGCCTAAATCACTAAGGACCTAAGATGGTCCACATACACCTGCACAGTCGTGAAGAGGGCACGGCAGTGCCTCTTCCCCCTCAGGAGGCTGAAAAGATTTGAAATGGGCCCCAGGATCCTCAAAAGGTTCCACAGCTGCACCATCGAGAGCATCTTAACTGGCTGCATCACCGCTTGGCTTCACTGCTTGGTATGGCAAATTCACCACCCTTGACCACAAAGCACTACAGAGGGTGATGTGGACAGCCCAGCACATTCAGACGAAGAACCAAAAAATTGCCAAGGACTCTAGCCACCCAAGCCATAGACTGTTGACTCTGGTACTGTCCGGCAAACGGTACTCTAGCATTGGTTCTCCAACCAACAGGCTCCGAGACAACTTCTACCCTCAAGCCATAAGATTGCTAAGTAGCCAGACTGCTAAATAGTCAACTAATGGTACCCAAACTATTTTCACTGACTTTATCTTGCACTGACCCTACGCACAATCACTAAACTATATATACAAATCATATAAAAACTTCCTCAGACACTACATTGACACTCCCACACAAAACCTAACACATTCACATACACTACATACACACACACACATACACACTCAAACCGACACAACACAAACATACACAGAGTTTACAAAACATTAAGAACTAATTGAAGTGCACTTTCCAGACTGACGAGGTGAAAGCTATGATCACTTGTTAAATCCACTTCAATCAGTGTAGATGATGGGGAGGAAGGAGAAGTAAAACAAATATTTGTATTTGTGCCATTCAGAGGGTGAATGGGCAAGATTTAAGAATTAAGGGCCTTTGAACGGGTATGGTAGTAGGTGCCAGGCACACCGGTTAGTTTCAAGAACTGTAACTCAATATTAGGAAGGTGTTCCTAATGTTTGATATACTCAGTGTACATACACATGACACACACACACACACACACACTTTTACACCCAGAATTTGCTTCTGTTGCTCTTTTCTTTATTTTCCTCTAATCATTATCTATCCTGATGCCTACTGGTACTCCCTGTATATACACTAGCTCCATTCTTATCATTATCTATCATGATGCCTACTGGTACTCCCTGTATATACACTAGCTCCATTCTTATCATTATCTATCATGATGCCTACTGGTACTCCCTGTATATACACTAGCTCCATTCTTGTGTATTTTATCGTATTCCTCTTGTTACTATTTTAGTTTTAAACTCTGCATTGTTGGGAAGGGCTCATAAGCAAGCATTTCACAGTCAAGTCTATGCCAGTTGTATTTGGCGCTTCTGACAAATAACATTTTATTTGATATGATCACCTGCACATTGTTCACCATTCCTGTTGCTACAAGGTGGAGCTGGTTCTGAAATAATCACGTGATCAGCGAGGGGATCATCTAGTGGCCTACATAGATGTACCTCCATCACATCAGTGCTCTTCAAAGACGCTGTGAAGAAAGTGGTACCACTTAGGCATTTTATTTTGGGTTTTTCCTTTCCTATGAGCATTGGTTTATTTCTGAATGGTTGTATTTAATTGTTTACATGAGATTACTGTTTAGCTGAATTCTTGAAAAGAATAACAATTTAGGAGTAATACATTTGTCCCTTAAATATTTGATTATATACACAAATCGATGGTTACAAGTTCATGATTTATTAGCAAGCCTGAGTAATGTGCACGTATCCAGCTAAAATATTCATAGGAATTAAAAATGTTTGTTTCCAACTCCTCAATAATAACTTTATACAAAGGTTACATTTTAGCACCAATTGCCACTTACAGGGATATGTTACTCAAATTAGATCATATGGACACTTGGGATAATATGCTATGGGATGTGGGGACAAAATTATCCACTCAAAATTCAGTATGTACCATAGATCATCATGTTTAATCATATAATAATTCCATTTTAGGGCTGCAACTTGGAGTCAGAACGCCTAATGACAGAAAGCTGTTATGGATATTATTGAGTCCAATTTTACACAAGAGGTTAATTTGTCAAGAAGGTATTTTGTCTGTGATTGTGATCAAGCCACAAAGGACAACCCATCCAACAATCTCTTGGTAGACTGAAACAAACTAGAGGCCATGCATACATTTGGACTGATTACTTTGGGATCCCTGAGCACATGATTTAAAAAAAAGTACAATTCCAAATAGTTATCACTAAATTACTTTCAGTGAAAAGGAGCCAAGAATGACCTAGGTGACTTTCTCCTTTTGTCCTTTCTCCCCCGAACCCTGTAGATGTGGACTTGAGACCTGCACGCTGAGTAAAAGGGGATGTTGGAAGTATGCCTTGTTCGCACACTGTCTACAGAGCACTAAATCCCTTAATTATCAGGCCTGGGAGAGCAGTCCCGAGGGAGCTCTGTTAAATGTGGTCCTGCTCCACACACTCTCCAATCCCATTTGCAGTTATTTTTTTTAAGACATCAGGGTAATGGTGCTTGAGGGTGTGTAGAGAAAGAGGGAGGAGGGAGAGGGGGGCTTGGACTGTTAGTGGTATAAACCGTTCTGTAGAGCTGAATGTTATATTTCTTTAGAGTTGATAGATGTAGGAGAAGGGGCTGTATCTTTGAAGGCTCTGACCTTGTCGTAGCCAATAAATTCAGAGCAGAGTTTTACCATACACACTTTCAAATGTAGTGGTTGATAATATTAATACCCAGGACTTCAGAGCCTTTATCATTTTGATTCTCCTCCCAGGCCTTCTCTCAAACACGCTTTGCCTTTGTATGTAATGCAGTGATAAAGTTTGCTACTGAGGCTGTAGCAGTCAGGATGCATAGCACTAGTGGGGAACCGTCAGGGCCCTCTACTCCCTCAGAAGGCCTAAGGATAGATACAAATCTGTATATATTTTTTATATATTATAATTTGTAATTGTCTTAATTGTAATGATCTTCCTATTGAATTTCTTCAGTTTGTGTTGGAAAAAGAAGAGTTAATAATAATAGAAAATAATATCCAATCAGAATTTTTCTTTGGTAGTCTCTTGGTAGAAATAATCTAGCTGGGCTCAATGCTCATTGGCTAGGCCCTCAGGCTTTGAATAGAAGGCACCAGCCAACATCATTGACATTGACTTCAATTAGAGCAGTATTTTGGAATGACAGTAGAATCAACCAATCACATATTGTCTTGTAATAGGTGGGCCAATTGTATGATGCCTCAAGGCCCTCTAGAGGGCCTAAGTATACGTCACTAATTCAGAGCCTTATCTTGTTTTCTCACGCTTTAACCTGCTTTTTGCAGTGAGAGTATGTAACGATATCAATGGCAACTGCAGAAAGAGTAATCGAGGACGATTTGGTGGCTAAATTGTTAGCATTGCCCTTTTCAAGACTAACTTTTAATCAAATAATTGCTTCTCCTACATAGGTCTGCAAAAGACAGGTCTCAAGTCATGCTCTGTATACACTGAGGGCCTAGCTCCAATAGTCACGGTTCGCCACTGATCTTTACATGTACAGAGAATAAGCAGAAAGGTTCAATATTATTTGTGTTTAAGTGCATTGAACCGTGGTCTCTCTGCCTGGTCTATCTCCATTTGCGCTCAGGTTTTAAAATGTTTTGGACAAACCTCAGCTGTCAGAGACATTAATATCCTCCTCTGCCCTGGATTTCTTGCACAACAAGGGGATATTTTTTTTTGAATGAAATTAATTGGCCACTGTTCACGTGTGTCTAGCAAACTTAGCTGCTGTGGCTTTTGCACATACCACATTTTACAAGTGTTTTTACATGCGGTAGATATTCTACCATGATGTAGAGAATTCCAGTTTCAATCTGGAAACGGAATGAAGATGAAGAGGGATTGTGAAAGGCAGAAAGTTGGAACTGATTAGATAAATGTAACTGTACATTTAATGTAAGGCTCTTCTGTGAGCCCTGACCGTCTGCACCTGTGATGCCTCTAACAGCTAATCATGTTCCTGTTTGATACCGGCCTCTGTTAGACAGCTAATGGAGTTTTCTAAGGTTGATTTCCAGCCATACATCCTGCATCAATAAGCAATTAAGAGGTGTGGAAACAAAAGGCACTCAGGCCAGCAGACGTTTTCCCCCTTTGTTTTAATCAATTAATCGCATTGGCATCTCTACTTGAAACCCCCAAATGGATTTAGATGTGAAAGTGACACATGAAACAGCTCTATTCCCAGGCCAGCACCGCTGATGTGGGATCTTATCAATTGAGAGATTCATGGTGGAACTCCCACTGGGCTCTCTTTTAACCCCCTCCCCTGGTTTCACACACTGTTTCTCTTTCCTATAAAGGCTCAGAGAAGCCAAACGGACCAGAACAGTGCTACTGCCGCATTCTGCTTCCTCTATGCCGGGTGTGAAGGGAAATTCACAGGAAGTGTTTCATGTGATAATATTGCAGGTAGAATATCTAATACCACCCACGAGGATGCAGCAACTGGGAAAGCATGAAACATTCAGAGTAGCAAGGAAATGCAGATGTCTTAGACTCTGTTCTGTCTTTCATCCTTCTCAACTGATGTTGTCACTGTTGACAGCCATCTGAATTTCATCCTTCTCAACTGATGTTGTCACTGTGACAGCCATCTGAATTTCATCCTTCTCAACTGATGTTGTCACTGTGACAGCCATCTGAATTTCCATAGTGTTCCATTTATCAATTTATTCAACTCAACGCCTTTTCACACTCCTGGTCATCCACTTCTATATCAGCCTTGATTGGTTTGTTATTGATTTACGCATTCAGTGAGGGGGTTGCTATCTTAGGAACTTGCTATCAAAAAACCAGCACCAGTGTACTGTAACAAGTATTGCATGTTAAGCATCTAATTTGATGTGGGGGTCTATTTCCTTTTTCCTCAGTTTAAATCCCGCTGCTCCTCTCAGCTGTGAAGTCATGCTCACATGTTTTCCTTTTGCAGTGACAAGCTTGTAGGTTTCCCCTAAGAGAGCCAGACGATAGACTGTATGATATGCTTGAGCTCTGCTCCACATCTTTAACCAGCCCCATCAGACCAACATGAAACCCAGGGGATCCTGAACACAGCATAGGGCCCTAGCCAACAGCTCTGTTTTATGACACAAACAATCCTGAGCACACAGTGTCAAGGATAATGACTTTGGAGTTTATAATAGCAGTATAATTAGTAATTTTTTGTCCACCTGTGTAATAGCTGTCATGTGTCGTTGCCTAACCTGTCATTTTTTCTTTCCACAGCACCTCCAAACAACATCTCAGTTTCGGCAGAAAACTGTCCAGCTCCATTCAGCCGGTACCAGGCCCAGAACTTCACTCTGTTGTGCACTGCAAAGGGAGGCAAACCTGCACCTTCGGTGAGTCACACATTTAGGCACTTGAACATTCTATACAGTGCACATGCAGTGCAGTATATATAGGACCAGACACATATATGACTTGGAGCCAATTCACTGTTAACAATAATTCTGAAAGGTTCCAGTCATGTGTACCCCACTGCATTGAACCATGAACTCAGTCATGGTTGAAGAATACAGTATGAGGAAAAGTTGTTGTAGAAGGGGATATTTGAAGATATAATTTTCAATGGAAGAGTGACTTGTGAATCATAATTAATACAAATTCACCAGGCAATGTAATCATTATAGAGACTATTTGAAAAAATATCAACCAGAGACACACGTGTAGTCCGAGTTTGGATCATTAATCTTATCACAAAGTGGCTCATTAATAATGATTGTACCAGGAATTGCCATTAGACACCCTAATGTCCCCCAATGCTATTCCCTCAACTTTTTGAGATGGCAGACAAGGTAGTAGAGATAGCTGAAGTCACATGCTCCTTCTGTCTTCTGGCCTATGAGCCTACGGTTCGCTGTTTGAGTGACGCCACTCGCTGTTTGTCACTACTGGTCCATATTAGTATCCTGTCAGTTGTATTGTTTTTCTTTCTTTTTTTTCTTTTTTTTTACCCCATTTTCTTCCCAATTTCGTCATATCCAATTGGTAGTTACAGTCTTGTCCCATCGCTACAACTCCCGTACGGACTTGGGAGAGGCGAAGGTTTGAAACACAACCCACCAAGCCGCACTGCTTCTTGACACAATGAACGCTTAACCCGGAAGCCAGCCGCAGCAATGTGTCGGAGGAACCACCGTCCACCTGGCGACTGAGTCAACGTGCATGCTCCCGGCCCGCCACAGGAGATGCTGGAGCGCGATGGGACAAGGACAACCCGGCCGGCCAAACCCTCCCCTAACCCGGACGACGCTGGGCCAATTGTGCGTCCCCTCATGGGTCTTCCGATCGCGCCCGGCTGCGACACAGACGAGGCTCGAACCCGCATCTGTAGTAATGCAGCTTGCACTGCGATGCAGTGCCTTAGATCTTTTTTCATTGCTTTTAGTATATCGAATGTGCAGTACGTGCATTTATCTGTAATTAAACCCTGTACTAAGGACTGTATTTTAAGGGAATTATTATTATTATTACCCTAAATTATATCATACGCACATTTAGCTATTTAAGTATCTCTTCCTGTCATTTACCTGTACAGTTAATGTAACCATGCAAATATTCACTTACCTGTACATTTAACTGTATATTTACCTGTACAGTTAATTTAACCATGCAAATATTCTGGGGCGGCAGGTAGCCTAGTGGTTAGAGTGTTAGGCCCGTAACTGGAAGGTTGCAGTATCGAATCCCCGAGCTGACAAGGTAAAAACAAGGCAGTTAACCCACTGTTCCTAGGCCATCATTGTAAATAAGAATTTGTTCTTAACTGACTTGCCTAATAAAATAAAGGTTAAAAAAAATATAACAAAAAATCCCTTACATGTTCTTTTAACCCGAATGAATATTAAGTAAACTATTATTGCCCTCACTTATATAATACGCACATTTAGCTATTTAAATATTTTTCTGCCATCGACCTGTATAGTATAGAAACCATGCAAATATTCCTTATTTATCTATATCAACTTGCAATATTTGTATAATTTTTTTACCTAACACTCTGTAACAATGTATAGTGTACATATTCAGCCATCCACCCATACTATGGTCCACGGGTGTATCATAATGTATTCCAGATCCATCTCACAGCTTATCTCCCACAATTATGAACCCAGTGAGAGGTGAATACAGGGTGAACATGATTTTGGTCTCTCAGGTACTGACTGACCGGTTATATAAAGTCCCATGAGTGCATTCCATGGCCTTCCTGGCACTCTGGTATAAGGATCCCACAGCTGTTTTTAAGTCATTACAGTCCTGTGCTGCTGGACTTCTCTACCAACCTTGTTGGAGGAAATGAGATAGATCTGAAAGGCCATCTCTCCAAATATGTCTGTACTCTGTTCATTAGACTCCTTGAGTAGCCCTGGGAATGTGGAGAATCAACTCATGCAATCGGTTAGAAATTTGGTTTGAGAGATGGTGATCAGTGGATCTGGTCATGAGGTCTATGACTCATCAAATCACGGATGCTTCTACTGATTTGGTCAGACTGTAATCTTCTGTCTAAATACATATAGAAGGTAGTGTAGAGGATAAATGCTGACTATGGGTGGCCATTATTTGCCCTTCCTGCTCTGTAGTACTGTAGCTCTGTAGCAAATATGCTAATCAATTTAGAAGACCACTAGATTATTCACAGAGAGTGGTTCGATTGGTCTTGTTAATGCACTTTACGCCCTAACAGATCCCCTTAAAACCTACTGAGGTCATTTTGACCATTCAGATCATAATATCATTCAACAGATTATTTTAATAACCTTTGAAGTTTGTTAAACTGTTTGGCTGTGGGAAATTATATAATAAACCTGCCACTTTATACTGAGTATTATGTAATCCCATCTCTTTAAAAAGAAATCATCACTAAACCAGCCCAAGCATAGATCAGGGACTCAATACAAAATCACTTAGACGTTCAAGCATTAATAGGAGGCATATAACATTAATGTTAAGTTTTTCTGGATGAAGACTGAGAGGTAGGAGTGGGCAGTTTAGAGTTATGAGGAGGAAACTGGTTGACCAGGAGAGCCGTCTCCAACGAAATGTAACAATTTCAGTCAAAGCAACTGTGCTTGAAGTACTGTATGAATAATGTGTCTGTGTTTGTAACATGGCTAAGCTATGATTCTAAGTAGTGGAGGATAATTGTGTTGACTCCAGAAGACGTTGTAATGCCTCTGTGGAGAGTTAATCACCCTACGAGAATTGCCTTGTGCTGTAGGACTAAATCAAAACCCAGTAAACAATTTCTGACAGTGTTCAGAGATAAATTTTATAACAGGAGTGTCTCTCGACTCCCCAATCCTGCACATTTCTCATTTTAATCTCCTTGAAGATCTAGTGCTGTGGTCCAGTGGAGGAAAGCATTAATAATAATAAAAGTCAAATAAGAAAAAATCACCAGTATAGTATATCCAATATTTGTAGACTTTTTATAATGCACATTATAAACTAACCAGAGAAAAACATAAGGATCTCACATGGTACTGCTCAGTACCTTTTAGGGCACACAAAGAGTGTAATGGTACATTGTTGTATCCAATATTTTGAATATAAAGGTATAATAATCACACTCTCAAAAAGGGGAATGGTGTGAAGGTACATTTCTGTTTCTAAGGGTATTGAAAAGAAATGTTATGTACCCTCAATACCCACCATGTACAATGCTACATGTTTTGCCACCTAAGAGGAACTAACGGCTTTGTCACTGAGGTGGTACCCTAAAAAGACACGTTTGTACCATAATCATGATCATATTTCCCAGAATGCTCTACTGCAGATTGATTAATCTTATGCTACACAAAGATAAACAACATACATTATTCTAAAGTGATCCAATCAGTTAGTTTGATTTTATCCACCAATTACTGAAATGGTTGTTCTAGTTTAAATTGTTTAAGTAGTCTCCCCACATTGTTCCTAACCCTGGCAGTCATTATGAATGCAGGTTGCGGGAGAATAAAAGTTCCAACTGTTGGATATCCTAATTCTGGCTGGATTCCAATACACATCACTTTGCAAGCCAGTATAATTTTACTTGCAGGTAGGGTTGCAAAATTCTGGTAATTTTCTCTAATTTCCCAGGAATTCCAGAAAACCGTTTTGGAAGATTCCTTCAACCAGGATTTCTTAAAAATCTGGAAATCTTGGGAAAGTTACAAGAATTTTGAAATCCTACTTGCAGGCCTGATGTGCCTGTAAGTAAATGAATTCAACAAGCATGTTTCTGTCACTAACAAATACAGTCATGGGTGGTAACTCTACAATTCACTCAATGGCAAGGCACACTGAGAAATTTGTGCAAATAGTCCGGGTAGCCGTTTGATTAGCTGTTCAGGAGTCTTATGGCTTGGGAGTAGAAGCTGGCAAGAAGCCTTTTGGACCTAGACTTGGCGCTCCGTTACTGCTTGCCATATGGTAACAGAGAGAACAGTCTACAGAGTCTTTGACCATTTTTAGGGCCTTCCTCTGACATCCATAATAAATACAAATACCGCCTGGTATAGAGGTCCTGGATGGCAGGAAGCGAGGCCCCAGTGATGTACTGGGCCGTACGCACTACCCTCTGTAGCCTTGCGGTCAGAGGCCGAGCAGTAGCCATACCAGGCAGTGATGCAACCAGTCAGGATGCTCTCGATGGTGCAGCTGTAGAACTTTTTGAGGATGTGAGGACCCATGCCAAATCTTTTCAGTCTTCTGAGCGGGAATAGGCTTTGTCGTGCCCTCTTCACGTCTGTCTTGGTGTGTTTGGACCATGATAGTTTGTTGGTGGTGTGGACACCAAGGAACTTGAAACTCTCAACCTGCTCCAGTGCAGCCCCGTCGATGAGAATGGGGGCGTGTCGGTGATCAGGCCTACCACTGTTGTGTCGTCGGCAAACTTAATGATGGTGTTAGTCGTGCCTGGCCATGCAGTCATGGGTGAACAGGGAATACAGGAGGGGACTGAGCATGCACCCCTGAGGGGCCTACGTGTTGAGGATCAGTGTGGCAGATGTGTTGTTACCTACCCTTGGGAGTAGCCCATCAGGAAGTCCAGGATACAGTTGCAGAGGGAGGTGTTCAGTCCCAGTGTCCTTAGCTTAGTGGCACTATGGCGTTGAATGCTGAGCTGTAGTCAATGAATAGCATTCTCACGTAGGTGTTCCTTTTGTCCAGGTGGGAAAGGGCAGTGTGGAGTGCAAGAGATTGCATCATCTGTGGATCTGTTGGTGCGGTATGCAAATTGGAGTGGGGCTAGGGTTTCTGGGATAATGGTGTTGATGTGAGCCATGACCTGCCTTTCAAAGCATTTCATGGCTACAGATGTGAGTGCTACGGGTCGGTAGACGTTTAGGTAGATTACCTTAGTGTTCATGGGCACAGGGACTATGTTGGTATTACAGACTTAGTCAGGGACAGGTTGAAAATGTCAGTGAAGTCACTTGCCAGTTGGTCAGCGCATGCTCGGAGTACCCATCCTGGTAATCCGTCTGGCCTTGCGGCCTTGTGAATGTTGACCTGTTTTAAAGTTCTTACTCACATCGGCTACGGAAAGCGTGATCATACAGTCGTCCGGAACAGCTGATGCTCTCATGCATGCTTCAGTTTTGCTTGCCTGGAAGCGAGCATTGAAGTCATTTAGCTTGTCTGGTAGGCTCATGTCACTGAGCAGCTCGAGGCTGTGCTTCCCTTTGTAGTCTGTAATAATTTGCAAGCCCTGCCACATCCGACGAGTGTCGGAGCCAGTGTAGTAAACGCAAGTAAACAGTTTACCCACAATTTGCAGAAAAGGCATTTATTTTTTCACTGCAACCAGCGATAATTTTACCCACATATTTTATCACTGGTTGATGCAAAATGTAACATGTAAGCATAATCAATGGCAGTATACAAAGAGCCGTGCACTGGCTGTGTGTTCCTTTCTTTCACAAGTTGAAAGTGCATCATCTTCCATTTTAGATACTTTTAACAAGCCATTCACATAGTAGTAATAGTTATCTTGTGATATCCATTACAGCATCCTCAGAGCACAAGTAACCATTGATTGAAAAGAGGAATAATAACAGCTAATAATGAGAGATGATTAAGCCTCTTTCTATTTCACTCTCTCACGCTCTCTTTCACACGCTCTCTCTCTGTCTCTGTCGCTCTCTCTTTCTCCACCTGCCCTCTCTCTCTCTCTCTCTCTCTCTCTCTCTCTCTCTCTCTCTCTCTCTCTCTCTCTCTCTCGCTCTCGCTTTCTCTCTCTCTCGCCTTCTGACAGCACAATTATTAATTGTGGTAACATTAAGGTGTTTTTGGGCCATTGGGTGAAGAGAAAGGGTTATTGTTACTAGGGTTGCAAACAGAGGGTATATTACTGGAAAACTTCAAAGTTTACCAGTAAATTACCAGAATTGTTGTATTTTTCAAGGTTTGTATGTAATCTATCTCAAGACATCTAGTGACCCTTTTGGATGCTTCATATTTTTACAGGTATCTGTCTGCCTCTATGTGACCTCATCACCCTCTATGTGGCAAAATATATGAAATAATTAAATATAAAAATAGAACGACAGAGCTATAAAACAATATCCTAAATATAAACCATCAACTTAGTGAATGTTTGAGGAATCCTGAGTGGCGCATCGGTCTAAGGTACTGCATTGCAGTGCTAGAGGCGTCACTACAGACCCGGGTTCGATCCCAGGCTGTATCACAACTGGCCGTGATCGGGAGTCCCATAGGGCGGCACACAATTGGTTTGGCCGGGGTAGGCCGTCATTGTAAATAAGAATTTGTTCTTAACTGACTTGTCTAGTTAAATAAAAATACCATTGGTGTTTAATATGAGGGTTTCAGTATGTATTTGTTGTCAATGTTTTGGCATCAAACTGCTAGCAGTTGTGAAAAAAGTAAATCATTGGAAGAGTTGCAGAGTTAATTGAAAAAAGAAAGCCATTGTTGATTAATGCTTTTTTCATTAATTAGGCTATTTTCTCTTGAACCTTATGCTTTATCTACTAGAAACTCATGGATACAGATATACACAATGAATACTATATATATTATAAATACATTTTTTAAAGTTATTAAAGTATAAATTAAGTTATGATAGATTGCCATAGATTCCAGTAACTTTGGTAAACTACTGGTAGCTTTGCAACCCTAATTGTTACGCTTTCAAATGAGCTTTGGAGTCGAGGTGTTAGGGCTAGGGGGTTAAGGCTGGCAGTATGTGAAGTGCAGGTGCTTTTCATCAATGCCTATTCACAGGCGGAATACAGAGCCTACCTCGTGCCACACGCACCAGCTTAATTTCACCACCACCAATGCATTGTTCTTGGGCGGGTGTTAGAATAACAACTTTGTTTGTTTGTCGAAGCTCTCTCGAATCCGAATGACGCTGGTAGTGTGTGCTCTGGCTCCATTGTCTGAAGCATTTAGGGATGTAGAATAGAGGCGTGATTGATAATCACTTTATTCCACTGTGAAGCACCATGCAAAAAGACCACTGAAAACCACAAACAGCTTCTCATTACAGCACAGCTACCACTGCCCACTGTCTAAATTACAGCCAGCAGCAAGACTCATATGCTGACCTCCAAAAAAGCAGCCTGCTCAAGACATCTCTATAACAATGGACTTTTCATTGCCTTGAGCATTCTGATTAGGCTTAATCTAAAACTAGTGAAAACTGGAGGATTAGGTATTTAAGGTAGGTGGATCAATTTCGTATACCTAAGATGTATTCACAAATTTAAAGGAACATTCAAGTGATCAGTGTATTTCTTTCATAATGTGACAGAGGATTTCATAAAAGGCAATTCATGAAATGTAACAAAAGGTATTCTTCCCAACAGTATGTAGTAATCCATTCTAGATAGATAGATAGATAGATAGATAGATAGATAGATAGATAGATAGATAGATAGATAGATAGATAGATAGATAGATAGATAGATAGATAGATAGATAGATAGATAGATAGATAGATAGATAGATAGATAGATAGATAGATAGATAGGTACTTTATTGCTCCCCCGGGGGGGAAATTTCATTGTCAAGCAGCTACAACAAAACACAGGGCAGGTGCAAAATGCCACAACGAAAAGTACACAAAAGACAGATACACGGTACATGATACATAGAGCGGCAGTATGAAAAAGTATAGAAATACAAGATATCTGGAGTGCAAAAAAAAAGCTATAAAAGGACATTGCATAGTATGAGTGGTTGGCTGAATATGTACACTATACATTGGTGGATGTTGGATGGTTAACTATACTATACAGGTCGATGGCAGAGAAATACTTCAGTAGCTAAAAATGCGTATGATATGAGCGAGGGTAATAATAGTTTACTTAATAGACAGACTGGGTAAATTAACAGGTAAGTGAAAATTTTGCATGGTTAAATTAGTTAAATTAGCTGTACAGTTAGGTATACAGTTATATTTACAGATAAGTGAATACTTGCATGTTTACACAAACTGTACAGGTAAATGACAGGAAGAGATACTTTAATAGCTAAATGTGTGTATGATATCATTTGGGGTAATAATAGTAATTCCCTTAAAATACAGTCCTTAGTGCGCAGGGTTTAATTACAGACAACTGCACTTATTGCACATTCGATATACTAAAAGCAATGAGAAAAGGTGCAACTGGCAGGATACTAATATGCATTCCTGAGTGAATGCCTACGTCCAATAATTACTTACAATATTGCATGTGATATAATATAACAACTGTACATGAGTATGTATATACAGACCTGTATGAATAAATAGGTCCTGAGTGGATGAGTGCTGACGGACCAGAGTTACTCACGGATGGATGCATAATTGTTAAACTAGGTCCTAGCACCCCAACAGTTCCAGATCTATGTTGCCGACGGCACGGCACCCCGGTGAGGCATTATATAGTCTCATAGCCGCCGGCAGGAAGGACCTCCTGTAGCGCTCTCTGGCACACCGTGGTGGGATCAGTCTGTGACTGAAAGTGCTCCTCTGCGTCATAACCGTAGTGTGCAGAGGGTGGGTGACGTTGTCCATGATGGCCAGCAGTTTGGCCAGGATCCGTCTCTCCGCCACCTCCTCTAGAGTGTCAAGGCTCATCCCCAGGACAGAGCTAGCCTTCCTGATCAGCTTATTTACCCGAGAAGCATCACCGGCTTTGATGTTTGCTCCCCAGCACACCACTGCAAAAAAGATGGCACTGGCCACCACAGACTGGTAGAAGGTATGCAGTAGTTTACTGCACACGTTGAAGGACCTGAGCCTCCTCAGAAAGTAGAGTCGGCTCTGGCCCTTTTTGTACAGGGCCCCGGTGTTACCAGCCCATTCCAGTCTGTTGTCCATATGGACACCCAGGAACTTGTATGACTCAACCATTTCCACATCCGTCCCCTTTATAGGGACTGCAGTCAGTTGTGCCTTGGTTCTCCTGAAGTCCACCACCATCTCCTTAGTTTTGCTGATGTTGAGCTGAAGGTGGTTCTGCTCACACCACAACACAAAGTCACTGATTGTGCTCCTGTACTCCTCCTCCTGCCCACCCCTGATGCACCCTACAATAGCAGAGTCATCCGAGAACTTCTGTAGGTGGCATGTCTCAGAGTTATATCTGAAGTCTGAGGTGTAGAGGGTGAACAGGAAGGGGGACAGGACCGTACCCTGGGGGGGCCCTGTGTTGCTAACAGCCCGTTCTGACACACAGCTCTGTAGTCGCACAAATTGTGGCCTACCGGTCAGGTAGTCCGTGACCCAGGAGACTAAGGGTGCTTCCACTTTCATCCTCCTCATCTTCTCACCCAGTAGCAGGGGCTGAATGGTATTGAAGGCACTGGAGAAGTCAAAAAACATGACCCTCACAGTGCAACCTGCGTTGTCCAGGTGAGAGTAGGCCCTCTGCAGAAGGTAGATGATTGCATCATCCACCCCGATTTTGCGCTGGTATGCAAACTGCAGGGGGTCCATTGATGAACACACCAGGGGTCTGAGGTGAGCGAGGACTAACCTTTCCAGGGTCTTCATGATGTGGGATGTTAGCGCTACAGGTCTGAAGTCATTCAGGACAGTGGGGTGTGCCTTCTTGGGCACTGGGACGAGGCAGGATGTTTTCCACAGCACAGGGACCCTTTCTAGGCTCAGGCTAAGGTTGAAAAGACGCTGGAGTATTCCACACAGTTGGTCAGCACAGACCCTCAGCACCCTTGGGCTGATGCCATCAGGGCCCGCCGCTTTCCACTGGTGTAGTCTCTCCAGCTCTCTCTTCACTTGGTTGGTGGTGAAAGCCAGCCCAGGTGGGGAGGTGGGGGGAAGGGGGGTGTTGAGGATCAGTCCAGGGGGGGCAGGGGCAGAGGTGGGGTCACTGATTGTCTCAGCAGAGGTGCTGTGAGCAAAGTGGGGGTGGGATAGCCGTGAGGGTGTGTGGTCTGGGGAGCTGGAGGGGAGGTGGACAGGGTCAGTATCGAACCTGTTAAAAAATTGGTTCAGCTCATTGGCTCTGTCCTGGGTCCCCTCCGTCTGCCCACTGTTTGACTTTTTGAAGCCAGTGATATTTCTCATACCCTTCCACACCTCTCTCACCTGGCTCTGCCTCAGCTTGTCCTCCATCTTCTCCTTATACACTCTCTTCCCCTCAGCAATCCGCAACTTCAGCTCCCTCTGGACGCATTTCAATTTGTCCTTGTCCTTCTCCTTGAAGGCCCTCTTCTTCTCATTCAGCAGGGCCTTCAGGTCGCTGGTGACCCAGGGTTTATTGTTTGGGAAACAGCGTACCTTCCTGGTGGGTACAGTGTTGTCTACACAAAAATTAATATAGTCTGTTATGCAGTCAGTGAGTCCATCGATGTCCTCCCCATGAGCCTCACAGAGCACATCCCAGTCTGTTGTTTCAAAGCAGTCCTGTAGGGCCTCATTCGCCTCTGGGGACCATCTCCTAATAGTCCTGGTGGTTGCAGGCTGCTGTTGGACCATAGGCCTGTAGAGTGGGGTGAGGTGGACAAGGTTGTGATCCGATCTACCGAGGGGAGGGAGTGCAGTGGAGTTGTATGCATCCTTCACATTAGCATATAACAAGTCCAGAGTTTTATTATTCCTGGTTGGGCACTTCACAAACTGTTTGAACGTGGGCAGCGTTGAAGAGAGAGATGCATGGTTAAAATCCCCCGAAATGGCAAGGAAAGCACTGGGATGCGCTGTCTGTAACCTCACGATAACAGAGTGGATGACGTCACACGCTGCGTTTGCGTCAGCAGAGGGCGGGATGTAAACAATAACAGCAATGGCCGCCGTGAATTCCCTCGGCAAATAGTAGGGTCTCAGGCTAACGGCTAGCAGTTCAATGTCCGGGCTACAAAACTGTTCCTTAAGAGTAATATGGTTCGGATGACACCATCTGTTGTTAACTAATAAAGCCAGCCGACCACCCTTACTCTTACCGGAAGAGACGCGATCCCTGTCCGCTGTGATGGTCTGGAAACCGTCGATAGTGACGTTCTGTATGGGGATGTTATCGTTCAGCCAAGTCTCAGTAAAACACATTAGGCTCGTTTCCCGATAAATCCTTTGTCCACGAACAAGTCCCGCCAACTCATCCATCTTGTTATGTAGACACCTAACATTGCCCATAATAATAGACGGTATAACCGGCTTGTACTTGAACCTCCTCCGCTTTGCCTTACATTTCAATCCCGCCCTGCATCCACGGCGTCGTCTTTTCAATTCGTCCGGAATATCAAACTTTTCCCTGGGGAGCAGCAGCGCTGCGTGGGCTAAATCCAGGAGCTGGGCTCTGTTGTAAACAATAACAGTTGACGACTCCTGTCGACGTTCAGCTGCGATAAAATCCATAAAATCCATAATCCTGAACTGTTATAGTTCGACTGTAGCAAAATAAAAAATAAAACTAAGAAAAAAAGACGAAAATAGACGAAAGAAACGAACTAAAACAACAATTAATGCACGAACAACGGGAGCTGCTTAACAGGCGACCACTCAGGGCGGCGCTAAAGACACTAAACAGGGACACTAAACCTTCTCCATTGTAAGATATGCGTATAGTAAACCAATAAAATACAGAATAATCCCATTTCAATCATTAAAACAAATGGAGAATGGCCTTCTATCTCCCAGAGTGTACTGTATATCACATATATACATTACGTGTCTGTGAATGATCCTGAATTATTGAGCCATTTCAAGATAACATAAATAATAATATAACATAATAATGGGACTGTATTGACACATGAGGTTCATATGATGTAAACCTTCCAGGCCTTACACAAGGTATCCTCACTCTTACTGTCCTGGAGAACATGCAGTGCCAATGATTCCTTTGGTACAAAACAACCTTGAGAGCAATATTTTAATTAAAGAGAACATAAATATACTGAATGCACAGTACAGTAGTATTAACCTTGGAGATCACTGACCTTAGTTTTTACAGCTTTTGCTGAGTCCTTGCGACTTACAATAGGTACAGCACTCAATTCACTGTTTTGGAAAGTAGCAGAGATAGTGCCCCACATTGGTCAGGAGTGGATACATAAGATGGGACTGCACTAAATGTGCCACTGCTTCTGCAAATCTTGATAATATTTTCCCTCTCTGAATAGGAAGGACACATCATGGAGCTTGTCTTTGTTGAATGTTCTGGATCAAATCAAGGTGCTTTATGGATTCAGAACTTTTTAAAATGTCAAGGCAGCCAGACTTTCCATCACCAGTGACATAATTAAATGCTTACAGCCCACACTATTTATGAATGGTTCTAGTTCATTACACTATCCTGTTTCTCCACATTTCTTAGCAAATTGGTTTTCTACAGAATTCTACAGTACCCAAACAAAATTAGTTTTTATTGTGCAGGTAGTTAGTACAGGTAATGATGGCAGTAAGGTCAATGATTACTTGATACTCTAGAGTTGTTAAAGGGTGTCAGTTTAGGAGGCATTGAGGTCAGCACATACCAGAACCTACAGTGCTCTTAATCTCCCTTGATGATTCAGGTATAGACCTACACAGTGCATAGGAAGTCAACACATCACTGATTAGTTGATTTATATTCAAGGGTCTGTATTTGTATTTATGCTACTGCTGTACACAATATACACTATAGTTCTACTGTATTATCTTGTTACTTGCAGGGATACATGCAATGTTGTGCTACATAAGGAGAAATAGTAACAATATGGAGGAGTCATTTTAATCACTTGATCACTGTTTAACCAATGGCTATGTGCTGTCTATGATGTGCTGTAGCTGAAAGCCTATAAACCTGAAAGTGTTGTGATCATGTTAGGAAGAGTGTTGGTTGTCTGTTTTCTCCCTGTTGTTCACATGGAGACATAGAGAGTCAGTCCCCAGGAGCATGGCATTACGTCACAGTTGTTTACACAAATTACTGCTATTTACCCAGCAGTGAACAGCCCCTGAGGTGGCATCAAATCAAAGCATGCCTCAACAATCCCCTTTTACAGAAAATCCAAATATTGGTGTAAAATGTACTATATAGGGTAACGATACTTTGATCTTGTGCAAATAGATTACAAATGTCCAAAGGTCCCGTAACGGATTGAGGATTACATTTTTCTCTTCAAATAAAGAAAAAAAGTGAAAATCAAAAATCACGGGATGAGTAGTGAGTTTCACAACTAGCGATGCCAAGGGCAGTAGCTCTGCATCCCAATTTGGAGGTTATGTGTTAAAATGGGAGCTTGAATTCCCTGTCAAGAGAATTACCAGCTGGAGATAATATCCTCATGATAAAGAAAGGAAACTCCTGTATTATCATAGAAAAGCCCTGCTTAACACCAGCTCTGACACATCTCCTGGTGACTGAATACCCACAGCCCATTATCACAACTTAAAGTTGTAATAAGACTATTGGAAAGGATATACTGTAATTCAACCCAAATCTCTACTTCTCTTGTCCCTTTTCTCTCTCTCTCTCTCTCTCTCTCTCTCTCTCTCTCTCTCTCTCTCTCTCTCTCTCTCTCTCTCTCTCTCTCTCTCTCTCTCTCTCTCTCTCTCTCTCTCTCTCTCTCTCTCTCTCTCTCTCTCTCTCTCTCTCTCTCTCTCTCTCTCTCCCTCTCCCTCTCTCAGGTGTACTTTAAGCGGGATGGAGAGTTGATAGAGGTGATATCCTACATCCATCCCTCAGCCGAGGATGGCGGTGGCTCAGCAGGGGTGCGGGGTGCCAGGCCACTCATCAGCAGGGACCTGGACGACACAAAGCTGCAGAGGTCCCTGTCCCTATTGGACCCAGAGGGGCGGCCAGCCCGCATGTTCACCGAGAGCCCTGAGCGTCGTTGGACCCCGGGCCAGCACACCCAGGGTCGGCAGCAGCAGGAGCAGCCCAGCCCTGCCACGGAGGTCATTCCAGAGACAGTGGTGAGCCGGGAGTTCCCCCGCTGGGTCCAGAGCACTGACCCACTCTACTACTTCAGCCACACCCACATCTCTCAGAGTGATGGCTCTGTGCTGGTGCAGGCCAGACTCACCTGGACCCTTAACCCCCAGCTGGACAATGACGCCATGTTCAGCTGTGAGGTCAAGCACCCAGCACTGTCCATGCCCATGCAGACAGAGGTCACACTGGGTGAGTACAACAGACATATACCTCCCATAACCCACTCCTCTCTCCTGGTTTCACCGCCGCCTTACTCAATCTCGGAGCCTCCTTATGTATCTCTCGCAAATCTACTCAGAACAACACTGATTTCCATTTGATGCTTAATTGTGTTACAGCTGAATGCAAAACTCTGTAGTGACTGACAGGGCAATTCATTGAGCTGTCTGTTGCGAAATTGAGTTATCTCACAACGGTTATTGAAGAAGTCAACCTGAATTAAGGAAGTCAAATGAGAATTTAAACACAATCAGCCACGTGATGTCCTGTATTGGAGGAGGGTCTTGGAGGAGGCAATGCAGTGCTGATATTATAAAAAGAAACATTACCTTCACTGAGAAGGGAGTAAATGGTAGAGGGCGGAGTGTGGTGCAGTAAGATGAGGCTGTTGGTACAAGTTACACGCTGTCTGCACACTCCATTTCCTCAGAGCTCCAGCTTTCTTCTCCTTCACACCTTTAGAGGGCCGTCACCTTCTGTTAGTGTCCCTTTCTCACCGTGGTGTGTTGATAGACATGGAGCGGCTCTGACCGCTCAGCCTTTAACTGTGGGAAGCTTTTCATAGTTTTGCTGTTAGAACAACAACAACAGCGGAGCTAGAACAACACTCAACCAACACAGAAGGACCAGTGTTTAGCATTTATAAAGGATTTACCAATCATGGCTAACAAGTGGCTATGTGTCAGCAAAGAGCTAGCACAGTGCTTAAGGGCCTGCATAGTGCAAATAAAAAATGTTCAATCTGTTAATAATTCTACCCTTGTATATTAAAGTAAATCTCCAGTGAAAATCTCACTTTTAAAAGTTCATATTCTGTTAACTCATCCAAATAATTGACTTGTCCTATACTCGTATTTGTGGCCAAAGCATAAATTATAGGGGGAAAAAACACACAGACCATTTAAAAAATGCTTGCTATTTCCTCATTTCCTCATAGAGGAGGATGAGCTGGCAAATCAGCACTTTAGAGATGGATGACCTGGTCAATTAGAGGTCTACTTGCATGAATATTTGCAATGACCGGTAGCCTATACGCCCACACCATTCTGTTGTTGGGATACGCCCACACCATTTCAACACAGAAAAGTTGCTTTTTAACATACTTAATTACCATTTTTTGGAAGGAAAGCTATTTCATAAGGATATACTGATATTATCTGTCTACTCAAGACAAATTGCTGAAATTATGATTTAAACAGTCTCCTCTTTACTGTTGTTACATCTTGATGAGAAAGCCTTTGCTAACTGACAATGGCTTTCATATTTTGACAAGGCTTTTCTATGTTGCGATTCATGCCATTTATTTTATCAGTAGCTTTGTTCTTTAAAGAAATGAAAAGAGCTTCTCAAGATATTCCTCCTCACCACCCTGAGAATCGAGAACAGAAAATGTGCATTTGTTGATTTTAATTGGAGTACACTTAAAATTCAAAGCATTTATAAACCTGCTTGGAGCAGATTGATCCTGGGGTGGTAAGAGTGAGAGCTGATGTTGTAATAGTGTAGGCTATTGAATAACACATGTGTTGATTAAGTAAATGTCACGTATGGTTAGAATTATGTCACCACTTGAACACATTTTCTCTAATATCCTTATATCCTGGTTGGATGTAATAATCTAAAACATTTTAAGTCTTAGACAAGCCAGAACCTATCTTCTGATAATGCTGTTAAATCCAGCTAATTGCTCCTGGGACCTATCATCCACTCCTTTCCCTTGGCCCTGGCTTTCCGAGCTGTGTTTGGTGAGGAAATGAAAAGGATGTCAATTCAACGTCTATTCCACGTTTGTTAAATGTAATGTCATAGAAATTATGTGGAAACAACGTTGAGTGGGAAGTCTTTGCATTGTCCATTTTACAGATTTTAATATCAAATGAAAGGTTATTGGTCACGTACACAGATTTGAAGATATTATCGCAGCTGCAGCGAAATGTTTGTTTCGAGCTCCAACAATGTGGTAATACATAGCAATAATAACAATTTTAAAAACAATACACGCATAATCCAGAAAAATTAGGAAATTGTCAGTTACCGGAATGTAAATATATACACATATGGTGTGTAAAGTCATTATGGACAGTGTATGAATAGAAAAGGTGTGTACAGCAGTAGTTATATATGACGGTGTGTAAAGTCAGTATGGACAGTGTATGAATAGAAAAGGTGTGTACAGCAGTAGTTATATATGATGGTGTGTAAAGTCATTATGGACAGTGTATGAATAGAAAAGGTGTGTACAGCAGTAGTTATATAGAATGAGCCATGATTAGAATACAGTATATATAAAGTGGTTTATACAGTATGTAAACATTTTTAATGATATGATCCTATGTACATATGGCAGCAGTCTCTAAGGTGCAGCGGTGGTAGCACAGGGAAATAATGACAACTGTACTGATAACTCATCCAGAGCTCTCTTCAGGCAGAAAGACATAATAAGATATTTGATGGCAAATATTTTGTATTGAATTGCATACAAGTGTAACTTCATCAACACGTGCACCGCACAACAGAGACTCGCCAATAGATATAGAACGCTTTAGACTCACCAGTTCCCATTGTGCTATTTACAAACAAACACTTGACTGGCTCAACTGTTCTGGGGAACTATGGTAAGCTTCATAATGTAATATAGTTGACTGCCGGTATTTACTTATTCTTTGAATAAATCGTTTTGACTGTATTGAAAAACCATCCTGTGTTTTTTTCCAAGTGCCCCGGTATACGTAAACACTCCAGCCAGCTGGTCTGAACATGCTTTTAGGACAATGCTTGGGATGTCATCTGGGCCGTCAGCCTTGCGAGGGTTAACATGCTTAAATGACTTACTCACATCGGACACGGAAAACGAGAGCACGCAGTCCTTTTGACCGTCAGGGGCCCGCGTTGGCGGCTCAATGTTGTTTTGCTCGAAGCGGGTGAAGAAGGTGTTTAGCTCGTCCGGGAGCGAGGCGCAGTGTGGCTGGCTTTCCCTTTAAAATCTGTGATTGTTTGGAGTCCTTGCCACATACGTCTAATGTCTAAGTCGATGAATTGCGACTCCACTTTGTCCTTGTACTGTCGTTTTGCCTCTTTGATTGTCTTACAGATGTCGTAGCTGGTCTGTGTTTCTGTTTGTACACGTCCATGTTCCCAGTTACCTTGCCATGGTTAAATGTGCTTTCAGTTTTGCGCAAATGCTGCCATCTATCCACTTTTTTTGTTTTGGATAAGTTCTAATCGTCACAGTGTGAACAACATCCTCTATGCACTTCCTGATGAACCCCATCACCAAGTCAGTGTATATGTGGATACTATTCTCAGAGGCGACCGGGAACATTTGCCAGTCTGCATGATCAAAACAATCTTGAAGCATAAATTCAGATTGGTCAGACCAACGTTGACAGTCCTTACCATGGGAGCTTCTTGAGGTACGTTCAGTTCGCTTGAACGTTTGATACGTTGCAGAGCGGTTTGTACTGAACAACACATTCCCCCAAAACGCTCTTGTACGTTCTTGAACAGATTTTGAGGTACGTTTGCTCCGGTTTGGTGGGTGTGGCGAGGTGTGGCTTGATGCAATCAGTGACATATTTAAAGGGCAGTGACCATGCTGACAGCGTTCCCCAATCCACAACCTAACCCCTCCTCGTTTTTCAACTGGTCGTTCAGTACAGCACTGTTTCCATTCAATTGAATGTTCCATAACATAAAACCTTACTGAACACAGCCCTGTTTAAGTTTCTGCCTATAGGTGTAGAGGAGCAGAGTAGAGGCATGATCTGATTTGCCGAAGGGAGGGTGGGGAGGGCCTTATGTAGCGTTTTCCTTAGATTTCCTTTATTAAAGTTCCCAGCTACAATAGTTTCCACATAGATCAGTGTAGTTCCTTGAGAGCCGTTGCGGTGTCAGCTTGGGGGTGGGAATATACACAGCAATGATGATGACCGAAGACGATTCTCTTAGGAGGTAATGCGGTCGGCATTTGATGGTGAGGTATTCCAAATCGGGAGAACAAAAGGACTTGAGTTCCTGTACGTTACCACAATCTCACTATCAGTTGTTAATCATGAAACAAACCCCTCTGCCTTTTTCCTGGAGAGTTCTTTCTTCCTGTACACACGATGGACAGAGAACCTCGCTGGCTGAATGGACAGGGACAATATATCCGTAAAGAGCCATGATTCCTTAAAACAGAGTATGTTACAGTCCCTGATGTCTTTCTGGAAGGAGATCCTTGCCCTGAGCTCGACTACTTTATTGTCCAGGGACTGAACATTAGCGATAATATACTCAGAAGCAGTAGATGGTATGCACGCTGCATGAGACAGTGATATTCTGGCAACTGATCAATGTTGTATTACATTTCATGAATATTCACAAGCTGCTCTGTGCTCGCTTTACAAATTGATTTGGGATGGGGCCTTAGGAGCTTCTCAGAATAGGCCACACCTCTATGAGTTTCTTGCCTGGGTCTCTCCATTCGCTCCAGTTCCAGAATTCATGAACTCAGTGCATCTGAATAATTAAAAGGACTCTACTCCTTTTATTTGCATGTTCTATTATTCAGCAGCATGAAAAGACCGGAGGAATTATAATTTCATATACAGTGCTGAAATATGATCCATGCCTGCATCCACCTGTCATTTCCTCGCCAGACCGTGATAATCACAGAGCAGATGGTCTGTTTCAGGAGGGCTGGTGTTCAGTTTGTATGAGTGTCTGTGTGTGTGTTGGTGTGTGTGGTGTGTGTGCATGCATCTGTGCATGCGTGTGTCTCTATGTTCACCTGCGTCTCATCTCCATATTTATCACTCTACATCTTGGTATTGTAAGGAGTCTAGTACAGGCTGCGGTTGGATGTGTGAGATGAATGATACAGTGTTGGATTGATGATGACGCAATGATCCCACAGTCAGTTCTGTCTTCGCTCTCTCTCCTACACAGTGAAACCACTCTATAGATGTGTAAATTCATCAATCTGACTCAATTATTATGTGAATAAATGCAACAGGCCATAGAGGAGCAGTGTGAATCATTGCATCACTGACTCAGTATGAACATGTGTCTATCTTGCACAGTTACAGTGGGGAGAACAAGTATTTGATACACTGGATTGCAGGTTTTCCCACTTACAAAGCATGTAGAAGTCTGTAATTTTTATCAAAGGTACTCTTCAACTGTGAGTGACGGAATCTAAAACAAAAATCCAGAAAATCACATTGTATGATTTTTAAGTAATTAATTTGCATTTTATTGCATGACATAAGTATTTGATACATCAGAAAAGCAGAACTTAATATTTGGTACAGAAACCTTTGTTTGCAATTACAGAGATCATACGTTTCCTGTAGTTCTTGACCAGGTTTGCACACACTGCAGCAGGGATTTTGGCCCACTCCTCCATACAGACCTTCTCCAGATCCTTCAGGTTTCGGGGCTGTCGCTGGGCAATACAGCTCCCTCCAAAGATTTTCTATTGGTTTCAGGTCTGGAGACTGGCTAGGCCACTCCAGGACCTTGAGATGCTTCTTACGGAGCCACTCCTTAGTTTCCCTGGCTGTGTGTTTCGGGTCATTGTCATGCTGGAAGACCCAGCCACGACTCATCTTCAATGCTCTTACTGAGGGAAGGAGGTTGTTGGCCAAGATCTCGCGATACATGTCCCCATCCATCCTCCCCTCAATACGGTGCAGTCGTCCTGTCCCCTTTGCAGAAAAGCATCCCCAAAGAATGATGTTTCCACCTCCATGCTTCATGGTTGGGATGGTGTTCTTGGGGTTGTACTCATCCTTCTTCTTCCTCCAAACACGGCGAGTGGAGTTTAGACCAAAAAGCTCTATTTTTGTCTCATCAGACCACATGACCTTCTCCCATTCCTCCTCTGGATCATCCAGATGGTCATTGGCAAACTTCAGACGGGCCTGGACATGCGCTGGCTTGAGCAGGGGGACCTTGCGTGCGCTGCAGCATTTTAATCCATGACTGCGTAGTGTGTTACTAATGGTTTTCTTTGAGACTGTGGTCCCAGCTCTCTTCAGGTCATTGACCAGGTCCTGCCGTGTAGTTCTGGGCTGATCCCTCACCTTCCTCATGATCATTGGTGCCCTACGAGGTGAGATCTTGCATGTTGCCCCAGACCGAGGGAGATTGACCGTCATCTTGAACTTCTTCCATTTTCTAATAATTGCGCCAACAGTTGTTGCCTTCTCACCAAGCTGCTTGCCTATTGTCCTGTAGCCCATCCCAGCCTTGTGCAGGTCTACAATTGTATCCCTAATGTCCTTACATAGCTCTCTGGTCTTGGCCATTGTGGAGAGGTTGGAGTCTGTTTGATTGAGTGTGTGGACAGGTGTCTTTTATACAGGTAACGAGTTCAAACAGGTGCAGTTAATACAGGTAATGAGTGGAGAACAGGAGGGCTTCTTAAAGAAAAACTAACAGGTCTGTGAGAGCCGGAATTCTTACTGGTTGGTAGGTGATCAAATACTTATGTCATGCAATAAAATGCAAATTAATTATTTAAAAATCATACAATGTGATTTTCTGGATTTTTGTTTTAGATTCCGTCGCACACAGTTGAAGTATACCTATGATAAAAATTACAGACCTCTACATGCTTTGTAAGTAGGAAAACCTGCAAAATCTGCAGTGTATCAAATACTTGTTCTCCCCACTGTATATATAAATAACAACTAAATTATGACCGTAAAGTCAATCAAAGAATCACTCTGTAAAATCAGGAATGTACAAGTTGAAGTCGGAAGTTTACATACACTTAAGTCATTAAAACTCGTTTTTCAACCACTCCACAGATTTCATGTTAACAAACTATATTTTTGGCAAGTCAGTTAGGACATCTACTTAGTGCATGACACAAGTAATTCTTCCAACAATTGTTTACAGACAGATTATTTCACATATAATTCACTATATCACAATTCCAGTGGGTCAGAAGTTTACATACACTAAGTTGACTGTGCCTTTAAACAGCTTTGAAAATTCCAGAAAATTATGTCATGGCTTTAGAAGCTTCTGATAGGCTAATTGACATCATTTGAGTCAATTGGAGGTGTACCTGTGGATGTATTTCAAGGCCTACTTTCAAACTCAGTGCCTCTTTGCTCAACATCATGGGAAAATCAAAAGAAATCAGCCAAGACCTCAGAAAAACAATTTTAGACCTCCACAAGTCTGGTTCATCCTTGGGAGCAATTTCCAAATGCCTGAATGTACCACGTTCATCTGTACAAACAATAGTACGCAAGTATAAACACCATGGGACCACGCAGCTGTCATACCGCTAAGGAAGGAGACGCGTTCTGTCTCCTAGAGATGAATGTACTTTGGTGCGAAAAGTGCAAATCAATCCCAGAACAACAGCAAAGGGCCTTGTGAAGAAAAACGAGTCCTATATCGACATAACCTGAAAGGCCACTCAGCAAGGAAGAAGCCACTGCTCCAAAACCGCCATAAAAAAGCCAGACTACGGTTGCAACTGCATATGGGGACAAAGATCCTACTGTTTGGAGAAATGTCCTCTGGTCTGATGAAACAAAAATAGAACTGTTTGACCATAATGACCATCGTTATGTTTGGAGGAAAAAGGGGGAGGCTTGCAAGCCGAAAAACACCATCCCAACCGTGAAGCATGGGGGTGGCAGCATCATGTTGTGGGGGTGCTTTGCTGCAGGAGGGACTGGTGCACTTCACAAAATAGATGGCATCATGAGGAAGGAAAATGATGTGTATATATTGAAGCAACATCTCAAGGCATCAGTCAGGAAGTTAAAGCTTGGTCGCAAATGGGTCTTCCAAATGGACAATGACCCCAACCATACTTCCAAAGTTGTGGCAAAATGGCTTAAGGACAACAAAGTCAAGGTATTGGAGTATCTACTATTATTCTGACATTTCACATTCTTAAAATAAAGTGGTGATCCTAACTGACCTAAAACAGGGAATTTTTACTAGGATTAAATGTCAGGAATTGTGAAAACTGAGTTTAAATGTATTTGGCTAAGGTGTATGTAAACATCTGACTTCAACTGTATTTACTCAATTCAACTAATAGGTTTTATTAGTCACAGAATAATTGACACTCAAACAATTACAGTGTACATGAAATACATGATGCATTACAGAATAACAGAGTAAATTACTATCAACTAAATAAGACGTGGTTACACGTGTCTTCAATTCAGAATAATATCTAAGAGAAAAAACTGTGTGTCTGATACACACAGAAGCTTTCTAACAAGTTCTCAAAGTATGAGCGAATTCACTGCCTTTTTAACCAAATTCAAGCGTGAATGCATCCCCAACTTGAATTAAGATTTCTTAGAACTTTGCTAGTGAAAACAAAAGGCAGGAACAACACACCCACATTATAATCTAATAAACTAAATTTGAATGTTATGACCAGACAACAGGAATGTGCCTGATAACCGGTCAACCCAACATACAATTTAAATCCAGTCACTTCAAAAAAACATCAAAATGTGCAGCTCTTTAACACAACAATTTAATTCACACAGTAACATTCATTTTGCCAATTCAAGTTTTTAATCAGTCGTCACACCTTTTCTGGCATCAGTGACCCCAGGACATCCTTGGGAACGTCTCGTCCTGGAGATGCAAATATACAACCATCCATCCGGACAATGCT
Source organism: Thymallus thymallus (assembly GCA_023634145.1). Taxonomy (NCBI): domain Eukaryota; kingdom Metazoa; phylum Chordata; class Actinopteri; order Salmoniformes; family Salmonidae; genus Thymallus; species Thymallus thymallus. The sequence goes on along the minus strand of CM042410.1, from coordinate 16,436,378 downwards.
AAATTGAATCAACACTCCAGGTTAGTCGCTAGATGCCTCTTCATCACTGGCCGCCATCATCGTTCACATTTGTTCAATCTTTCTATTTTTCGACTACAGTAATCCCCCATTTAGAACCTCTGGGTTGTGAAATAACAGCATTGAACCAGTGTTACAGTTACCACAAGCAGATTCGATGACACACCACTGTTTGTGAAAGACTTGGAAAGCATTTGAAATAGCAATACAGTGAAAGTACACACATCAACATGCTAACATTCTGCAATGTATGACAAACACAGATTACACAATAAATGTCTCATGACGAGTTGTGAATAAAGTTTCCCTATCGTTAATGAATGTCTTGTCCTGGACTTTGCCCCCGCGAAGGTATGGATCTCTTGTGTGATGTGCAGATATACAGCCATCCAAACGGATAATGCCAAATTGAATCAACACGCCAAGCTAGTCACTAGACGCATCTTCATCACTGTTCACATTTCTTCACTCTCTATTTTTCGACTACAACTCAACCAGACAATTTGGCAGGTTCTCTGTCTATTTCGGAGTTATCTGCAGTCATCCAAATCTGTAGAGTCAGAGGTCAGGCCTGCTGATGTTTGGCTGGATCACAAAGCACACCTGATGCAGAGAGCGCTGTTGTTTACTGAGAGCACTGTGTGTGCACTGACCCATCCCACAGTGCTAAAAGTTCCAGGCTGTCCAGTGAGGAGGTTGGGTTGCTGGTCAACATCTTGGGAGACCAGGGCTTATTTCCCAGGGCCCTCACAGGTGCCGCAGTATGTCAGTCACATTGTATGCTGTTCTAATCAAAGGTGATGACGTTGGACGCCAACTGTCGTTGTTGGAGTGGTTCCCAGAAATCAGCCGTCATCCTCGCAACAGTGCCAGCACGGTGAAACCATGACACCAATACTGAAAATACCCTTCGGACGGAAAGTGGGAGGTGGGAAGCAGGCAGTGTAGCAATCACAATCCATCTTCATCAGTGACTTGAGACCACTTATAGCGTAATACTGTCATTTTGATGTGTGTGATGAGCTTGGTTCAATGTCAAATCTTTCATTTGGGTTGATAATTGATATGGCTACTTTAGACTGGACTATAGTTGCCCCAGTTCTGCCTAGTTCTTTCAGATATACTTGTTTTACACATTTATGTAGCCTAACTTTATTGCATTTCATTTCAACGTACTAACTGTAAGGAGTCATTGTTGTCATTGTGTCATGTGTTGACAAGCTCTTAATCTCTCCTGTCTTGCGTCTGTCTCACCACTTTGTGCTCTATGCGGTGACACCGCCATTTCATTCACATCTCTGGAAGAGAGTAACAGAAGTAGAAGGAAGGAGAGCTTGTTATCTAGAAGGGTCACCTGACTTGACATACTGTACACTGACAAAAATATAAACGCAACATACAACAATTTCAACTATTTTACTGAGTTAAGAGTCAGAGGCGTGCTCTAGTGGACATTACTGCAGTCAGCATGTCAATTGAACGCTTCCTCAGAACTTGAGACTGTGTTGTGTGAAATGACTGCAAATTGTTGAGTGGTCTTTTATTTTTTCCAGCACAAGGTATCTTGGCAAAGGAGACATGCTCACAAACAGGGATGTAAACAGAAATTTGTGCAAAAAGAAAAAAAAAAAAGCTTTTTGTGCATATGGTACATTTCTGGGATCCTTTATATCAGCTCTTGAAACATGGGACCAACACGTTACATGTTGCGTTTATATTTTTGTTCAGATATTTGTGCAATGCATATTTTCAATCCCCATTACAAATGTGATGGAGGATCTCCTAATCCATTAGCCAGATGCAGGGTAAAAATCAGTGGCTGCCCAAGAAAAGACATGCCTCATTAGTTTCAGCAGACACTTTGTGATGTGATTTATGGGTGAAATTGAGGACATTTATCTGTTTATTTATTTATTTTAGTTTCACTCATCAATTGAAACAAGAACATTGTGATTTATTTTGAGAAGAGTGAATTTCATTCATTGTAAGGTTCCTGAATAACTAGATGTTGGCGTGCATGTCCGACCTATTTAGGATTCTCCTCGCCCAACCAAATCTCATTACTTATATTTGGTTCATTGTCTAACATACGGGATCACAAAGCGTGCTACATGGTTATCTAGAGGGAAATTGTCATTCAACTGAAACGATGCAGAACCAGTTTATGCAGGCCCAATTTAAGCCACTACGACTACGACATCACCACAGAATTACACTCTGTCCTCCTGCTACAGTGCTGTACAGTACATCACCAACGTTGCATAGTTTAATCTTAAATGGATGACACTCAATCTTAAAGCTACAATATGTCACTTTTTGGGAGAACTGACTGAATTCACATAGAAATGTGACTTATAGATCTGTCACTCTTATTGAAAGCATGTCTAAGAAGCGGTAGATCTGTTCTATGTGCACTATTTCTATGCTTCCCATTCTTAAGTTTTGTTTTTTAGTCTTTTAGTTTCGGTTTGTACACCAGCTTCAAACAGCTGAAAATACAATATATTTGTATATTGAACAGATATTTCACAGCGGTTTAGATGGTACAATGAGTCTCTACAAGCGTTTCCCAAACTCTGTCCTGGGGACCCCAAGGGGTGCACGTTTTGTTTTTTGCCCCAGAGCTGACTCAAATAATTAAAGGTTGATGATTTCTGCATATTGCACCTTTAAATCATATGCAAATCAGTCAATGTCTTCATTCAATCTCTGCTCCATACACAATCCATATAGGCCCCTCTGAAAGTGAACAATATGAAAGCTTCCCTGTCCCTTCTCCTGAAACTCCCATTGTTTCAGTAGGAACCTAATGGATACCATCTGGGGGCTCCCGTCTGTACCAAGGCAAGGGTATTAGTTATCTGAGTGTTCCTTATCTCGCTGCCACCACACTCCTATTGGTGCGCTCCCATTCTCCTCCAGTAATGACTATCTATCCAATTTAGTCCCATCTCTCTCCAAGGGGGAATAAATCTGCCGTGGCCCTAGCTATGGATGAAAGGACATGGAGGTCCCAACCCTCTTGCACCATGACCTTAATTGACAGGAAATTGTATTCGCCTCGCTCTCCCCTTCTTCCCTCCAAACAAAATACGTGCCTCCTGGATATACTTGACATGCCACTGGAATGACACTCCTTCTTTTCTCTCCTTTTATCTTGTCTTTCTCTTTCCCTCTCTCTCCCAGCGGCTCCTAAGGGCCCCAAGCTTTTGATGACCCCCACCAGGGCAAAGGTAGGGGACACGGTGCGCATCACCGTACAAGGATTCCAGGTAGGCCCTGGGGTTCCTGGGGTAAGTGCATGGGGGTTTATGAAACCGGAGGGCCATGTTCAGTTTGGGATAGGAGGGGACAGGGGAGATGTGCAGTTAAGCCTGTCAAGTTTTCTGATATAGTGGCCATTCTTACAGGGTGAGGGATATGCCATACGTCTTCTCGGTCTAAGGATAGCATTCTGTTTGTTGTTCTTTTGGAGAAAAACATCATAAGTGCACTATTGGAAAAAGTGACTTTGAATTTTTGGGGAATTGTTTTATCTTTTTCGTATTTATTTTTTCACTGTTGCGTACAGACTATGCCTCAAGGCATTAAACTATTTCAATGAAAAATGAATAACCCTTTCAAAATCTGTTTGTTTATGGATAGCTCAAATTCTCTGATCTGTTATTTTCTTAAATCTATCTCCTTAAGGCATCCATGTCAAGCTAGCTGTTAGAGGATTCCTCAGCAGAGCAGAGTGAGGGTTTGTACCTGCTAGAGCATTCCAGTCAGGAGATTGTCTTTGTGTAACTATCATCCTCTGCCCCCAAAATTAAATTTTTCCAGTAGTAGCTGATCCCTATCTCAATGACGTGAATAGGGAAGGCACAGTGTTGGCGCTGCCTGCTAGAGCCAGTCAGGTGGAGAGGACAAGGTTAATTCTAATAGGCTATGCTAATGGACCAGCACACCAATCACCTTTTGGTACTTTTCATTCACTGCTTCATGAATTTCTGGGCATGATAGCACTGTGCGTTTTTATAAAGTGTTTGTTTTTCATTGCTTTATTCTGGTTTGCTACTTTCAATCTAATAATGGCACTTATCCGGTGCCTTAGGTTTAGTGTAGCAGTTGAGAGCCTGGGCAGATGTATACGACTATCTCCACCCATTAATTTCATAGTATTTGAAGTTCTCCTTTGAATAGTGTTAAGAATGGTCACTATAAACAGGCTTGACTGGGACATACAGCCAATTGGGCCCTTTGGAAACCGTGCATGGAGATTCATCTCAAAGAAAATCTCCCTTATCCTTCACTGGACCAAGGCTCTGGGGTTTCACTAGTAGATAAGATTTAGTGCTAATACATATACCTCTCTTGCCTTGTCATACATAGTGTGATAAAAAAAGATATCAGTATCCCCTACGGTTTATAATATCAGAATTATACATAATCACACAGTGTGGGCTTTTAGTTTTCTTTCCACTTGATATGCTTAGTCCCCACTATGTATTAATCCATATGAAGATAAGAAAGGCACTGATGCTTTTTAATTTAGGCTCTGTAAGGCCGTTGGGGATATGTGATAGGACTTTTCATGTGTTTTATCTTGATGTAACCTTATGCCATGACTGCCCCTGATCAACAAACTACTTTCACTTCTGTCATCATGTGAATTCGGGGGTTTCAGAACTCTTATCAGGGCAGTCATTTTGAAAGGTTGAACAAATCACACTAGCTTAGTCAGAATGATGACACAACAACTCCTCAAGACATACATTCAGTTCATTAAAGCATTTCTATGGGTCACACAAAGTGGCAAGAGTCAAGTCGTGTTATAAAAACGTGATTTTCCTGTGTTTATATACATTTCCAATTGTGAAATTATGATAATGCCCTTTTAGTGTAAGAGCTGTTTGAAAAGACCACCTGAAATGTTAGCCTGTTTTGGTGGGTTGCAGTTTTGGCCTGGCTGGTGACATCACCAGACGGTAAATTAGTTAATAGACCAATAAGAAAGAGGAAACCTCTGCCTATAACAGCTAGTTTTCAGTGTTCCCTCCTCACTCAGATCACTCCAGACAGTCCTAGCTAAATTCTTGCTTGAGAAATTGTTCCTGGCTAAGAAGCAATTTTTTTTGTTTCTTTTTGACCATTTTGATTAAAAACATTCACAGTAAGATACTTAATTGTTACCCATAAATAATTTGATATTGAGATAAAAACGGTTGCATTGGGCTTTTAAAAGGGCTGGGAGGTCACATTTCAAAATGCTAAAAGAAAATCTAGTCAGATTATCACTAGTTTATCTAAATTTAATTGAATTCTGTTGCATCACACTTTGCGTCAGGAATATACATTTATCTTTCTTTCATATTTTTCTGGCCTTTCACCCAAGATATAACAGCAACACATGTGGCCCTCAGCACTGCAGTATAGACTAGATGAAACTGGGTTCCCTAGCTGGATTCGTAGAAACAGAAGAAGCACCAGTCCTTCTTTGACCATGTGTGAAGTGATCATAATTCCTGATGATGTGTTATTCCCTTTAAATAACATTGAAGCGCCACAGCCCCTCATTCCACTTTTCTACTAAACGCCCTCTCCTCCCCCACTGACATGTTCTCTAGCTGTCTTGATTTTAATAACATGTCTGTATCCAGCAGATGGCAGAAAAGACATCCAGAGGAGTACAGCAGGAAGGCTTCTTCCCTCAGAGGGAGAATAACCCTCTTATTATCTATAACCCTTTGATAAGAATTTTGAAAACAGGAATAATTTTAAACTGTCTTTAGAGACACAAGAATGTGAAAAAATGTCAAATCATATTTTATTTGTCACATGCTTCGTAGGTGTAGACTAAAAGTGAAATGCTTACTTAGGGGTCATTTTCCAACAATGTAGAGTAAAAGATAAAGACAAAAAATGAAGATAAATAAATAGAAATAGTAACACAGGAATAAATACACAATGAATAACTAATAACAATAAGGACTAAAAATAACATGGCTTTATTCAGGGAGTACCAGTAGTGAGTCGATGTGCAGGGGTATGAGATAATTGAGGTAGCTATGTTCATATGGTAGTAATAAGTGACTAGGCAACAGGATAGATAATAGACAGCAGCAGCAGCGTATGTGTTGATATCAAAAGTGTGTTTGTGTGAGTGTGTATGTGTGTGGCGTCAGCAGTGGTGGGAAAAGTACCCAGTAAAATACTACTTGAGTAAAAGTCTAAAAGTATTTGGTTTTAAATATACTTAACTATCAAAATTCTAATTCTTTATATTAAGCAAACCAGACAGCATGATTTCCTAGTATTTTAAATTCACTCCAACACTCAGACATAATTTACAAACAAAGCATTTGTGTTTGGTCAGTCTGCCGGATCAGATGCAGTAGGGATGACCAGGGATTTTCTCTTACAGTAAGTGTGTGAATTAGACACTTTTCCTGTCCTGCTAAGCATTCAAAATGTAACAAGTACTTTTGGGTGTCAGGGAAAATATATGGAGTAAAAAAGTATATTATTTTCTTTAGGAATGTAGTGAAGTAAAAGTAAAAAACTACCCCAAAAAACTACATAAGTAGTACTGTAAAGTTTTTTTTACTTAAGTACTTTACACCACTGCGCGTCAGTATGTAGTGTTGATTATTAATTCATGCTGCTAACGTGCCATTGCATAAGGGGGGATTTGGGCTTGTATTATTCATGTAGCCTTTGCTCTTAATATCTTGACTGGTATTTAAACTTTTTCCCCTCTTGTCCATCCCTCCCTCACACACACTGGGGTGGTCTGTTGATAGAATGAGGTGTTCCCTGAGCCCCTCTTCACCTGGACCCGGGTCGGGGGCCGTCTGCTGGACGGAAGTGCCGAGCGGGATGGGAAGGAGCTGATTCTGGAGCGAGTGCCAGCCGAACTCAACGGCTCCATGTACCGCTGCACGGCCCAGAATCCCCTGGGCTCCACGGACACACACACTCGCCTCATCGTCTTTGGTATGTGTCCAAACTCATTACCATATTCTCTAATCCTAGAGGGAATTGCAGAGAATGACAAACGTAATACTTGTTCTTATTCATGGTATGTTTTATTCCCACAAATATCCTCATTCAAATTTCAAACACCATTAAAATTGTGTTTCAACTGTTAATATTATGCATCCACATACTGTAAAGTATTAAGCAATGCATTTATGTAAAACATATGTATTTATGTGCCCATTTTTATATATGAATTATCTATGCAAACTAAGTGCATGAGTAATAAGTGATTGTATCACTAAATGACTCAACAATGCCTCTCGCACAAACGCTGATTTATGTAAGTGAGTAATGCCCCTCATCTGTTTGAGTAGAAATCCAACAGCCATGGGAATCCCACAAGCAGCATGTAATGTACCCAATCTCTCCAACACTGACTGCTAATAATCACATGAAAGGCCCATAATAGAATACATTATCTTTGTTGTTGACAGTGTCATCTTTGTTCAATGACCCACCTCGACCAAGCTAGATCAGTCTTTTCATGATGTGCTGCTATTTATCGCAGTTCCAAAGTCCTGAGTTTGCTTTAGTTGATTTGGGAGTTGGACTGCTTGCTGACTCTATTACTACTGTATGTCCTGCTGCTCTGGTGTGTTTACCCTTGGGCCCTGTGGAATGACAGCATCCTGCGTGAGAACTTGATCAGAGGCCTGTCAATCATGGCTGCTCTGGTTTAATCAAAACCGCTGCGCCGAGGATGAAGGTCTTCTCCCCTGTATTGAATATTATCTACTCATGTTAGAGATAACTGCTGTGCAAGAGATGGAACTGATATATAAGGTACCACGTTCATCTATATATACACTATATATACACCCCCGGTCAAAAGTTTGACTCATTCAAGGGTTTTTCTTTATTTGCACTATTTTGTACATTGTTGAAGTGAAGACATCAAAACAATGAAATAACACATATGGAAACATTTAGTAACCAAAAAAGTGTTAAAAAAATCTAAATACACTACCGTTCAAAAGTTTGGGGTCCTTGTATTTGAAAGAAAAGCACATTTCTTTTGTCCATTAAAATAACATCAAATTGATCAGAAATACAGTGTTGACATTGTTAATGTTGTAAATGACTATTGTAGCTGGGAATGGCTGATTTTTTAAACGGAATATCTACATAGGCGTACAGAGGCCCATTATCAGCAACCATCACTCCTGTGTTCCAATGGCATGTTGTGTTAGCTAATCCAAGTTTATAGTTTTAAAAGGCTAATTGATCATTAGAAAAACATTTAGCAATTATGTTAGCACAGTTGAAAACTGTTGTGCTGATTAAAGAAGCAATAAAACTGGCCTTCTTTAGACTAGTTGACTATCTGGAGCATCAGCATTTGTGGGTTCGATTACAGGCTCTTAGTGCCTCTTTGCTCGACATCATGGGAAAATCAAAAGAAATCAGCCAAGGCCTCAGAAAATAAATTGTAGACCTCCACAAGTCTGGTTCATCCTTGGGAGCAATTTCCAAACGCCTGAAGGTACCACATTCATCTGTACAAACAATAGTACGCAAGTATAAACACTATGGGACCACACAGCCATCATACCGCTCAGGAAGGAGACGCATTCTGTCTCCTAGAGATGAACGTACTTTGGTGCGAAAATTGCAAATCAATCCCAGAACAACAGCAAAGGACCTTGTGAAGATGCAGGATGAAACGGGTACAAAAGTATCTATATCCACAGTAAAACGAGTCCTATATCGACATAACCTGAAAGGCCGCTCAGCAAGGAAGAAGCCACAGCTCCAAAACCACCATAAAAAGCCAGACTACGGTTTGCAACTGCACATGGGGACAAAGATATTACTTTTTGGAGAAATGTCCTCTGGTCTGATGAAACAAAAATAGAACTGTTTGGCCATAATGACCATTGTTATGTTTTGAGGAAGAAGGGGGAGGCTTGCAAGCCGAAGAACACCATCCCAACCGTGAAGCACGGGGGTGGCAGCATCATGTTGTGGGGGTGCTTTGCTGCAGGAGGGACTGGTGCACTTCACAAAATAGATGGCATCATGAGGAAGGAAAATTATGTGGATATATTGAAGCAACATCTCAAGATATCAGTCAGAAAGTTAAAGCTTGGTCGCAAATGGGTCTTACAAATGGACAATGACCCCAAGCATACTTCCAAAGTTGTGGCAAAATGGCTTAAGGACAACAAAGTCAAGGTATTGGAGTGGCCACATTCTTTAAATAAAGTGGTGATCCTAACTGTGTATGTGTATGTACATTTTCAACTTCAACTGTATATATATATATATACAGTGAGGTAAAAAATTATTTTCCCTCACTGTATATACAGTGGGGAGAACAGGTATTTGATACACTGCCGATTTTGCAGGTTTTCCTACTTACAAAGCATGTAGAGGTCTGTAATTTTTATCATAGGTACACTTCAACTGTGAGAGACGGAATCTAAAACAAAAATACAGAAAATTACATTGTATGATTTAAAAAAAAAAAAAATTGCATTTTATTGCATGACATAAGTATTTGATCACCTACCAACCAGTAAGAATTCCGTCTCTCACAGACCTGTTAGTTTTTCTTTAAGAAGCCCTCCTGTTCTCCACTCATTACCTGTATTAACTGCACCTGTTTGAACTTGTTACCTGTATAAAAGACACCTGTCCACACACTCAATCAAACAGACTCCAACCTCTCCACAATGGCCAAGACCAGAGAGCTGTGTAAGGACATCAGGGATAAAATGGTAGACCTGCACAAGGCTGGGATGGGCTACAGGACAATATGCAAGCAACTTTGTGAGAAGGCAACAACTGTTGGCGCAATTATTAGAAAATGGAAGAAGTTCAAGATGACGGTCAATCTCCCTCGGTCTGGGGCACCATGCAAGATCTCACCTCGTGGGGCATCAATGATCATGAGGAAGGTGAGGGATCAGCCCAGAACTACACGGCAGGACCTGGTCAATGACCTGAAGAGAGCTGGGGCCACAGTCTCAAAGAAACCCATTAGTAACACACTACGCCGTCATGGATTAAAATCCTACAGCGAACGCAAGGTCCCCCTGCTCAAGCCAGCGCATGTCCAGGCCCGTCTGAAGTTTGCCCATGACCATCTGGATGATCCAGAGGAGGAATGGGAGAAGGTCAAGTGGTCTGATGAGACAAAAATAGAGCTTTTTGGTCTAAACTCCACTCGCTGTGTTTGGAGGAAGAAGAAGGGGAGTACAACCCCAAGAACACCATCCCAACCGTGAAGCATGGAGGTGGAAACATCATTCTTTGGGGATGCTTTTCTGCAAAGGGGACAGGACGACTGCACCGTATTGAGGGGAGGATGGATGGGGCCATGTATCGCGAGATCTTGGCCAACAACCTCCTTCCCTCAGTAAGAGCATTGAAGATGGGTCGTGGCTGGGTCTTCCAGCGTGACAACGACCCGAAACACACAGCCAGGGCAACTAAGGAGTGGCTCCGTAAGAAGCATCTCAAGGTCCTGGAGTGGCCAAGCCAGTCTCCAGACTTGAACCCAATAGAAAATCTTTGGAGGGAGCTGAAAGTCCGTATTGCCCAGCGACAGCCCCGAAACCTGAAGGATCTGGAGAAGGTCTGTATGGAGGAATGGGCCAAAATCCCTGCTACAGTGTGTGCAAACCTGGTCAAGAACTCCAGGAAACGTATGATCTCTGTAATTGCAAACAAAGGTTTCTGTACCAAATATTAAGTTCTGCTTTTCTGATGTATCAAAGAATTATGTCATGCAATAAAATGCAAATGAATTACTTAAAAATCATACAATGTGATTTTCTGGATTTTTGTTTTAGATTCCGTCACTCACAGTTGAAGTGTACCTATGATAAAAATTACAGACCTCTACATGCTTTGTAAGTAGGAAAACCTGCAAAATCAGCAGTGTATCAAATACTTTTTCTCCCCACTGTATATATTTTGTTTGTTTGCCCACTGACAAAGAAATGATCAGTCTATAATATTAATGGTAGGTTTATTTGAACAGTGAGAGACAGAATATCAACAAAAAAATCCAGAAGAACGCATGTCAAAAATGTTACAAATTGATTTGCATTTTAATGAGTGAAATAAGTATTTGACCCCTCTGCAAAACATGACTTAGTACTTGGTGGCAAAACCCTTGTTGGCAATCACAGAGGTCAGACGTTTTTTGTAGTTGGCCACCAGGTTTGCACACATCTCGGGAGTGATTTTGTCCCACTCCTCTTAGCAGATCTTCTCCAAGTCATTAAGGTTTCGAGGCTGACGTTTGGCAACTCAAACCTTCAGCTCCCTCCACAGATTTTCCGTGGGATTAAGGTCTGGAGACTGGCTAGGCCACTCCAGGACCTTAATGTGCTTCTTCTTGAGCCACTCCTTTGTTGCCTTGGCCGTGTGTTTTGGGTCATTGTCATGCTGAAATACCCATCCACAAACCATTTTCAATGCCCTGGCTGAGGGAAGGAGGTTCTCACCCAAGATTTGACGGTACATGGCCCCATCCATTGTCCCTTTGATGCGGTGAAGTTGTCCCGTCCCCTTAGCAGAAAAACACCCCAAAGCATAATGTTTCCACCTCCATGTTTGACGGTGGGGATGGTGTTCTTGGGGTCATAGGCAGCATTCCTCCTCCTCCAAACACGGCGAGTTGAGTTGATGCCAAAGAGCTCGATTTTGGTCTCATCTGACCACAACACTGTCACCCAGTCCTCCTCTGAATCATTCAGATGTTCATTGGCAAACTTCAGACGGGCCTGTACATGTGCTTTCTTGAGCAGGGGGACCTTGCGGGCGCTGCAGGATTTCAGTCCTTCACAGCGTAGTGTGTTACCAATTGTTTTCCTGGTGACTATGGTCCCAGCTGCCCTGAGATCATTGACAAGATCCTCCTGTGTAGTTCTGGGCTGATTCCTCACCGTTCTCATGATCATTGCAACTCCACGAGGTGAGATCTTGCATGGAGCCCTGGACCGAGGGAGATTGACAGTGCTTTTGTGTTTCTTCCATTTGCGAATAATCGCACCAACTGTTGTCACCTTCTCACCAAGCTGCTACTTTATAACATTTTTGACAGGGGATCAAATAATAATATTTTTTTCCCTCACTGTACATATACAGTTGAAGTCAGAAGTTTACATACACCTTCGCCAAATACATTTAAACTCAGTTTTTCACAATTCCTGACATTTAATCCTAGTAAAACTTCCCTGTTACAGGTCAGTTAGGATCACCAATTTATTTTAAGATTGTGAAATGTCAGAATAATAGCAGAGAGAATTATTTCTTTCAGCTTTTTATTTCTTTAATCACATTCCCAGTGGGTCAGAAGTTTACATACACTCAATTAGTATTTGGTAGCATTGCCTTTAAATTGTTTAACTTGGGTCAAATGTTTCGGGTAGCCTTCCGCAAGCTTCCCACAATAAGTTGGGTGAATTTTGTCCTATTCCTCCAGACAGAACTGGTGTAACTGAGTCAGATTTGTAGGCCTCTTTGCTCGCACACGCTTTTTCATTTCTGCCCACAAATATTCTATAGGATTGAGGTCAGGGCTTTGTGATGGCCACTCCAATACCGTGACTTTGTTGTCCTTAAGCCATTTTGCCACAACTTTGGAAGTATGCTTGGGGTCATTGTCCATTTGGAAGACCCATTTGCGACCAAGCTTTAACTTCCTGACTGATGCCTTGAGATGTTGCTTCAATATATACACATAATTTTCCTTCCTCATGATGCCATCTATTTTGTGAAGTGCACCAGTCCCTTCTGCAGCAAAGCACCCCCACAACATGATGCTGCCAACCCCGTGCTTCACGGTTGGGATGGTGTTCTTCGGCTTGCAAGCCTCCCCTTTTTTCCTCCAAACATAATGATGGTCATTATGGTCAAAAAGTACAATCTTTGTCCCCATGTGCAGTTGCAAACCGTAGTCTGGCTTTTTTATGGCGGTTTTGGAGCAGTGGCTTCTTCCATGTCGATATAGGATTCGTTTTACTGTGGATACAGATACTTTTGTACCCGTTTCCTCCAGCATCTTCACAAGGTCCTTTGCTGTTGTTCTGGGATTGATTTGCACTTTTCGCACCAAGTAAGTTCATCTCTAGGAGACAGAACGCGTCTCCTTCCTGAGCAGTATGACGGCTGCGTGGTCCCATGGTGTCTATACTTGCGTATTATTGTTTGTACAGATGAACATGGTAACTTCAGGCGTTTGGAAATTGCTCCCAAGGATGAACCAGACTTGTGTAGATCTACAATGTTTGTTTCTGAGGTCTTGGCTGATTTCTTTTGATTTTACCATGATGTCGAGCAAAGAGGCACTGAGTTTGAAGGTAGGCCTTGAAATACATCCACAGGTACACCTCCAGTTGACTCAAAGCAATTTGAGCAATCTTCTGGAATTTTCCAAGCTGTTTAAAGGCACAGTCAACTTAGCGTATGTAAACTTCTGACCCACTGGAATTGTGATAAAGTGAATTATAAGTGAAATAATCTGTCTGTCAACAATTGTTGGAAGAATGACTTGTGTCATGCACAAAGTAGATGTCCTAACCGACTTGTCAAAACTACAGTTTGTTAACATGAAATCTGTGGAGTGGTTGAAAAAAGATTTTTAATGATTTCAACCTAAGTGTATGTAAACTTCCGACTTCAACTGTATATATACTATATTAGAGCCTAACTGCGTTGCTATGTTCCAGGGCTAGTTTCCAGGGTTAACATTATGCACAGGATGTGTGTAGCTACTGCAGGACCATCAGAGGGTAAATCATCTTAGGTCCATTCAGCAGACATGGCCATTCCATACAGTAATCTGCCTGCACTGCCATTAAGAAATGATCTGTCCATCATTTGATAAATCCCCACCTGACATCCTCCAGTGAGCAAGGTTTAAAAAATATTGTAGGTAAACTGCCACTTTGGGAAGGTGTTACCTTGGGGAGCGTTTTGGTTGAAAGAGCACTAATGCCTGTTTAACACCCTGATGCACCCTCAGGTGTCATAGGCTACGTGCAGAATGTTGGCTGTCTGTCTATGTCTCTGTCCTAGATGGCTTCCACTCATGCTTAGAGGAGCAGAATGGTGATTGAGTGACCTTGACACTGTCCCCCACGACCTTGAAATGGGACACTTCCCACTGGGCACAGTGGGAATTAAGTGGAAAGTGGAAACAACGTTGATTCAACCATTGTGTGCCCAGTGTTTTCTCTCTCCAGGGGCAGATTGGATATTTGGAGCTATGTTCACTTGAAAAACTGTTCATTATACATCATAATAACAGATATAACAGAGTATAAGGATGGCATGATATTGAGACTCTCCACTGGCAGAAAGCAGTGCTCATATCTTGATCATGAACATATCCAAGCACCTTTAGATATAATGCCCTAGGTGATTACACTGAAGTAACTCATCAAATCAAATGTTATTCATCACATGCTTCGTAAACAACAGGTGTAGACTAACAGTGAATGATTACTTATAGGCCTTTCCCAACAATACTGAGCGAAAGAAAATGGATAATTAATACAAAAAGTAATAACATGTAATAATAAAAGTAATAATAAATACACAATGAGTATCAATAAGTTGGCTATATACATGGGGTACCAGTATCAAGTTAACACACTACCCTCTGTTTATGCCTTGCGGTCGGATGCCAAGCAGTTGCCATACCAAGCGGTGATGCAGCCAGTCAAGATGCTCTCAATGGTGAAGCTTTAAAACGTTTTGAGGATGGGCCCATGCTAAATCCTCTTGAAGGGGAAGAGATGTTGTCTAGCCCTCTTGATGGGTCATGTAATAATCCATCCGAAGTGGAGTCTTTTGTTTAGACATGTAGCTAGCTAAACAATGAACCGGCATAATCCCAACTCATACTACTACCAGGTAGCTAAAGCTAACAAACTAGGTTCAATGTTAGCTAGCTAACATTAGGCTATAACTAGCAAGCCAAATGGATTTCTGATTAGAATAATATTACTACACAGATCATACACAAAACGTTAGCTAGCGAGCCAGCAAGCTAACGTTTGCTAGCTAACTAACAGTAGGCTTTAACTTGGAAGAAAACACTCACAACCAAGTTCCAAACTGCCTCTGGAAGCAACGTCAGCACAAGAACTGTTTGTCGGGAGCTTCATGAAATGGATTTCCATGGCCGAGCAGCCGCACACAAGCCTAAGATCACCATGCGCAATGCCAAGCGTCGGCTGGAGTGGTGTAAAGCTCGCTGCCATTGGACTCTGGAGCAGTGGAAACGCGTTTTCAAGAGTGATGAATCACGCTTCACGATGTGGCAGTACCACGGACGAATCTGCCAGGAGAACACTACCTGCTCAAATGCATAGTGCCAACTGTCAAGTTTGGTGGAGGAGGAATAATGGTCTAGGGCTGTTTTTCATGGTTCGGGCTAGGCCCCTTAGTTCCAGTGAAGGGAAATCTTAACGATACAGCATACAATGACATTCTAGACGCTTCTGTGCTCCCAACTTTCCTGTTTCAGCATGACAATGCCCCCGTGCACAAAGCGAGGTCCATACTGAAATGGTTTGTCGAGATTGATGTGGAAGAACTTAACTTGCCTACACAGAGCCCTGAACTTGAATTGGAACGCCGACTGCGAGCCATGCCTAATTGTCCAACATCCGTACCCGACCTCACTAATGCTCTTGTGGCTGAATAGAAGCAAGTCCCGCAGCAATGTTCCAACATCTACTGGAAAGCCTTCCTAGAAGAGTGGAGGCTGTTATAGCAGCAAAGGGGGACCAACTCCATATTAATGCCCATGATTTTGGAATGAGATGTTCGACGAGCAGGTGGCCACATACTTTTGGTCATGTAGTGTAGATCCTCAGTGATGTGGGCACAGAGGACTTGAAGCCCTCGACCAGCTCCACTACAGCCCTGTCGATGTGAATGGGGGCGTGCTCGGCCCCCCAATTCCTGTAGTCCACGATCAGTTCCTTTGACTTGCTGATACTGAGGGAGAAGTTGTTGTCCTGGTACCACACTGTCAGATCTCTGACCTCCACCTTGTTGGCTGTTTCATCTTTGTCGGTGATCAGGCCTACCACCATTGTGTCATCAGCAAACTTAATGCTGCTGTTGGATTTGTGCGCGGCAACGCAGTCGTGGGTGAACAGGGAGTACAGGAGCAGACTGAGCACACAAACCTAATGGCGCCTTGTGTTGGTGGATATGTTGTTGCCCATCCTCACCACTTGGGGGCGGCCCGTCAGGAAGTACAGGATCCAGTTGCAGAGGGAAGTGTTCAGTCCCAGGGTCCTTAGCTTACTGAGGAGCTTGGAGGGCACTATGGTGTTGAATGCTGAGCTTTAGTCAATGAATAGCATTCTCACATAGGTGTTCCTCTTGTCAAGGTGGGAGAGGGCAGTGTGGAGTGCAATAGAGATTACATCATCTGTGGATCTGTTGGGGCGGTATGTGAATTGGAGTGGGTCCAGGGTGTCTGGGATGATGATGTGAGCCATGACCAGCCTTTCAAAGCATTTTATAGTTACAGATGTGAGTGGTAAGGGTCGATAGTCACTTTGACAGGTTGCCTTGGCGTTCTTGGACACAGGGACTATGGTGTTCTGTTTGAAACATATAGGTATTGCAGACTGGATCAGGGAGAGGTTGAAAATGTCAGTGAAGACACTTGCCAGCTGGTCAGCGCATGGTCTGAGTATGCGTCCTGGAGTTTTTTGGTTAGAATAGGAGCTCTGCTATTGCCCTCTTTCCCCACCTTCAGATCACAGATCTAACTGCTGCTTTAACTTGCTAGAGCCCAATGTTCACAGCTCTATTAATACAGGCTCACCAGGGGATGTCATTTAACATGAGCTTCAGGAACGTAGAGTTCAGAATTATTAGACCCCCTACCCATGTCAGCTTCACTTCTTTTCCATTTTTCTCTGTCTCAGTCTGTCTGTCTGTCTCTATCTGTCTGTATCTCAGTCTGTCTGTCTGTCTCTATCTGTCTGTATCTCAGTCTGTCTGTGTCTGTGTCTTCAAAGGGCTTTATTGGCATGGGAAACATATGTTTACATTGCCAAATCAAGTGAAATAGATAATAAACAAAAGTGAAATAAACAATAATAATTAACAGTAAACAAGTTTCAGTGGAATATTATCATATTATGGCTGTACAGTGTTATAACGATCTGTCTGTCTGTCTCTCTGTCTCTGTCTGTGTCTGTGTTTTCCTTTCATCTCTTTCAACAGAAAATCCAGCCATGATGAAAAACACTCAGAATCCGAACAGTAAGTATGGCACCCATGAAGACCACTCACAGAGGAAGTTTGGTAACACTTTATTTTAAGGTGTCCTTGTTACAGTGCACATGTCTACTGAATTCAAGAATTTAGTATTTCACTTTATCATCATAATTTGATTCATTAACATTGTACAAATATTAGGGTTATTATCATTAGTACATATTGATGGAAAACGTTTTCAGGCTTTTTAGAGTGCGCTATCATATCTTGCACACCATGTGCATCCACAATGGATCAGATCCTTTTTAACCAATGTTAATTAATCAAATTATGATGATAAAGTGAAA
This sequence comes from Thymallus thymallus, assembly GCA_023634145.1. Classification (NCBI taxonomy): domain Eukaryota; kingdom Metazoa; phylum Chordata; class Actinopteri; order Salmoniformes; family Salmonidae; genus Thymallus; species Thymallus thymallus. The sequence goes on along the minus strand of CM042410.1, from coordinate 16,418,784 downwards.
TACTAAATTCTTGAATTCAGTAGACATGTGTCTCTTTGGTAACAAGTGTTATTTGTTTAAGCATGTGTAACAATGAGTTAGTACATTCAGTTACAATAGTTGTAACAAGCATGGTAACAAGATTTTGTTGTTACACATGTGTAATTACAAACTGTAATACTACTAGTTACATTATGTTGTTACAGTGTAACAGTGATTGTTACGCGTAGTTACAACACTTGTTACAGTGTAACTACAAGTGTAAGTACACTGTAACAAGGACACCTTAAAATAAAGTGTTCTATTGTAGTCTTTTAAAGAGCATTTCTCATTTTTGTTTGTATGTTATTTTTCTCACACAGTTTTGAAGATGTAGTTGAATACATTTGAGATGACGAGCATGCAATCTGTATCCAAAATGGCACAGTAACAAATGACTAGCTACTAGCTACTTCCTGGTTAGGGTTTGATGGATAGATTAACTGACGACAGGTGAATACATCTGTCTTCTACCGTCAACACAATTCCTCCAAAAAGATAAGAACAGTTGAACCAGAAATTTCTCCCCCTCTGTTCAGATACAATTCTCCTTCAGTCACTATCCACTTTTATAACTTTGTGAGAACTGTGAGATTAGGGCTGTTTCATAAACACTGTGGGGCCTCATTTGCAGCGCCTCCGATTATCATATGTAAAGATGAGGGATTGTCAGAAAAAGCGCAGAGGGATATTAGGGTTCTCTTTCTCAGTCTCTCTCTCACTGCTGCTTTCCTTGCCATATCTTACGGATGTAAATTTGAATATGCAAATGATCCGGCAGGAACAGGTTTGCTACAGCAAGGACAGAATCAGGTCAGCTTGGAAGGCACCAATCGCAGTGAAGGCGCAGACATGCCTCGCATTTAAGTCAAATCGGTGTAGAACATGGCCCCGAGAGGTCGCCGCACACGTGTCTGATTGCTCAGTGGCTGAAGTGCCAACTCCTTCCTCTGTGTGTGTGGGAAGTCCACCCTATCAGTCAGTCAGCACAGAGGCCACAGCAGAGAACAGAAACAAGCCACATACATTTTAAGGGCCACCATCCATCTCTGTCAGACTTTCAATGCTCTCGCTGTCCTAACAAATGTTTTAGAATATTGATGATAATGGAAATTAACTGAGGTATAGAGACGCATGGGAAGTGGGGCATTGGCCCGTAGTAGTTGTTTATTGTAATCTTACTTAAAGTGGAGAGTGTAAGGCTATTACAATTGTAGTTTTAGAAGCAATATCATGTTTAGCATCATTAACATTGGAGAATGTGGTTAAGTTGACATAAAAATAAAGAGCCAGGATTTCCAATTGCCCTTGATTTGAAAGCCTTTACCGGGACATAATATCTGACCAAATCTTTTCTGTCAGTACATGATTTGGTTGCGTTAATTGTAATTATGTAGAGAGGAAATAACGAGCTGATCAAGACATACCTGATCAATCAGTGTTTTTATTGAGATTAAAGTCTGTTTTGTCGTAATTATTTTTAGTTTGTACGTGTTAAGGGACTGGCAATTATAAATAGGGATTGTATCTGACTCTTATCTCTTTTTCTGGCCCTTGCAGATGGAGCCCCTCGCGCCGATGTACTCAGACTAATATGGATGGTGCTGGCCATGGTCCTCACAGTGACTGTGGAACTGACGTGAACCCTCCCAGCCAACACACACACACTGTACACACACACAATACACACACAACACACAGTAAACCCACAGAGACACACACAAACATATCCTAAGCCCCTCCAACGCACATACACACACCACAGACACATACCGCAAGCCCAAAACACAACAACACCAAAACACCACAAACAGAAACACATACAACACACTGTCCTGCAAGCCTTTTCCAATCATCCAACCGGCCCCCCATGCGTCAGTCTTTCAAGAACCAGTGCCACCACCCGTTGGCCCTCTACTCTGTTTTTTAAATGAAATAATAACCAAGATTATAATACAAAGAAAACAATTTACTGAACATGAGAATAACCAACTCCAGTATACCCCTTCCCCCGACCACACTTTTTTTTTTCTTGTCACACCTCTGCCTGTTGATCAATAAAAATCAGTTGTTAAAAAAAAGTGGGGGGGGGGGGGGAGCATTTGGGTTTGTTTTGATATGTTCAAACATTGCAGATGTGAAGAGAGACACTGAACCGACCAGTGTGGGAGGGCCCACCACATTGACTCCACCCAATTCACTGGGCTGTGCTGTACCCCAGTCTTTAAACTACACATAAATAACTGGGAACAAATGTGAATGTTCAATGAGAACATTATTTTTTATTACTATACAGGTATTTCTTTTCTGGATGGCTTGGAATGTACTAGAGGACTAAACGCAAAGAGAAAATGGAACATCTCCTTTTTGAGTGTATTTTGTGTACATCTGTGTAAATATTGAAGATAATCAAAGAGGTTTTATGGGTTCAGGTTAGGATTGGTTGGTGAAGAGTTGGGAGGGTTTGCAGCAGCTCACAGCCTTTGTTTGTATTTTCTCATCCTTTCTCGCTGTTTTAAGAGATAATCTTATAGGCTGTCAGGACAGAACAGTTTACAGCCGTCTGATTCCATTCATTCAGTCTCTACATCTGTGTGACAAGTTTGAAAATGAGGACAGAAAAAACAATGCAAATATCCTACATTATGTCAGCCGTTTTTGGGTTGTAGTGCATGTGACGTTTGACAATTCTTTCTCCTTTTCGTGTTTTGCAGTGGTCAACACTGCATCTCATTGTCACTGGCCTGTAAATCCAGTTATTTACTTGTTACATACTTAAGTGACATTGCATTGTGTACAATATGTAACTCTTCCCCCTGACATCTACTAGTAGGATCATGTTAGTGACCATTTCAGGAAGATGCTCACCTGAAGCAGAGTGTAAACAGGGTTGTTGCATTTGTTTCATATCACCTGTATTAAAATGGAGAGATTATCAAATCATCTGACTTGACTTTACTTACCTAAAAAAGCATTTTGACCTAAGGGTGTTTTAAATAACATACAGTAAACTACCTTATTATCTTTACCATGGAAGATAGATAGACCTACTTAATAATGCATTTTATCATCGAATAACATAATAATATACATGCATGACCTTTAGAATAATCCAACATATGAGAAAGAATTGAGAATTCTCTCAACACATCAATTATGAGTTTCTCTACTTTGGGGCCATGATAAAGTGTATATGGAGGTATTTGGCAGGAATATTTGATGAATTTATCCCTTGGCCCTTCGTTGCTTTACAGAAGAACTGCCCTTCACAACAACTTTTCAACTATGTCTTGGCCTCTGAATCAGTCCAGTTTCTGGAAATAATTAGGTTGGAATATACAGTATTCGGACATTGCCATTAATCCCTTTCTGCTGATCTGTATACAGTGGGTCTGAAATTACTGATAAAAATGAGCAAAAAAAAAAAAGTTTAAAATAAATAAAAAATATACAGAGTTATACTATGTGGACATTCAAATTAGTGGATTCTCTTATTTCAAATCGAGCACACAGCCATGCAATCTCAATAGACACAGTAGAATGGCCTTACTGAAGAGCTCAGTGACTTTCAATCGTCTGTCCTCTGTTGCAACACTCACAACCAAGTTCCAAACTGCCTCTGGAAACAACGTTGTCGGGAGCTTCATGAAATGGATTTCCATGGCCGAGCAGCCGCACACAAGCCTAAGATCACCATGCGCAATGTCAAGCGTCGCTGGAGTGGTGTAAAGCTCGCTGCCATTGGACTCTGGAGCAGTGGAAACGCATTTTCAAGAGTGATGAATCACGCTTCACGATCTGGCAGTACAACGGACGAATCTGCCAGGAGAACACTACCTGCCCAAATGCATGCAATGCATAGTGCCAACTGTCAAGTTTGGTGGAGGAGGAATAATGGTCTAGGGCTGTTTTTCATGGTTCGGGCTAGGCCCCTTAGTTACAGTGAAGGGGAATCTTAACAATACAGCAGCCAATGACATTCTAGACGCTTCTGTGCTCCCAACTTTCCTGTTTCAGCATGACAATGCCCCCGTGCACAAAGCGAGTTCCATACTGAAATGTTTTGTCGAGATTGATGTGGAAGAACTTAACTGACCTACACAGAGCTCTGAACTTAACCCCATCGAACACCATTGCGATGAATTGGAACGCCGACTGCGAGCCATGCCTAATCGCCCAACATCCATGCCGACCTCACTAATGCTCTTGTGGCTGAATAGAAGCAAGTCCCGCAGCAATGTTCCAACATCTAGTGGAAAGCCTTCCCAGAAGAGTGGAGGCTGTTATAGCAGCAAAGGGGGACCAACTCCATATTAATGCCCATGATTTTGGAATGATTTGTTCACCAAGCAGGTGTCCACATACTTTTGGTTATGTAGTGTATAATGTATGCTCCAAAATTATATTATTTTATACTGATGCATTTGCTCAGAGAAAGATATTTTGTTTAACAAGTAAAACTTATTTTTCTCAAAAAGGTAGGGGTCAAAATTACTGACACCCCAGTTTTCAATACCTTTCAATACCTTTTGTGCAAGGATAACGGCACTGAGCCTTTTTTCTCAAATGTTTTATGAGTTGGAGAACACATTGGGAGGGATCTTAGACCATTCCTCCATACAGAATCCTTTCCAGATCCTTGATATCCTTTGTCTGTGTTTATGGACTGCCCTCTTCAATTCAAACCACAGGTTTTCAATGGGTTTCAAGTCCGGAGACTGAGATGGCCATTGCAAAATGTTGATTTTGTGACCAATTAACCATTTCTTTGTGGATTGATGTGTGATTGGGGTTATTGTCTTCTTGGAAGATCCACTGGCAGAGGCAACCAGGTTTATGGCTAAAATGTCCTGGTACTAGGAAAAGTTACTGATGCCATTGACCTTAACAAGGGCCCCAGGACCATTGGAAGCAAAATAGCCCCATAATATGAAAGATTCCCCACAATATTTTACAGTAGGTATGGGGTTTTGTTCTAGTTATGCATTCTCATTTAGACGACAAACCCACCAAAGAGCTCTATTTTTATGTCATCTGACCAATACACTGGTTCCAATGCAAGTGCCAATGCCATTTAGCAAAATCCAGGCGTTTACATTTGTTGGATCAGCTGTGATGTATGCAAATTGTCTTTTAATTACTTTAATTATTCTGCCTGAATAAAATGTACATCATTACTGTATTTACAATATGATCAGTTCTGTGAGTGCATGATATACTCATTGGTTTTCCTGCTTACAGTATGTTTCTCAAGAGCATCTGAGAAAAGAACGCTTCCAGTCTTTAACTTACTAAAAGTACACATGGATCTTCAGTGAAGGCCATCCATGATAAAAGAGACAGTATACCAAATTAAAGCACACCACATTAAATTATGAAAACTGTGTGACATCCTGGCTCTATAGTATTTGTGCTGTGTTCACATTATTTGAAGGGCATGCATATCTGATGGCCATTGTAATCATGCTTACGTCATTGTAAATAAGAATGTGTTCTTAACTGACTTGCCTAGTTAAATAAAGGTTGTGAAGTATGCAACAATTGCTTTTCATGAGTACATCATAGTGCCTTTAAAAGGGCATCAGACCAAATGAAAAAAATATAGAGCAGGGTAAACATATGAATCACAAATACACATCAATTGCTTTGTTTGTTCATACTTCAGTGCTAAACCTGTAATCAGAATGACCTTCAGGTTATTTCACTCTCTGCTAGTCATGTAGCCACAGAGTTCACTTCCCCATATCCTCCCTTTCATGATCTTAATCTATTACACAGTCCACCCTTTATTACAGTAGTATGGTTCACCTCAAATAGTTACGGCGGGGAAGGAGGGGAAGAGGTGAAAGTGTCTCCGCACAACACTGCACATTCTGCCAATAATTTTGTTCAGCAGTGCTCCTCAATGGTACACCTGAGACAGCGGAGTCACAGAAGAGAATGAGCTGCCTTTGTGGCACACCAGTGAATTATTCACAACTAACCGTGCCTGCTGAATCCAGATCCCTTTATGGGCATCTGGAAGCTATGCTATCAGATGGCCAAATAGTGTCTATGTCACAGAGGACACTGTTCAAATGGCTACCTGAGTGACACACCTCCCTGAGGATCACTGCATCGCTGCCGGACCAGCTCTTTGTTGTGACCCTGGCCTTGGTTAAGCGTGTGGTTATCGGCAAAACAAATTCAAATTTGACAGCTCAACTGCAGTGACCGAGTGACAGGACTCCAGCGTGACAGAGATGTATGTGTGTATGCCCATTCACTCTATAAATATGGATGATATTGTCAGACTCATACAGTCAACAGTCCTTTTTGGCATTGAGGCTCAGACGGTTGTCTGACTGCATCCCTCTAACATGTTACAGTACGATTTCATCGGTGTGTGATAGAAATGACAACATCATTAACACTTTAACACAGTCATTTATTTCTAAACTAAAAGTCCATGCTTAAATTACCAATGTATGGTCACACTTTATTTGGATTGTCCGGATTTTCCATCTGTAGTTGCTCTACAGTGCCAAGTTAAGTTTTGGGTTCGGAAAAAGAGTTAGTAGATAGTTAGTTGAAATATTACTGATATTCTGTAGAGCATCTACACTCTTATTGACACCCCTGTTTTCAATACCTTTCAATACCTCACCTTGCAAGGATAACGGCACTGAGCCTTTTTCTAAAATGTTTTATGAGTTGGAGAAGTTAAGTTTAGGGTAAGGATAAGGGTTAGTAGATAGTTAGTTGAAATGTTACTGATATTCTGTAGAGCATCTACACTCTTAGAAAACAATATTCCAAAAGGGTTCTTTGGCTGTCCCCATAGGAGAACCCTTTATGGTTCTAATGAGAAACCGTTTTGGCTCCAGGTAGAACCCTTTTGGGTTTCATGTAGAGCCTTCGGGCTCCATAAATGTGGAACCAAATATGTTTTTTTTGAAAAGTTATCCTATGGGGACAGCTGAAGAACCCTTTTAGGTTCTAGATAGCACCTTTTTATTAAGAGTGTACAGATTGACTATCCAAATAAAGTTACCAAATGTATAGTTCATTTTTATAAGAACACCATCCCTGGTCTCTTTTCCCTCTGTAGCTGAGCCAAAACAAATGTGTTGTAAAGTGTGTGTTGTATACTGAGAGATATTTGCACTTGGCCTTTGCCTATGCAAACAACTGTATCCTGGTCATTAAGTCCTCAAATCAGCCTGGAACTGCGGCCTCAAAGCACAGCCAAACATGCGTCAAGCAACAATGGGGCCAAACAGCCTGGCCACTCACAGATTGGCCCTGTGAGGGATGACCTGACACCTGACAACACCAATACAGGGACAGGGGAAGGTGAATTGCCTCAGACTAGAGACATTAGCCAGCTCGCAAACACTGAAGAAATGGCTATGCCGCAGGATGGATCAAATGTAAAAGAAGACAACAGCTTGGAGTTGGAGGGAGAAGTCCCTGTATTTGTTGAGGAGGCTGAGATTAAGACCAAAAATTGTATGTTTGGATCCACCTTGAAACTCCCTTTTCCTTATAACAGTGGTCTGGCCAGCCCTCTGTCCCCTTGCTTTCTGCAGAGGCTGGAGGGCAGTGTGGGGGTGGGTGTGGGCAGGGAGCTGAGGCAAGACCTGGGGCTGCATGGGGCCTACTCCACCTTCCTCTACAAGGCAGAGATTTATCAAATTTATAAATCTGCCTCCAGAAAACATGGGCAGCTCAGAGTTTTTTTTAATTTTTTTATTTCACCTTTATTTAACCAGGTAGGTCAGTTGAGAACAAGTTCTCATTTGCAACTGCGACCTGGCCAAGACAAAGCAAAGCAGTGCGACAAAAACAACACAGAGTTACACAGTAAACAAACATAGTCAAAAACACAATAGAAAATCTATATACAGAGTTCAAAATGTAGTGCAAAATGCAGTAAGGTTAGGAGGTAAAAGAGTTGGAGATCCTTAAGTCCAAGCTTGATTTTGACAACTGCATGGAGGTGTTGGAGCTGTCTAAGAAGCATGGGCAGGCCCCTCTGCAGCTGTCAGCCCTTAGAGTGATGTCTGACAACTACCTCCAGGTCCTCAGGGACCCAGGCCTGTATGGGAGGCTGAGAGCAGACGATAATGATGAGAACCAGAAACAGCGTATGAGAGGAAGGCAGTTCCTAGTGGCAGGCAACATGGACCATCAGTGGGTGGGGAGTAGTTCTCAAGCGACAAAAAGGGAGCAGCGAGTCACCAAGAAACCATCTAGTGGTCTCTACTATTATGATGATTATAAAGACAGCTGGCACCCACTGTTTCTCATCCCTCAGGATGTCATATCTAAAGGCTGTGCCATGTGCACTATGGACTACTTATTTGTAGCAGTGGGGGGCTGCCAGCAGGGCCCAGACAGAGAGAGAGTGTTCTGTTCACCTCAAATAGTTACGGCAGAGAGTGTTCTGCTACAACCCCGTAACGTCCATTTGGAAAGAAATCAGTCCTATGAATGAGTCCAGGCCCCACTGCAAACTGGCAGCCCTAAAGGGCTACATCTATGCCAACGGAGGGGAGTGTCTGTCCACCGTAGAGCGCTATGACCCCCGCTCCGACAGATGGACTTTTGTGGCCCCACTGCCCAATGATACATTTGTTGTGGCCCATCATGTCACAGTGTGCAACGGGGAGCTCTTTGTTCTAGGAGGAACACTGAGATACACACTGTTGCACTACAAGCCAAAAATCGACGTGTGGAGGAAAAGCGCAACAACCGGAGGCAAAGAGAGGATCACTGAGATAGTGGGAGTGAGGAACTTCCTATATCGCTTTGATGTCAGCCCGAAGCTAGGCATCAGCGTGTACCGCTACCACACTGTGGCACGACTATGGTACGAGTGCTGCACCAAACGCCTCGCCCACTGCCTCGCCTTCCAGTGTGTCGCCATGGACGACACCATCTACTGCATGAGCCGCCAGTTCACCATGAGGTTCCCGGCTGATGAGATCTCTACAAGATTCGTAGCAGATGATTTGAGTGTTCTCTCTGGAGCCAAGGGCATCCTTTTCCCCTTTGTCCTCTCACTTCCTGATAAGAAGGCTCTCCAGACCAGCGTGTAACCAGGAATGTTTCTCCTCAGCACAGACAAGGACACAGCAGTGAGGGAGTATCTCATTTACTTATGCACCAAGGCCATTTTCAGAGCTGAGAGTAGCCTGCTGAGATGCACAGCTGTCTTAATCAGAAGCAATGAAAGTAAAATATTAATGCCATTAATGGTAATTAGACTACTGCTTGTTTAGATTTATTCAGGGTGCACTGCCATAGAAATTTGATGTATTTGTGAAGGTGTTTTGTTGTTTGCACTACATAGTTACTCCTAAATCATGCAAGATGTGCACTTTCTCCCCTGTACAAATAATTAATTAAAAAGTCTTAAGTTAATTCACTCAGCCATAATGCTTTAGAGCAGTGGAGTAATATACAGTAGTAATAATCCATCACAGTGGGTTACCGTATAGGGAACAAATATTACTCACACAGAGGACTGGACTCAATACAATTATCCACATTTGGTCTATAAATATGACATGATGTAAAAGGTTGTGACTTACAGCATAATGTATGTGAGCTTCAATAAACAAAAGTAATTGCTACTTTTGAATATCTTCCAAGAAAGGAGCATAGTATATACCTGATTTCTGCTGTTGTTTTCAACATTGTTGATATTAGAATAGCACTGAACCATGTTCAGTTGTTCATGTACCAAAATAATGAATGACTGTAATGAAAGTACTATTGATTCTATAAACAAATATGTATCCTTAAATTTGTACAGTATTAATCAAGAGAAGAAATATGCAGATTTCAATTAAGGTTACTTATCGAAGCAGTCATACAATCTAAAAAACAGAGCTCTGCTGTGTGAAGTGTCGTTTCTGACATCAATGCAATTGTAGGAGGATAGATGTGAGAAAAAAAAAAGCTATAGTATGAGTGAATGGCTGATTAAGTACACTATACATTGTTAGAGTGTTAGGTGAAATAATTATACAAATATTGCAAGTTGATATAAATATATAAAAAATATTTGCATGGTTAACTATACTATATAGGTCGATGGCAGAGAAAGATACATAAATAGCTAAATGTGCGTATGATATAAGTGAGGGTAATAATAGTTTGCTTAATATACAGTCTGGTTAAATGTACAGGTATATTAATACTTGCATGTTTACACAAACTGTACAGGTAAATGACAGGAAGAGATTCTTAAATAGGTTAATGTGTGTATGATATAATTTATGGTAATAATAATAATTCCCTTAAAATACAGTCTTTAGTACAGGGTTTAATTACAGATAAATGCACATATTGCACATTCGATATACTAAATGCAATGAAAAAAAGATAATACTGACAGGATACTAATATGCAGTCCTGAGTGAACGACTACTTAAGTTCAGTCCAAGAATTACTTACAAAATTGCACATGATATGATATAACAACTGTACATGAATATGAATATACATACAGTCCTGAATGAATGAGTGCTGAATGAATAAGTGCTGAGTGAATGAGTGATTACAGACCAGAGAGTTACTCACAGATGGATGGATGCCACATTTTTTAACTAGGTCCTGACACCCCAACAGTTCCAGGTCTATGTTGCAGACGGCACGGCATCCCGGTGAGGCATTAAATAGTATAATAGCCGCCGGCAGGAAGGACCTCCTGTAGCGCTCTCTGGCACACTGTGGTGGGATCAGTCTGTGACTGAAAGTGCTCCTCTGCATCATAACCATGGCATGCAGAGGGTGGGTGACGTTGTCCATGATGGCCAGCAGTTTGGCCAGGATCCGTCTCTCCACCACCTCCTCTAAAGTGTAGGATGTGTTGTGTAATTACGTAGACAATATACATGTTTGAATTGAAAGTATAATTGTTTGTTCATTTAAATCAAGCTGTTTGCTCTTACAAAGAGCAATCATAGACTAAGAACAACAATGAGTGATACAGCACCCTCGTCTGGGATTTCAGTTTGTGACGTCGCTATAGCGCCATCATGTGGTCTGGTCTATAATATATATATAGTTTATAGACTCTGCGTCTGAATAACTAAACATGAAAGTACAAAGGAGTAATTTGCACTGTATGTAGCATAACCAATAACACATAACCTACACGTCTTCTGACTCAAACCAAATCAGCAGCGCACTTAAGTATTGAAATGAGTAAGAGAGAGGCAGGCAAAGGGCTTCAACTGCTCCGGCTGAGGAAGCAGAAGAGAGACAGATGGTTGACCATCAAACGTAAGCATCTTTGATTCCTCCTAATTAAACACTTTGATTCCCTGTAATTAAACACTTAATGTAATGGTCCCCTCAGAGTTCCCCTTACATGACTCATGGCTCCTGATACGAATGAATACCCAGGTCAGCTCTGACATCAACACTCTCTTTGATTTCAAACTATCTAGTCTAGGGCAATACAACATCCCCTTTTGAGTTGAAAATATTAATTAGGTGCGAGGAAAAATAATTTGCATGTGATTATCCTAAATGGTCAGATGATTTGCAGACTCTCCCTCCCTCCCTCCCTCTCCTGCATGCACACACACACACACACACACACAAAGGAAGAGAGAGCCTAGACTTTAAGAGATTATAATGAGACTCCTGTTTAATTTTTACATCTTTTGATTTCCCAAATGTTCTGCTCCATAAAAAATGTGATGCCTCAGACTAATAAAAAGAAAACAGCACCACATTGAGTATGGCCCCTGAGTATCTAAACAGCGTGTGAGCCTGAGCTCTGTGTCTACACCCAAGAGAGGGGAGGGAGGAGGCTGGCGGAGACTGAGTTGTCTTGGACCTGTCTGTGGGACTGTTGTTTCAGATCCAGGTTGTTCCGATTGGCAGGATGGAGCTTGCTGGAGAGGCCACGTGGCACACTGGCTAAGCGGGGGTGTCAGAAAGCACTTAGTGGGTGCCTCTGGTACGCTGACTTGTACACACTTAGAGCTGGGAAGGGGGTCTGCGGCTGGTCCAGACAGACCTGTCTAGACTACACCAGGCTAAAGTTAGTTGGAGGTGCTGGGAGGAGGAAGGAAGGGAATGAGAGAGAGAGAGAGCTCAGCTGTTACAGTGATGCAGTCATTAGTTATATCTGTGACAGATTTGGAATAATCAAAGACCATTTATTCTGCCTAAACTTTAATTGTGGAACACTGTTTCTTTTTTTATTGACTTAATTTCTTTACTTGACACCAGTTTGTAATTACAGCTGACATTTTTCTGTGCCACAGTCAAGTAAATATACGCATTTTCATAATTAAAACATACTGTGCAATGACTTTAAGTACCCATATATAAGTGGTTTTGTTCAACCAGGGTGCAGTGTTCCTTATGGGTTTTGCACTCAAAACTTGATGGAACCAATGCTTTAGTAAAGGGCTATTCTAATGTTGACTTGATCTCTTACCCAAGATTGGATCATGTTGGGTGATTAGACTTCTCTGGTGTCCTCGCCAGCCTGTCTGGATGCCAGGAGCGCAAGGTGGGCAGGGTGGAGGTGTCCTGGCGCCCGTACATCTCATCAAAGAGGGTGACCAGGTAATGGGAGGGCAGCGTGCCGTGGTGGGAGAGAAGCAGCTTGGCAGGAAGGCCCTGGAACACACCACAACACACTATTCCACTGGCCATTATGGCTTTAAAACAATGGCAAGAGGGCACACTGTTTCTTTGATTGATTAGCTCATTATCTCTGTGGATACGAATAGTCTAGGTTTGGATTTTGTTTAAACATACTTTTTAGACCCAACTTCACTAGCCTTTTGCTAATGCTAATAACATCATGATCCTGCTGTGTAAGGCTGACCTCAGCTATCCACAGCACCATTCATCTCAGGATGACATCCCGCCAGTGGTCCCTCTGTGGCTGGTAGTCTGCACGGTTGGTCTTGCTGGCTGTCTTACACTTTCGAGTGAACCGTCTTGGACAGACAAGGTAAATAGACAGGAAGAGGAGGAGAAGAGGGAGGGAGGGAGGGAGGGAGGAGGGATTGCTCAGCCACTTAAGCTTGAGCCCAGCATGAGCTCAGCAAAACTCACACTTCACCATCGATCCATGCTGTTATACAGTATTTCTAAAGGTATCCCTCTAGTCAGATCCTGAAGCAGCAGCCCATGGCCCTGCTTGGCATCAATGCAATTAGATTGCATCTCAAGTCTCCCACACTGGCCCTGCTTGGCATCAATGCAATGTATATAGCTTAAATGAAGCCCTCTAATCATTTTTGTATAGATTTGCAAACCAACTGAGAAGCAGCAGAACCATTGGAAACCAGACATTCTACTTTGGCCATAGAAAGCAGGAGGTACAGAACACATTCTCACATTCAGTGCAGGTTTTTCTTGGGAGAATCTCATTTGGATAGAAAGGAAAGGCTGCTGTGCTCACACTTTTCTGTAATTAAAATGCTTGATAATGACTCTGGATGACTGTTGCGAAATGTTGCATTATTTGATGAATTATCAACATTTATCACAGGCAATCCATAATACCAACAGCAATTCATTGAAATTACCTGAAAATCGCCAAATAAACTTTGATTAACAAATTTCAGACAGTAAAATATGTTTGCACCAGTGTTAGCAGTCTTAAATACATAAACACATCACTCATACAGTAGTAGAGGGGTATTTAAGTGATAATGCCAGAGAAGTCAGTGATTTGAGGATATATTGGCACGGGAGTTGTTATATCCTCCAAACACCAGCTTCAAGGGCATTATCAATTTTGTACAACAGGTTACCAACATATTCAAATAATGATTGACATATTTTCATTAAAAACGTTATTTTGATGAATTTATTCATACTATCATACAAGATATTGTCCCGCCACAAATCTAGGGTTGCAACCCAAGCCGGCTGGTCGTTATCCTTTGCTTGCTAGCTAGCCTTCTACGGCTAACTTACAGTCTGCAGCCAGAATAACAGCAAAGTAGCTGCATTTGCATTTGTTTTCTAGTGACATTTATTTGGATACATCCATAACAATGAGCTAATGAGGTGTGATTTCGCATGACATAGAACATTTGCTCATTCATCAGGTCACTGTTGTTCAGAGGAGCTAGCCAACAACACAGCTAACACAATCACTTCAAACTGAAGCTGGAAAGACTGCAAACTAGCTGCACTTCGTTTCATTTCACCTTTTTTCAATTGAAATTTCTTCCATAAAAATTATGCCAGCTGATTCATGATTTTGACTGGCTGAGAAACACTGCCTGCCTGCCTGTCTCGTCCCGACCCCTACATATTAAATACTATGGGACAGCTGGAGATCTAATTTGAATATGAAACAATGTTGCAAATGTCGGAGAGACAGACAGGAAGGTTTATACAAATCTCCGCTGTTGAAAACAAAATGTTAGTTTAAAAGAAATTTGAGATAATGTCTAGATGCTTTTTATAGTGGAGATCAAGTGAATAAATTGCTTGGCTGGGCTGATGGTACAGTGGATTGCGCATGTCATAGATTTAGCCGGTGGTAACTTGTGGAATAGACACCGGCTGGAATGCGGTTTTAACCAATCAGCATTCAGGATTAGACCCACCCGTTGTATGAAACAGATTTAAACAAATACAGGAAACATAAAATAGAACAAATAATACCATATATACAGGACACTTGAGACTTGAGTGCATTAAGAATTAGACAATGTGTGCTGGATTGATACGACTTGATCCACACTTTGACCTCCATGGAGAAGGATTTAAGTCACTAGTAGTTGGGAGGGAATTCCATTTATTGATGCCTAGGGTGGAGACTGCCCAAATATGTTTTATTATTTTAGGCATACACAGTCTCCTCTGAAAATGTAATATATAATCAACTCTACCTGCAGCTTCTCTTCTACCCAGTTGCCAATTAGAACTTTGTTTGCATACTTCTGCTCTATTCTCCAGCCAGGCTGGGTCCACTGTTTTCCTGTTTGCCCATACTGTACAAGGTACTGAACATGGTGTCACATACAGCTGATCATGAGCTGGTTTGGTCCTAATATCAGAGCATAGTTAGATCACACAGAATGGATGATGGTGCATTACTCCTGATATTATTGTGACATAGGCACCAGAGGGGAAGAGGAAGCTGTGTTGCTATGGATACAGCAAACATTCTGTGACTGACAGACAGAATACTGGAGCAGTAGTGGAGGCAAATAGGAGGCACAGGACCTGCATTATAATAAGACTTGCATGCAATACTTTAGAATGGTTCTGTATTTCTGAATGTAAGAGAATTCTGCAGCAGTTTGTCTATAGCTCATGCATGCTATTTATGTCTTAATTTAAATTATAATGAATATAATTGGATTTTCTGTAGAAATTAAAACAAATGCCTTAATTGATGCCTTAGTTAAAATAAGAGTAAAACAGTTACTAAGCTGTGTAGGTGTTTATTTGATTTGCCTTACTATAAACAGAACAAAGTCACTTGCCAGAAACATGAAAAACCTCCTCTCTAAATAATTCACATAACATTTGAATACACACAGATCAAACTTCGACATCCATTTCATCACTTTAGTGTTTCTCAAAGCATTTTTATATAGCTTACAATACTATCTACAGCTTGTGTTGCAGATGGGAAGGTTAGCCAGCCCGGTTTGAAAAAATCCACGAGTCCATGGAAGCCGTCTGGAACATGATGCCAGGTGACGTCCAGTCCCAAGTCCAGCAGCCTCTTCCTGTACAGGATCCCATCATCCCTCAGAACGTCGTACTCACAGGTCAGGATAAAGGCCGGCGGAGTCAGACGGATAACAGCATCCTCCGCTAGGAGCGGGGAGACCTCCGGATCCAGACCGTCTTTGATTATGTGGTACACCTCTCCGTTGTAGTCTAAGGCTGAGTGTACCTTCTGGAGGTCTCCCCGCACCCTGCACTCAGGAGGGAGGTGTTCTGGGGAGAGCCACTCCTTGAAGGCTAGCCTCATCTCAGCAGGAATGTGGTTCCCCTCCAGCACATCCTGGCACACTGACATATCCCCGTTGAGATACTGCAGGAAGTAAAATGCCACCCGGCCACGGAACAATATGGGCACAGCATGATTCTGCTGGTACGAGGGCAGGTTGAAATCTGCCATCTGCAGAGCTGGGTAGATGAGGACCTGGGCACAGGGAGACAGCAGATGCCCATCTTTTCTCTTGGCCAGACGTTGGCATAGTGCAGCTGCCAGGTTTGCCCCAGCACTATCACCCCCGACTGCCACTCTGCCTGGGTCCACCCCAAACTCTGCCTCTGCCACAGACAGGAAGTGGCAAGTTGCAGCGTCACAGTCATTCAGCTGAGTGGGGTACCGATGTTCAGGGGCAAGCCGATATCTAGAAAGCATGAGAGGGTAGAGAAAGGATGTCTTTGACAGCTTCACAGCCCTTTTCACTGTATTAATCTGCTTTGGAATCACATTTTGAGGCAGTGAGTCAGAAAGTTAAAGTTACCCAACAGAAATCACTGTGGTTTCAGCCTCCTTGGCAATGTGCCTGCAGATGTCATCTGCAGTATCTAATCACGAGAAACAGAACATTAGATTTAATCAGAAGATGAACATTTTGCAGGACCTTATGGTAAGACAAGAAATACTCCCAGTCGGTACACCCCACCCGCCTGTGGGGAAAACAACCGGTGGTTACCTAGGTCTCCCCATTGTCTCACAGCAAAATCTTTTTCAAACTGAATTTTCTTGTTTTCTGCTTAGTCAATTAAAAAAATACAGTTATGAAAAGTACATGTCTAAAGATTACTTTTCAACATTGCCTGCTCCCAAGCTTTCTCACTGCTTAGAAAAACGTAATATAATACAACACAACAGCTTTTCGGCATGTTTTATTATACAGTATTTCTATTGAACAAAAAAATCGACAACGAAGTTGGCTCTTTTAAACTGGGGCTCAATGGGAAATAATTTGTGGGTGGTCGAGTGGAATACCTTATTATTACGTGAATATCGACTCGGAGTATATCATCTATACATTATTTTTGTCTTATCTCATTACCCAAACTGCCCAACACCCATCCTCCTCCATGGAAATACACCAGGCCCCTCCTCAGGCCCAGTGAGCCAGTCGTGGGCTCATACACTCTGACTGGCACATCAGAGAAGGTCAGATCCTTCAAACGTAGCCCTGGGGGAACTGGTCTTATATGGACCAGGAACCGTCTTCTGAACCACCTGGTGAACCTGACCTGATGACACAGACCCAGACGTTCCAGGATACGGCCCTGACAGGACAAAGGAGGGGGGGGGGTGGGAAAAGTACTTAAAACTCATACTTGTGTAAAAGTAAAGATACCTTAATAGAAAATGACTCAAGTAAAAGTGAAAGTCACTAAAATACTTCTTGAGTAAAAGTCTAAAAGTATTGTTGACGTTGAGACTGGTGTTTTGCGGGTACTATTTAATGAAGCTGCCAGTTTCTCAAACTAGACACTTTAATGTACTTCTTGCTCAGTTGTGCACCGGGGCCTCCCACTCCTCTTTCTATTCTGGTTAGAGCCAGTTTGCCCTGTTCTTTGAAGGGAGAAGTACACAGTGTTGTACGAGATCTTCAGTTTCTTGGCAATTTCTCGCATGGAATAGCCTTCATTTCCCAGAACAAGAATAGACTGATGAGTTTCAGAAGAAAGTTATTTGTTTCTGGCCATTTTGAGACTGTAATCGAACCCACAAATGCTGATAATCCAGATACTCAACTAGTCTAAACAGTTTTATTGCTTCTTTAAATCAGCACAAACGTTTTCAGCTGTGCTAACATAATTGCAAAAGGGTTTTCTAATGATGATAATGGGCCTCTGTACGCCTATGTAGATATTCCATAACAAATCTGCCGTTTCCAGCTACAATAGTCATGTATAACATTAGCAATGTCTACACTGTATTTCTGATCAATTTGATGTTATTTTAATGCACCAAAAAATTGCTTTTCTTTCAAAAACAAGGACATTTCTAAGTGACCCCAAACTTTTGAACAGTAGTGTATATATATATATATATATATATATATATATATATATATATACAAATTTAGAAAATCACATTGTATGATTTTTAAATAATTAATTTGCATTTTATTGCATGACATAAGTATTTGATCACCTACCAACCAGTAAGAATTCCGGCTCTCACAGACCTGTTAGTTTTTCTTTAAGAAGCCCTCCTGTTCTCCACTCATTACCTGTATTAATTGCACCTGTTTGAACTCGTTACCTGTAAGGACCTCCAGGACCGTAAGAAGCATCTCAAGGTCCTGGAGTGGCCTAGCCAGTCTCCAGACCTGAACCCAATAGAAAATCTTTGGAGGGAGCTGAAAGTCCGTATTGCCCAGCGACAGCCCCGAAACCTGAAGGATCTGGATGGAGGAGTGGGCCAAAATCCCTGCTGCAGTGTGTGCAAACCTGGTCAAGAACTACAGGAAACGTATGATCTCTGTAATTGCAAACAAAGGTTTCTGTACCAAATATTAAGTTCTGCTTTTCTGATTTATCAAATACTTATGTCATGCAATAAAATGCAAATTAATTACTTAAAAATCATTCAATGTGATTTTCTGGATTTTTGTTTTAGATTCTGTCACTCACAGTTTAAGAGTACCTATGATAAAAATTACAGACTTCTACATGCTTTGTAAGTGGGAAAACCTGCAAAATCGGCAGTGTATCAAATACTTGTTCTCCCCACTGTATATATATATATATATATATAAATTATATCAGACTCTCCTTCATATCTCAGTTAAGGTTTTACCAGTAGGTGGACTTTTTATTGACTCCAATAGAGTGGCGAGGAGGAGGAGGCGCTCTGTGGACCATTCGTATCCGGAAGTAATTTAGCCATTCATTGTAGCCGTTGGCACTCAATTGAACTTGCTATTTTCTAAAGTTTGCTCGTGTCAATTAAAATATGAGATTCCTGGATTACGTATTATACTAATAAAGTCCGAAGAGATAGAATCATTACATCACTTGTTTTGGTACTGCTCATACGTACCATTATTTTTGTCGCAGGTTCAGGAATGGCTGATTTGAAAAGTCATAGTCAATCGAACAATAATATAAACTTAGAAAAAATGTTTATCTTTAATTTACAATCTGTAAAAACTAAGAGAATAGAAAGGTTCAGAACTTTTGTGAAACATCACAGCACAGTGGAAAAATATAGGGCAGCTAGAAATCTAAACTGGGTGGTCTTCATAGATAGACAGGAGGGGTTGAGAGTAGCTGAAGGATGGGACTAAAAACAAACAAAAGATAACTAATGTATACTGTGTCCGTAAAATGTGTATTTTATGTACTGTATAAGCTGGAAGTAGAAGCCTAACTACTGTTGTCCATTAGTTTACTCCAATTATGTGAGGGGTGGTAGAGTTAGGGGGAATAAGAAAACAAATATATTTAAAATATATATACAGTACCAGTCAAACCTTTGGAAACACCTACTCATTCAAGGGTTTTTCTTTATTTTTACTATTTTCTACATTGTAGAATAATAGTGAAGACATCAAATCTATGAAACGCTGTCTCCTCTGAACAGTTGATGTTGAGCTTGAACTCTGTGAAGCATTTAGGCTGCAATTTCTGAGGCTGGTAACTCTAATGAACTTATCCTCTGCAGCAGAAGTAACTCTTTTTATTTTATTTATTTAACCTTTATTTAACTAGGCAAGTCAGTTAAGAACAAATTCCTTTCCTGTGGTGGTATTCATGAGAGCCAGTTTCATCATAGCACTTGATGGTTTTTGCGACTGCAAATTAACAAGGCACACCTGTTAATTGTAATGCATTCCAGCTGGCTACCTCATAAAGCTAGGTGAGAGAATGCCAAGAGTGTGCAAAGCTGTAATCAAGGCAAAGGGTGGCTACTTTGAAGAATCTCAAATATAAAATATAGTTTGATGTGTTTAACACTTTTTTTGGTTACTACATGATTCCATATGTGTTATTTCATAGTTTTGATGTCTTCACTATTCTACAATGTAGAATATAGTAAAAATAAAAAAAAACCTGGAATGAGTATGTGTATCCAAAAGCCTTTTTTGACGTTGTTTTACGTTACAGCCTTATTCTAAAATTGATTAAATTAAACCAATCCTCAGCAATCTACACACAATACTATATAATGAGAAAGTGAAAACAGGTTTGTAGAAATTTTTGCACATTCATTAAAAATATAAAACTTAAATACCTTATTTACATAAGTATTCAGACACTTTGCTATGAGACTCGAAATGTAGCTCCGGTGCATCCTGTTTCCATTGATCATCCTTGAGATGTTTCTACAACTTGATTGGAGTCCATCTGTGGTAAATTCAATTGATTGGACATGATTTGGAAAGGCACACACCTGTCTACATAAGGTCCCACAGTTGACAGTGCATGTCAGAGCAAATACCAAGCCATGAGGTCGAAGGAATAGTTATGGAGCTCCAAGACAGGATTGTGTCGAGGCACAGATCTGGGGAAGTGTACCAAGAAAATTCTGCAGCATTGAAGGTTCCCAAGAACACTGTGGACTCCATCATTCTTAAATGAAGACCTTTGGAACCACCAACACTCTTCCTACAGCTGGCCGCCCGGCCAAACTGAGCAATCGGGGAGGTGACCAAGAACCCGATGGTCACACTGACAGAGCTCTAGAGTTCATCTGTTGAGATGGGAGAACTTTCCAGAAGGACAACCCTTTCTCCAGCACTCCACCAATCAGGCCTTTATGGTAGGGTGGCCAGACGGAAGCCACTCCTTGTGGCTTCCGTCTGCCCTGCCCTGACAATAATAATAACAATAGTCAGATTTAATCAACAAATACGATAGGACGTTTAGAAAAGGTTAAGGGCACAAGACTGTGTAAATATCAGGCTGTGTTGGCAAAATCACTGTGTGTGGCTCAGTTGGTAGAGCATGGCGCTTACAAGGCCAGGTTTGTAGGTTAGAAAAATTACAAAAAAGTATGAAAATGAATGCACTCACTACTGTAATTTGCTCTGGATAAGAGCGTCTGCTAAATGACAAAAATTCCTATCGAGCCAAGTGGAGAGAGGCTGCCCATTGTGTTGTCACAGTTCCAAGACCAGTCAGAAACATCCAGCTAATCGTACGCCAAAGACGCTGGTGGATCTCAAAACTGAAATTGGATCCGCATTAAGTATCAATGATATCCTTCACCATCGTTGTCTTACGACACGACAGATGGCTCGAACCATTCAAGACTATTCAACAAAAAAAAAATTATTTTAGCCAGGGAAATCAAGCTCGATACAGGATATACTGTAGCTAGGTGCACATGCGCACTAGGCTAATTCAGGAAACAGATTACATTTTTTATGCCCTGTAATCAGGAGCTGGAGGTGAAAAGTTTGATTAAAACAATTCAGAGACTGAATAGAATAAATCAATGACAAATATGTAAGGAGAGCAAATCGATATACAGTAAAACAAAGCTTAAAACGATGTTTGAGTGAACCAGAATCCCAAAAATGAATGGTGAAGTCACTTCCAGACACGGTAGACTCCTCCTCCTCACCACTCTATAGCTAGTACTCTGCTGGTATGTCCTTACCCAAACAATGGAACGCCTGAATGGCGTGTTCTCTTATCTACACCATTGACGCTTTATCAGAGTTTAGATTACAGAGAAAGGACAAACATATTTGAATAGAAGAGTTCTCTTTTAGTAGTCAAGTACAAGCATGTTTTTCATTTTCACCAAGGAGTAAGAAATTAATAATTTCTACAGAGACTTGAACATGATTTGACTTGCATATAACATAAAAAAATACGCACAAACAATTGCATAGATACTCACCACAATTGCTATGCCAACAATCAAGCCATGAACTACATGCAGTTTCCCTCGATTTGCAACCCCTTGAGGAATGTCTGAATTCATCATCTCAGAGTACACTAGACCAATTACCAGAAGGAGGAAGGCTGCAATCACTGCAGCAAAGCCAATTATTAAAATTGCAGTGCTGATGTCCATGGTGCTTTTAGTGCGGTCCCAGGTAGGCTACAGTAGAAGTAAGTCATTAGGTGTGAATATGTTCTACAGCTGCTTGGGTTTCCTTGCCCCTCCTACATCTTTGTGTACACCCTGCTCTGACCTTGTTCTATCTAGATGACTTTGAGTGCTAGTGACAAAGGAACATTCATCATTTTATTCAATGTATTTTATGGACTAAAGCAATAACACATTAAACACATATTTCACAATTAGGTATTTTTATGAATAAACATTTGTATAAATACAATAGTAATTAATTCCATTTAAATGTCCTTTCAAATCAATAATATAATTTATTGTGAAGCAGGGACAATGATATCTGAACTTTTAATGTTAATCTGTAGATGGCAGTGATGCCTAGTGATAGCAGACCATGTTTTCCGTCAGATAAGGTCTCTAGTCTAGACACATTTGGAAATAAATGCATGGTATTTCACATTGAAACCGTATCAATGTGGTGTTGTTTACAAAACAATTTATGTTAATTTTAATTCAGAATTAAATCTCTGAAAATACTTTGATGTCTTATTTCAATGCATTGTGATTTGTAGCTCTGTGAAATGACAGCAACTGGAGCTGTTTTCTAGGACTAGCCAACTTTTTAGCCATCCCAGAGAGTCTCTCAGCCTTTTTTCTGAGAAGCTGAGCCCAGCACAAAGCCGCCATTGTCAAGCTGCTCTCTTAAACCCATCCCAGTTTCTGAAAAAGCCCTCCATTCAGCAGCTATACCCAGCAAAAATCACAGAGACTGGGCCAAAAATCACAGGGCTGGGCCAAAAATCACAGACTGGAATCTTGTCTGGATTTGTTTAGAAGCTATTTATGCAGGTCCCTAATTTTCACCTAGCCAACTTCCTGGGGCTGACCCCTTTCTGTATTGTCACAGAGAGAGGTGTTTCAAGTAACAGATCACTAGATCAGGGGTCTTTATGTCTTGTCTTCACAGCGCCCCATCTTCTCATACATTGAAATTAACTTTTATCACATGAAGTACTGTGTAATTATGTATTTTTTTATTTACTTAACCTTTATTTAACTAGGTATGCCAGTTAAAAACAAACTCTCATTTACAATGACGGCCTACCTCGGCCTCCCCTATCCCGGACGAAGCTGGGACAGTTGTGCGCCGCCCAATAGGACTCCCAATCACGGCCGGTTGTGATACAGCCCGGGATCGAACCAGGGTCTGTAGTGCCTTAGACCGCTGCGCCACTCACTATGCCACCATTATATGTACCAAAAGCACCCCTTTTCCAGATTGACCAAGTTTTACATCACATAGTAAAACCTGTGCATTTACCTGTAATAGGTAGGTCAATGCAGATGTGGCCAACTGGGTTTGAACCCGGGTCTTCACCACTGTGTTAGCCCACTGAGCTCAAGTCTAGACATTAGCTCAGGGAGCTCATGCAAGTCTTAAGGTCTCAGGCAAGGTTACTAATCACATGAGGGTGGTTCCCCAAAAAATCTATAGAGTATTCATCACTTTTCCTCCCACCGTATACACTTTAAAAAAAGGAGCGGATCATTATATTTTTTTACAAGCAGCAAAACACTCAGTCATAACAAATATCTGATTTATAGTCAATTATAGACAGAGATACATGTAGAGCGAGAGCAGCAAAACACTCAGTCATAACAAATATCTGATTTACTGTCAATTATAGACAGAAATGTATTGGTCACATGCGCCGAATACAACAGGTGTCGACTTTACTGTGAAATGCTTACTTATGAGCCCATTCACAACAATGCAGTTAAAAAGTAAGAAAAATATTAGCTAAATAAAAATAGGAAATAAGGAAATAGTAACTCAATAAAATAACAATAACGAGGCTATATACAAGGAGTACCGGTACCAAGTCAATGTGCAGGGGTACGAGGTAGTTGAGGTAATTGAGGCATTACAGTATGTACATGTAGGTAGAGGTAAAAGTGACTAGGCATCAGGATATAAAATAAACAGAGTAGCAGCAGCTACTTATGTGAAGAGTGTGAAAGTGTGTGTATTTTTTTACTTTGATACTGCTACTGTAGGATACATGTGATGTAACCAAGCCCAACCAGTTTGGGTGAATGTTGCCTCATCAAACTATTTAAGTTTGATGCACTTCTCAAGTGCATCAGAAACTTATCCAACTATTACTTCTCAGGGAGTGTGG
Source organism: Thymallus thymallus (assembly GCA_023634145.1). Taxonomy (NCBI): domain Eukaryota; kingdom Metazoa; phylum Chordata; class Actinopteri; order Salmoniformes; family Salmonidae; genus Thymallus; species Thymallus thymallus. Next base: position 16,394,574 of record CM042410.1, on the reverse strand, counting down.
CAGCTTGAAGGAGAATTGAGAAACTGGCACATCTCAAAAACAGTAAAAACAAGCATTTACTGAAATACTGAAATATGACTTCACAGCAGTGGTGGCAGACGCGTCTCATGGCTGACGAGTGAGACAACCAGTCACAGTCGACACACAGTAAAGCAATATATTCCTCGCCATTCAACCTGTCAATCAGGATTAATGGTCTTTAAAAAAAACTCCCTTCAGTCTTTTTTTTTTTCAGCACTGCGGGGACGGGTAGGCAGAGCGCTATAAAGTAAGCTATCGGAGTCAGAGGCGGTAACGTCCAAGGACAGGAACACAACACACTTGTTGTGTAGACGACTCAGTAGCGCATGCCTTCGGAGACACTCGCGGCTTCTTTAGGCTACTTAAAAACTAACAGCGGATTACCGGTGTAATGAGGTCATTAGTCAAAAATAATAGTTTTGCCAATAACCTGAATAATCGATAAACATGCCAGAGTTCCGTATATCGACGCATTTCTGAGCTTGGGACATAATAGCCTAAATGTTATGAAACATTGACTTCAAGTGCTGCAGTAGGCTAGTTTGAGATACCAGATAATTACCTAAGAACCTATTCTTGAACTCTGCTCTGCCAAGGACATCACGATTGGAGGATATCGAACGTGTGTTTGTGTTCGAAAAAGTCAGAGAATTTCGGTTACTGTACAAGAAGTAACATGGATTTGAAGTGTTTGAGCTGTATGGTACTTTTCCCCATTCACATTGTCTACTACATATTGAAAGCAAGTGTGTACTTACTGCTACCAAGTAGACGAAGAACCCTGATCAATGAGGTGGTGCTGATCACAGGCGGGGGACGAGGTATCGGGCGTCACCTGGCTCAGGAGTTTGCCAAGCAGGGGGCTAAAAAGGTAAATAAAACGCAGACGTGCGTTCAGTTTCTGCACTTTATTGATTGTATTATGCAAATTGTAGCGCATCAAACGTGATTGGGTTCCCTTAGCCTTCAGCAATATGAGTAGTCCTAAAATAGCCTATAGTTCCCCAGACCTGTGCATGTTTTCATATATTTTGAATTAGTACACTCACTAATTAGACTACATGGTTATTTCGATGACTGAGTTGATACCCTGCACCAACCTGTAGCCTACCTCTGAACAACAACTGTGCGACACCTAGTATTTTTTTATGCACACTTCTTGCGATTACTATAATTGTTTATTGATGTACTACCCCCCTACCGTATCCTCCTTAACCAAAAGCTCCATAGGTTTGCAGCAGGTAGCCTACATTGTGAGGGCAAAGACATTAGTTTGTCCACTTGTTCCTCCAATCTATTGTTTCCTCTGTAATATGAATGCATGGGTCATGACCTTAGGAGTAGATGGGCCAATCAGATTGCAGGATAGGGCCCTCAATTTTGGTTCAACTTGCACAACAGAGTAGGTCAACCAGAGGGCATGTCTAGGAAATCAAAGGTCTCCCTCTGGCCGTTTGACCGCTGAGGTATTATAGTGAAGCATGGAAGGATTTCTCTTCAGCCAATGCTCAGATAGAGGAGTTATGGCTAAAAACGGATATTGGATCAGGCCTCATTAATGTGCAGAATAAAGTTTTATTGTTGATGACTGCCAGAAGGACTGACCTTGATCAAGTGATAACATATCACTCCTATGGAATTGGGATTAATGTGTTTTTTTTCTTCTACCTTTTCAACTTTCTGAAGAAAAATGTTTAAAAGCTAATCACATAATCCTCACAGAATAAATGGTGTAGTCCTGCTGGGACTAGCAGATAAACACTAACTGTGCCAAGTGCCTACACAAGACATCACATTGCCATAATAAAACACTGATTCAGATGTGTTTTTCAAGCAAACCAGCAAGCCAGAAACTACTTTACAGCAGGTTAGCATTTTTTTGTCGTTAATCTTGTTATGGAGGCAGCTCTGCAGAGTGGTCACTAGCTAGCACAGCCACAGTCATAAAATCTGATTTTAAACATAACCTTAACCACACTACTGACGTAATGCCTAACCCTAACCCTAACCTTAATTATATGACTAAAAAGCACATTTTTGTTTTCATGAATTTTTTAAATATAGCCAATTTTGACTTAGCAGCTGGCCTATCTAAGGGGAAATCGCCCAGTTCTGCCTCCAGGACAAGACTCATGACAAAAAACGTCAACCTGCTACCTTACACTGAGTTTATTATGGAGGTGATAAAAGTGGCGCAGTAGTCTAAGACACTGCATCTCAGTGCTAGAGGCGTCACTACAGACACACTGGTTTGAATCCAGTCTGTACCATAACCGGCCGTGATTGGGAGTCCCATAGGGCGGCGCACAATTGGCCCAGCGTCATCCGAGTTTGGCCGGTGTAGGTCGTCATTGTAAATAAGAATTTGTTCTTAACTGACTTGCCTAGTTAAATAAAGGTTATATTAAAAAAATAATTAAAGAAACTCACAGAGGAAGATGTCAATGTTTCAGCTGCCTCAGCCATCCAAAACATGTACCCGTCAGCCAAGGCTCTTATAAATAGCCTGTCCCCACCCTCCTCCTTAACAAGGAACAGTCACTTAGGCTTGAAATGCCCCAGTGACTACATTGACAGTCCCCGCCAGGCCGCCACTACTGGTCAGACTACCCACTATTCCAATTACAATCCAAACATTACACAGCTGAGTGCATAGTAAGCCACCATAGTGTTCTGTTAGCTCTGATGTGTAATGGACAGAGTCTCAGACACACAGATGGAGACAACCATTTCACAATGATTCCATATGAACCCCCCCCCCCCTCCTTTTTTTTTATATATATATTTTTTATTACAAATGATTAAAAAGCTAGTTGTATTTTTGCCATGCAACTTAGACAAATAATTATAGCTTCATGAATTGTCATATAGAGCACCACATGTTGCAGTTTTCTTTATGTGGCTGAGATAAACCCCCCACTTTTAAGTGCTATGGCCTTGCTCTTCATCCTTCCATCTCCTCAGTGAACAACCCACAAAAAACCTGTGGCTTTTAAAAGCTATAATTTGCAGCTGCACAACAAAGCAAGTCACCATTCTTGTCAGCACCCCATTGTTGGGTATTATCAAGGTGTGAAGGCTTTGAAAACAACACCTGTGCTAATGTGCCTCACATTCACTCCCTGCCTAAGAGATGCTAAAAACAAGTAGGACATTCATCACAAATAACCTCTATGAAAGACTTTACCCCAGTTTGAGGTCCATTGTGATTGGCAGACGGAATTTCACTATTCTCTCTACTAGCTTTGGTGGGGAGTGCACTAGCCACAGCATTGATGAAAGAATGATGTGAGGTGAAAAGGAGATACTGGTGAGAGGGGGATAGAGGGAGGTGAGAGGGGGAGTGAGGCCTTGTGTGTGTCATCAAAAGAGCCGTTACACAGAGAAGCACTAAAACAATAAACCACAGCAACTTTACAAAAGCTCAGCATCCAAGTTCAGAGAACAGAGACCGAGGCAGGGGGCCTTTAGGACAACCACAATAAGTGTTTCAGAGGTTGAAGCAATATATTCACATATGCTCTCAATGTACCCTATGCAATTCAAATATATTCCACTGGCACCCAAACAAGAAATCCAAAATCCCCTTTGTTACGAATGTCAGCATGTAGAATTTAATAAGGTACTTAGGGGGGCATTTCGGTTTTGCGACTCAATTTCTGGATCATAATATTGTGAACATGTGGAAGAAGAAAGTACAATTGAAGATACTAAGAGATATTGGCATCTTTCTCAGCCCTGGCTAGTCATTAGAAGAACTGGGAACATATGCCTCTACCCAGGTTGATAGTGGCTTTATCCATTGGCAAGCCCAATATAGTGTGTGTGTGTTGGAGGCGGGACGCACACTGCTCCCAGCTGGGTATTGCCCTGCAACTGACCCTGCTGTCTCCGCACTAATTAGACAGCGGTAGGGCAGGCGACTGCCTCCTGAACTCCCCGTTCCCCCTCCCCGTGCCCCCTCCCTGTTAGCCCCTATCCCCTACAACTGGTGTGAAGAAGAGAGTTCATGCCCATCCTTGAACCCAGGTTTTTCCTTGTGAAATATTATTGCGTTCTGGTGTAGGGATGTGGATGAGGCCCACCACATCGCCAGTTCATCATCATTTCACCCTGACACACCAGCACTTGGTGGTGGACAAGACTTACTGTCTTTGAATAAATAATGTCCTTGAACAGACCATCAGTTTTACACAATTGGTGAATGTTGTTTAATCTTGTCAGATATGGCACCTCAGACAGAGTAATCACTGGTTTATCAGTGATACTTAGTCACTCGATGTGAGGGAATTTAGTGTTTTCCATAACACTTAGGCATTCTAAGCTGATAGCTCTAGATTTGGCCGGCCATTGTTTATCCTGGAGCCCCAGTGTGTTGGGACTGGCAGATAAGCATAATGAATTAAATAACAGGAGAGCACAGTGTGAGTGGTGATTTTTAATGAGAAATGTCAGGTTTGTTTGTTAGAATTAAAATTCTATTAAAGGCTTTCAGTAATTTACCTAGACACATCCGTTCACCTCTGCTGATTACTCAAATGGGCTTGCAAACAAAAAAGCTATCTAAAGAAACTCCAACAAAGACCCATCCAGTTGAAAGCCACACATTTTTTACTCTTGGAACTTGATCAAAACTGCATATCATGCAGATTGACCCCCCCATAGCAAACATTTCACTTTACAGTTTTAGTGCTCCCATTATGTAAGTAAACATAAGACCATAGGGACTAGATTCATTAAAACATTGGTGGAATATGAATACACTGTCACAGATAGCTGATCAGATTGCCCTAGATGTAGTGTTGCAGTAAAACAAGACCGCTAGCGGCAAAACCTTCGGCAAGCTAGCTATGCATGGTTGAGATGTTGATATACACTATCCTCCTATTAATTCCTAAAGAAATGAGTGGTTATAGCCTGGCTATCTCTGTACTCTTCTCCATCAGGACAAGGATGTCACTGTGACCTCTACTTTTATATTTACACAATATTGATATCATACTGTAAGTGTGGATGAAAGACACACACACATAGGATCACTTTCCAGAGGACTTTCTGCAAAAATATTAACCTTGGTCACGGGCGACCAGCCAAGCCCTACACTGGCCGCATCAGCACTTCACACACTAACTGTTTTCAGACTCCCTGACCAGAAATGACTGGGTTCATCTGCCCAACAGGCCGTGTAATCTCTTTGAGAATGTGTGTTTGAGAGATGAGGAGGGCTCACCCCCTGATTTCATTACCTTTCCCTGACCCCGAAGACTGACAGATCTAATTGCCCAATCGCTGCCCCCCACCTCCATCCTAGCCCATGTTCCCTGCTCAAATGACTGAGCTTCATTTACCCTCTCCAGGCTGATGAAGAGACGCTTCATTCACACTGCAACCCCACCCCCTTAATCTCGCTCTGAAACTATTTGTTGCTTCTAAAAATGGACTCTCTGTTCTCTGAATGAAAGGAACATTTCAACCAAATTATCTCATCTCATCCTAGGGCCAAATGCTGCAAACATGAAATGTCTGTACACTTGTTGAGAGCATGTGTCATTGGCATAGTTGTTTGGCTTTGGCTACCCATTAAACTTGTTTTTCTCAGGAGTTCGACAACAATAAATGCACAGATCGCTGATTGTTGACTGATTGTTGAAAAGCAAAATATCACCATTCATACAGCTGAGCTACTTGCTCATATTTTCTTCGGAGCATATTACAGTACTATGCAACTGTAATGTCAGTTATTTTATAATCCTTGGCTAACATTTACCCTCAACAGGTGATCCTGTGGGGCCGCACAGAGAAGTGTCTGAAAGAGACATGCGAAGAGATCTCCCAATTAGGAACAGAGTGCCACTACTTCCTGTGCGACGTGGCCAATCGGGAGGAGGTTTACAAGCAGGCCAAGGTGGTCAGGGAGAAGGTATGCTATTTAGATCTATTGTAAGCTATTTTTATCATAGTTTCTTAATTCCTCTCTCCCATCTGACATATAGAGAACACCTCAATTGCAATGTCAGGATAAGATAAGATAAGTGTGTTGAATATAACTGTCAGCTCTAACACATAGCTTCACATTTATTATTATTTTTCCAGGTGGGAGATGTTACGATCCTGGTGAATAACGCTGCAGTGGTCCATGGGAAAAGTCTGATGGACAGCGACGATGACTCTCTTTTGAAATCTCAACATATCAACACAATGGGGCAGTTCTGGGTAAGTGTTGTTGAGGTTTAGGAAGAGGTGTGGGCTTCCTTACAGTTAGATCAATCTTATCATTCTCCAAAGGTGCTTTTATTGGCTAATGCCCCTGCATGTCAGTCTCAGCTTGATTTACAGGAGTGTTGGAGTATTTCCAAATTATAGGCTTACTGCTTCAGCCCCTAGGTAGAACATCAGAGGCCTCTGAAACCTATGGCACTCTGTTTGAATAGAGATCAAACTTTCAGGTTGCAGAAATGCAATCATCATCATCAAGAAAAAAAAAAGGAAACTCAATCTGTGGCTCCATTTGGGCCTGCTTCCTCTGTGTGTCTCTATTTCATGTGTATAACGGTACATTTCCCCCCATGCCCCCCTCTCCTTTATTCCCCCTCATCCAGACTACAAAGGCCTTCCTGCCACGGATGCTGGAGCTCCAGCACGGCCACGTGGTCTGTATAAACTCCATCCTGTCCCAGTCGCCCATCCCTGGGGCCATCGACTACTGTACCTCTAAGGCCTCCTCCCTGGCCTTCATGGAGAGCCTGACTCTGGGCCTGCTGGACTGTCCCGGGGTGGGCTGCACCACCGTGCTCCCCTTCCACACCAACACTGAGATGTTCCAGGGCATGAGAGTCAGGTGAGCAAGCCTACAACATGGTTCTTCACACCCTAGTTTAGATTACACCACCACTACTGCCATGCACCATTTTCTTCATGCATGTATTGTAGTTACTGTATACCTAATCTCTCTGGGTGTTCTGGTCCTGCAGGTTTCCAGCACTCTTCCCTCCCCTCAAACCAGAGACAGTTGCTGAAAGGACTGTGGACGCAGTCCGGACTAACACAGCCTACGTTTACATGCCCTGGACCATGCATGCTCTCGTTGTCCTCAAAAGGTAATGCCTCATATAATTTTGGCCAATTTAAAGTACATACATGTTTTTCACTTATATGTAACCTCCAATCTCTGTACTTTCTCCACACCATAGCTTTATGCCCCAAGCTGCACTTGAAGAGATTCACAAGTTTTCTGGAAGCTATACCTGCATGAATACGTTCAAGGGGAGGACATAAACACAAATGATCCTGAATGTCAATACATATCAGAGGAACCTCATTAAGTCCGGAGGATGTTGAAGAGAAGTATCCATGGGCTAAAGGACATTGGGAAACAATGGAAGCCTTTTGAAAGTATGCAGGAAAGTGTCTTGGGGACTTTAGGGTACAGTATATTGTTGCTCCGGCGGGGTAGATTTCACTTACACGCTGCTGGAACTTATCCTGGTTTCATTCTTGATCTCCTGTGTGTAGTTGGACGGACTAAATACCATTCACACATTGAGCAGAAGCAATGCAAAACTAGTCTGGATCAACAGCCGTTATTTTTCTAGTACATTTTTTATTATCCTTTTTTTTCTACCAATCGTGTCTTTGAATGGAATCACATTAATAAATTGATGTTACAGAACCAATGTGTCTCTTTGTGCATGTAGACTGGCAAATGTCTAGTGAGTGGTCAACACAGCAGAGCTAACCAGATGAGAATGATAACACATTTATGCCAACCATGAGATCTCTGCACATGCCAGGCTGTGAAACAGCAAATGATCAACATTCATTGGAAGGCAAACAGATTCATACATTGTTCACTTATACACTGTAAAGTAGGTTACGGCCAGGATTCAATCCAAAACAATGCTATAGTGCGCTAGAGATTTTAAATTGCCATTAAAAGCTGCATTGTCGACTAGAGCACTCTGATTGAGTGCTCTAGTCACGTGCGCCGAATACTACAGTTGTAGACCTTACAGTGAAATGCTTACTTACAAGCCCTAACCAACAGTGCAGTTTAAGTCCAAAATAAGTATTATGTAAACTATAGATAAGTAAAGAAATAAAAAAACTAAAATGACAGTAAAAAAATTATATATACAGTGGGGAGAACAAGTATTTGATACACTGCCGATTTTGCAGGTTTTCCCACTTACAAAGCATGTAGAAGTCTGTAATTTTTATCATAGGTACTCTTCAACTGTGAGTGACGGAATCTAAAACAAAAATCCAGAAAATCACATTGTATGATTTTTAAGTAATTAATTTGCATTTTATTGCATGACATAAGTATTTGATACATCAGAAAAGCAGAACTTAATATTTGGTAGAGAAACCTTTGTTTGCAATTACAGAGATCATACGTTTCCTGTAGTTCTTGACCAGGTTTGCACACACTGCAGCAGGGATTTTGGGCCACTCCTCCATCCAGATCCTTCAGGTTTCGGGGCTGTCGATGGGCAATACGGACTTTCAGCTCCCTCCAAAGATTTTCTATTGGGTTCAGGTCTGGAGACTGGCTAGGCCACTCCAGGACCTTGAGATGCTTCTTACGGAGCCACTCCTTAGTTGCCCTGGCTGTGTGTTTCGGGTCGTTGTCATGCTGGAAGACCAAGCCACGACCCATCTTCCATGCTCTTACTGAGGGAAGGAGGTTGTTGGCCAAGATCTTGCGATACATGGCCCCATCCATCCTCCCCTCAATACGGTGCAGTCGTCCTGTCCCCTTTGCAGAAAAGCATCCCCAAAGAATGATGTTTCCACCTCCATGCTTCACGGTTGGGATGGTGTTCTTGGGGTTGTACTCATCCTTCTTCTTCCTCCAAACACGGCGAGTGGAGTTTAGACCAAAAAGCTCTATTTTTGTCTCATCAGACCACATGACCTTCTCCCATTCCTCCTCTGGATCATCCAGATTGTAATTGGCAAACTTCAGACGGGCCTGGACATGCGCTGGCTTGAGCAGGGGGACCTTGCGTGCGCTGCAGGATTTTAATCCATGACGGCGTAGTGTGTTACTAATGGTTTTCTTTGAGACTGTGGTCCCAGCTCTCTTCAGGTCATTGACCAGGTCCTGCCGTGTAGTTCTGGGCTGATCCCTCACCTTCCTCATGATCATTGATGCCCCACGAGGTGAGATCTTGCATGGTGCCCCAGACCAAGGGAGATTGACCGTCATCTTGAACTTCTTCCATTTTCTAATAATTGCGCCAACAGTTGTTGCCTTCTCACCAAGCTGCTTGCCTATTGTCCTGTAGCCCATCCCAGCCTTGTGCAGGTCTACAATTTTATCCCTGATGTAGTTACACAGCTGTTTGATTGAGTGTGTGGAGTCTGTTTGATTGAGTCTGTGGACAGGTGTCATTTATACAGGTAACAAGTTCAAACAGGTGCAGTTAATACAGGTAATGAGTGGAGAATAGGAGGGCTTCTTAAAGAAAAACTAACAGGTATGTGAGAGATGGAATTCTTACTGGTTGGTAGGTGATCAAATACTTATGTCATGCAATAAAATGCAAATTAATTATTTAAAAATCATACGTGATTTTCTGGATTTTTGTTTTAGATTCCGTCACTCACAGTTGAAGAGTACCTATGATAAAAATTACAGACTTCTGCAGGAAAACCTGCAAAATCGGCAGTGTATCAAATACTTGTTCTCCCCACTGTATATACAGCTGGTACAGAGTCAATGCGCAGGGGCACCAGTTAGTCGGGCTAATTTAGGTAATATGTAGTTATAGTTAAAGTGACTATGCATAGATGGTAAACAGAGAGTAGCAGCAGCGTAAAAGAGAGGTGGGTGGGGGGACACAATGCAAATAGTCCGGGTAGCCATTTGATTAGCTGTTCAGGAGTCTTATGGCTTGGGGGTAAAAGCTGTTGAGAAGCCTTTTGGACCTAGACTTGGTGCTCTGGTACCGCTTGCCATGCGATAGCAGAGAGAACAGTCCATGACTGGGGTGGCTGGAGTCTGACAATTTTTAGGGCCTTCCTCTGACACCGCCTGGTATAAAGTTCCTGGATGGCAGGAAGCTTGGCTGCAGTGATGTACTGGGCCGTACGCACTACCCTCTGTAGTGCCTTGCGGTCGGAGGCCGAGCAGTTGCCGTACCAGGCAGTGATGCAGCCAGTCAGGATGCTCTCGATGTTGCAGCTGTAGAACCTATTGAGGATCTGAGAACCCATGGCAAATCCTTTCAGTCTCCTGAGGTGGAATAGGCTTTGTCGTGCCCTCTTCACGACTGTCTTGGTGTGTTTGGACCATTCTAGTTTGTTGGTGATGTGGACACCAAGGAACTTGAAGCTCTCAACCTGCTCCACTGCAGCCCCGTCGATGAGAATGGGGGCGTGCTTGGTCCTCTTCCTTTTCCTGTAGTCCACAATCATCTCCTTCGTTTTGATTATGTTGAGGGAGAGGTTGTTGTCCTGGCACCACACAGCCAGGTCTCTGACCTCCCTATAGGCTTTCTCGTTGTTGTCCGTGATCAGGCCTACCACTGTTGTGTCATCTGCAAACCTAATGATGGTGTTGGAGTTGTGCCTGGCCATGCAGTCATGGGTGAACAGGGAGTACAGGATCAGCATGGCAGATGTGTTGTGTCCTACCCTTACCACCTGGGGGCGGCCCGTCAGGAAGTTCAGGATGCAGTTGCAGAGGGAGGTGTTCAGTCCCAGGATCCTTAGCTTAGTGATGAGCTTTGAGGGAACTATGGTGTTGAATGCTGAGCTGTAGTCAATGAATAGCATTCTCACGTAGTTGTTCCTTTTGTCCAGGTGGGAAAGGGCAGTGTGGAGTGCAGTAGAGATTACATCATCTGTGGATCTGTTTGAGCAGTATGCAAATTGGAGTGGGTCTAGGGTTTCTGGGATAATGGTGTTAGAGCCATGACCAGCCTTTCAAAGCACTTCATGGCTACAGACGTGAGTGCTACGGGTCGGTAGTCATTTAGGCAGGTTACCTTAGTGTTCCTGGGCACAGGGACTATGGTGGTCGGTTACATGCTGGAAAAACTATGAAACCATTAGATGTTGTATTGAATATTCTAAAACATGGTTCAAAAAGGCCTTGCAAAATGTATCCCTGAGATCATCAAAGAGAACCTGTGTAAATTGCAGTATATGTCGTGTCCGGGGGAATACCTGATTTAGAAGGATTACTTTAATGATTAATGAATGGGCCTTGGTTCTGACTTTCACATACTGTACCATAACATCAGAGGAAGAATGTACAGTTAGGTTTCCACTCTTTGCTGTGAGAGAGAGACAAACATTACCCACTTAATATAGTGATATATAGTGCATAGATCTAGACACCCAGAGCTGTGTTGTTGTGACATACCCTATGTCTTAGCACAAGTCAAGGTAAGCACACACACACAGCCCCAGGCCAACCAATAAGAGATGGAAAGTGCCTGCGCTTTGGCTGCCAGACAAGGCTCATAAACATTAATTTGAATCCCAGCGAACCATAAATGCCCTCCTGTGCACTCACGATGGGGCCGCTCATTGTGATCACTAGGTGACCCACACCAGGCTGGACAGAGGGAGAGAGGATGAGCCTCTGTTAAGGGCCTGTTTTTCATTCCTTGAGTGGGCTGTAGCTGTTGCGAAAGTGGAGGGAGAAGATAGAGGCATGTTGAGACGGAACTAGGTCGATGAGGGAGCCATGTAGTGCAAGTATGGTGGAAGAGGAGGGCTGAAACGGCTTGAGTCTCATGGGGCAGGTTCAGAGCAAGGTTAGCCAAATAGTGGATAAATCAGGGGGTGAGGCAGATGGGGGCTTGGAAAGACACATACTCTCTCTGAGCTTGATGGACCAGGTGGAAGCAGAATGGTGACTAGAGTGTGGGTGTTGATACATAGAGAGAGATTGAGAGAATTACATTACATGTTACACTATCTGATTGACCTCATCCAGAATAACTACATTTATAACATCCTGGCAAGAAGTAACCAAAGAAATAGGATGAAGAGCTTTGTAAAATTAGGGATTTGAGCTAATGAATAATTCAGCACAGCTATTGTTATTTATTCATTATTGCATATTATTCAATGGAAGACAGATAACTCTCTTTCACAGCCTTCTCCCCCATCAGCAATTGCTCTTAAATGAACTGTAAAAGTCTGCCACATTTGTGCTTTTCTATCTATCTATCTATCTATCTATCTATCTATCTATCTATCTATCTATCTATCTATCTATCTATCTATCTATCTATCTATCTATCTATCTATCTATCTATCTATCTATCTATCTATCTATCTATCTATCTATCTAAAGCTGCAAGCCCAAGTGTACTTTCCTATATTATTTCCAAGGATTTGGAACCCCAACAGAAGGGCTTGGAAAGTCCCCCTCCAATGATCCATTAAATATGTTATAGGCCCTAGGATCTGGAGTCCATTTAGCTGGTTGTGCCGTGATGCCGAACGCATGTAAAATTCTGGGCAGTGGAGAATTCTGTCGTCTCTCACTTCCCATAATCCTATGGATCCCCTGGGATTATGGCTTTCCTGGCTTTTGGTTCCTCACAGCCCCCCACTCCCCCCCAAAAAGTGCTAGCACTGATAAGTGCTAGGAGTACAATGAGGAATAGAATTGTCCTGCAATAAACATTGACTCAATGCAGTCATTGTATTCCAATGAGAGAAACAAATGTCTCAGATATGTCCCAAAATAGGAGGACCAAGGGTGCATTCATTGTATTACTTGCTGCACTGCCTTATCCTATTTCTCTGTTCATTTTTGTTAGCGTTCCTGCCAGTCTGATGCTATGTTCATCCATCAAGAGGCAGGTTGGTTGTGTGATAAAAGGGTCAGTACTAACCCCCAGCAAGGGGCCAACCTCCAGCCTCGGTTGGCCTGTCAAACAACAAGAAATATTGAGCAGCAGGTTAAAGGTCAAAGGACTAGTGAGCTCAGAGGGTGTCGAAGGCCAGTAAATGCCTTTGGTTATAGCTGTTGCCAAATACACACACTGTGGCGATACTGTTTGTGTACACTGAAGGTGACCTGGCCAGCCACTCTGACAGTAATCAAGCAACTCTACAGCTTCATGATGGTCAAATGTGTGTGCTTTCATTGCTTTACAACTACATATACTACTAAACATTGATTGTTATTTGCAATTATTGAGTTTTTCATTTTAACAATTTTTTAATGAAAGAATTCAAGATATCAAATGATTTTCTTGATACTACCAGCTGACTGAAAAGTGGACCAATTCAATATTAAAAGACGAACTTAGTACACTCTTAGAAAAAAAGGTGCTATCTAGAACCTAAGAGGGTTCCTCGGTTGTCCCCATAGGAGAACCCTGTGAAGAACCGTTTTTGGTTCCAGGTATAACTTTTGGTTCTAGGTAGAACCATTTTTGGTTCTATGTAGAACCCTTTCCACTGAGGGTTTTACTGTACATGGAACCCTAAAGGGTTCTACCTGGAACCAAAATGGGTTCTTCATAAACCAAAAAGGGTTCTCCTATGTGGACAGCTAAAGAACACTTTTTGAACCCTTTTTTCTAAGAGTGTAGTGTAATTCATTGTTGACTGCTGGCCACACAAAGCCCTACTGGTCTCCTAACAAACTGTGCAGAACACCATATCTTCATATGATCTTTGAGGGGGGGGGAGTTGTTTGGAGACACATTGCATACTTCCTCTCCTCTTATCTCTTGTTTTTCATTAAGGTTTATTTCTGGAACAACTTATCACGTGGACATATCTGATCAGGAACAACAACATTGTCACAGAGATCACAGAGAGTGCCATGCCCAGCTGGCAAGGAATTGCATAACGGAGTCTCGAATCTCGTGAAAGAAACCGGTCTCTCTGTGTTGAAACAGTCTGGCATAAAAGACCTGGGTTCGGTCAATCAATGGTTGCCATTTGTTTCAGTTTTTTTACCCAATTTGTCAATCTTTCCTGATCTTAGCTAAAGGCATGATCTTCTAAAGGTCAACCTGAGTGGGGACTAGTGTGCATGTGCCTTTGAATGTTATGCTTTTGAAGATTGACAGTTTACTAGAGAAAGTCGGAGGTTAAAGCTCATGGGCAAAGAAAGCAAAGCCTTGGCAAACTGTTGGAGCGAAGGGTGTGTGTAGGTGAAACACAGTTCACACTGTGTGAATGGGCTGGGGATATTTATAAAGCCCACCAGGCATCACGTCAGAAGGCTAGGCTGAAAAATGTTGTCCCAGATCGACCGTCTCAGGCAGATTCTTTATTACTGAACTGCTTCCTTATGTACTGAACAAAAATATAAATGCAACATATAAAGTGTTGGTCCCATGTTTCATGAGCCAAAATAAAAGATCCCTGAAATGTTTCACACGCACTAAAAGCTTATTTCTCTCAAATTTGGTGCAGAAATGTGCTTATATGTAACCACGCCAGCCCCAGACCTCTTCACCTGGCTTCTTAACCTGCAGGATCGTCTGAGGAGGAGGAAAAGCCCTTTTGTGGAGAAAAACTCATTCTGATTGGCTGGCCTGGCTCCCCAGTGGGCGGGCCTATGCTCTCCCAGGCCTACCCATGGCTGCACCCCTGCCAAGTCATGTGAAATCCATAGATTAGGGCCTAATGAATTTATTTAAATTGACTGATTTCCTTCTATGAACTGTAACTCAGTAAAATCTTTGAAATTGTTGCATGTTGCATAATTTTTTTGTTCAGTATAGGTTACGCAACGGTGCACAGAATCAGTGAACTCTGCTGTCAGTTCAGCCTCAGATCAGCCTCTCCCTGCTGCCCTGCCAGTAGCTTGCCTTGATCAAGGTGAATCACAAGTGGGTCAAGGGGAGGAGGATAAGGTCTTCACCACAGGGCCCTGGGCGAAAGCAGGGACCAGCTTAAAAAGCTTATGCACTCTCCACACCAGATGTGAATTTTTGTGTGGACTTTTTTGGCCATTTGTTACAATTAACAGGAATGTTTGATGGAATAAAGATCTAATTTTCTGGACTTACATAAAAAGGTGGTAAAGTCAAACTGCACTTTTATTGCTGGCTTGGCATGGAAAACCTCAACCCTTGCCAAGGCAATATTCCATAAACAAGGGCCTCTCAAGTCCACGGCCTAAGCACTAGTCATGTGACCAGGGTTTGGAGGCGGCCTCTGTGAACTACACCTGAACCCAGCTAAATGGAAACAGCCCAAATACACAGAGTGCGTCATGATGAAAGCATTTCCCCAGAGAGCTGTTTGCTGGTGTTTTGAGGAGTGAATGTGTGTTATCAAGCAGTGCAGGAGAGAATAATAGCTCTTTCCCAGAGGAGTGAGTGGCTAAGATAGCTGTCTAGGCAGCAACATCACTGTGTAAAAAGACAGTGATTATAGAGGTGATAATCAAACCACTCTGAAGAACCTGAGCTTCCTTCCTTTTTTTGACACTGGCTCTGGACTTCTGCAATTGTTGGACAGTCCACATTGGTGCACATGGCAGCAGCTACTACTGCACAGTGGCTAGGCTAGTATTTCCACATCCCCTTTAAATGCTGACAGAGAGGATAGGGTAGGAGAACGAGAAGTCTACCAGACAGCTGAGCATGTATCAGGCATCAAACAGGAAAATGGAATCTAAATGTGGATATCAATTGTTATCTAAAAACCTTGCACAAACAAATGTACGAAACGTATAAGCTTGTGCATTAAAGAACACCCACACAAAGACTGTGGGTGGTAAAAACAGACTGTGGGTGGTAAAGTAAAAACAGACTGTGGGTGGTAAAGTAAAAACAGACTGTGGGTGGTAAAAACAGACTCTGGGTGGTAAAAACAGAGCAGCCATGTTCTTCACAGGATGTTCCACTGACAATGGAGGTGGTACAATCATTTGTGAAAGTGCATGTGAACACATACATGTGCATGCATGCATTTACGCACGCACACAGACACACACAACCACACACACACACCAATTAGATTTCACCTAATTTTAACATTCTGTCATAAAAAGCACATTTTCAACTTCATAAAAACATGTTTTCCCATCTCAAGACGTTAAACAAAAATGACTATAGAAAGTGCCTATTAATTGCCAAGTAAAGTAACAGGGTTGACTGTAACAGGGTTGACTGTAACAGGGTTGACTGTTACAGGGTTGACTGTAACAGCGTTGACGATTTCATCGTAAATCAGCCATACAGGGAGTGGCAATTTAATGTTTAATTAAAACATCTATGGGCAACAGGGTTGACGTGTTATTCTCAAACCACTCAGTTTTCCACCAAACACCAGAACATGGCCAAAATGAGTAAATTAAGATGGAGATAAAACTGTCCAGTTTGAGTGTTTTTTGCAGCTTGTTCCAGTCGCTAGCTGCCGCAAACTGAAAAGAGGAGCGACCCATGGATGTGTGCACTTTGGGGACCTTTAACAGAATGTGACTGGCAGAACGGGTGTTGTATGTGGAGGATCAGGGCTGCAGTAGATATCTCAGATAGGGGGGAGTGAGGCCTAAGAGTGTTTTATAAATAAGCTTCAACCAGTGGGTACCAGTACAGGGGGTACCCGTACCGAGTCAATGTTTGGGGGTACAGGTTAGTCAAGTTAATTTGTACGTGTAGGTAGGGGTACAGCGACTATGCATAGATAATAAACAGCGAGTAGCAGCAGTGTAAAAACAAAGGGGGTGGGGTCCTGGTGCCCATTTTATTAATTGTTTAGCAGTCTTATGGCTTGGGGGTAGAAGCTGTTAAGGAGCCTTTTGGACCTAGACTTGGCGCTCCGGTACCGCTTGCCGTGCGGTAGCAGAGAGAAGAGTCTATGACTTGGGTGACTGGAGTCTATGAAAAAATTTTGTGCCATCCTCTGACACCGCCTAGTATATAGGTCCTGGATGACAGGAAGCTTGGCCCCAGTGATGTACTGGGCCACAAGCACTACCCTCTGTAGTGCCTTACGGTCGGATGCCGAGCAGTTGCCATACCAGGCGGTGATGCAACCAGTCAGGATGCTCTTGATGGTGCAGCTGTAGAACGTTTTGAGGATCGGGGGGCCCGTTCCAAATCTTCTCAGTCTCCTGAGGGGGGAAAGGTATTGTCGTGCCCTCTTCACGACTGTCTTGGTGTGTTTGGACCATGATAGTTTGTTGGAGATGTGGACACCAAGGAACTTGAAACTCTCGACCCCACTACATCCCCATCAATGTGAATATTGGCGTGTTCAGCCCTCCTTTTCTTGTAGTCCACGATCAGCTCCTTTGTCTTGCTCACGTTGAGGGAGAGGTTGTTGTCCTGGCACAACACTGTCAGGTCTCTGACCTCCTCTCTATTGGAGTCGTGCTTGGCCACTCAGTCATGGGTGAACAGGAAGTACAGGAGGGAACTAAGCACACACCCTTGAGGGGCCGCTGTGTTGAGGATCAGCGTGGCAGATGTGTTGTTGCCTACCCTTGCCACCTGGGGGCGGCCTGTCAGGAAGTCCAGGATTCAGTTGCAGAGGGAGGTGTTTAGTCCCAGGGTTCTTAGCCAGTGGTGTACTTAAGTAAAAACACTTAAGTACTACTTAAGTCATTTTTTTTATATATATCTGTACTTTACTTTAAAGTATTTATATTTTTGACAACTTTTACTTTTACTCCACTACATTCATAAAGAAAATGATGTACATTTTATTCCATACATTTTCCCTGACTCCTAAAAGTACTCGTTACATTTAGAATGCTAAAGCAGGACAGAATTATGGCACCTATCAATATAAAGCTTCGTCATCTCTTCTGCCTCTGATATGGCGGACTCATGAAATACAAATGCTGTGTTTGTAAATTATGTCTAAGTGTTGGAGTGTGCCCCTGTATGTCCGTAATTAAAAATAATACGAAAATCGGGCCATCTGGTTTGCTTAATATAAGGAATTTGATGTATAGCATTTACTTTTACTTTGTACTTTTACTCAAGTATGACAATTGAGTACTTTTTCTACCACTGTACTTAAGTATATTTTAAACCAGATACTTTTAGAATTTTACTCAAGTAGTATTTTACTGGGTAACTTTCACTTTTACTTGAGTCATTTTCTGTTAAGGTATCTTTACTTTTACTCAAGTATGACTCAAATTGAGTACTTTTTCCACCATGGTTCTTAGCTTAGTGATGAGCTTTCTGGGCACTATGGTGTTGAAGGCTGAGCTGTAGTCAATGAACAGCATTCTCACAGAGGTGTTCCTTTTGTGAAGGTGGGAAAGGGCAGTGTGGAGTGCTATTGAGAAAGCGTCATCTGTGGATCTGTTGGAGCGGTATGCAAATTGGAGTGGGTCTAGGGTTTCCGGGACGATGGTTGTTGATGTGAGCCATGACCAGCCTTTCAAAGCACTTCATGCCTACCGACGTGAGTGCCACCAGCTCACCTGTTTTTATACGATGATTTGACAATTAGATGTTCCACACATATATATATATATATATATATACAGCGGGTGAAATAAGTATTGAACACGTCACCATTTCTCAGCAAATATATTTCCAAAGGTGCTATTGACACCAGATGTTGGTAACAACCCAAGTAATCCATACATACAAAGAAACCAAAACAAATAAGTCCAGAAATTAAGTTATGTGTAATAATGTGAAATGTATTGAACACATGAAGAAAGGGAGGTTCAAAAAGGCATGGAAAGCGAAGACAACAGCTGAAAACTATCAGTAATTAAAAAGCAATCCAGCCCCCTGTCAGTGCAAATTAATATCAGCTGGTTCAGTCCCAACTGATGGCCTACAAAAAGGTCTCATTGCCAAGTTGTCACACAAGACACATCTCATGATGGGTAAAAGCAAAGAGCTGTCTCAAGACCTTCGCAACCTAATTGTTGCAAAACATAATGATGGCATAGGTTATAGCATGTCTAAGCTTCTGAATGTTCCAGTGAGCACTGTTGGGGCCATAATACGGAAGTGGAAAGACAATCATTTCACCATAAATGTGCCTCGACTAGGTGCTCCTCGCAAGATTTCTGACAGAGGAGTGAAAAGAATAATCAGAAGAGTTGTCTAAGAGCCAAGGACCACTTGTGGAGAGCTTCAAAAAGACCTGCAATTAGCAGGTACTGTTGTCTCAAAGAAAACAGTAAGTAATGCACTCCACCGCCATGGCCTGTATGCACGCTCACCACGCAAGACTCCATTGCTGGAAAAAAAGCATGTTGAAGCTCGTTTAAAGTTTGCTGCACAACATTTGGAAAAGCCAGTGAAATACTGGGAGAATATAGTGTGGTCAGATGAGAGCAAAATTGAACTGTTTGGATGTCATAATACACACCATGTTTGGAGGAGAAATGGCACTGCACATCACCCTAAAAACACCATACCAACAGTGAAGTTTGGAGGTGGGAACATCATGGTGTGGGGCTGCTTTTCAGCAAATGGTACTGGCAAACTTCACATAATTGAAGGAAGGATGAATGGGCAAATGTACGAGGAGCACCTGGTCGAGGCAAATTTATGGTGAAATGATTGTCTTTCCACTTCCGTATTATGGCCCCAACAGTGCTCACTGGAACATTCAGAAGCTTAGAAATGCGCCTATAACCAATGCCATCATTATGTTTTGCAACAATTAGGTTGCGAATGTCTTGAGACAGATCTTTCCTTTTACCCATCATTAGATGTGTCTTGTGTGACACTTTGGCAATGAGACCTTTTTGTAGGCCATCAGTTGGGACTGAACCAGATGATATTAATTTGCACTGACAGGGGGCTGGATTGCTTTTTAATTACTGATAGTTTTCAGCTGTTGTCTTGGCTTTCCATGCCTTTTTGAACCTCTCTTTCTTCATGTGTTCAATACTTTTTCCCTGTGTCATTTCACATTATTACACATAACTGTAACTATTTGTTTTGGTTTCTTTGTATGTATGGATTACTTGGGTTGTAACCAACACCTGGTAAAACGTTCATGTCAATAGCACCTTTGGAAATATATTGACTGAGAAAAATGGTTACGTGTTCAATACTTATTTCACCAGCGCATGCTCAAGCCAGCGCATGTCCAGGCCTGTCTGAAGTTTGCCAATGACCATCTGGATGATACAGAGGAGGAATGGGAGAAGGTCATGTGGTCTGATGAGACAAAAATAGAGCTTTTTGGTCTAAACTCCACTCGTCGTGTTTCAGTGGGGAGAACAAGTATTTGATACACTGCCGATTTTGCAGGTTGTCCTACTTACAAAGCATGTAGAGGTCTGTAATTTTTATCATAGGTACACTTCAACTGTGAGAGACGGAATCTAAAACAAAAATCTAGAAAATCACATTGTATGATTTTTAAATAATTAATTTGCATTTTATTGCATGACATAAGTATTTGATCACCTACCAACCAGTAAGAATTCCGGCTCTCACAGACCTGTTAGTTTTTCTTTAAGAAGCCCTCCTGTTCTCCACTCATTACCTGTATTAACTGCACCTGTTTGAACTCGTTACCTGTATAAAAGACACCTGTCCACACACAGACTCCAACCTCTCCACAATGGCCAAGACCAGAGAGCTGTGTAAGGACATCAGGGATAAAATTGTAGACTTGCACAAGGCTGGGATGGGCTACAGGACAATAGGCAAGCAGCTTGGTGAGAAGGCAACAACTGTTGGCGCAATTATTAGAAAATGGAAGAAGTTCAAGATGACGGTCAATCTCCCTCGTTCTGGGGCACCATGCAAGATCTCACCTCGTGGGGCATCAATGATCATGAGGAAGGTGAGGGATCAGCCCAGAACTACACGGCAGGACCTGGTCAATGACCTGAAGAGAGCTGGGACCACAGTCTCAAAGAAAACCATTAGTAACACACTACGCCGTCATGGACTAAAATCCTGCAGCGCACGCAAGGTCCCCCTGCTCAAGCCAGCGCATGTCCAGGCCTGTCTGAAGTTTGCCAATGACCATCTGGATGATCCAGAGGAGGAATGGGAGAAGGTCATGTGGTCTGATGAGACAAAAATAGAGCTTTTTGGTCTAAACTCCACTCGCCGTGTTTGGAGGAAGAAGAAGGATGAGTACAACCCCAGGAACACCATCCCAACCGTGAAGCATGGAGGTGGAAACATCATTCTTTGGGGATGCTTTTCTGCAAAGGGGACAGGACGACTGCACCGAATTGAGGGGAGGATGGATGGGGCCATGTATCGCGAGATCTTGGCCAACAACCTCCTTCCCTCAGTAAGAGCATTGAAGATGGGTTGTGGCTGGGTCTTCCAGACCCGAAACATACAGCCAGGGCAACTAAGCAGTGGCTTCGTAAGAAGCATCTCAAGGTCCTGGAGTGGCCTAGCCAGTCTCCAGACCTGAAACCAATAGAAAATCTTTGGAGGGAGCTGAAAGTCCGTATTGCCCAGCGACAGCCCCGAAACCTGAAGGATCTGGAGAAGGTCTGTATGGAGGAGTGGGCCAAAATCCCTGCTGCAGTGTGTGCAAACCTGGTCAAGAACTACAGGAAACGTATGATCTCTGTAATTGCAAACAAAGGTTTCTGTACCAAATATTAAGTTCTGCTTTGAATTACTTAAAAATCATACAATGTGATTTTCTGGATTTTTGTTTTAGATTCCGTCACTCACAGTCGAAGAGTATCTATGATAAAAATTACAGACTTCTACATGCTTTGTAAGTGGGAAAACCTGCAAAGTCGGCAGTGTATCAAATACGTGTTCTCCCCACTGTATATATATATATATGCAATATTACTCATTCAAGGGTTAGTATTTTTTACATTGTAGAACAAAAGTGAAGACATCAAAACTATGACATAATACATATGGAATCATGTAGTAACCAAAAAAGTGTTAAACAAATAACTTGGACTACATGGGAGGTCAGGAAGGAAGAAGCCTCTGCTCTCAAAAAAGAATATCAAGACACAACTGACGTGCATGGGTACACTGTCAGAAAGAGACTGTACAAAGGTGGCCTACATGGGAGGTCAGGAAGGAAGAAGCCTCAGGTGTTGTCTGGCAAAAGTCAGTTGTGTCTTGATATAATTTTTTTAGAGCAGAGGCTTCTTCCTTCCTGACCTCCCATGTAGGCCAAGTTTGTACAGTCTCTTTCTGACAGTGTACCCATGCACTTCAACATTGATTGTGGCAAGAGAGGCCTATAGATCCCTTGATGTTACCCTGGGGTTCTTAGAGACTTCTATGAGCATCTTTCAGTCAGCTCTTGGGCTGAATTTGGTGGGATGACCTGTCCTAGGTAGTTTGCCAGTGGTCTGGAACTGTCGTCGGACAGTGGAATGATGTACTTCGAATTGCTTGGAAATGGAATGATGTACTTCGAATTGCTTGGAAATGGATTTGTAACCCCTCCCAGACTTATGGGCATCAATAATCTTTCTTCTAAGGTTCTCGGGTAGGTCTTTTGATCTTTGAATGATGTGTTACCACACACCCATTTAAAAAGAATAGTTTCACCAAAAGAATAGTTTCACGTAACAGGGTTGACTTTAAAATTAGGGAAAGATGTAAGTGAATGCCTAATCATATTAAATAAATAATAACTTCAGAAATGAGTTTGTCAAATCAACAAAATAACTAGGGCTTTACAATAATTGTTTGATTTAATTTATTAGAATCCCCATTAGCCATCGCCAAAGGTGACAGCTAGTCTTACTGGGGTCCGACAAATAACGAAAAATGCATTACAGACAAAATACATTAGAATTGACATTCATTTAAAAACATGAATATGTAGTGTGTGTGTGTGCATCTATCAGTTACACATGCATGTAAGTACATACACACAACATGTAGGTCACATGGGCTTTACAATAATGTTGAAAAGTTGGAGAAA
Source organism: Thymallus thymallus (assembly GCA_023634145.1). NCBI lineage: Eukaryota > Metazoa > Chordata > Actinopteri > Salmoniformes > Salmonidae > Thymallus > Thymallus thymallus. Next base: position 16,371,741 of record CM042410.1, on the reverse strand, counting down.
TGTTGGGGTTAAGTGGGTTAAAAGAAGTCACAGAGGATGCACAAAGGGACACGTCAAAATGCTGAATTTTGCCATTAGCAATGTCTTTAATTTAAAGATGATTGAATTCTCCATGTGGCATTTCAATTTTAAAATACAATGTTTGTGCACAATTTCTACTTAAAATATCAAAAAGACACAAAAGGTACTCTTTTCATGGAACGAACCACACACACACACACACACACACACACACACACACACACACACACACAAAAACAGTCTGTGCCTCACACAGAAGCCGAAAAGAGTAATTGTCTGCCAACACCTCTGAAGTGAAAGATCGACTGTGGAGGCAGGGGGTCTCAGTATTTGTTGTAATTATCCAGCAGAGGGAAAAATTAGTCTTTTAACAACCAGCTTTGGGCATGTGTGAATTGGGCCCTGGAAGACCTTACAAGATGTTATCATGTCATCCTGAACATAGAGTTTATAGGTTCGGTCTGTACCACTAATGAAAAGCCAGTCTAATGGGAGAAATTACTCCCACAGATTAGCCAGTGTGATTTGGTTTTTGGAGCACTTATTATTTAACTTTTTCCAGTTAATTTAGTGACAACATTCTACGGTATTATTTCAGTGATCTTGATGTAGTTCATATCTCTGAGGTCAAATAATACACCCAGCTCAATAGAGGAATAATGCGCACATGAATGACTTCACAGTAATATACTGTTGGTTCAAACAAATAGAAGAAAACTTATCAGTGGAGCTCTGGATTTGAGATTCACTCAAATCCAAACAAATGATCCTCAACTCTCTATGACACAGTAATCAACCAGTTGTACTGTATAGGCAAACTAAGAATTTCTGCCCATGTGGTCATCCCAATCTAACTTGCTGTTGGGATGAGTTTGTGTCTTCTATTGCTCCATAACTACCCTGACTGCCACTGCTTTACTGAGCCAGGCTGGGATGAGCCAGACTGGACTGGGATTGAACTGAGCCGTGGAATTCCAACATCTGGCTTGTATCTGCAGCTTACGGTCATTTGGATGCAGTTGATGGTTTCCAGTAGATCCACAAAGGCTGAATTGTTCTGGGTTATGGGCCCTGTCTGCCTCAGGCTCCGAGGGCGCGGTGCTCTGGCGCCTGACAGCCACAGCTGGGCCTGCCTGTCAAATCCTCATGTGACAGAGGAGAGGACGACTTATCCCTCGCCTGAGAATGAGGAGGGCAGGCCATCAGACGGATAGGCCTCTGAGGCACATAGAATATCCAACATATTTCACACCAACAGTACAGTGATTGTAGAAGAATGGTTTGCCAATGGTTTTGTCCTGAAATTGTGCCTTTTCCAACAATATGAACATATATATTTGGATGATTGTGTATATTGAGCACAGCCAAATTAAATCACAAGGGACTCATAATGATGAACCTTCCTGTACTCAACTTAGCCACACTCTTGCCCCTCCTCCCTCACCAAAGTCCCACACTACACTGCCAGTTTGACAATTGGGTTCAGCACCAGGTCAAGCTCTGGGTTTGACAATGGGCCAACCAGTCTTCAATGGGAGTAAAGCAGACAGATTCCCACAAAGACCTCATTCACACAGAGGGGATGCTGGCTTAGTGGCCTTTCCTATTTAAACCATACTGACTGGAAATTATTGCCATCTCTCTCACAGTTCAAACCATGCGGCTGTTTTTACTGGCTATGGACACAAATATCAGTTACAGTATTAGTGTCACATAAGTACCTTTTTCCTGGAGCAAACAGTTCTGTTTACTCACTTTGCAGAGTTCATTAGATCATGTTGTCGTTTGCGTATTTATCATGCGTCATCCTTTAGTGAAAATCTGTGTGAGGCGTTGAGATGATAGCAGCATGTTCTCTGTATGATTTGTTGGACAATGTGGGGCAATGTGTTATGTTTGCATGTGTGTATTTATCTTTCAAAGTTAACCAGATCGATAAGGTTTCATGTTTGTATATATATGTTCGTCTGTCTGTGTTGAGCTCAGGTTTGTGTGAATGTGTGCAATATGGTTGTGTTTCTGTGTATGTGCTGGTGTGCAGTGTGGCTGGGCTGGCTGGCTGGCTGGCGAGCGCTGACTGAGGGACATGGATCCTGCACATTGAGTGTGTGAACTCTGGCTGAACCCCTGGGTGTACTGTTTCAGGCACGCTCTCACAACCTCGCCCTGATGACCCGGCTCGCGACTGCACAGTTCACGGGGAGGTCTTCTCCGCACGAACAGCCCCCCTTCTCCCCCGTCTCCCTCCCACTCCTCACCCCATTTCAGCTCCCTCAACACCCTCCTTCACCTCTCTACCCTCCCTCTACCCTCTCTCAATCTTTCCCTCCGTGCTCTGTTCTATTCCTCACTCCATTTCTTCAGTTTCCCTCTTTCTTTCTCCACCATGCCATAATCAACAAGACAGGAACAGTCTTTATGTTGGAACCTCAGGAAGACGGCTCCAACAAGACAGGAACATTCTCTATGTTGGCACCTCAGGAAGACGGCTCCAACAAGACTGGAACATTCTCTATGTTGGCACCTCAGGAAGACGGCTCCAACAAGACTGGAACATTCTCTATGTTGGCACCTCAGGAAGACGGCTCCAACAAGACTGGAACAGTCTCTATGTTGGCACCTCAGGAAGACGGCTCCAACAAGACAGGAACCGTCTCTATGTTGGCACCTCAGGAAGACGGCTCCTACAAGACAGGAACCGTCTCTATGTTGGCACCTCAGGAAGACGGATCCTACAAGACAGGAACAGTCTATATAACTCAACCACACATACCAGACACCTTGTGTTATAACTCAACCACACAGATCAGACACCTTGTGTTATAACTCAACCACACATACCAGACACCTTTTGTTATAACTTTAACCACACATATCAGACACCTTGTGTTATAACTCAACCACACATAAAAGACACCTTTTGTTATAACTCAACCACACAGATCAGACAACTTGTGTTATAACTCAACCACACATACCAGACACCTGGTGTTATAACTCAACCACACATACCATACACCTGGTGTTATAACTCAACCACACATACCATGCACCTTGTGTTATAACTCAACCACACATAATAGACAGCTTGTGTTATAACTCAACCACACAGATCAGATACCTTGTGTTATAACTCAACCACACACACCAGATACCTTATGTTATAACTCAACCATACATACCAGACAGCTGGTGTTATAACTCAACCACACATAAGACACCTTGTGTTATAACTCAACAACACATACCAGACACCATGTGTTATAACTCAACAATACATACCAGACACCTTGTGTTATAACTCAACCAGACAGATCAGACACATAAAACAAGTTTCAGCAAGTTCATCGCTTTCGGAAAAACCACGATTTCAAAGTGTTATTTCACGTGGAACACTTCACATGTGATGATATTTCACATGAAGCTTCATGTGTGATCACCTAACCTTTCAAATGTGGATTAACATTTTCACGTAAATATTTTTTTATATGAGATTTCACAGGTGATGCCTTGCAAACAAAAACTGAGTCGTTAGGATGTCCCCGGAATGTCACAAAATAGTTGCAGTGTTTTCAACGTATATATTTGACATAAACTACCGTTCAAAAGTTTGGGGTCGCTTAGAAATGTCCTTGTTTTTTAAAGAAAAATCACTTTTTTGTCCATTAAAATAACATCAAATTGATCAGAAATACAGTGTAGACATTGTTAATGTTGAAATTACTATTGTAGCTGGAAACGGCTGATTTTTAATGGAATATCTACACAGGCGTACAGAGGCCCATTATCAGCAAACATCACTCCTGTGTTCCAATGGCACGTTGTGTTAGCTAATCCAAGTTTATCATTTTAAAAACACCAGTCTCAACATCAACAGTGAAGACGCTACTCAGGGATTCTGGCCTTTTAGGCAGAGTTGCAAAGAAAAAGCCATATCTTTCTCTTTCCAGCGTCTGTGTTCTTTTGCCCATCTTAATCTTTTCTTTTTATTGGCCAGTCTGAGATATGGCTTTTTCTTTGCAACTCTGCCTAGAAGGCCAGAATCCCGGCGTCGCCTCTTGACATTGAGACTGGTGTTTTGCGGGTACTATTTAATGAAGCTGCCAGTTGAGGACTTGTGAGGCATCTCTTTCTCAAACTAGACACTAATGTACTTGTCCTCTTGCTCAGTTGTGCACCAGGGCCTCCCAATTCTCTTTCTATTTTGGTTAGATCCAGTTTAGATCGCTGTTCTGTGAAGGGAGTAGTACACATGAGATCTTCAGTTTCTTTGCAATTTCTCACATGGAATAGCCTTCATTTCTAAGAACAAGAATATACTGATGCCATTTTGAGCCTGTAATCAAACCCACAATTGCTGATGCTCCAGATACTCAACTATTCTAAAGAAGGCCAGTTTCTTTAATCAGCACAACACTTTTCAGCTGTGCTAACATAATTGCAAAAGGGTTTTCTAATGATCAATTAGCCTTTTAAAATGATAAACTTGGATTAGCTAACACAACATGCCATTGGAACACAGGAGTGATGGATTGCTGATAATGGACCTTTGTACGCCTATGTACTGTAGATATTCCATTAAAAAATCTACTTTTTCCAGCTACAATATTAACAATGTCTACACTGTATTTCTGATCAATTTTATGTTATTTTAATGGACAAAAACAAGGACATTTCTAAATGACCCCAAACTTTTGAACGGTAGTGTAAACTATATTTAATCTCCAATGTTTATTGAAAACATAAATCAATGAGAGCACAATTAGAGCTTGTTGTCGCTAAAATACATTGTTACAGTTGTTGGATAGCTAGCAATTTTTTGCCATATTAGCATAGATGTGACATCAGTCAAAACACCTCCAAATAAGACATGGTATCAACAAGATACAACTAGCTAGAACGAGCCACCAACGATTCCCCACAAAGCAGCTTCTTGTCATGGTGGCTAGCTATCTAGCCATCCAGAATCACAACAACACACAGCCTTTGCCCCATTGAAATGTGTGCATCGTTTTTGTGACGTTGTCAGCTGATCCATCTATGAGTTATAGATGATTTCAACATCACATCCCTTGGTGGTTTTGGTTTTGCTTGATAAGCTAGACTATGGTAAGGATAACAAATGGCAGTTGTTGTAAAATAGTTACTGCTGAGAAAACATTCTGACAACTTGAAGCATTTTATTATGCAGATTAGAGCTGAACCCTCCCATCCCTGATCAGCCAACCACTCAACTCATTAACTCCCTGCCAACCTCTCCCCACCATCCTGGTACAGCCTTTACTCTTGACATAATGGGAGGGACCACTTATCCACTCAAAGGACCCATGCTGGGCTGTCTGTGCAAACTGCCTGATTAGTTGGCCACCCCTGACTCACTGTTGGTTCTGTGAGTGCCGAATAATAGATTGTCTCTCATTTGTCTCCATCAAAGACCGCTGGAGTCTCCGTGTCCATCTGTACCAGTCATGTCTCCACCTGGACCTCTTGTCATTCCCTTTCAATCGTACGTGTGTAAGTATTTATGACTATTAATCTGTCAATGAATATCATTGATCAACTATTTTTTCGGATAGAACTTCCGGTAAACGTATTCTATTATCAAATCATCATTGCAGCCATAACAAACTTAACCCCCCCCCCCCCAAAAGACTGTTTTAGATTCTACTCTTCCCATGTCTCTGTGGCTCGTCTATAAGCCACACTTTTCTATTGAGAGTAAATTTAACCTTTACAGAGTGGGAAACAGAGATTTTAAAAAACAGAACCTTATCCGTCAAGTAGATATTGGTCGTGGTGGCTCCCCACCCTCTCGCCCCTCAGCGTGACCTTCCCTAACCCATAGTGAGCCCACATCCCCCATACAGCCCAGAGGACTGCTGGAAATGGGTTTGTGTTACAGGGACCCTGGGGGGCTCCCTGCAGGGCTGGAGGCCGTCAAGAGCAGGCCCCATCAGCCACGGACAGCTCCTCCACTCTCGTGGAGTCAGCAAGGGAAAGACCTGAACTTGGGATGACCCCACCAAGCAAAGTCCCTGTTGAGTTCATCCACAGGCCACAGCTCCGGTTCCCTTCACCCCTACATTTTCCTGCTTTTCTTTTTTTTTTGGCTTGTTTTTCCATCTAGGCCAATACATTTTCCAGAGCAGAATCAAACCCCCCCCCCCCCTACTCCATGTCACCTAGTTGGCTTTCTTTACTTCTCTTTCAGGAAGACGAGAGCCCTTTTAAGTGTATAGCCACTCCACTCCACTTCCTTACCCCTACATCCTGATAGTGAGGGATTGTGAGTGCGTGTGGAGTGTGTGTTTGTCTGTGCATGATTGCATGTGTACGTGCAAGAGGGGAGAGAATATAGAGAGAGCTGGATGTTAAACAGTGAGGGGTGAGGAATGTGGTATTAGTCCGTTACAGTTCTGTCTACCATAGATCTCAAATAAGTGATGCATTGTAACATAGATTCAGGAAGCAGGTGCAGTTAGTGAGTTTAATAACAACAAACAATACAAAACAAGAGCGGCGTCTGACATGGAAACAAAAACCATACTACCTGCTGATAAGATAGATAGATAACAAAAGAGTGCTAAATAAAGGGTATGTAATCAAGGGAGTAATGAAGTCCAGGTGTGACTGATGATGAGATTCAGGTGTGTGTAATGATGGTTGCCAGGTGTGGTAAAGATGGGTTGCCAGGACCGGAGGTTAGTAGACCGGTGAAGACAAGCGCCAGAGCGGGGCAGCGGGAGTGGAATCTGTAGTACATACCCACTGGGCAAAAACTGGTTGAATCAATGTTGTTTCCACGTCATTACAACCCATAAAATATAATTTAATCAACTGATTTAATTTGCTAAAATTCGTCAACATAAGGGAATTTCCTTTTTTTTCACCAATCTTTTAACCTAAATCCAATGTCATGGTGACATTTTTTGTTGATTTCACGTTGGATTCACGTTAGTTGACAACTCAGCCAAATGTAAATAAAAATAGATGTTGAATTGACATCTGTTCCCAGTGGGTAGTTGTTATAGATAGATAGACAAAAAGACATGGCATAGTATGGGTGGATGGCTGAATATGTACACTATACATTGTTACAGAGTGTTAGTTGAAAGAAAAAAAAGATGCAAATATTGCAAGTTGATATAGATAAATAAGGAGTATATGCATGGTTAACTATACTATATAGGTCGATGGCAGAGAAATACTTAAATACCTAAAAGTGCGTATGATATAAGTGAGGCTAATAATAGTAATGCCCTTAAAATACAGTTACAGTACTTAATATACAGACTTAATATTCAGACTGGTTAAATGAACAGGTAAGTGAATATTTTGCATGGTTAAATTAATTGTACAGGTGAATATTTGCATGGTTACATTAACTGTACAGGTAAATGACAGGAAGAGATACTTAAATAGCTAAATGTGTGTATGATATAATTTAGCACACCCCTGCACCACAGACTGGTAGAAGGTATGCAGTAGTTTACTGCACACGTTAAAGGACCTGAGCCTCCTCAGAAAGTAGAGTCGGCTCTGGCCCTTTTTGTACAGAGCCCCAGTGTTACCAGCCCATTCCAGCCTGTTGTCCATATGGACTCCCAGGAACTTGTATGACCCAACCATTTCCACATCCATCCCCTGTATAGGGACTGCAGTGAGTTGGAACTTGGTTCTCCTGAAGTCCACCACCATCTCCATTGTTTTGCTGATGTTGAGCTAGAGGTGGTTCTGCCCACACCACAACACAAAGTCATTGATTGTGCTCCTGTACTCCTCCTCCTGCCCACCCCTGATGCACCCTACAATTGCGGAGTCATCCGAGAACGTCTGTAGGTGGCATGTTTCAGAGTTATATCTGAAGTCCGAGGTGTAGAGGGTGAACAGGAACGGGGACAGGACCGTTCCCTGGGGGGCCCCTGTGTTGCTCACTGCCCGTTCTGACACACAGCTCTGTATTCGCACAAATTGTGGCCTACTGGTCAGGTAATCCGTGACCCAGGAGACTAAGGGTCCTTCCACTTTCATCCTCCTCATCTTCTCACCCAGTAGCAGGGATTGAATGGTGTTGAAGGCACTGGTGAAGTCAAAAAACATAACCCTCACAGTGCAACCTGCATTGTCCAGGTGAGAGTAAGCCCTCTGCAGAAGGTGGATGATGCAATCATGTTGCGCTGATATGCGAACTGCAGGAGGTCCAGTGATGTACACACCAGGGGTCTGAGGTGAGCGAGGACTAACCTTTCCAGGGTCTTCATGATGTGGGATGTTAGCGCTACAGGTCTGAAGTCATTCAGGACATTAGGGTGCGCCTTCTTGGGCACTGGGACGAGGCAGGATGTTTTCCACAGCACAGGGACCCTTCCAGGCTCAGGCTAAGGTTGAAGCTTCACTGGAGTATTCCACACTGTTGGTCAGCACAGACCCTGAACACCCTTGGGCTGATGCCATCAGGGCCCGCCGCTTTCCACTGATGTAGTCTCTCCAGCTCTTTCTTCTCTTGGTTGGTGGTGAAGGCCAGCCCAGGAGGTTTGTAGGGGGTCGCTGATTGTCTCAACAGTGGTGTTGTGAGCAAAGTGTGGGTGGGACAGCCGTGAGGGTGTGTGGCCTGGGGAGCTGTAGGGGAGGGGGACAGGGCCAGTATCGAACCTGTTATAAAATTGGTTCAGCTCATTGGCTCTGTCCTGGGTCCTCCGTCTGCCCACTGTGACTTTTTGAATCCAGTGATTTTTATTATACCCTTCCACAACTCTCTCACCTGACTCTGCCTCAGCTTGCCCTCCATCTTCTCCTTATACCCTCTCTTCCCCTCAGCAATCTGCAACTTCAGCTCCCTCTGGACGCATTTCAATTGTCCCTGTCCCCCTCCTTGAAGGCCCTCTTCTTCTCATTCAGCAGGGCCTTCAGGTCGCTGGTGACCCGCTGGTTTATTATTTGGAAAACAGCGTACCTTCCTGGTGGGTACAGTGTTGTCTACACAAAAATTGATATAGTCCGTTATGCAGTCAGTAAGTCCATCAATGTCCTCCCCATGAGCCTCACAGGGCACATCCCAGTCTGTTGTTTCAAAGCAGTCCTGTAGGCCTCATTCACCTCCGGAGACCATCTCCTAATGGTCCTAGTGGTCGCAGGCTGCTGTTGGACCATAGGCCTGTACTGTAGAGTGGGGTGAGGTGGACAAGGTTGTGATCCGATCTACCGAGGGGAGGGAGTGCAGTGGAGTTGTATGCATTCTTCACATTAGCATATAACAAGTCCAGAGTTTTATTATTCCTGGTTGGGCACTTCACAAACTGTTTGAACGTGGGCAGCGTTGAAGAGAGAGATGCATGGTTAAAATCCCCCGAAATGGAAAAGATAGCACTGGGATGCGCTGTCTGTAACCTTGCGATAGCAGAGTTGATGACGTCACACGCTGTGTTTGCGTCCGCGGAGGGCTGGATGTAAACAATAACAGCAATGGCCGCCGTGAATTCCCTCGGGCTAATGGCTAACAGCTCAATATCTGGGCTACAAAACTGTTCCTTAACAGTAATATGTTTCGGATTACACCATCTGTTGTTAAATAATAAAGCCAGCCCCCCTCCCTTACCCTTACCGGAAGAAACTCTATCCCTGTCCGCTCTGATGGTCTGGAAACTATCCAGTGGGGAACCGTCAGGGCCCTCTACGCCCTCAGAGAGGTACTAAAGGTAGACACAAATCTGTATGTATTTTTATATATTATAATTTGCAATTTTGTTTTCATTGATTTCATATTTTTTTATCTTAATTGTAATGATCTTCCTATTGAATTTCTTCAGTTTGTGTTGGAAAAAGAAGGGTTAATATCCAATCAGAATTTCTTTGGTAGTCTCTTGGTAGAAATAATCTAGCTGGGCTCAATGCTCATTGGCTAGGCCCTCAGACTTTGAATAGAAGGCACCAGCCAACGTCATTGACATTGACTTCAATTAGAGTAGCATTTTGGAATGACAGTATAATCAACCAATCACAAATTGTCTTGTAATAGGTGGGATAATTGTATGACACCAAGGCCCTCAGTATACATCACTAATTCAGAGCCAATAGCGAGTCTTATCTTGTTTTCTCACTCTTGAGCCTAGCTAGCTGGAGAGCTTTTTGCAGTGAGTGTATGTAACAATGGCGATGGCAACTGCTAGGAGAGTAATCGAGGACGATGTGGTGGCTAAATTGTTAGCATTGCCCTTTTCAAGACTAACATTTAATGAAAAGTTAAATATTGTACAGACTGTGGTCTAAGGCACTGCAACGCTGCATTACCACAGATGCGGGTTCGAGCCCCATCTGTGTCGCAGCCGGCCGCGACCGGGAGACCCATGAGGCGACGGGTTGTCCTTGTCCCATCGCGCTCTAGCATCTCCTGTGGTGGGCCGGGCGCATGCACGGCTCTCAACCTTCTCCTCTCCCGAGTCCGTACGGGAGTTGCAGCGATTGGACAAGACTGTAACTACCAATTGGATATGACGAAATTGGGGAGAAAAAAAATAAAATAATAATATATATATATTGTACAGCTGGGAGACCAACTTCTGCACTGCCTGATTTTGTGCAACAAGGAAAGAGTTCTTCTTTCGGATTTAAAATCAAAAGACAAGCTATATGAACCTGCCATTGTCCATTTCATAAAGAAGGACAGGAGAATGGACTTGAAACAGTGTGAGTAGTTGTGTGGTTGAATTTATTCCACCACTATTTGAGTGACCGATTGTTTTGGCAAATGTTTCTTTGAAACGACGCAACCATATTTTCTTCTAAAATGGTTCCTGTTATCAATATTTGCAACCGTTGTGTACGTGTGCTGCTTCTGTGAGCCACAGCCGAGGCGTGGTTTAGGACCGTTTGACTCTGTCATCAAATAGTTACTTCTCCTACATATGTCTGCAAAAGAAAGGTCTCAAGTCATGCTCTGTATACACAGGCATCCGACGTCAGATATTTTTCTGCAACTGAGGGCCTAGCTCCAATGGTCACGGTTCGCCACTGTTGTTATCGTGAGGATATTATAAAGGAACTGGAATGGTAATGCACACAATTTATACACAAGCCACAAGTGCATTCCACTCTACCCCTTTCTCATTCAATCTGTATGTTTTGAAAAATATAAGGAGGTTTGTAGAAGTTTATAAATACTGTCTTTGTCTCATTAGTAGTAGCAAAGTACTGTAGACGTTCCCCTTTTCTCACTCAGGTATTATGGGTGGAAACACAAGTATAGTGGGAGAAACCTGGGAATGGCTGGATGATCTAAACTGCACTCTGAATAAAGCCAACATATCATCTGACCATATCCTGTGATTTCTTTATTGTTGTTGTGGTGGCAGAATTTGGGGTGAGCTGTTGTAACTTCTCAAGGAATATGTTCTGTGTTGGACTATGATGTTATGCCTTTCATAGACTCCTGGTAGTTTGCACCTTACCACAATTGTGTTCCGGAACTGTTGCTTGTATTAAAATAACTGTTGTGTAAACAATATGATTGTATTATCACCTCCCACTATATAAGGGACATATAACCATTTATTCTTTGAGTTCTTCCCTGTGAAATCAGAGATAGATCTCTCCTGCAGCTGCTTGATTAAATACTTTTCTATTATAATTAAATAGTCTCTGCCTTAATTTGGGGGGAAAAAATATTCCACAATGTGGTGCCGTGACCCGGATGAGAGCGACCTGACTTTTTGATCAATTTCGCTAGGCTTGGACTCAGACATCCCTCTGGCCACAACTTAAAAAGGTAAGAGACCTTACGCAAAAATCTCTTTGAGGGACTTTCTGTTTTCCAGAAGAGCTTTAATGGTGAAAGATCTCTTGTCCTCCTCATCTATGAAATTTTGGGGTTCAATTTGGCAGAAAAATGTTTCCAATAATAATGAATCTGTCCTGTTAACATTGATGAATAGTGGGTATACAGTATTCTGAGTATGACTATACTTTAAAGACCATATATAGGAGGTGTTTGCCTACATTTAAGTGATAGCCTACAGGAAAAGTATTCAGATTTTGACTGTACTTTAAAGTAGGTAGAAAAGTATTCAAAGTTTGACCAGTATTTCAGAGTTCGACCAGTATTTTATTTTTTGTACTTTTACCCCTTTTTCTCACCAATTGGTAGTTAAAGTCTTGTCCCATCGGTGCAACTCCCATATGGAGTCGAGAGAGTCAAAGGTCGAGAGCCATGAGTCCTTAGAAACACTGCTTCTTGACACACTGCTCGCTTCACCTGGAAGCTAGTCGCACCAATGTGTCGGAGGAAACACTGTACAACTGGCAACCAAAGTCAGCTTGCAGGCGCCTGGCCCATCACAAGGAGTCGCTAAACCCCGATGGGACACGGAAATCCCGGTGGGAAGCACTCTGTAAGTCACGGGCCTGGGATCGGTACTGTAGACCGCTGCGCCACTTGGGAGGCCAGTTTTTGGAGTTTGACCAGTAATCCCGAGAATGACTGTACTTTAAGAATAGCATAGCCGGGCGGTAGAAAAGTATTGTGAGGTATGTGTATAATGGGTTATTTGAGATTTGGTGTAATAATAAGGATATAAGAAGACTATTAGAAAGCACAGGTGCTGAACCCTCTAGGTGTACTGCTGGAGGACTGAATCCAGCAGGGAAAATACAACTTGCGCACCAGTCATAGACATACGTAAGTGTTCAGAGTGGTCCCTTTATGGATCATTTGATAAAGATAAGGTCAAAGCATCATTGTATGACTGTCTGAAGGGTCTGGAAAATATAGTCTCAGACAAAGATTGGCACATCTTCAATGCTTTTAAATGAGCTTCCAACGAAAAATATAATCGCCACGTTAATCAGGGCCTTTGTGAAGAATTACATTAAATTAACCAGCCACAATAGGGACGCCCTTCAGGGGAAACAACATCTTTGATACAGCAATGCCCACAGGTAAAGGTAGACCAATCTGGCCCAAACATTATGGTAAACATACAGGGGAAATAAATTCCTAAGCCGGTAGATACATTTGCTACTACATCCACTTTAAATAAAGAAACTGGACTTGACCTACCCCTAACCAATACAACTATAAATGCTTATGGGATTTCCTCCACCCCTGCAATACATTTGGAAACAAAACCCCTGCTCTGTTCAATAGGACCAATGAATGTTGAACATGATTTTCTGTATTCACCCACTCAACCCTGTCACGCCTACCCCCGCTCCCCCTCCCTGGCACTTGAGAGCACCAGGATGCCAATCATTACGCACACCTGTCACCATTGTTACGCGCATCAGCGCTTCATTGGACTCAACTGGACTTCATTACTACTTAATTACCTCCCCTATATCTGTCTGTTCCTCAGTTTCATCCCGGTGTCAGCATTAATGTCGTTATGTTTTCCCTGTCCAGACACTTTGTGTTTTGTTTCATGTTTGTTTATTTATTAAATATTCACTCCCTGTACCTGCTTCTCGTCTCCCAGCGTCTGTCCTCACAAACTGTTTAACTTGCTAGGAAGAGACTTGTCAACTAAACTACAATTTATTGTACTCCCAAAAGAGTTTTTGTTTATATCCCCAACAATGAAGTTCTAAACCAATTTGTGAGTAAGCACAATTTTAACCACTCCCTGAGACGGAGTGGAAAACAGGCTCTGTCTCTCAGTCTATTCTGTCTCAGATGCCATACTCATTATGGACAGGGCACTACTGTACAGCAGACTGATAGGCAGTGCTAGCCCAGTTATAATAAATGTTAATCCCAGAAAGAAACTGTAGTCTCGAGAACTACCTTAAAAAGGAAGCTCCCTCAAGTTTCTCTCTCCCCTTCTGAATTGGCCTATGTATAATATAATTTTGGCGCATTACATATTCATCTCAAAATATACATTTAAGGAGTGTGAAGCAGAAAGTGAATATACAATGGAAATTGGTAATAAATATATATATTTTTATTTATGTAACTTTTATTTAAGCAAGTCAGTTAAGAACAAATTCTTATTTACAATGACGGCCTACGCCGGTCAAACTCGGACGACGCTGGACCACTTGTGCGCCGCCCTATGGGACTCCCAATCACGGCTGGTTGTGATACAGCCAGCCTGGATTCGAACCAGGGTGTCTGTAGTGACACCTCTAGCACTGAGATGCAGTGCCTTAGAGCCCAATATTATTAGGTTAGATTAAAATGCAAAAAAATGCCGTCCAATAAGTAGAAAGTAAAAGGGGACAATGGTATCCAGGGTAACAGACGTTATCATGTTTGTTTTGTTTGTTTTTAAACCTTACAATAGGGGTAAAAGCAGAACATTGTTTGTGTGTCTGTGTGTATTAGCAGTAGTGATTGAGAGGGTTTTCCTATTGGAAAGAGTAGAAGGGTCCTAGTTGAAGAAAACAGATATGGAGACTAGTGAAAATAGCAAAGACAGTGATAAAGAGTAAAATTGAAAGATTCATGGTACTCATGGTCTATCAGTTGACAGTATGTGAATGATGATATGTTATTAGTGGCTTTCAGACAGCACTCTAATAACGCAATATTTTAGAAATTTGAAGAAGCTAAGGTTTCAAGGTCACATTACAAACAGAGGGATTGATATTAAATTAGAGGCTGCCATCTGGTGTTTGGGTGACACTGTCCAAAACTGAAGTAGATCCAAGTACATGTTTTTAGTACCGAATTGAGCTGATAAGCCAGCACTGACTTTTTGAAGGCCCTAGCAGATTTGTTAAACAACAGGTTTCATATTTTGACTATTTGATGTCCCAGGGACAGAAAGTACAGAACATATGTCAATGCAACAGGTCTAGATGATAAGATTACAAGAAAGGCGATCTGGGATTGTTTATCTTAGAAGGTCCCTATTCCGCTTAATGGGACCCCGTATCACCTGATGTGTCTCTAGTATGATTAGGTATACCCATGGTTTTATCAAGGCTTTCTGCCCAAAATGCAGTAAGCTCAACAAAGTTCATGTTTATTTTCTCTTCCAGGACTGATGGAACGTCCACTATCAAGTTTTCTAATAAGTTTAACAATGATTCTGTCTCTCCCTTTAAACTGCTTCCTGCGGCAGGTGCCTTGGGAGAGCAGTTAGTGAGACCAAAGTAAGGCATAGCCATTTGTTTGGTTTTGCCACACAGACCAGCATAAATATTATAAATAAATATTTGTTAGTGGTGTTAATACCGTGCCTGATTTATTGTGTGGGGTTTTTCTATTTGGGTTTAGTATGTTCTTCACGGTTAGAAAGAATGCCCCTTAAAGGGCAAACAAATTACATTTACTGAAGTGTCTATTGTCTGAATTTTGGTTGAACACATGTAAGTTCTCCTGATGAGAAACGGACTGAAAAACCCAATGTAAACCTGGCATTTAGAATGTTTGACATGTTTTAAGACAATGAGTCTGAAGTACAGGGGAAGAACAGACTCACTGTCACGTCTTCTCCTGCTCCTGCCCTCCGGCCTGGGATTCATCATTACGCACACCTGCCACTCATCATTACTCGCACCTGCAAATCTTTATGATTCACACCTGGTCTCCATTACCTTCATAATTTCCTCCCCTTTATTTGTTACTCTCTTATGTTCACTCCTCAGTTGGTATTATTCCTGTGTACCCACTATTGAATTGTCTCGGTTCTAGTTTGTTATTTTATTAAAAGTTTCACCTGCACCTGCTTCCCGACTCACAGTGTCCTTATTACACTCACTTAAGGGTGTGGAATGACCTCTGTTCTGACTTTCTGGTGAGGACTGATCACCCTCACTAGACAAATCAGTGACATTGGTTGAAATTTAAATATAATATGTAAAAGCTGATAATTATGAAGTGTATTGTTGTTGATACCAATCTCACCAGATTTGTATTTATACCCCTGTTTTTTCTTCTACAGTCGTGGCCAAAGGTTTTTTGAGAATGACACAAGTATTGGTCTCCACAACGTTTACTGCCTCAGTGTTGATGATAGCAATTTGCATATACTCCAGAATGTCATGAAGAGTGATCAAATGAATTGCAATTAATTGCAAAGTCCCTCTTTGCCATGAAAATGAACTTAATCCCCCAAAAACATTTCCACTGCATTTCAGCCCTGCCACAAAAGGACCAGCTGCCATCATGTCAGTGATTGTCTCGTTAACACAGGTAAGAGTGTTGACGAGGACAAGGCTGGAGATCACTCTGTCATGCTGATTGAGTCAGAATAACAGACTGGAAGCTATAAAAGGAGGGTGGTGCTTGAAATCATGTTCTTTGTCAACCATGGTTACCTGCAAGGAAACACGTGCCGTCATCATTGCTTTGCACAAAAAGGGCTTCACAGGCAAGGATATTGCTGCTGGTAAGATTGCACCTAAATCAACCATTTATCATCAAGAACTTCAAGGAGAGAGGTTCAATTGTTGTGAAGAAGGCGTCAGGGTGCCCAAGAAAGTCCAGCAAGCGCCAGGACCATCTCCTAAAGTTGATTCAGCTGCGGGATCGGGGCACCACCAGTGCAGAGCTTACTCAGGAATGGCAGCAGGCAGGTGTGAGTGCATCTGCAAGCACAGTGAGGCGAAGACTTTTGGAGGATGGCCTGGTGTCAAGAAGGGCAGCAAAGGAGCCACTTCTCTCCAGGAAAAACATCAGGGACAGACTGATATTCTGTAAAAGGTACAGGGATTGGACTGCTGAGGACTGGGGTAGAGTCATTTTCTCTGATGAATCCCCTTTCCGATTATTTGGGCCATCCGGAAAACACCTTGTCCGGAGAAGACAAGGTGAGCGCTACCATCAGTCCTGTGTCATGCCAACAGTAAAGCATCCTCAGACCATTCATGTGTGGGGTTGCTTCTCAGCCAAGGGAGTGGGCTCACTCACAATTTTGCCTAAGAACACAGCCATGAATAAAGAATGGTACCAACACATCCTCCAAGAGAAACCTCTCCCAACCATCCAAGAACAGAACATCGACATTTTGGGTCCATGGCCAGGAAACTCCCCAGACCTTAATCCCATTGAGAACTTGTGGTCGATCCTCAAGAGGCGGGTGGACAAACAAAAACCCACAATTTCTGACAAACTCCAAGCATTGATTATGCAAGAATGGCCTGCCATCAGTCAGGATGTGGCCCAGAAGTTAACTGACAGCATGCCAGGGCAGATTGCAGAGGTCTTGAAAAAGAACGGTCAACACTGCAAATATTGACTCTTTGCATAAACTGAATGTCATTGTCAATGAAGGCCTTTGACACTTATGGAATACTTGTAATTATTCTTCAGTGTACCATAGTAACTAATGACATAAAGATCTAAGAACACTGAAGCAGCAAACTTTGTGGAGACTAATACTTGTGTCATTCTCAAAACATTTGGCCATGACTGTATTTTCTTTACCCTTCATAATTTATCGATAGTACGGGCGAGAAGGAGACAGAGTGCTGCCCCTGAACCACAAAAGTTCCTTGAATTCCCTTATGGGATAAAATTATTTCCTTATGGATTTATTAAGGGTTGTAATTCAAATTGTATTTGTTATTCTGATTTAGTTTATTTTCATTTAACTGGCAGCGTTGTTGTTTTTTGGACGCATGAATCACGCGGTGTGAGTAATGTGTCCAAACGGGGAATGATGGTAAGTAAGTACTTATGGCTGGTCCCATTAGGACCCCTGCATCACCACCAGCTGCAGTCCCTGATCTGCATCTGTTGGATGACACTTTGATGAAATGCTGTATATCTCTGAGTAACCGTATTCGAGCTGTTCACTCACAGGTCTCTGTTGCCCAAACTCCCGCAGACAACCGTCGCCATCACGATCTCCAGCCTGGAGATTGGGTAATGGTCAGGAGGCACAACAGAGGTAAAGAACCTTTGAAACCCAGGTGGAAGGTACCAGCGGTAAAGTGCTTAGGGAAAGACATCTGGATAAACGCCTCCCACTGTAAGCAAGAAGCAGAGCCAGAAGATGATGTTATTCCGTTTACTCCTTCAACCCAGTAGGGGCACTCAGCTTACCCTGCGACTCACAGCCATTGTGGCTGTGGGTGGTAGCAGACTTCGAGCAAGAGGCGGGTGAACATACTGGTAACCTCTCCCCGACCTCTCGGCTCCAACGGGGCCTGGCTTCCACAGGGGGAAGACCAGAAGCAGACGACCCCACTGACCTGAGCCTGGTCTCGGACGACCCCGGGACCTGAAGAGAAGAAAAAGAAGACATCAACATTATGGGATTTTCCCCAGGTCAAACACTTTCTTACAATTAGCTAGTAATATCTCTGTATTACAGAATGTTTCAGATTGTTGGGTTTGTGGATTGTTACCAGACAGTGCTGAGTCTATGCCATTAATAGCTATACCCCTCGGTGCTTATGAAATATTGATGTGGACCAAAGCAGGTAACCTTACAGACAGAGAGCTTGATTGGGTGGAGATTTGATTTTAATAATCCCACCTCTCTCCCCAAGCAACCATCACCCTGGCCTACTCTGCCCCAAGTTATTTGTGTTATATAGCAAATGGAACCGGTCTCCAGTTGGGGGAAAGTCATTGTTAGTATAACCTTTCTTTCTACAATAACCCTGCTCTTAAAGTTGAGAAATGTAACATTCCACCTTAACATGTCATGGGAATACTTTATAAACTCAAGAATGTCAGTGTGTTTGCTAAACCTTCTTCCTCAGTAAATGAAACCATGTACAGTGCCTTCAGAAAGTATTCAGAACCCTTTGCTTTTTCCACATTTTGATATGCTTCAGCCTTATTCTAAAATGGATTAAATATTTTTTTCCCCCTCATCAATCTACACACAATACCCCATAATGACAAAGCAAAAACAGGTTTTTTGAATATTTTGCTAATTTATTAAAAATAAAAAACTGAATTATTACATCCACATACGTATTCAGACCCTTTACTCAGTACTTCATGGGGCGGCACGTAGCCCAGTGGTTAGAGTGTTGGGCCCATAACCGAAAGGATGCTGGATTGAAATATTCTGTTGTTCTGCCCCTGAACAAGACAATTAACCCACTGTTCCTAAACCATCATTGTAAATAAGAGTTTGTTCTTAACTGACTTGCCTATTAAAATAAAGGTAAAAAATGTACTTTGTTGG
This sequence comes from Thymallus thymallus, assembly GCA_023634145.1. Taxonomy (NCBI): domain Eukaryota; kingdom Metazoa; phylum Chordata; class Actinopteri; order Salmoniformes; family Salmonidae; genus Thymallus; species Thymallus thymallus. Next base: position 16,352,635 of record CM042410.1, on the reverse strand, counting down.
AGCACCTTTGACAGTGATTACAGCCTTGAGTCTTCTTGGGTATGAAACTACTGTAAGGATTTATGTTCAGAGAGGTCTCTGGAAACCTTTATTTTTTCCAGGTTTAGGGTCCAGAGACCTCTCTGGAAGTCTCTGTTTGTTTTGGAATTGGTACCCAGTTAGAGGTAGTTGTGCCGCAATGCCTCTAATTGGGGAGCCTATTTTAGTTCAGTTTTTCCACCTGTGTTTGTGGGTTTTTGTGTATGTGTGTGTGTGTTCTTTTCGTGCACGCCAGTTCATGGTCGCTGTCTCTCCTTTTGTAATTTTGGTGTTTTGTATAATAAAAGGAATGTATTCTCACCACAGCTCTGCGCTTCGGGTCCTGTCTCATAGCGGTCGTGACAGAAAAACCCACCACCAAAACGGGACCGAGCAGGGCTGGACATTGGGGTAACTCCTGGGGGAGACATGGAGATTATCTTGAAGGAGGAGTTCCTCCACTATAGAGCTCAGGAACAAGGCTGGGGTCCTGAGCAGCGGCACCGTAGACTGAGGCCACATCGGCGGTCCAGGAGGTCGGCCAAGCCTGGAGCCCCAAAGAACCCCCAAACAGTTTTTTGGGTGGGGCTATGGGGGTGGTCGGGGAATGATAACGAAGAGCCCCGGCCACTCAACACGTGGGGGTTCGAGAAGGAGGCTCTACAGCCATGGGAGCGGGAGTACAGAGAGGAGTCGGATGAGGACGACGAGGTACTCCTGTTCCCTCACTCGTGGGGGATCCCGGATGAGGTCCTACAAGGTGGAGATTGGCGGAAGAGAGAGGACGACTGGGGGAGTTGGGTATCACCAGTGCCGGTTCCCCGCACCAGGGCTCCAGTGTCGGCTCCACGCACCAGAACTCTGGTGTGCCTCCCCAGCCCAGTTAGCCCTGTGCCGGCTCCCCGGTAGCTCCAGTGCGTGTCCCCAGTTTGGTAGCACCAGTACCGGTTCCTAGCCTGGTGGCACCAGTGCGTGTTCCCAGCTCGGTAGCGCCAGTACCGGTTCCTAGCCCAGGGGCGTCAGTGGGTCCCCAGCTTGGTAGCACCAGTACCGGTTCCTAGCCAGGTGGCGCCAGTGCCGGTTCCTAGCCCGGTAGCTCCAGCGCTGGTACCGAGCCTGGTAGCTCCAGGGCATGTCCCCAGCTTGGTAGTGCCAGCACTGTTTTCTAGCCCGGTGGCGACAGTGCCGGTTCCTAGCCCAGTAGCCCCAATGCCGGTACCTAGACCGGTAGCTCCAGTGCGTGTCCCCAGCTTGGTGGCGCTAGTGCCAGAGCAGTCCACTCCACCGGTGCCCAGTACGGGACCGGTCGTCAGCCTCGCTCCAGGGCCGGAGCAGTCCGCTCCACCGGTGCCCTGTCCGGGACCGGTCGTCAGCCTCGCTCCAGGGCCGGAGCAGTCTGCTCCACCGGTGGCCAGTCCGGGACCGGTCGTCAGCCCGATCCAGTGTTAGAGCAGTCTGCTCCACCGGTGCCCAGTCCTGTGTGTGTTCTTTTCGTGCACACCAGTTCATGGTCACTGTCTCTCCTATTGTTATTTTGGTGTTTCGTATAATAAAAGGAATGTATACTCACCATAGGTCTTCGCTTCGGGTCCTGTCTCATAGCGATCATGACAACTACAAGCTTGGCACACCTGTATTTGGGGAATTTCTCATTCTTCTCTGCTGATTCTTTCAAAATCTGTCAGGTTGGATGGGGAGTGCAGCTGCACAGATATTTTCAGGTCTCTCCAGAGATGTTCGATTGGGTTCAAGTCCAGGCTCTGGGTGGGTCACTCAAGGACATACAGAGACTTGTCCCGAAGCCACTCCTGCATTGTCTTGGCTGTGTGCTTAGGGTCGTTTTCCTGTTGGAGGGTGAAGCTTCGCCCCAGTCTGAGGTCCTAAGCACTTGTCGTCGTTGCCGGGACCCATGTAGAGTTCTTCCTGATCTGTCTGCCGAAGGTAGGTCAAGAGAAGCTCACTATCCCGACTGGTTTAGAGTAATGGATGGCAACTTAGTTTATAGACGATATATAAAGTCTTTCAGCTTTAATTGGTTTCGATAGATGAGGCTATGTACAAATTACCCTTCTTACACTACTATTTAAATACTGTTTAATAGTCCATTAACCTCCAGTAATAACCATATTAATAGATTATCCTACTGAAGGGTTAATTCCAGTACGGTATTAGAGCTACTATTGACAAATTCCTCTGGGGTCCAACTATTTATTTTATTTAACCTTTATTTAACTAGGCAAGTCAGTTAAGAACAAATTCTTATTTACAATGATGGCCTACCAAAAGGCAAAAGACCTCCTGCGGGGACAGGGGCTGGGATTAAAAATACAAATAAATAAAATATAAATATAGGATCAAACACACATCCCGACGAGAGACAAAACAACACTACCAAAAGAGATACCTAAGACAACAACATAGCATGGCAGCAACACATGACAACACAGCATGGTAGCAACGTAACATGACAACAACATGGTAGCAACACAACATGGTACAAACATTATTGGGCACAGACAACAGCACAAAGGGCAAGAAGGTAGAGAGGACAATACATCACACAAAGCAGCCACAACTGTCAGTAAGAGTGCCCATGATTGAGTCTTTGAATGAAGAGATTGAGATAAAACTGTCCAGTTTGAGTGTTTGTTGCAGGATGCAGCAAACTGAAAAGACGAGCGACCCAGGGATGTGTGTGCTTTGGGGACCTTTAACAGAATGTGACTGGCAGCCGGGTGTTGTATGTGGAGGATGAGGGCTGCAGTAGATATCTCAGATAGGAGGGAGTGAGGCCTAAGAGGGTTTTATAAATAAGCATCAACCAATGGGTCTTGCAACGGGTATACAGAGATTACCAGTTTACAGAGGAGTATAGAGTGCAGTGATGTGTCCTATAAGGAGCATTGGTGGCAAATCTGATGGCCGAATGGTAAAGAACATCTAGCCGCTCGAGAACACCCTTATCTGCCAATCTATAAATTATGTCTCTGTAATCTAGCATGGGTAGGATGGCCATCTAAATCAGGGTTAGTTTGGCAGCTGGGGTGAAAGAGGAGCGATTACGATAGAGGGAACCAAGTCTAGATTTAACTTTAGCCTGCAGCTTTGATATGTGCTGAGAGAAGGACAGTGTACCGTCTAGCCATACTCCCAAGTACTTGTATGAGGTGACTACCTCAAGCTCTAAACCCTCAGAGGTAGTAATCACACCTGTGGGGAGAAGGGCCTTCTTCTTACCAAACCACATTAACTTTGTTTTGGAGGTGTTCAGAACAAGGTTTAGGGTAGAGAAAGCTTGTTGGACACTAAGAAAGCTTTGTTGTAGAGCATTTAATGCAAAATCCGGGGAGGGGCCAGCTGAGTATAAGACTGTATCATCTGCATATAAATGGATGAGAGAGCTTCCTGCTGCCTGAGCTATGTTGTTGATGTAAATTGAGAAGAGCGTAGGGCCTAGGATTGGGCATTGGGGTACTCCCTTGGTGACAGGCAGTGGCTGAGACAGCAGATTTTCTGACTTTATACAGTGCACTCTTTGAGAGAGGTAGTTAGCAAACCACACCAAAGACCCCTCAGAGACACCAATACTCCTTAGCTGGCCCACAAGAATGGAATGATCTACCGTATCAAAAGCTTTGGCCAATTCAATAAAAATAGCAGCACAACATTGCTTAGAATCAAGGGCAGTGGTTACATCATTGAGGACCTTTAAGGTTGCAGTGGCACATCCATAACCTGAGCAGAAACAAGATTGCATACCAGAGAGAATACTATAGACATCAATAAAGCCGGTCAGTTGATTATTGACAAGGAGGCATGGCTGAGTCAAATAGTAACTAGGATATGTGTCTTCACTTATAAAGTTTACTCCCGATGCGTGGTTAGTCTAAGCAATATTTGTCTAACACGATCTCTTCTATTCAGGTAGGTCTTACGTTTTCAAAGGTCCTTTACATTACATTATTTTCAAATTAGGCAAAACACTTGCACTACCCATTGCACATTACACTTCCATAATTTCTATTCCATGGCTGATCATGGGGCAGCAGGTAGCCTAGCAGGTAGCCTAGTGGTTAGGGTGTTGGGCCAGTAACCAAATGGTTGCTAGATCAAATCCCTGAGCTGACAATGTAAAAATCTATTGTTTTTCCCCTGAACAAGGCAGTTAACCCACTGTTCACCGGTAGGCTGTCATTGTAATTAAGAATTTGTTCTTAACTGACTTGCCTAGTTAAATAAAGGTTAAATAAAAAAATCAAAGGTGTGATTATTGAAGACATACACTACCCTTCAAAAGTTTGTGGTCACTTAGAACTGTCCTTGTTTTTGATAGAAAAGCAATTTTTTTGTCCATTTAAAATAACATCAAATTGATCAGAAATACAGTGTAGACATTGTTAATGTTGTAAATGACTATTGTAGCTGGAAACGGCTGATTATTTTATGGAATATCTACATAGCCATACAGAGGCGCATTATCAGCAACCATCACTCCTGTGTTCCAATGGTTGTGTTACCTAATCCAAGTTTATCATTTTACAAGGCTAATTGATCATTAGAAAGCTCTTTGGCAATTATGTTAGCACAGCTGAAAACTGTTGTGCTGATTAAAGAAGCAATAAAACTGGCCTTCTTTAGACTAGTTAAGTATTTGGAGCATCAGCGTTTGTGGGTTCGATTACATGCTCAAAATGGCCAGAAACAAAGAACTTTCTTCAGAAACTCGTCAGTCTATTCTTGTTCTGAGAAATGAAGGCTATTCCATGTGAGAAATTGCCAAGGAACTGAAGATCTCGTACAACACTGTGTACTTCTCCCTTCACAGAACAGCGTAAACTGGCTCTAACCAGAATAGAAAGAGGAATGGGAGGCCCCGGTGCACAACTGAGCAAGATGACAAGTACATTAGTGTCTAGTTTGAGAAACAGATGCCTCACAAGTCCTCAACTGGCAGCTTCATTAAATAGTACCCGCAAAACACCAGTCTCAACGTCAACAGTGAAGAGGCAACTCCGGGATATTGGCCTTCTAGGCAGAGTTGCAAAGAAAAAGCCATATCTCAGACTGGCCCAAAAAAATAAACATAAAAATACTGAAATACATGAAATACTGGGAGAATATAGTGTGGTCAGATGAGAGCAAAATTGAACTGTTTGGATGTCATAATATACACCATGTTTGGAGGAGAAATGGCACTGCACATCACCCTAAAAACACCATACCAACATTGAAGTTTGGAGGTGGGAACATCATGGTGTGGGGCTGCTTTTCAGCAAATGGTACTGGCAAAGGAAGGATGAATTGGCAAATTTACCGAGACATTCTTGACAAAAATCTGCTGCCATTCACCAGGATGATGAAGATGAAACGAGGGTGGACATTTCAGCAAGACAATGATCCCAAACACACAGCCAAGGAAACTCTCAATTGGTTTCAAAGAAAGAAAATAAAGCTGCTAGAATGGCCCAGCCAATCACCTGACTTAAATCCCATTGAAAATCTATGGAAAGAACTGAAGATCAAGATTCATAGAAGAGGCCCACGGAACCTTCAAAATTTGAAGACTTTTTGTGTGGAAGAATGGGCCAAAATCACACCAGCGCAATTCATGCGACTAGTTTCTCCATACAGGAGGCGTATTGAAGCTGTCATTACCAACAAAGGCTTTTGTACAAAGTATTAAATAAATATCAGTAAGTGTGTTCAATACTTTTCCCTGTGTCATTTCACATTATTACACATAACTTAATTTCTGAACTTATTTGTTTTGGTTTCTTTGTATGTATGGATTACTTGTGTTGTTACCAACATCTGGTGAACATGTCATGTCAATAGCACCTTTGGAAATATATTTACTGAGAAAAATGGTGATGTGTTCAATACTTATTTCACCCGCTGTATATCTGGGAAAGAGTATAAAACAATTTCTAGAGTTTTTAAAATATCCTCATTGTGGGGGATATGGGGAAAAACCTTTTGGCAAGGTGAATCCAAGCCTGACATGGGTCTGGAATGAAATCATTGCATGCCTCATCCATGGCCTGAAGGAGAGTGGTATGCTCATGGGGATGGAAATCATACATCTCCATTTTTAATGTAATCATTTTGTATTTGTATTTTGTATTGTATTTTACAGTATTGCGTTATACTTATGTATTGTAGTGGTCCTGTACGTGGCTCAGTTCATAAGAGTATTGCACTAGCAACACCAGAGTTGTGGGTTCTATTTCCACTGGGGTCACATACCATAATGTGTGGACTGTTGTCACGTAAATGGTATTACAGTACTGTATTGGCCAATGCAAATTTTGTAATTTGCATTGGCCCATCAAAAAGACCCCAGCAACTTCATTTTGGATACCTGTTTATGGGATGCATTTCTTTCTTGTTTTGGACGTTTTTGATTATTTGCATATTGGTAATCTATTGATATTGTATAGCTGTAGGAGCTAGAAACGCAAGTATTTTGCTGCACCTGCTTTAACATCTGCTAACTTTTGTACGGGACCAAAACACTTTGTTAAGTACAATACATCTCTGATCTTGTCAATATCATGTTTTTTTTTAAACATACTTTGAAGTAAAATCATAATGGTCATCATTATAGTAGTACATTTGAGTGTATATATATACTGATTAAGTTTAGTGAAAAAGTGACCGTATGATTGTGTGTTGTACTTAGTCATTTGAAAATGTGCTTAGAGTTTTGAAACAACTGCCTTTTAGGTGATCTGTTTGGAGTTGTGTACTAAGAGTGAAAATCTGCCACATACTTGTGAAAATTGGACCAAAGTGATAAAAAAAACTTAATGGGTGTATTGTTTTGGAAACGCATATAATCAAGGTTTTTCATGTAAAAGCAGCCTTTGATGACTATATCTAAGTGATAGCCTATTCTTAATGACTAAACAGCCTAGAGATTTAGAATTTTAATTTGACCTAGTATATTGTCACAGCAAAATAATGCTGCAGCAACAGGATTTGAACGCAGTGTGAGGTATAGATCTGTCATTCTTATTGAAAGCAAGTCTAAGAAGTTGTTCTATGTGCACTATTTCTATGCTTCTCGTTCTTAAGTTTTGTTTTTGCGTCTTTTACTTTCGGTTTTGTACACCAGCTTTAAACAGCTGCATTTCCTGCGAGGTAGAAAAATTATCAGCAACAAAAGAGTGATCAAATTAAGTTAACCTGTTAATCTGTAGAATGGATAAGAAGTCAGCTGCACGGCTGACACGAGTGAAAATAATATGTTTTTGCACCCCCTTGCGGTAAAGTGGTGGCGGAACATCTGTTTGAGTTGATAGTTAAAGGACAGGTTCACTTTTCTTAAACAAAATCAGCATTTGGATGTAAATGGCTTGTTATACAAGTGTTCAGACACTTCATTTGTGATTTGACTTGGTTTTGATAAACTTACCCCACCACTGATAGACCTTCTCATGCTTGTTCTGCAGTTACAGGGCACAGATCAAACAAGAACAAATACGTCCTTTTGGAAACGGTAATGCTCTCGGTAAAGTGATGCAGGTCTTTAGATATTGTACACATGACATTGTGTCATTCTGAATTTTATCTGCAACTTTATATTCTATTTAGTTGGACTCAAGCGATACTTTTCCATGTGTGCATACGCGGGCTACACAAAAGTACACAGAATAAGTATTGCCCGACTAAACTGATTGCGTTGCAACTTCTAAAAGGACCTATTTGGGTGTTTTATCTGTGCCTCTGCAATTGCAGAACAAGCATGAGGAAGTCTAACGTGGTGGGGTTAGTTTCTCAAAACCAAGAGAAATTTCAAAAAAAGTGTCTGGACACTTCTACAACAAGAGAAAAGTGAACCTGTCCTTTAACCTGACTTGCATTACAAGTGCAGGGACATGACAAGGCATGTCATTGACAGGACTGCAACAAAATGGCTGCATCTTAAAAATAAATTGCAGTATTATTATTTTTCCAAGATAGTAATAATAGTATAGTACCCTGTTCATACTATAGGTCAGAGAATAGCCATGAACAGATCTAGTGTGTTGGTGGAGTGGATAATAACTTAATCTCTGCTGAATCTCTGCCAAGTCGAGGAGTCCAATGAAGAAAGTTAAGGATTATATATATATCAATGGAATGACAATACTGTAAAATCTCCCTAATTGTGTCATTAGAGGGTTGGGGATGACACATGCGGACTCAAAAGAAAGCCAAGTCTCCACAAGCTAAATGGTAGATAAAATATGGTGAGCTGACCCATTCTGCTTTTACATTCTGTTTGAAATGTGTTCCCTTGGAGGGAATGAATACAAACCTGTATTCTTACCCAATTGGAGCTGTAACTGTTCTATGATCATTTTGTCAAAACAAGTATTGTATCGTAATAACGTACCTGCCATTCCTACATTGTTACAGTGCCCTCAAGTGGTGGGAATGAACCCCCTCTTTGTTAAACCAAACTCCAGGCTATAGCCAGACCCTTATTTCTAATGAATTATTACCTACACGAATCAAGCAAGCAAACTGGCTTTCATCATTTAGTATAATTTGTCTGGGCATTTAATTCTCCAAATTGCAGTGCATGAGTGTTGGGGAGTATACATCACCCATATTTGAACTAATAGTTTACTATCTTTTTCAAGTAAATGTTGGTATAATTTCTAAATAATTTTCCTAATTCAGTTGTACCTGCCTGAAGGATAGATAGAGATAGATAGATAGATAGGTACTTTATTGATCCCCCGGGGGGGAAATCTCATAAATATCTGTAGCTTCAGAGTATTGCAGTGTAGTCACAGAACCACATCACTAGATGGCAATCTTCTACCTACTACTGTACATCACTGTACATCGGGGCGGCAGGTAGCCTAGTGGTTAGAGTGTTCGGCCTGTAACTGAAAGGTTGCCAGATCGAATCCCCGAGCTGACGAGGTAAAAATCTGTCGTTCTGCCTCTGAACAAGGCAGTTAACCCACTGTTCCTAGGCCGTCATTGTAAATAAGAATTTGTTCTTAACTGACTTGCCTAGTAAAATAAAGGTTAAATAAATAAATAAATCACCACGTAATGCCATCTCAAAACCGAAAAGAGATGGCATTACGTGTGGTATGATTAGGAATCATATTTAATTTCTCAATGTCATCATGATACATTTCATGTCACAGCCTATAATAAAAAAGCTCATCAGAGTATGAACAACACATTCTGCAGATTACGTTTATATAATATTTACATAATGTTAATATCTAAATGCTTACATATCAACATGATTCACTTATGATAGATTAATGGCTGGACATAAGATATTACCCTGTGTATGTATTTGACTTCTTTTACACAGAGACATTAGTAGGGGAGGGTGGGGTACGTTAAGACATTTTTTACATTCAGCATCACTATGTCAAGTGAAATATGTCTTTCCCTGAACAATAGACAGCCATATCATTTACAGGTACAGTATGTCTATGGTTGTGAGTTACAATCTAAGCCCTCACCTTGTTCGATTCCTGTGTGGTTTTCAATTAACATGACAGCTCAAGATTTACTTAACTTCATAACCTAATGCTCATCACTCAATGACGTTGCGCCATTGTGATGGTTTGTAACTACATTTGCTTTATCAGTATTTGCAGACCTATCAGTGAGCTTCAGCACAGTCACTTTGATAATATTGCTCTTCCTTTCCCCTCCTCTACACAAGTCAAGACATCTCAAGTTAGAATTCACCCCATCGTTTTTATTCCAATAAGCCCACACACTCACGGGGGATTTGCCATTCTGCATTATTCTCTGATTAGAGTGGACAGCCCGGGAGAGGGAGCCGAGTTGCTCTGTTAATGCTGACAGAGGACGGAGCAGTGCCAGGGCCAGAGACTGTGTGCCACTGTGTGATATCCTTCCTAAATACATGAATGAATAATTGAATACGTCTGAAAGGAGGGCAATGACATGCTAAAAGCCAGTGAGAAGGATAGAAAGAGAGAAAATAGTAGAAAAAGAGTAAGAAGAGTGTGTGAGAGGGAGACAGAGAGAATCACTAGGTAGATCCAGTTATTTCTACCTTCTGCCTCTTTTGAAACATTAACTCTTAATGAATTCTTTAACATTCAGTGTTAAAGTCTCAGACCCCCTAAATGCAACAAAGCCAAACTTAGCTAATTGAACCATTCTCCTATTTGTTTAAAATGAAATATGTACTACTGTAGTAGTGACAAATTGAAGCTTATTATTAAAGCTATGTTTAAACCATGTGGCTGCACTTGTCATCCCAGGACAGTCTCATATCTCAGCCCCTTTTCAGGTGTTCCAACTTGACTTCCTACAAAAAAGGAATCTCTTGTCAGCAAGAGGCATCAAAGTTTTAAGTGATTTGTTTGACAATAAGATGAAAACATAAAAAATAGAGCCCCCCGAATGTCACGGTATTATTCACAATCTGACTATAGTTGGAGCACGCAAACTTTCCAACTAGTGCAAAATGTGAAGATTAAAATGAAGCAAGTCTAATCTGATAAATGTAATTATTTAGGATGACTGGTGGCGAGTCGTGTAGAGGTTGATATCAGAACCAAACAAAACAATCTATAGCAGCACAACACTCTGTCAATCCTCATTCCACAGCCAGTCAGAAAAGAGAGCCATTGTTCTTAGTGACAACCTGTGCGTCTCCTTCTGAAAGGACACCTTGTCCTGTCTGCCTAAGGGCAGCAGGCTGGGAATGCTGACCAAGCATCCAGTGTCTCTCATATTTATACCTTGTAATTAGTCTCATTATTGGTTCTAAGATAAAATTACCCCCTGATGAAACTGTATCATTTGATATTGTCCTCCCTTCTGGATAGTGTCCTCCCTCATGCTGACCAGTGAACCCTTAGGGAAAGTATTGCTCTCTATGTCCAGGTTTCAATGTTAAACTTCCCCATAATTACTCTTGATTGCATTTGTCCTCATTATAACAACTATATAATAGATCATACAGAAAGTCATTATCCACCTCATAATACCACAGCAGCTGAAGTTAATAAACAGCTTTGCGTAGTGTTTTCCATGAGACGGCAGGAGGAGACAGCAGGAGGAGACAGCAGTAGGAGACAGCAGGAGGAGACAGCAGGAGGAGACAGCAGTAGGAGACAGCAGGAGGAGACAGCAGTAGGAGACAGCAGTAGGAGTTGCTGCCATTGCTTTGTTGTCACAGAGCTCATTTATGTTACACAGAAACATGCTTTCAGCACCCTTATATTTAACTTTTTCAGTGAAAAGTCTAAACAATTGGTAAATACTCTTATTCTTTGTCTGGATCTTCTCTTCTCCTCTGGTCTGTGAGCCCCTTCACCTGATGTCCCTTGAGGCCCTCCCAGATAGATGAGGATACATCCAGACAGATGTTGAACACCCCCGTCCTGTGCTGGCACTTCTGCCAGCCAATCCCAGCCATGCCTGTGGACAGGGGATGGAGACTACCATCTGCTCCAACCCTCCACATCTGGAGCCCTGGAGCCCCTCCCCTCCAACCCCTCTACACCCTCCTCTCCACCCCCTCTATAGGCTGGAGCCCCTCCCCTACACCCACTTTATAGGCTCCATCAGCAAAGGACATATTTATGGAGAGACACAGTCATGAACATATAGATTTACAGTTTTAACACTGTAATGTTTATTGAGGCCATGTTTAACCTGCAGTGAAAGCATAAGCCAAATTGATTGATAAAAACAACATGAATACATCATAGATAGAGAGACCACGTACAAAGCATGAATTGCCCTTCACTCAAGGACTCAGTGAAGTAACACAAACAAGTGTGACCTTTTCCAGGTGACAACTTCTAACTGTGCTCTCTTTGCCAAAGTGTTAATGAATCCCAGGGCTAGAGTGCAGACACATAGTGAGGTGTGCTTCAGAGGGACCAGAGGGATCCACATGTCTATCAGTAACAACTAATACACTACCATCCTCCCTTCTTTATGTGACCCATGTAATATAACTAATCACAACGCCTTTACCTTGACATTTACAGAAAAGCGCGAGAGAGTTGGGTAAACAGAAGGGGCGGTCCAGTGAGTGAAGCGTAGAAACGAACAAATATACTCTGGCTCCAACCTCATATCGCTCATATAGTTCAGATTTACTTTTACTTTATTGCTGGCTCAATACAATGTCTCTGAAAAGTTTATATAGGCCATATGGAAACCTATATATATTTATAGAAAGTCACTAAAACAGTGTCACTGTTCAGTTAGATGTATCTTGTTGGGTACTTCATATGATACCATCTTTTTTCAGGACAAAGGACTATGCAATTAATCAATGTTTAACAGGGATAACTCTATCAAACAACTGCCTCAAGACAAAACACTGGGGAGTCACCTTACTCTCCTCACTCACCTTGTTACCTTAGATCCCCTTAACTATAGACTAATATCACTTGTGTTATTAGTGTCTTGGTGGTGTGTTGTATAACAGGATTGTGGCAGGAATTTGATGGGGTAATAGATTGACCTCATTAAGAAGCAAAGGAGTCAGTGTCATCTCTTCTTAGAGCCATCTCCGCCTGTCGCTCTGCTCTCCCACCAGCCATTCCCCCATTCATCTTTCATATTCTAGCTATGCAGGATTAATTTCTCCACATCAAGAAACATCAATCACATTGTGAGATGCTCTCCCCAGCAGTCGTGGAAAAAGTACCCAATTGTCGTACTTCAGTAAAAGTAAAGATACATTAATAGAGAATAACTCAAGTGAAAGTCACACAGCAAAATACTACTTGAGTAGAAGTCTAAAAGTATTTGTTTTTAAATATACATACGTAAGTATCAAAAGTAAATGTAATTGATAAAATGTACTTAAGTATCAAAGTAAAAGTACATTTACAATTCCTTATATTAAGCAAACCAGACGGCACACTTTTCTTGTTTTTTACATTTACGGATAGACAGGGTCACTCTCCAAAACTCAGACATCATTTACAAGCGAAGCATTCGTGTTTCGTGAGCAGAAGGGATGACCAGGGATATTCTCTTCATAAGTGGGTGAATTAGACCATTTTCCTGTCCTGCTAAGCTTTCAAAATGTACTGTTGAGTGTCCGGGAAAATGTCTGGAGTAAAAATTACATTATTTTAATTAGGAATGTTGTAAAAGTTGTTAAAAAATATAAATAGGGGAGTAAAGTAAAGATATAAAAAAAACTACTTAAGTAGTACTTTAAAGTATTTTTACTTAAGTACTTTACACCACTGCCCCCCAAAGGAGAACTGTACTTCCAGATTTGTCCTAATTTTTCCTCAATGCTCATTAAGAAATGCAAGCGGCTATGACTGAAAGCAAATGAGAGTTGTCTTCAGGGTGTGGTTTCATGTGGGTGTTTTTTGGGTGTGTCTTTGCCATTCAATCACAACAAAAAAGGGCTAATTCATTTCTATGTGTGGGCTAAAGTAGAGAGGAAGAGGTGAAAGCTAGCATTGGATGTAATACATATCCTTGGATATAATACATATCCTTGAACAACTTTACGGAAGCCCATTTTCACTAGAGTAGCTATTTCCCGATCAATATGTGCATTACACATCGAGCTACTGCCAAAGATACGCTGTGTTGTCTGGGGAATTCGTTTTGCATGGTGCGGTGCGCCAGATGGGCGAGGATTGCTCATTTTCGACCCTTCCATTGGTCTTCCAAAGTGATCTCAACTCAAAGGTTGGTGACCACTGTTGTAGGTCATTAACCAATCACAGCCCTCCTTGTCTATTATTAAAAAGATAGTAAGGTGACCGCTCTAACAATGAAAATGCATAAGATGGAAGACATGAGGGATGAGATGAGATGAGATGGCACTACAAGCTTGGCACACCTGTATCTGGGGATTCTTCTCTGCAAATCCTCTCAAGATTTGCCAGGTTCAATGCGGAGCATCGCTGCACAGCTATTTTCAGGTCCAGAGATGTTAGATCGGGTTCAAGTCCGGTCTCTGGCTGGGCCACTCAAGGACATTCAGAGGCTTCTCCCAAAGCCACTCCTGCGTTGTCTTGGCTGTGTGCTTAGGGTTGTTTTCCTGTTGGTAGGTGAACCTTCGCCACAGTCTGAGGTCTTAAGCACTCTGGAGCAGGTTTTCATCAAGGATCTATCTGTACTTTGCTCCGTTCTTCTTTCCCTCGATCCTGACTTGTCTCCCAGTCCCTGCCTCTGAAAAACATCCCCACAGCATGATGTTGCCACCACCATGCTTCATCGTAGAGATGGTGTCAGGTTTCCTCCATACGTGACTCTTAGCATTCAAGCCAAAGAGTCAGACCAAAGAATCTTGTTTCTCATGGTCTGAGAGTCCTTTAGGTGCCTTTTGGCAAACTCCAGTGGGCTGTCATGTGCCTTTTACTGAGGAGTGGCTTCCGTCTGCACTGCAGAGATGGTTGTCCTTCTGGAAGGTTCTCTCATCTCCACAGAGGAACTCTGGAGCACTGTCAGAGTGACCATCTGGTTCTTGGTCACCTCCCTGACCAAGACCCTTCTCCCCTGATTTCTCAATTTGGCCGGTGGGCAGCTAGGAAGAATCATGGTGGATCTTCCAATTATGATTGATGGCGGTCACTGTGTTCTTGGGGACCTTCAATGCTTCAGACATTTTTTGGAACCCTTCCCCAGATCTGTTCCTCGACACAATCCTGTCTCAGAGCTCTAAGGACAATTCCTTCGACCTCATGGCTTGGTTTTTTGCTCTGACATGCACTGTCAACTGTGGGACCTTATATAGACAGTTGGTGCCTATTATGTCCAATCAATTGAATTTACCACAGGTGGACTCCAATCAAGTTGAAGAAACATCTCAAGGATGATCAATGGAAACAGGATGCACCTGAGTTTAATTTTAAATCATAGCAAAGGGTCTGAATACTTATGTAAATAAGGTATTTCTGTTTTTTATTTGTAATAAATGTGCAAACATAAAAAAGAAACGGCTTTTGTTTTTCCATTATGGGGTATTGTGTGTAGATTGATGAGGAAAATGGGTTATTTAATCCATTTTAGAATAAGGCTGTAACGTAAGAAAGTTTAGAAAAAGTCAAGTGGTCTGAATACATTCCGAATGCACTATATCCATGAGTCCCCTCTATGACAACAGCCACAACTCTGATATAAAGATCAAATAAGCCTCACGTAGCAAATTAGCAATGACATTTTTTGTTGACCGTTTAAGAACTCTTATTTCTAAAAGTGAATTCAAAGGCACTGTAGAATGACTGTATAGCCTAATAAGGCATTTTTTGTTTCATTATTTAATTTTAAGTCATTCTTTAATGATGTTTTATTTTATTACAGCCTAAATGCAACATTTATAGGCATGTTGTTGATGTGCTGTTGTTGAAATGCTGAGCACTCCTGCTCAGCTCCTGCTTCACAATGAATTTCTTAAATGGCAGGCTATAGCCTTAAAATAAAAATTATAATATAGCCTAATTAATTCATTTCAATTCCTCCATAGAAGTCCTGACTGATTTTAGAGATATCCCATATGCATTGGAGTCACGTCTTTTCCTGGCATTTTACAGCATTGTGGACTAAAGCGTTGTTATAGATTGCTCTATATAATCCATTTATAAGCTAGGCCTATAGCCTATAGTATAGGCTATGGATCAATTTATTGAGACCACACTAGGCACATTTGATATTGCTTATTTTGCTCCGGGTAATAATTGTATAAATTCCGGCTGCTCCCTCAGTCAAGTGAATGCTTGGATGCCCATCACTAGGTGTTCCTCCCAAAGCTTAGCAGTTTGAAGTGACTCAAATGTTATTTTTTTGTATATCTGATTAGAATCTGTTATTTTTCCTGCAGTCTAAACAGCCCAAAAAACACATGGAATCTGATATTTTAAGCCACACTTCAAGCCACCTTTGTAGGGGGGTTGAAATCAGATACAAATCTGATTCCTGGCCATGTGTCTGAACTGTCAAATCTGATTTATTTGCCCACAAGTTGTTTTTAGATTGGCATACATTATCTTGTTGCCAGCTACTCTGTTGAGAGTTTGACAAGTTACTGCTGTCTGAACACACACATATCCGATTTGGTCACTTGTAAATTGTTGTTTTTGGACAGTCAATATTCCAAAACGGATTTGAGCATTAAGGTCTGCAGTATGAACAAGGCTTTAGAGACTGACAATCATTGTATTTTCATATATAGACCTCAGGATTTACCCAAACGTTACCTTCATGAAGCTCAATAGTTTAAACCACCAGTGTCTCTGTGCACTCAGGCCAGTCCTGGGTAAGCTAAGTGTGAGGAGACGCTCCTGTTACCGGTGGCAACTTGACCCGCCTCCCAAACCTCCAATCCCACTGTGGGCCAGCAGGCCATTATTCATTCAAACCTTCCTTTCACAGTGCTGGCTTGCTTCCTGCTTAAGCTGCAGAGTTTCCTGACATAGTTTCCAGGTCATAGCATGGATGACAGTGTCTCGGACTGTTGGCAGCTTAGTCACTTACAGTACATATATAAGGGGGTGGAAACATGTCGTAGAATTTATACAAAATGTAATCAACTGCAAGCTTTTTCCATTTGAGACTCAGTTTTCAAGGTCATACAGAGAATGTGTGCTGTGCATGTACTTACAGGGACAATATAATGTGTATGACGTTGCAATCTTGTGTAAAAAGACAAAACACAGAGATGATTGGATGTAATATCTGTAATCTGAAATTATTAGTGTCACGCCTGCTCCCGCTCTCCCTCCCTGGCGCTCGAGGGCGCCATTCTGGCCATCACTACATACTCCTGCCACCATCATTACGCACTCCTGTTACCCTCATCACGCGCAGAAGCGCTCATTGGACTCACCTGGACTCTATCACCTGTTTCATCACCTCCCCTATATCTGTCTGTTCCCCAGCTCTGTTCCCCACTTGTGCATTGATTGTCGTGTTGTGTTCTTGTCCAGACACTGTTCCTGCTCTGTTTGATGTCCGTTACTAAACGTTTCACTCCCTGTACCTGCTTCTCATACCCAGCGTCGATCCTTACAATTAGTGTAGGAGAATGACAAGAGAGAAAGAGGTCACTAGAGACAGAAAGACGTAATGCTTAATATTGCAGGACTTACTCTTTCTTTAATGCCAATATGGCACCAAAAAGGCTGATGCCAAAAAAGAGACAATTAAAAAAATGACCTTAGAAAGCCTATTACAGTTGAAGTCGGAAGTTTACATACACTTAGGTTGAAGTCATTAAAGCTCATTTTTCAACCACTCCACAAATTTCATGTTAACAAACTTTAGTTTTGGCAAGTCGGTTAGGACATCTACTTTGTGCATGACACAAGTAATTCTTCCAACAATTGTTTACAGACAGATTATTTCACTTATAATTCACTATATCACAATTCCAGTGGGTCAGTTTACATACACTAAGTTGACTGTGCCTTTAAACAGCTTGGAAATTGCCAGAAAATGATGTCATGGCTTTAGAAGTTTCTGATAGGCTAATTGACATCATTTGAGTCAATTGGATGTATTTCAAGGCCTACCTTCAAACTCAGTGCCTCTTTGCTCGACATCATGGGAAAATCAAAAGAAATCAGCCAAATTGTAGACCTCCACAAGTCTGGTTCATCCTTGGGAGCAATTTCCAAACGCCTGAAGGTACCACGTTCATCTGTACAAACAATAGTATGCAAGTATAAACACCATGGGACCACGTAGCTGTCATACCGCTCAGGAAGGAGACGCGTTCTCTAGAGATGAACGTACTTTGGTGTGAAAAGTGCAAATCAATCCCAGAACAACAGCAAAGGACCTTGTCAAGATGCTGGAGGAAACAGGTACAACAGCCATAAAAAAGCCGGACTACGGTTTGCAACTGCACATGGGGACAAAGATTGTACTTTTTGGAGAAATGTTCTCTGGTCTGATGAAACAAAAATAGAACTGTTTGGCCATAATGACCATTGTTATGTTGTCAGGCTCTGGCCATAGAGAATAAAGCCTTTTGCTTCTCTATGTAGCCATCGTCAGAGCCTGACAGATCTAGTATTCTAGTTCTGTGTGGTGTTTTGTGTTGGATGCCTAATTAGGGGCAGCTGCTTTGCATTTTCTCTAATTAGGTATCCTACTTATGTTTGTATGTTCCACACCTAGGTGTGGTTCATTGTATTCAATGTCAGTCGATGTCCTTCATGTCAGTTGGAAGTAAGTGTATTTACGTTTAGTTAAACGTTGTTTGTGTTTGTATAGTTCACATTGAGTTTATTTAATATTAAAATATAATGTTGAACTGTCACTGCGCTGTGCCTTGGTCTGTTTATACACCCGAACGTGACATATGTTTGGAGGAAAAAGGGGGAGATTGCAAGCTGAAGAACACCATCCCAACTGTGAAGCACAGGAGTGGCAGCATCATGTTGTGGGGGTGCTTTGCTGCAGGAGGGACTGGTGCACTGCACAAAATAGGTGGTATAATGAGGAAGGAAAATTATGCGCATATATTGAAGCAACATCTCAAGACATCAGTCAGGAAGTTAAAGCTTGGTCGCAAATGGGTCTTCCAAATGGACAATGACCCCAAGCATACTTCCAAAATTGTGGCAAAATGGCTTAAGGACAACAAAGTCAAGGTATTGGAGTGGCCATCACAAAGCCCTGACCTCAATCCTATAGAAAAGTTGTGGGCAGAACTTAAAAAGCGTGTGCAAGCAAGGAGGCCTACAAACCTGACTCAGTTACACCAGTTCTGTCAGGAGGAATGGGCCAAAATTCCCCCAACTTATTGTGGGAAGCTTGTGCAAGGCTACTCAAACGTTTGACCCAAGTTAAACAATTTAAAGGCAATGCTACCAAATACAGAGTGTACAGTATGTAAACTTTTGACCCACTTGGAATGTGATGAAAGAAATAAAAGCTGAAATAAATAATTCTCTCTACTATTGTTCTGACATTTCACATTCTTAAAATAAAGTGGTGATCCTAACTGACCTAAAACAGGGTATTTGTACTAGGATTAAATGTCAGGAATTGTGAAAAAGATGTATGTAAACTTCCGACTTCAACTGTAGATGTTATATTGTAGAGGAGTCAGAGATTTGCAGGAGGTATAGGAGTCAGAGGCAGGAGTCAGAGACCAGCTCACAGAGGCATAGTGGTTTATGTGGAAAAAAATGCCAGATCCAGTTAGATCAATGGGAGAGAGAAAGGCAGGGCAGACATGCTGAGAGCCATGCTTCTCCACAAGGCAGACATGCTGAGAGCCATGCTTCTCCACAAGGCAGACATGCTGAGGGTCATGCTTCTCCACAAGGCAGACATGCTGAGGGCCATGCTTCTCCACAAGGCAGACCTCAGCATGTCTGCCTTGTGGAGAAGCATGGCCCTCAGCATGTCTGCCTTGTGGAGAAGCATGGCCCTCAGCATGTCTGCCTTGTGGAGAAGCATGGCCCTCAGCATGTCTGCCATGCTTCTCCACAAGGCAGACATGCTGAGGGCCATGCTTCTCCACAAAGCAGACATGCTGAGGGCCATGCTTCTCCCCACCTCTTCCTCTCCTCTCTCCATTCCTGCCTCAAATTCCAAATTCCAAATGCACCGGCCTCCGGCTGTGTAGCCATGACAACCAAATGAGGTAAATGGTTGCAGGAGAATCCTCATCACCACCACCCTCGCTGTTCATTGGCTCACACTTGGGTGATATACACACTCCATACTATTAATGGCCCTTCCTCGCTTTTTGGAATTCTCCAGAGATAAGTTACCTATTAACAGACACACCCCTGCTATGTCTCTGGTTGGGTTTATGTCCTCTTTGCCTATAGGGTAATCTTGTTTTTGTTTCACTCTCCAGCCCTGTTCGTTTGTAAAGACAACCTCTGACAAACACTATAGGACATAACAGTGAGGTACATGCCAGACACATGGAAAAAACACAAGCCTTTGCATACCCAAAAAGTGGTTTCCCCTAAAAGAAAAAGACGCAAGGCCTGATTTCAGCCAACTGTGAAAGTGAACAATTTACGTGTGCCATTAATTTGGAATTGTGTATTTCCTTTTGTGTGTTAAACTTTGCCTCGTAATACGTTTGTATAATTACAGTACATCAATGTTCATCATACATGATTTATATCAGGACCAACCAGCTCAAATGCAGAACAGAGAGAGAGATAAAAATATTTTTTCTTACTTCTCTGTTTCACAATTGCCAAAAATAGAGCAGTATTTGCATACCCTCTGTGCGATAACAGTGTTGTGCTAGGTAACAGAGCATGCAGTTACTACAGAGATGTTTACCGCAGAACACAGCAGGCCTCAGTGAATGACTGAGCACATACAACAAACCGTTATTGATATTCTTGGTATTCTTCACTGGTATCAGGAAATTGAAATACTAGTTCATTATCATTACAAGTTTAGTCTGTGAAAGTTAAGGTGGAGCAGTAAATTGAGAGTGGATTTAGTTGACCAAAGTCAGATGCTGCCTCTTCCTTCACCTCTCCTCTGTGGAGTATAGGATGCCGCATTCAATTTATTTTCGTATATTGCTGTGTACGGTGATCGCAACAGGGGAAGAGTGTGCACCTCATTTAGGGTGTTATAGAAGAGTGTGTGAGATTGTGTGCATGTATGTCTATGAGTGTGTGCCTACTGAAAGAGGGAAAAAAACTTTTTCAAGTTTTTTTATTTTTACTAAACATTGACACACACATGTACATTATACATCCTGCTTTGACAATGACGTTCATAGCCTTTGCTGTTGGAATTGCAAACTTAGCAAAACATTTATGCTGAGAACATCATTTCCCTAAATGCTGCCAACTGACACATTCCAATTGCATACAGCCTACCATCAGATGAACAGCTGTATGCCACATTTTACTGCATATGCCATTTGAAGTGTGACTAATTACCAGGTAATTATATATATTGATGCATGTAAAATAATAAGAGGATGTCCAGGTCATGCATATGCTAATGATTTATGTAGTTAACACACGATTATACAGCCAGAGAAAAATGTAATGGCATGATCAAAATAGTATGTCCCTATGTGTGAAGGCTTACAAGTCTGGTAACATTACAAATACAGAATAAGCCTAATTGACATTCTCTCGTGTGGTTTTAGACAGTTTTCACACTGACAACCCAATGGTACTATCTTTATGACATGGTTTCACACAACTCACACCTTCCAAATATGTTTTCAAACCTGCAAATTGTTTCAACAGCCTTGATCCCTTTTTCAACTTTTTCAACATTAAGTGGAGTGACATCTCATTTTAAGTCAAGACAAAGACATAGAAGAGTATCCATCGATGACGTGTTCTTCAGGGTTATAAAACTATTGATAAGGTGAACTGGCACAGACAGCCAGGAGACCTCCCAAGTGATATGTGAAAATACAGAAGAGTTGCATCCCATTAACTTTAATAGAAAAATATACATATGACTCTAGAAAGCAGAATTAAAAACTAGGGTTACATGCTTCTTTGTTTGTATCTAATGATAAATTCATTAACTTACAAATAATTGAATTAATTTAATAAATAAACAACATGCTGAAAATTGCTCCAAGCTAACAAAAATATTTGTCATAAATTTGACTGTAACTACATAGTAGTTAGAAGTAATCTGCTGTACTTACAGGGTGTATTTCTGTGGCTCTTAGGACCTGAACTTCCAGTATTCTAAGGATTCATGTAACACATATCTGTTATTGCGCATTGTTGCTTATTCATGGAAAAAACAATACCTTTCACATTAACCACTGTGGTGGATGATAACTCAGGATAATTAATTGCCTTTATATTGAATGTTTTGAATGACACACATTCTTGACAATTAATAGTTAATAGATTATCGTTACTTCATACACCAGGCTATGTTCATAGGAAACTAGCTAAACAGACATATTTGGACTCAGTGTCTTCATTATGGTTACACGTATCTATGTTATGCTACACAATGTATGATGGTCATATAACAGGTTATCAGAAACTAATGATAATAAGCAATTAATGTAGCTGTCCATCCTATGCAGTGTTGCCAAAAAAATCTATGAACATGACAACCAATGGTTGATATGCATCCAACACTGATGATAGGAGACATCATATTTAGAGGATGAAAAACTATAATCTGTGGGCTGTAATATAAACTAGGATATTCCTATAATATATGAAAGGACATTTTCATTGTTCATCTATTGATCAAACTATGCCATTGAAAATGTTGGATGAAATCCAAAACCAAACAATATCCAGTACATAATCAACAACCAACTGTGGTATTTGAGCTCTCTTAAGTATACATTTTATATCACTTCTCTGTGCTTAAACTGTATGGTGCACATTGATTCCAATGTAAGGCCACATTTGTCTTTTTCTTTTCCCAGATACAAAACACATCACTGGAAATGCTGCACATTATATTTCACATCAGTTCATAATGTAATACCTCCAGACACTTCCCATCCAACCTGACACTTCCCATCCAACTCTTCTTGCAGAGAAGAATAGGAGAAACTCCTCAAATACAGGTTTTCTAAGATTGTAGCGTCATACCCAAGAAGACTCGACCTGTAATCACTGTCAAAATTGCTTCAACAAAGTACTGAGTAAAGCGTCTGAATACTTATGTAAATGTGATATTTCAGTTGTTTATTTTTAATACATTTGAAAAAAAATCTAAAAAACTATTTTTCTTTGTCATTACGCAGTATTGTGTTTAGAATGATGAGGGGAAAAAAACGATTGAATACAATTTAGAATAAGGCTGTAACATAACAAAATGTGGAAAAAGTCAAGGGGTCTCAATACATTCCAAATGGGCTATATGCATACAGTACCAGTCAAAAGTGGACACACCTACTCATTCAAGGGTTTTTCTTTCTTTTTACTATTTTCTATATTGTTGAATAATAAGGAAGACATCAAAACTATGAAATAACACATGGAATCAACTAGTAACCAAAAAAGTGTTAAACAAATCAAAATATATTATATATTTGAGATTCTTTAGTGTTGCCACCCTTTGCCTTGATGACAACTTTGCACACTGTAGAAAATAGTAAAAATTTCAATAGAAAAATCATTGAATGAGTAGGTATGTCCAAACATTTGACTGGTACTGTGTGTGTGTATATATATACACACTACAGTTCAAAAGTTTGGGGTCACTTATAAATGTCCTTGTTTTTCAAAGAAAAGCACATTTTTAAAATGTGTAGACATTGTAAGTGTTGTAAATTACTATTGTAGCTGGAAACGGCTGATTTTTTATGGAATATCTACATAGGCGTAGAGGCCCATTATCAGCAACCATCACTCCTGTGTTCCAATGGCACGTTGTGTTAGCTAATCCAAGTTTATCATTTTAAAAGGCTAATTGATCATTAGAAAACCCTTTTGCAATTATGTTAGCACAGCTGAAAAATGTTGTGCTGATTAAAGAAGCAATGCATCTTTAGACTAGTTGAGTATCTGGAGCATCAGCATTTGTGGGTTTCGATTACAGGCTCAAAATGGCCAGAAACTAAAAACGTTCTTCTGAAACTCGTCAGTCTATTCTTGTTCTGAGAAATGAAGTCTATTCCATATGAGAAATTGCCAAGAAACTGAAGATCTTGTACAACGCTGTGTACTACTCCCTTCACAGAACAGTGCAAACTGGCAGAATAGAAAGGGGAGTGGGAGGCCCCGGTGCACAACTGAGCAAGAGAAAAAGTACATTAGAGTGTCTAGTTGAGAAACAGACGACTCAACTGGTTTCAAAGAAAAAAGTTGCAAAGAAAAAGCCATAACTCAGACTGGCAAATAAAAAGAAAAGATTAAGATGTGCAAAAGAACACAGACACTGGACAGAGGAAGATATGGCTTTTTCTTTGTCCTTTCAAAAACAAGGACATTTCTAAGTGACCCCAAACTTTTGAATGGTAGTGTCTATACAGTATATACAATGTAATTTTTCTTGCCATTTGAGGGGACACCAAGTAGCTGGAATGATCAATTTGAATAAGCAAGCTATCCAAGGTTTGAAGCAAATTACAATCTGCATGGAGACCATAGTGATTTTACAATTACATTGATTAAATGTAATTTGGCTATACTGCAGATTCCTTTTAAGGACAAACTCTACTACACTGTACACAACATAATCCACATGGAAGTCCCTAATACCTAATTTCCTCTACACCTAATCTTTGGCAGATATATGTAACACTAGTCCACTCTGTGAAGTTAGGGGCCAAACTTAAAGTGCAGTATTTGACACATCGATTCTATTTAATTATCATTGTTTATGAGACGATATCTGTGGAATTTTACACAATTCACAATTCTCAATCTAGGGAACATTTATCCTCTGGAAGATGTATATCTTTGTCTAACATTTTGTTTACTATATTTCCATCGATACAGACATTTGTGGATATATACTGTATATAAAACCATTTGTAGACCTATACCTCGGAGTCTATCTGCATGTGTCAGATTCATTATATTTTTAATCACAGCACACCCCTCTTACCCAGGCTGCTGGCCTGAATCAATCTTGCATGCTGCAACAGCAAAACCATTTTGCACAACGCTGAAAAAGTCCCAGAATAAAACATATTGAAGACCTCCTTGAGAAGTCAGGACACTCCATATAGTGTAGCATGTGTTTTACCTGGCTGGCAGTCTAAGTACTAAGGCCCTGGTTCGATATGACACATACAGTATCCTCCTACAAACATTTTCACCTGGCCAATGTACAGTGCATTCATTTTGGGCTTTAAGAGCCCGCTGCTACTTATAGCTAGTTCTGTTAATATATTTCACAATTATTCACAGTTTGATGACTCTCTTTAAACATCTTTAAGATGTAAAAATGTCAAACCTGACATTTAGTTTTCCAATAAATCTGTATTATATGTTTTTCTCTTCTGTTTCTCCGCTGTTGATTGGAGATGTTTCGTCAAAAAATATGTCTTTGTTTGAGTCCGGTCATGGAAAAGCTAACTGCAAAGTATGCAATTCTTTCTAAACGTTGTTTGATATTTTTTCTACATCTTGGTGTTCCTATGGAATCATCAACCACCAGTGAATTTGTGTGTATAACAGATCTATACAGTATGCTTTCAAAGAGCAACTACAGTACACTCTTACAATTAGTGGTGACTCCAGGAACCCTGAATATCACCAAGGAACCCTTGGAGTTCCTCAAGGAACCATTGCCAGTCAGTGGTTAATATTTGCACCTTTGGTTAGTTGGAGGAACCTTTAATGTTTCAATGTAGCAAAGGGTTCCTCAAAGAACCTGTTCAGAGGGGTTCCTCAAGGAACCTTTTTGAACTGGGAAGATTCCCCCTATGTGGCAATTTTTAGAACCCCAAAACTTTATTCCAGACTTTTTACACTGACAACACCACAGACATAGAGCATTGTCTATTCTGTCTGTAACTATAATTCATATTGGGACATGTTTATATATTTTCCCCACCTGGAGAGAACAACATCTCCTGCATTATCAGGGCTCTTATAAAAACCCACAATCCACTGCAAAATGTCCTTCTCCCAGTTCTCCACCAGTGTGAGGCGGCAGGTTGGGCAGCATGTTAGGTAGAAGCCTCGTCTCACGGTTGGGCCAGATGAAGTGTTAGTTCAGGCATGCTCTGGGTCTAAGTCAGTCTCACTCCTCACTCTCCTCCTCATCTCCCTTAGAGGTTTTGCTTGTGCGCTGGAAACAGTGGACAATGGAGGCCAGGAAAAAACTGGTCATGATGGCCACTACAGACACAGAGATGCCAGAGAAGATGATGATGAGTAAGTCTGTTAAGGTAAGGGTGATCTGGCACTCCCGGAAGCTGTCCTGTGAGAGCTGGCTCAGGGACACCCGTCTGCCATCCATGGGTAGTGAACACTCTATGCCCTCCACTCCTACAAGCGGACAAAGAAGAGGGATATGTTTAGAACCAGACAGAAAACCCAGTCCTAGAGCCATCATTAACATTATCATCATCATCACAAATAACAGAAACTCTCGAGATTTTGACCTCTAGATGCAATAACTTAGAAATAGCTTTTGTTATTCCAAGACACGTTTTATTGCGTATTCTTTATTAAATGGAATGTCTGGATTCTTTTAAAATTCTATGAATTATGCTCCTTGAGGGTAAATAGAAGTCAATTAACCAGACAAATCACTTGGAATAACCTCTGGTTTTATTTACAACATTGCTGGAACAGCCGGAGGCAAGGAGCACCTTCACTGAACTCATTTCAAAATGTAAGCATTATAAATCGGTCTGTCATGCTCGCCAGTGTCCCAGTCACTTCATCATATCGTTTACCACTCCTACAGAATCTCTATGAAAACATCAATGAAAACCATAGCCGTGGGAAGTAGGGGTGCAGTACGTCAAATATAGAACAGCTTGTTTCATTGTGGTCATAGATATAATCCATAGAAGGATTTTGGAACCTCTAACCCTGGCACTTTGACACTTAAACTCATGGGTACACTAGCAATAGCTGCCAGTCCTGACTTGAATGGGAACTGCCATCTATGTATTATATTTCTATGGTTGGTTGTGGCTGTCAGTTTGCTTTTCACAAATGTAGGCCTACTGTTTGGAAAGAAGATGCCTACTGCTGAAAAGAGACCTCTCTGTAGAAGCCACTGGAAAGTTTATTTTGTAGCCAGTTTAAGTTAGGTGCTGGACAAGTGACTTGGAAGATTGAAAATCAGACATTTGAGAAATTTGAGAATTGTACCGGTCATCCATGACCTATAAGGGAGTCAACCCACGAAGCCAACACCATCAATAAACAAGGGCTATTGGCCAAATGAACCACATTTACATGTCCTTAAAAAAAGCCTATAACGTATTACAAAAACCCAATTTCTTGTGTTCCGATGTGTAACATAATGCAAAACTTTATAGTCTATTGTTTTATTGTTTTTTAATTTAGGCACATTTCTAAGCTTCTGAATGTTCCAGTGAGCACTGTTGGGGTCATAACACGGAAGTGGAAAGACAATCATTTCACCATAAATTTGCCTCGACCAGGTGCTCCTCGCAATATTTCTGACAGAGGAGTGAAAAGAATAATCAGAAGAGTTGTCCAAGAGCCAAGGACCACTTGTGGAGAGCTTCAAAAAGACCTGCAATTAGCAGGTACTGTTGTCACAAAGAAAACAGTAAGTAATGCACTCCATCGCCATGTCCTGTATGCACGCTCACCACGCAAGAGAAAAAAAAGCATGTTGAAGCTCGTTTAAAGTTTGCTGCACAACATTTGGAAAAGCCAGTGAAATACTGGGAGAATATAGTGTCGTCAGATGAGAGCAAAATTGAACTGTTTCGATGTCATAATACACACCATGTTTGGAGGAGAAATGGCACTGCACATCACCCTAAAAACACCATACCAACAGTGAAGTATGGAGGTGGGAACATCATGGTGTGGGGCTGCTTTTCAGCAAATGGTACTGGCAAACTTCACATAATTGAAGGAAGGATGAATGGGCAAATTTACAGAGACATTCTTGACAAAAATCTGCTGCCGTCTACAAGGATGATGAAGATGAAACGAGGGTGGACATTTCAGCAAGACAATGATCCCAAACACACAGCCAAGGAAACTCTCAATTGGTTTCAAAGAAAGAAAATAAAGCTGCTATAATGGCCCAGCCAATCACCTGACTTAAGTCCCATTGAAAATCTATGGAAAGAATTGAAGATCAAGATTCATAGAAGTAAGTGTGTTCAATACTTTTTCCCTGTGTCATTTCACATTATTACACATAACTTAATTTCTGAATTTATTTGTTTTGGTTTCTTTGTATGTATGGATTACTTGGGTTGTTACCAACATCTGGTGAAAATTTCATGTCAATAGCACCTTTGGAAATATATTTACTGAGAAAAATGGTGACGTGTTCAATACTTATTTCACCTGCTGTATATATATATATATATATAAATGAAGTGAAGCCAGCATAGGCCTAGCCCCAGAGAGAGAGAGAGAGAGAGAGATGCCAGTGTCATGCTAAAACACCAACATGCATTTTATTATCCTTGTCAGATAGGCTACGGCAGCTGCTATACAGATATAGGTGTACGAAGGAGACTCATTTGTTATTTTTTAATCTGATTTTTTTTTATAAAGATAAGCATTATATTGTTTAGATTATAGGAGCAACTGGTAGGCCTAAAACATTCTTCCTCACCTCAAATTCAGTGGGTGCTGATTCAACGCTAGCCATTGTTTATAGGAAATTATATCTTGGCATACAGCACATTACAGTTGGAGCTTCACTTGTGAAATGGTTAAAAAGTTTATAAAAGGCTATATTGCAGCAATTTTCCAAGATAGGCTGTGCCTACTGAACAAAACAAATGAAAGCAATAGGCTAATAACATTTAGTTTACAAAAGGCCTACTTATAATCTTAAACTAATTACGGAGCACACGATTAAAAAGACAGATCGAATTTAATTTAGCCAAAAACATGTCTCAACAGAATGAAACTAAATACATTTTGCATATTTAAAGAACTGGTTTAGATTAATTAATACACCTACTATAATAACAATTATATAGAATAATAATAATGATAAAAACAAAATTATAAATACGAAAAAAATATTTTATAAAGTTCAAAAATTGCATCCTACCTGAATAGCGAGTTGTACCGCAGCCTTCATTTGGTCATTTGTGTGGTATTAAAAAATATTCTGATAATGTCTTCTATTATGTAAATTCTGTGGAATTGCATGAAATGCGTTTATAAAAGGCCCCTTTTTTCCCATACCCTGCTATATAAAGTGGGGAGAACAAGTATTTGATACACTGACGATTTTGCAGGTTTTCCCACTTACAAAGCATGTAGAGGTCTGTAATTTTTATCATAGGTACTCTTCAACTGTGAGTGACGGAATCTAAAACAAAAATCCAGAAAATCACATTGTATGATTTTTAAGTAATTAATTTGCATTTTATTGCATGACATAAGTATTTGATACATCAGAAAAGCAGAACTTAATATTTGGTACAGAAACCTTTGTTTGCAATTACAGAGATCATACGTTTCCTGTAGTTCTTGAACAGGTTTGCACACACTGCAGCAGGGATTTTGGCCCACTCCTCCATACAGATCCTTCAGTTTTCGGGGCTGTCGCTGGGCAATACGGACTTTCAGCTCCCTCCAAAGCTTTTCTATTGGGTTCAGGTCTGGAGACTGGCTAGGCCACTCCAGGACCTTGAGATGCTTCTTACGGAGCCACTCCTTAGTTGCCCTGGCTGTGTGTTTCGGGTCGTTGTCATGCTGGAAGACCAAGCCACGACCCTTCTTCAATGCTCTTACTAAGGGAAGGATGTTGTTGGCCAAGATCTCGTGATACATGGCCCCATCCATCCTCCCCTCAATACGGTGCAGTCGTCCTGTCCCCTTTGCAGAAAAGCATCCCCAAAGAATGATGTTTCATGCTTCACGGTTGGGATGGTGTTCTTGGGGTTGTACTCATCCTTCTTCTTCCTCCAAACACGGCGAGTGGAGTTTAGACCAAAAAGCTCAATTTTTGTCTCATCAGACCACATGACCTTCTCCCATTCCTCCTCTGGATCATCCAGATGGTCATTGGCAAACTTCAGACGGGCCTGGACATGCGCTGGCTTGAGCAGGGGGACCTTGCATGCGCTGCAGGATTTTCATCCATGACGGCGTAGTGTGTTACTAATGGTTTTCTTTGAGACTGTGGTCCCAGCTCTCTTCAGGTCATTGACCAGGTCCTGCCGTGTAGTTCTGGGCTGATCCCTCACCTTCCTCATGATCATCTTGTATGGTGCCCCAGACTGAGGGAGATTGACCGTCATCTTGAACTTCCTCCATTTTCTAATAATTGCGCCAACAGTTGTTGCCTTCTCACCAAGCTGCTTGCCTATTGTCCTGTAGCCCATCCCAGCCTTGTGCAAGTCTACAATTTTATCCCTGATGTCCTTACACAGCTCTCTGGTCTTGGCCATTGTGGAGAGGTTGAAGTCTGTTTGATTGAGTGTGTGGAAAGGTGTCTTTTATACAGGTAACGAGTTCAACGAGTTACATGCAATATTGTAAGTAATTATTGGACGTAGGCATTCACTCAGGAATGCATATTAGTATCCTGCCAGTTGCACCTTTTCTCATTGCTTTTAGTATATCGAATGTGCAATAAGTGCAGTTGTCTGTAATTAAACCCTGCGCACTAAGGACTGTATTTTAAGGGAATTACTATTATTACCCCAAATGATATCATACACACATTTAGCTATTAAAGTATCTCTTCCTGTCATTTACCTGTACAGTTTGTGTAAACATGCAAGTATTCACTTATCTGTAAATATAACTGTATACCTAACTGTACAGCTAATTTAACTAATTTAACCATGCAAAATGTTCACTTACCTGTTAATTTACCCAGTCTGTCTATTAAGTAAACTATTATTACCCTCGCTCATATCATACGCATTTTTAGCTACTGAAGTATTTCTCTGCCATCGACCTGTATAGTATAGTTAACCATCCAACATCCACCAATGTATAGTGTACATATTCAGCCAACCACTCATACTATGCAATGTCCTTTTATAGCTTTTTTTTTTTTTTTGCACTCCAGATATCTTGTATTTCTATACTTTTCCATACTGCCGCTCTATGTATCATGTACCGTGTATCTGTCTTTTGTGTACTTTTCGTTGTGGCATTTTGCACCTGCCCTGTGTTTTGTTGTAGCTGCTTGACAATGAAATTTCCCCCCCGGGGGAGCAATAAAGTATCTATCTATCTATCTATCTATCTATCTATCTATCTATCTATCTATCTATCTATCTATCTATCTATCTATCTATCTATCTATCTATCTATCTATCTATCTATCTATCTATCTATCTATCTATCTATCTATCTATCTATCTATCTATCTATCTATCTATCTATCTATCTATCTATCTATCTATCTATCTATCTATCAAACAGGTGCAGTTAATACAGGTAATGAGTGGAGAACAGGAGGGCTTCTTAAAGAAAAACTAACAGGTCTGTGAGAGCCGGAATTCTTACTGGTTGGTAGGTGATCAAATACTTATGTCATGCAATAAAATGCAAATGAATTATTTAAAAATCATACAATGTGATTTTCTGAATTTTTGTTTTAGATTCCGTCTCTCACAGTTGAAGTGTACCTATGATAAAAATTACAGACCTCTACATGCTTTGTAAGTAGGAAAACCTGCAAAATCGGCAGTGTATCAAATACTTGTTCTCCCCACTGTAGTTTCCCATGTGTGGAAATCCTAAAAACTCGCTCAACTGTATGCCTCTACGCAAATGCGCCCCCAACTCAAAACATCTTCCCGTGGCTATGATGACAACACAAGGTTAGTTTTCACTCATCCCATTCATTTTGAGGGAAGAACAAACCATTGGTCTTTTCCCATTGTAACGTCATTAGTCTTAAGTCTGAGTCCCAAGGTTACATGAGCTGTGGATCATCGCCTCACTGAACCAATTTGTTAACAGTGAGTAAATATTTAAAGTGCCGTTGACATGCCCTGTGCTGATGGGATAACATTACGTGCGACGAGAGAGCTTGCTAGATTACAGGCTGTAGTAGTTCCACTGATTTTTACCTCCGCAAATGAAAGGCTTTCAGCTTTGCACTGTGTGAGGGTGAATTCAGGTGGCTTGGCTACACAACTCCCAAAGCTGAACAGATTAAAATGCTATAATGTATTTTGGCAACTTCAAACAACCTTATAATGCACAATATGCACTTACAATCCAGAATTTCACTGCCAGCTGAGGTAATACTGCCTTCATTCCTCTACTACCTTGTTGCTTCTTATGCTGTCTAGAATAGCAATGCAAAGTAATAAACAAACAAGCCCCATGACATTCGGTGCTGAAATAATGTTGGTTGACAACACTACGCTGTTAAACAGCTGATTAATTGGTCTAATTAGCTCCTCTATTGTGTGCTAAATTACAATCATGGTTGTTTGCGAAGGAGCTGATCATGGACTACAGGAGACAGCAGAGAGAGCACGCCCCCATCCACACTGACAGGGCAGCAGTGAAGAAGGTGAAAGCCTTCAAGTTCCTCGCCGTGCAGTGAAGAGGACCTGAATTGGTCCCTTCACACCTACAGAGTGGTGAAGAAGGCGCAACAGCACCTCTTCAACCTCAGGAGGCTGAAGAAATTTGGCTAAGACTCTCTCAAACTTCTACAGATGTACCATCGAGAGCATTCTTTTGGGCTGTATCACCGCCTGGTACGGCAACTGCACTTTCCGGAACTGCTGGGCTCCCCAGAGGGGGGTGCGGTCGTCCAAACGCATCATCGGGGGCACATTGCCTGCCCTCCAGGACATCTACAGCACCCGGTGTCAAAGGAAGGCCAAGAAGATCTTCAAGGACCTCAGCCACCAAAGCCACGGCCTGTTCACCCCTCTACTATCTAGAAGGCGGAGACAGTACAAACCTGGGACCGAGAGACTAGCCGGCCTCCGCACAGTACCCTGCCCTGAACTTTAGACACTGTTACTAGCCGGCTACCACCCGGTACTCTGCCCTGCACCTTAGAGCCTGCTGCCCTATGTACATAGTCATTGAACACTTTAATAATAGAACACTGGTCACTTTAATAATGTTTACATGCTGTTTAACCCATTTTATATCTATATACTATATTGTAGTCATGGCTCATTCTATATAACTACTGCTGTACACACCTTTTCTATTCATATACTGTCCATACAGTCTATACACACCATTATACAGTATATAGTATATATAAGCCCTGCAGGGCGCTGGTTAGTCACCGACACTGACACTCGTATTGACCTCTGATCTCTGACCTCTCACCTCTACACTGTCATTGCTTTATAGTTGACCATACCCCTTTCTTCCCTCAACATTGTTGGCACAGAACAGGCTATTATCAACACTGTTTAAGAATGAGAACCCCTAGCAAAGGTGTAAAATGAGAACAGCATTTACTTACTCAAACATGGTTGTCTGCTTGGGAGGACAACCGTATGTACAGTATAATAATAAATAAATTGCCTCTTTACACTGGAATGAAAAAGCTAGACATATCGATGCAAATCTTAACTCACAGGTGGGCAGAAAGGAAGCCTAGAGGAGGTGGGCGGATACTTACTGATGCCACATGCCAAAGCATGCATGCACATACGCTTTCCTGCGCGCTCTCACAAACACACACAGACAGCCCAGATTGTAGCAGCATGTTTTGCAGTCAACATTACAATCCAACTTGCCATCTATGCAGTGTGGCATAATGCTGTTTTTTAAAATATGTTTAATAAACTTAAGACTCAAATGAATGTTACATCATCCACCATATGCTCCATTCATTTAAAAGTGTGTCAATGCTGTTCTGCATAATTCTTTGAAGTGCATAACCCCAGAAAGACTAGCTGTCACCATTGGCGTCAGCTAATGGGGATCCTAATAAATCTAATAAAATTAAATCAAATCAAATCAAATGACACTTAACCATGTTGTAAGCTTTTTCACTACAGTATACATATGCACCGTCTATACACTATAGGCTTTTATAATGGGATTACGTGGTCAGATGGAAAGTTGTCCTGGACAGCCCAATAATGTTTATAAAGTTGAGAGGAGTTGGGTATAGTTTTGGGATCCACTAGAGTAAGAGATTAATGGCCTCTATTTATATTCACACTGCACTTTGCATGGCAAAATCATCACCCAGGAGACCCAGCCTTAGGCTCTGAGATGGGCTTGTCTCTCTGGCCACTCTGCCCCAGCATCACCCTACACATTGATTAGTTGGAGATCAAAGTTTGACTTTTTAACAGGGTCCTGTTGGAGTTATTGATATTAACTTTATCCTGCTCCCGGTGGGGCAAGATGACAGGCCCCATTTTCCCGCACAACTAAATGAATCCCTGCTCAGATGACAGCGGATATATTTAACCTGTACTGATTATCTCTTGGTTAACACGCTATTTTATACATTATGCAGGAAGCCACAGACACTTTTTCGGTATGTGGAAATCACTGAAAATGGGTGATATCAGTTTACGAAAACTGATATCACCAGTATTAGCAGTATTATAATATTAACATTTATTTAAAGCAGCAATCAGCAGTTGTAACAATAACAGAACATTCTGTTTCGGTAAAATGCTGAGGGATGGGGCTCAATAAATGTAACCACTATCAATAGTTTTATAGTTTTAAGGCTATATAGTGTTTGTTCACATTTACTTTTTTACAAACACTGGAGTAAATAAAACAAGCTTATATTTTGGGTTATGATGGGGGATGAGATTTTAACTAAGTTCATGAGGCATTTGAAGTTATATTCTTCAAGAATGAATCGGTACATATCATTAATTTATACGTCTAAAAATGGATGTAGCAGCTGCAGATTGCTGCCTTAATAGAAAAAAAATCCAATATTTTAACACTGTGCCCCCAGTCAAATATTTGTGTGATTTACTGTACATACACTAAGCTTCAGTGGACACCTGTTACACAAATCTTCCCTATTATATAATTCTGACATGATAATTCTGACTGGAACGATCTCCAAAATACTGTCTGTCTCTGAGACAAACATCCTAGTTTGATTTCCTATACATGACAGACAGGTCCCATAGTTCCTGTCTCTCACAGGCTCTGTAGTTTCTTGTGACAGACTGATAAGATTTGGTTCTGGGTGTTGGGATTACAGTCTCTGTAATGACCTCTATACCTTAAGCTACAAAGTTATTATGTGCAGATTTTACAGAAGACAGAATAGCTAGCCTCTTGATCTGACATCCATTTTGTACTGTTTTGCTATGGCTGTATTCATCAATCTAGCAAGAAGGCTTATGGACATTCGCTTTCATCTGGAACCATATACAAATTTGATGATATCATAGGGAATTCATGACATGCGAATAGACAAGCTGTTTAATATGTTATAATACAGTATGTCTATATATAGTTACAATCAGTTTTAGGAACATCTACCCAAAATATTTAACCCTTTTATGACTTTACCCAAAATATCATGACATTAGTGATAGTAAAAATGTGTGACATACGTGAACATCTAAATCAACATTTTAGCCATTTATTCAGGTGTCCACGCTATCGACTAAGAGACGTAAAAAAAAATAAAGTTTTTGACAAAATTACTTTTTTACGTATTTTAGGTTTAAGGAAGTGTGTAGGTCGCATTCTTTATCGTACAGCTATGAACGGTATACATTCAGAACCGCCTGTTACATAGGAATCCAGTGACATGTCTGTGTAGTGAGCGAGTCAACCTAAAGAGCTGCTTTTCTAAGTCCCGCCCCTTTGACGTGAAGTAGCAAAGAGATGACAAAATGGAATGCAATGACGCAGCCAACCAATAGATGGAGCTAGAGACACGTTTATTCTACAGAAGTCTGAGTTTTCTTTTATTTATTTTTAATTTAACCTTTATTTAATTATTCAAGTCAGTTAAGAACAAATTCTTATTTACAATGACGGCCTACCAAAAGGCAAAACACTCCTGCAGGGATGGGGGCTGGGATTAAAAATATAAATCAATTAAATAAAACTATAGGACAAAACACATATCACAAGAAGAGAGACAACACTACATAAAGAGAGACCTAAGACAACAACATAGCATGGCAGCAACACATGACAACACAGCATTGTAGCAACACAACATGACAACAACATGGTAGCAACACAACATGGTAGCAGCACAAAACAGGGTACGAACATTATTGGGCACAGACAACAGCACAAAGGGCAAGAAGGTAGAGACAACAATACATCACGCAAAGCAGCCACAACTGTCAGTAAGAGTGTCCATGATTGAGTCTTTGAATGAAGAGACTGAGATAAAACTGTCCAGTTTGAGTGTTTGTTTCAGCTCGTTCCAGTTGCTAGCTGCAGCGAACTGAAAAGACGAGCGACCCAGGGATGTGTGTGCTTTGGGGATCTTTAACAGAATGTGACTGGCAGACCGAGTGTTGTATGTGTAGGATGAAGGCTGCAGGGGAGTGAGGCCTAAGGGGGTTTTATAAATAAGCATCAACCAGTGGTTCTTGAGACGGGTATACAGAGATGACCAGTTTATAGAGGAGTATAGAGTGCAGTGATGTGTCCTATAAGGAGCATTGGTGGCAAATCTGATGGCCGAATGGTAAAGAACATCTAGCCGCTCAAGAGAACCCTTACCTGCCGATCTATAAATTACGTCTCCGTAATCTAGCATGAGTGTCCTGGAACTGCCTAGTTTTATTGTTCTGACTGTAGGAAAACATTTTATCAGTAATTACCAGTAAATCTAGTGCCCGAAATCATTCACTGTAGTCTTAAGAGGCTAGTGGGGCGGCAGGTAGCCTAGTGGTGAGAGCTTTGGGTCGAATACCCGAGCCGACAAGGTGAAAAACCTTCCGATGTGTCATTGAGCAAGGCATTTAACCCTAATTTGCTCCAGGGGCTGACCCTGTAGGTAGGCTGTCATTGTAAATAAGAATATGTTCTTAACTGACTTCCCTAGTTAAATAAAGGTTACATTTAAGTAGTGTACTAAATTATCAGTCATTGCCAGAGCTATATCTTATTTCCACCAATAGCCACAGTCTATGACTGCTATCACCACACAAATGGCCCACGAGAGTAGGGTGCACCAATATAGAGTCATCCAGAATATGATACAGCTAGAAACCAATCCGGTTGGCCAGCAGGCACGGGTATGGGCAACCACATGGGTATGTTACAGCTAGTGTCGCCTCGTGATGGATTGCAATCAGGATTACAGCCAGCCTTGGGGACAGGCTACCCATTTGTAACCCACTTCCTGTCTCCTGGGTGATTGATCTAGCTGGCTGTCGCAGGATGATATCAGAGGATTGTCTCTCCTCCCGCTTCAACACCACAGTGACTGTCGTGATTTATTCCATCGTCGATAGCAGAGGAGTGAGAATCATGTCTCATAATTCCTAATTAAACTGTGGAATGGGCTTTTTTACTTTCTATACATGTTTTTGTCATTTCCAGGGATTGTATTACTATATTTACAAACAGATCAGGGAATCCAGTGGTTGCTGATAAATTATAGGATTGCTTTATTGTAGCCTTTTGTATCGGGTGCACAAGCATCCCAGAGTCCCTAATTTGAGACTGACTGATTGTAATTCAGTAAAAAATGCAGCAGACAGAAAGAGACATTATCACTCAGACGGGAGAGAGCAGAGAATTACTCAAAGACAATCACAGAGAAGAAATCAAAGAAAAAGATGAACAGAGAGTCAGAGGGAGATAGTGAGTGGGAAGAGACAAATAGAGATGGGGTAGAGTGTCTGAATGCACAAAGTGACAAGCCTTCATGTGACAGCGAGGCCAAGTGTGAGTCATTCAAATCAGGAGCGGTTTACCTTATGCACAGGGACTCAGTGATCTCATAGTCACATGGGGACACCCTCAGCACAAACATTTAGCATTGCTCATACAACACACACATGCGCGCACAAGAATAGGCACAAAATCCACAGCTGTATAAAACACTAGCTTGATCTTTCTTTGCTCATTTAGACATGTATTACTCATAGCGTAGTACTTTTTTGATTGCTTGCTAAGCTATACACTTCAATGTCAGCTTGCATTCATTTTTAAACATTAAATAAACATTAAATGGCCAAGGTCAAATACATTATTTTCTCAAGTAAGTGAAATAATACATTTTCCCTGACATCCATGCCCGAGGCAAAGACAGTTGATGATTTTTTAATGTAATGCAATGTTAACTCCGTACTGTATATAATATGAGACAGTGATGTGGAAAGCCAGTGAATTCACAGTGACGTCATATTTACAAGAGTTGCTCATGTAGTGTGGTAACAGCTCTCTGTGGAGTAACTTGATAGGCTGTGAAGGAACATTTTGACATTGACCCTGTCACATGAGCTGAGGATCATGAACAGTGTTGATAGCTGTGTCACATTAGTCCTCAGACACTGGCCCATGGGACCCATGGGAGCTAAGCCGCCCTGCCCTGCTATGCCCTGCTCTGGCCTGCCCAGTGGATGGCTGTGGCTCCTGTTACCCAGCTGGCCACTGTGGTATCAGCCTGGTCTCATAGACTAGACGTAACATAGTAAATGTAAATCAAGGGCACTCAAATTAGTAGGATATGTTACGTTTGGTATGGTTACATAAGACAGAAGGTTACTTAAAGGGATACTTCGGGATTTTGGCAAGTCGGAGTCAGATTAACTTGTGGACACTATTTTTATGTCTCTTTGTCCAGTAAGAAGGAAGTCAGAGGTAGTTTTGCGAGCCAATACTAACTATCTATGGGTATCCGCTAGTGCTAGTTAGCAACTTCCTTCACATAAAAATGGTATCCACAAGTTCATCTAACTCTGGGGAAGTAGATGAAGGGCCTCATTGCAAAAATCCCAAAGTATACCTTTAATGCAGAAATGAAAGTAGGGTGGTTGAGGTGGATGGGTAGACATATAACGCGAACATATAGCAACCAAAAGGTTGTGTGTTCAAATCTCATCTTGGACAACATTATCATTTAAGCTAATTAGCAACTATGCAACAACTTAATACTTTTTAGCTACTTTGCAAATACTTAGAATGTTAGCTAACCCTTCCCCTAACCCTAACCCTTTAATCCAATTCCTAACCCTAACCTTAACCCTAACCTTATCCCTAACCTAACCCTATCCCCAAGCCATAAGCCACTGCTAAATAGCTAACAGAATGGCTACACAGGCTATCGGAGTTGACTCTTTTATATTGTTTTTGCACACTAACAGGACTCTACACACTCACGCACACTGACACTCCAACACGCACATAACATGCACACAAATTTGTACTGACTCTACATTTGTACTGACTCTATCTATCCTGATGCCTAGTCACCTTACCCCTATGCACATCTACCTCTCTCAGTCCAGTATCCCTGCACATTGTAAATGTGGTACTGGAACTGACCCTGTATATTGCTTCTTACTTTCTTGTGAACTTCTTATTTTTATTTCTTGTGTGTTTTTGTTCTATCTTATGTTAATTTTAGTGCTACATTTATATTGATTACTGCATTTCACTGTACTTGTACACATGGCATTAAAACTTGAAACTTAATCCTAACCTTAACCCCTAACCCTAGCCTAGCTAACGTTAGCCACCTAGCTAACGTTAGCCACCTAGCTAACGTTAGCCACCTAGCTAACGTTAGCCACCTAGCTAACGTTAGCCACCTAGCTAACGTTAGCCACCTAGCTAACTTAAGCATTAGCGTTAGCCACCTTCGTCACCTTGCTAACATTAGCCACAACAAATTGAAATCCGTAATATATCGTACGTTTAGCGATTTTGTAACGTATTGTACGAATTGCAATTCGTAACATATCATGCGAAATGGATCATACGGAACAAATGAATACTTACCATACAAAACTGAACATATCATTCTAATTGGAGTGTCCTGATTTTACACTTACTATGTTACATCTACCCCTGAGTCCAGGTTGGTGCTATAGAACTATCTTGCTCTAAATGATGCATGTTCATCCTTAACCCAAGAGCTCTGGAGACAGCATTGGATCATGTTGGCACTCCCTGATGAAACATTTAGGAACCTGATTGATGGCAGACAGGCAGACCTGCGCACAGGAACGTCCCCTCAGAGGAGTGGACTGACAGACATCTGATTACAAAGACTGTATCCATGGCAGGTTTATGGAGGGATGTTGTCAGTTGATATGCAGGTTGGTCATCATGACATATTATGTAGATGAAGATCCGTTATTACTCATTTTACAAGAGTCACATTTTCTACTGACTGTCTATGGGGATCCACAGTCAAGAGGGACACATCAATAGGTATAATTAGATAATATGTGTCTTGGTCATCTGTCAATTTGGTTAAAAAAAAGTCATCTGGACAGTGACCCTTTTAATCCATAAACTTCCAGCATATTTGGCATTTACAGCACACTCAACAGAGTTACCCAATCAGAGTTATGCAAACAGTGTATGCACAACGTATGCTGTGTGCAGTGCAGTGGACTGGTACAGTATGTCTCTCACATGGGAAATCAGCATGTGAGAACAGGCATAAACGGGTCCAGAGCATGTCTACACTGCTGCTAAAGTCATGATAAACAGGGTCTAATCCATGATAACAGGATTAGGACAAAAGGGGAGATTCATGTGTGGTGAGTTGGAAATTATTTGATGGGTGGAGGATTTTGTCTACGTTTTCATTATTCCATGTGTCTATGTGCACTCTATGGTAATATACAGTCCACTCTATGGTAATATACAGTGTCCACTCTATGGTGATATACAGTGTCCACTCTATGGTAATATACAGTGTCCACTCTATGGTAATATACAGTGTCCACTCTATGGCAATATACAGTGTCCACTCTATGGTAATATACAGTGTCCACTCTATGGTAATATACAGTGTCCACTATGGTAATATACAGTGTCCACTCTATGGTAACATAGAGTGCCTTCGGAAAGTATTCAGACCCCTTGAATTTTTCCACATTTTGTTATGTTACAGCCTTATTCTAAAATTATTTTTCTCAGCAATCTACACACAATACCCCATATTGACAAAGTGAAAACAGGTTTTATAAAAAAACTGAAATACCTTATTTACATAAGTATTCAGACCCGTTGCTATGAGACTCGAAATAGAGTTCAGGTGCTTCCTGTTTCCATTGATCATCCTTAAGGTTTTTCTGCAACTTGATTGGAGTCCAACTGTGGTAAATTCAATTGATTGGACATGATTTGGAAAGGCACACACCTGTCTATATAAGGTCCCACAGTTGACAGTGCATGTCAGAACAAAAACCAAGCCATGAGTTCGAAAGAGTTGTCCGTAGAGCTCCGAGACAGGATTGTGTTGAGGCACAGATCTGGGGAAGGGTACCAAACATTTCTGCAGCATTGAAGATCCCCAAGAACACAGTGGCCTCCATCATTCTTAAATGGAAGAAGTTTGGAACCCCCAAGACTCTTGCCAAACTGGGCAATCGGTGGAGAAGGGCCTTGATCAGGGAGGTGACCAAGAACCCGATGGTCACTCTGACAGAGCACTAGAGTTCCTCTGTGGAGATGGGAAAACCTTCCAGAAGGACAATCAGGCCTTTATGGTAGAGTGGCCAGAGGTAAGCCACTCCTCAGTAAAAGGCACATGACAACCCGCTGGAGTTTGCCAAAAAGCACCTAAAGACTCATAGGCCATGAGAAACAAGATTCTATGGTCTGATGAAACTAATATTGAACTCTTTGGCCTGAATGCCAAGCAGCACGTCTGAAGGAAACCTGGCACCATCCCTACGGTGAAGCATGGTGGTGGCAGCATCATGCTGTCGGATGTTTTTCAGCGGCAGGGACAGGGAGACTAGTCAGGATTGAGACAAAGATGAACGGAGCAAAGTACAGAGAGATCCTTGATGAAAACCTGCTCCAGAGCTCTCAGGACCTCAGACTGGGGCGAAGGTTCACCTTCCAACAGGATAATGACCCTAAGCACATAGCCAAGACAACGCAGGAGTGGCTTCAGGACAAGTCTCTGAATGTCCTTGAATGGCCCAGCCAGAGCCCGGACTCGAACCCGATTGAACATCTCTGGAGAGACCTGAAAATAGCTGTGGAGCAACGCTCCCCATCCAACCTGACAGAGCTTGAGAGGATTTGCAGAGAAGAATGGGAGAAACTCCCCAAAATTACAATGCTGTAATCGCTGCCAAAGGTGCTTCAACAAAATAGGCTACTGAGTAAAGGGTCTAAATACTTATGTAAATGTGTAATTTCAGTTTTTTTTAAATAAATGAGCAAAAAAGTCTTAAAACTTGCTTTTGCTTTGTCATTATGGGGTATTGTGTGTAGATTGAAGAGGGAATCAATCTACACGCTTCCAAAGGCACAGTAAACTGGCTGTTGATGCTGTTTGAGCATCAATACTAAACGTTACCATTTTAGCTCTGGATTAAAGGCTACCATTATTCTATGGAAAATCATGCACCCAAGGAGGATGCTGATGATGGTTCTGTGAAGTGTTGATACATGTTGAAGAGCTTATCAAGTCAGCCTCGTTCTATACATTACTGTCCATCTGTTACTGCAGGAATAGTGGTGGTCAACAGACCTAACCCCAAACACATGCACACATGCACACACACACACACACACACACACACACACACACACACACACACACACACACACACTCACCACTCATGAATCAGGTCCTTTCACAATACTCAATAATATTTTGGGTGGTTTGAAGTTTCACACCAACACATCTGTTCAGCAATACTAACTTGGTATTGTTAGCAGTGTGTAGGTGTGTCTGACTCTATAATCTATCCTTTGGAACAGTTTCTGTATGTGTGGTTCACAACAATTCCTCCACAATGTGAGCAGCTGAGAAGAGACTGGTTGAATCATGCACAGATTTTCAGATACCCTAGACCCATGAGAAATTACATTTACTTGAAAATACCTTTGGAGCAGCAGCCAGGGACTTCAAATCATACGTTCTCCTTTGATTTCAAATGTACAGCTTTGTAAATTTAACCATTATGCATCAGCAACATCAGCACAGAGGCATTCCCAGAATAATACTGTACCCCTGTGCTCTACAAATGTCCTACTTGCAAATGTATTCATCATAATGCATAAATCCAGTGCTGATGCAAACTGCATAGTGCTCTTCAGAGCTACTGCTAAATAAAGTTATAAAGTGTGTGTGTGTGAGTGTGTGTATGTTTGGTTGATGATGCTAAATAGAAAAGGTCTCTATGGTTTATTAATGGTTAGCAGGTGGTTTTGCCTCCTAGCCTGGTCACACAGTAAACACTCACTGATTTCAATGTAAGTGCATTACATGAGGTGAGACGCTGCACTGCTAACTCAATTTGAGAGTGCATCTCTGGGCCCAGTTGGCAGGTATTCCTGAGGGGTTGGCTGGCTGGGCCAATGGCCTGTTGTTGGTTGCATACTGATGTGTGCTTGTCCAGCATATCTAATAGAATTCCTTACAGCCTGCAGTAGATAACACTGAGGACAAGTGATGAATGCATTTACAACTTCTTACCATGGGGAATGAGGTATTCCTGCCAATTTATCAACTTCTCTTTCTCACACAGACGCAACTTTTTGTAGATGCTTTATTATTGAGGAGTAGGAGGGAGAGGAAGAGGGGTGGTAATTACATGGTACAGCAATCCCAGGCTGTGTCATTACCGGCCGCGACCGGGAGTCCCATAGGGCGGCGTACAATTGGCCCAGCATCGTTAGGGGTGGGTTTGGCCGGGGGGGCTTTACTTGGCTCATCGCACTCTAGCAACTCCTTGTGGCGGGTCGGGCGCCTGCAGACTGACTTCGGTCGTCAGTTGAACAGTGTTTCCTCAGACACATTGGTGAGGCTGGTTTCCGGGTTAAGCGGGCGGGTGTTAAGAAGCGCGGTTTGTTTCGGAGGACGCATGACTAGACCTTCGCCCCTCCCGAGCCCGGAGGGAAGTTGCAGCGATGAGACAAGATCGTAATCACGAAATTGGAGAGAAAAATGGCGTAAAAAATAAAGAAGTAAGGTTATGTTAACATGATGTCCATATCCACAGGGTAAGGTTTACAGCATCTCTCTCGTCACACAGACATAATGGATAGGATCCCTGGGCTGTTAGCAGCTTTACCCACTTTGCCTGAATTATATATTGCATTAGTTTATCTTAGTAATACTTTCTCCATCAAACACAGGAGGAAATCATAATTTGAAAAGGATAGAGATAACATGATATAGCTATTTAGGCTTTTATGGGACGATGTTTGTCTTTACAATGTGTTGATGTCCCATGTTTATGTAGATCATCATGTAATGTCCCCCATGGAACGACCTTGGCTCGGAGACAGTGACAGCTGTGCATGCTTATTATATACTGTATCTATTGATTCCTATGCCGACTTATGTATTCATGATGTTTATGCTGTGAATCTTTGCCTTGGAATTGAATACTGTGCATCCACAGATGTCATCACAGTGTTTTACCACATTCATCTGGGGTTATTCAGCAGACCTGAACTACTTGACCCTTCGTGCAAATATTCAAACATAGTGTACTGTATGTTAGTGGATTCTATATATTAACTGGTGGTCTATACACAGTCTGATTATCATGAATAGATGTCCTCTACATTTTCAAGGACAATCTAAATAATGTCAATCAAACAACATGTGACTCTCCTATTGTTAGTAGCTCCAAATACAATGAATGGT
Source organism: Thymallus thymallus (assembly GCA_023634145.1). Lineage (NCBI taxonomy): Eukaryota > Metazoa > Chordata > Actinopteri > Salmoniformes > Salmonidae > Thymallus > Thymallus thymallus. The sequence continues at coordinate 16,308,334 of CM042410.1, read as the reverse complement.
GATTTGAGTAATGTGGAGTTAGTTCTGAAAGTGAAGAGGTTGTAAATGTGAAACTATTGAATTGCTAAGTATTTTCTTAGTAGGCTACTGTGAATCCCGTAGTCTGGGATTTGTTATGTTTATATCTTGATAGAGAGGAAGAAAAGAACATCTCCACAATGGGGCTTTGTTTCCCTCTGCATTATTAACACATGAATCCCACAACAATAACCTCTGGGTTTGGATGTTCAGTCTAATCATCTCCATATAAGCAGATGCTTTGTGGGATACACACTCCTGTGGGAGAACTGTCATCCCTTTGTCTTTTGTTGTTTTACAGATTTGCGTGCCTAAGACACAGAGAGGGAGAGATAGAGAGAGACGGGGCCCACGCCAACACATCAGTGCCGTAACGTTACCTAACTCACCCAGGCAGAAACACAATGGTGAAGGACCCGATGGCCTCCAGCCTCCACTACCAGGAAGGAGAGAGGAAGTGCTTGGTTACATTGGTCATACAAACAGCACTCACTAATTGGTTGATTTAGCACAACGTTAATACTGTAGACCACCGGCCTGAGGGGAGAGGCAGGTGTTTGGCATGGACGGTACACTACGCACACAGCCAAGGCAACATCTCATGCTCAAGCTGAATTGTAAACATGAGGTGTTGGTTTTCTGTTGTTGTGTTTGTTTTGCTGCTGTGGATGAAGCTGCAGACAGTCTGTAGTGAAATGAATCTGAGACCATCCCCCTGAAGGTCTCCCCCCAGAGCTCGTCTCTCATTTTCTTTCATTACTCTCCTTGGCACTGTGGGTTCGGCCAGGAAAAGAAGGAGGGAGCCAAAATTAGAACAGACGAAGGGGTTCCTCTTTCTACTGGGAAAATATAAATAGAACACACAGCAATAGCACAGCAGAAGATATGCTAAGATAATATAATCTTAGTGTTACACGGCTTTCCTTTTTTTTTAGGTCAAGCAAGCTGTAAGGAAAGTAGCATCCCCCTGACGAAGACACTTACCATTTGGAAGCTTGTGACTGTTTTCCTCCAGCCATGCAAACAGGTTGGCAAAGTTGCAGTTGCACACCCAAGGGTTGCCCTCCAGTCTCACCACCCGCAAAGAGGGCAACTGGCTCAGCGCCCCCACCTGAAGGCCAGACAGGGCATTACGCTCCAGTTCCAGTTCACGCAGGGACGTGAGACCCAGGAACGCGTCCTCGTTGACCATGCTCAGATAAGGGTTGTTACCCAGGCGGAGTTTGATCAGGCTACGGGTCTGCCCAAAGGTCCCAGAGGGGATGTCAGTCAGGTTGTTGCTGCCCAGGTCCAGAAACACCAACCTGGAAGAGGTGCTGAGGGTGCCTGGCTCGATGTGGGACAGAGAGTTGTTCCGCAGGTCCAGGTAGACCAGGTCACTGTAGAGCACTAGGAAGTCAGCGGGAATGCGGGGGATCCAGTTGTCAGACAGAAGGAGCCTGCGGACGTCCAAGGGGATCTCATCAGGAAGACGGGTGAGTCCACGGCCGCTGCAGTCCACTGTGTGGGGATCCGGGCACAGGCAGCCCGCTGGGCAGTTTTCCCCCTGAGCCCGTAAGACAGAGGACAGCAAGACGAGGAGAGGCTGGAGCCAGTAGACACATGGCAACATGGTCAACAGGGTGAGAGCAGAGAGGAGTGGAGGCTTGGGGTGAGGAAGAATGGGAAGGGGTGTCGGGAAGGAGGGGGAGTGAGGGTCAGAGGTCAGGAGATTAGGAAAGGGGAGGGGAAGGGGAGAACAAGAGGTGAAAATGGGGGATCAATCCCTGTGCAGGAGCATCTTGCTGTTCTTGAGATTAAAATCTGAGAGAGCTCTGGCATCGAGCAGCGAGAGAGCAGCGTTGTGCGCTGTTTTCCAAGAGATCCTGTGGCAAGCAGCCTGGAGAGAATAGCAAGCTGCTGGCTTTGAAGAAGCTAAGGTAGAGAGATAGCAAGCAGTGAGAGGGAGACAGCGAGAGAGAGGGGGAGAGAGCTTAGCAGAAAGAGGTGGGTAGCTTAGCATCGGTAAATAGAAACTGGCGAAGCAGGAACAGAGCAACACTGGAGGCACAGACAGGGAGAGGGAGGCTGAGGAGAGGGCTCTGTCCGCCGGGTTAACCCACAGTCGATCTTGGGGGATTGATTGAGGAGGACGCATGGGTCTCTGACACAAAAGGATACGCGCTGGGTTGATTCAGTCTCAGGCAGATCAAGTGAAGAGTGAAATTGTTCCATTCCTCCATTTGTCTCTGGTATCTGCGTGGGAATGCTTGTCGATCTGCCTGCTGATCTAAGAGAGACAATCACACAGTAACACAGCTGAAGTGAATGCTATTTTTTTTTATTCTGTCTCTACCTCCCTGTGCTCTGCTCTGCCATTCGCCGGCAGAGCAGAGCTAGACAAAACACTCCCCAGCTGGGTCCTGACGCTCTGTTGCTATGGAGAGAGAATCCAAATATCCGTGGAGGAGTCATATTCATGCAGATGACAATCCTGAACTTAGCACAGTACCAGTGAATCGAATGTCTGTCTGTCTCAGAATGTGCTACCACGGTTTATCTCATGCCCTCCTCCTCATTGCTATGAAGGAGACGTGCCTTTACCATGTTGACAACACATGATGTCACTTCCTACTGTGAAAATAAGAGGGTCCATTCCCAGTTTTTCCCAAAAATGTATTTTATTGATGAAATTAATTGCCTGATTAAATCATCTGGATTATTTGGGCGAATTAAAACTTATTTTTTATCAATGTAAAACAATATTTAGCATGTCTTTTCTTTGTATTTTGCATATTTTATGCTTTCAAGATAAAAAAAAATATATTTCACTAATGAATCTGCAATGAATGGAATATTTTTTTATTTGTCCAACCTCAAACTTACTTCTCTCTCCTTACAGTCTTATAATCGCTAAGTCTCTCACAATGACGAGAAAATGCTTTGATAGACACAGTTACATCACCATTTCCGGGAAGATCTTGTCCCGGAGTAACAGACAGACACCATTACACAACCTGCCCATGGCACAGTCAGACAGAGGCTTCCTTAGTTATCCCTTCAAATGGAAAATACCTTTTCAAAAACTGCACGTAAAACTTTCGCCCTTGTTTGTACTGTGAGCCAAACATAAGCACTTTTAGTCAGCTGAGGTTATACAATTATCATTTTGATGCACTGGCACAGTAGATTAGGCTACAACTGCCTGATGGGAACGAAGACATTTTTCTTAATAGAGCCATCAATCCCCTGTGTGCCTCTCAAACCACAACTGTGGAACAGATTTTAATTCTAAATTAGATTCCCCCAATGGGATCTGTAGCAAAAGGGAAATGGAATTAGACCAAAGTTGTAGCACTGGTACAGAGTGGAGTGGAGGAGCGGGGTCCTGAGATATGTGGAGGGAGTTGGAATAGTAGTAGGCTCAGTCTGATGCAATGTAATGGGAGAATTTGGAGTATCTATCAATGGGTAAATAGAAAAACTGCCTGAGCCATTATTACCAGTAGTGACCCATAACATACATTGTGTTTGGCAATGCAAACAGCTCCAGTTGTCAGTGAATAACAGCAACTCAGGAACAGTGTACAGGACCTCGTCATCTGTAAACCAGTATCTTACATCCCTGCTTTAGGGTGTGAGCTGAAGTGAGATGTGTTTGCTGTAAAGTACACCTGTGATGTTGACATAATGCCCAGGGCAGGACAGCAGCTTCTTCATCAAAATAACGTATACATTCTACCTATTCCAGCACCATGATGTAGCGCTTCATCTGTTCTTCAAGGGAAACTCACATCTCTATTATACCCTAACTGCCAGGCTTCATGGTATTCTTTCGTTACTAGACTGGTGATTTGTGTGAAGACTCGCCAGGCAGAGGATCTATGAGCAGTATTACCCAGCCTGTGGTCGGCAAACCATCTCTGTATTCACGGCCAAGCCATAGATTGCTTATTAATAGTGCTTTGTGTTCTATTTAGGATTTATGAAAATGAAATAATAACACTGACAGGTTTTATATCATAAACACTGAATAAGCTGAATTTTTTTGAGTGTTTTTTTTGGGACCAGGGATTTTGTATTAGACAGACTCATTTGTCTAAATTGCAGAATCCAAACACTGTAGGCTGTATGAGTGTCATTTCCAAGTGTAATTTCTTTTTAATCAAGATTTTTATTACTATATTCATGAATGTGTTTAGGATATTCCTTCTTCACATCCTGTTGTGGCCTGTTTGTGCCAGCTGAGTAATTACCAAGCAGCTCAGAATAAAATGGACTGAGAGTAGAGAGAGATTTAATGCTATATTCAATCTGTATCGCTGAAGCGTTACAGGTTGTGCAACAGAAATGTAAAGGTAACATATGCAGTGTTTACAGTGAACGCAGTCTCTGCAATACAGAATTAATAGAGTCCTTAGTTAAAAGGGAGAGGTTTCCACATTGAAATTCATCTGGAGCACCACTCCCAGCAGGTATAATGGCCTCTATCTCTCTGAGGAGAGCCGTACTGTTTATGTTCAATCATAAAATGTTATCTTGTGCGTCACAGGTGGACTGGCCATCTGGCATATCGGGCAAATGCCAGATGGGCTGGTCAATTTTTAGCCTATTGGGCCTGTCTAACTAGTTTTTTTTTTAGCAAAATTATCATTAATTAGCTAATAATGGGGGAATTTAAATGGGCCGGTTTGGGTGCCTCAAGGACAAAAATTAGCCGTTATGGGGACCTCAAGGCAAAAAATGGGTGTGTTTGAAATGCCAGAGTCGATTTCTGGTCCCAGTCCGCCCCTGTTGTGCATAAATTCTCCTGGCTGTCTAATGCAGTGTAAGAGCCAGGCTGAGTAATAGGAACCTTTGAAGGATCTTTCATTTTGGTTTTAAATGAGGGCTGATTACCATAAGATGTCAGTATAATTAGCACTAGGTATAAACAACACCATCAAAGTGGTTGTTGATGCTCACTCCTCCATGACTCCTGGGACAGTGGTCTCTTTTTCTTAGTGTGATAATGGTGGTGCAGTGTGGTAACTAGAAAGGGATGGGACAGGGCTTGAAGAACTTCATAATGGCTGCCAGAGGGAGGAAGATGCTGGGGTGCATTTGGGACAAGTCTACACTGTGGGCTGTTCAGCCCTGTTCTGCTAAGGCACAAATAGGCCAATCATATTCTGCAGATAATATTTGGCAAAGTCCCTAGCTATTTTTCACACTATACGTTTATTGCTATTCCAACTGAGGTGTTCAAGGTAGTGTAAATGCAACACAAGAGAGAAATATCAGCCTGGGTTTCAGCAATGACTGACCTTGTCTGCTGAGCATTGATCCAGGTTAACCTCGCTCCTCGTCCTGGGGGATTGATTTTGTAGAATAACAGTCAGTGTTGCTATCATTCGGGGCGGCAGGTAGCCTAGCGGTTAGAGCGTTGGGCCAGCAATCAAAAGGTCGCTGGTTCGAATACCCGAACTGACAAGGTGAAAAACCTGCCGATGTGTCCTTGAGCAAGGCACATAACCCTAATTTGCTCCAGGTAGGCTGTCATTGTAAATAAGAATTTGTTCTTAACTGACTTGCTTAGTTAAATAAAAAAAATATAATAATAATCAAGGACATTGCGGTTAATGTAGCAGCCACAGTTGTGGTTAATGTAGCAGCCACAGTTGCGGTTAACGTAGCAGCCACAGTTGCGGTTAACGTAGCAGCCACAGTTGCGGTTAACGTAGCAGCCACAGTTGCGGTTAACGTAGCAGCCACAGTTGCGGTTAACGTAGCAGCCACAGTTGCGGTTAACGTAGCAGCCACAGTTGCGGTTAACGTAGCAGCCACAGTTGCGGTTAATGTAGCAGCCACAGTTGCGGTTAACGTAGCAGCCACAGTTGCGGTTAATGTAGACTCAATATATCACTGCTGTTGCTGCTTATGCAGATTAATGTAGACTCAATATATCACTGCTGTTGCTGCTTATGCAGATAAATGAATCCCAGTCCAGATATAGATTCATTATTAGTCTGTACTGAATACAGCACAAACTGTAAAAAGAAAATCTTGATCAAGATTGCATTTTCACATTGACAAATATGTGTATCTCTATACTCTTGTAGTGCAGTGTCTCCCACAATGACATCTCACTATATCTCTCACTATCCAAGGATTAGACCAGAGGTTGTGCTTGAGGGGATCTTCAATCAGTCGCACAACAATCAACCCCACTCCAAGTTAGTGGATAATGACTGCACATCCTCCCCCTCAGCCTATAGAGCAGATATCAGAGAGCAGAGAGTAGTAAGTAGGGAGTAACAAGTAGGGGGTAGGAAGTAGGAAGTAGTGAGTACGGAGTAGTGAGTAGGGAGTAGGAAGTAGTAAGTAGGGAGTAGTGAGTAGCGTGTGGAGAGGGAAATTATAGAAAACCCCAGCAAGGCGGTAGGCAGGCAGCTCCGTGTCACCAGGGTTGTATAACCCCAGCATTGAGGCCAGCGTGCTGAGAGAGTGTTGGGCCGAGGCAGGAGGGACTTCCTTCCCCACGGTTCAGCCACTATGAGAGGCTCTCCAGCTGCAATTAAAGCAGGGCATATCAATAAATGATGAATGTCAAGTGCAGCGTGTTATTTGGCTTGGCTGGTGCCCCATATTGGGTGTTTGCCATTGCAGGGCAGGGGGACAGGGGAAATGGGGTAAGGAGGAACAAGGACTGTAGGCAGGGGGACAGGGGAAATGGGGTAAGGAGGAACAAGGACTGTAGGCAGGGGGACAGGGGAAATGGGGTAAAGAGGAACAAGGACTGTAGGCAGGGGGACAGGGGAAATGGGGTAAGGAGGAACAAGGACTGTAGGCAGGGGGACAGGGGAAATGGGGTAAGGAGGAACAAGGACTGCAGGCAGGGGGACAGGGGAAATGGGGTAAGGAGGAACAAGGACTGTAGGCAGGGGGACAGGGGAAATGGGGTAAGAGGAACAAGGACTGTAGGCAGGGGGACAGGGGAAATGGGGTAAGGAGGAACAAGGACTGCAGGCAGGGGGACAGGGGAAATGGGGTAAGGAGGAACAAGGACTGCAGGCAGGGGGACAGGGGAAATGGGGTAAGGAGGAACAAGGACTGCAGGCAGGGGGACAGGGGAAATGGGGTAAGGAGGAACAAGGACTGCAGGCAGGGGGTTTATAGGGACCACACACCACATGTTGCCTCCCTTTGAACACTTCTGGGAATGTAATAACCAAACATTCAAAATGCAGGGGCAGCTGTCACGTCTTAAACTATACGTTGGCATTTGGGAATCTGGGACGCTTGCCCTGTGCCAGGCCAGGAAGGGAAGGGAGGCGGGAGAGAGCGGTGGTCTGTTAGGCAAGGGCACAGTGGACATGGAGGCACGGATACATCGGACTCCCCATCATGGTGTTATGAGCCAGAATCACCCTGACATAACCTTTGTCCTCAACAGTGTCTGCACAAGCTACCCCTGGTCTGCTGTCTGTCACTGTCATAAAGACCCAAACAAAACCTAGGGCAGAATACAACACAGAGCATCAACTAACATGCAATAACAGATTATGAGCAGGCACGTGCACAGATAGAAATCTTTGGCCTCCTATGAGAAAAGTGCCCTTTCACATAGGTGGGATTTTTATTATTATGAGCTATGGGCATACCAAAGTCCCATACATTATACAAAGTGTTTTGGCTTATCTGGACTGCACTGTATGCCTGCCAAAAGAAAAGTGATTTTGAGTATTTGACTGGACTCTTGTGTGACTGGTGTTCCTGGTGGCTGTGTGGTTCCTTCTTTAGACATATTACCCGACCAGCCACAGACGTGGGAGATGACAGCCCAGTCCCAGTTATTAAACGGATTGTTTCAGGCTCTTTATGACGAGCTCAGTCAAAGTCTCTGGATCTCGATCTGCTCTTTCAGATTGGTGGTAGAAGAATATCCAGTCCAGTGCATCACAGAATTGAAAATCTGATTAGTCTATGCATACAAGCACCTCCAATCAGATTGCTCAATGACTTAACAAATCTTTCTAATGTTACTTTATCCTGAAATCTTGAGCTGTAGATAGGAAGTAAAAACATGCTATGTGCTAGTGTTACATTTCACTGGTGCCTTCAATCTGTTTTCTAACATGCATACAATATGCTATACTGTACATGTTCTATGTTGATCTGTTATGCTAAGCCCCATGGGTATTTTAATTTTTTTTATTTAACCAGGCAAGTCAGATAAAAACTAATTCTTATTTACAATTATGGCTAATAATTGCTGAGAATTTTCTGCAAGTGTATTTGATTTTTTAAAAAGCTTCTAAAGTTTGTAATCTCCACTGTGGAAAACGGGCTCATATTAAAATCCTACATCTGGATAATGAATGAGAATATGGTAAAAAAGCACACCATCTAGTTAATTCAGTACTTCTAGATTCCAGTCAAGTGGAAGCAGGATGAGATGTTTACTGTAAGTGCCAGTTTGACAGACGCTGTACATTTTGCGGTTTTCTTTTTTTTGTTGTGAAAAAATGTTTTTAAATGCTAATTTATAGTGATACAGACAAATCTTGACTTACAAATTGGCACATTTACAAGGCTATGGGGGAACTTGCAGTGGGCACTTATTCTGGCACAGTCCAATCAGTCTTAGGGCCATGGCTATTTATACTGTACAGAATACCATGGTGACTGTTAATGTGGATATATTCAGTTAAACAATCATGTTGTACTCTTTCTCGGCTACTGTATGATTAATTTCCTGGTATTTTTCTCTCTTCCCCTGTAGGGTTGTTAGTACTGCTGCCCTACATACACAGTTAGTAGTTTTGGCGCCGCCCTGAGTGGTCGCCTGTTAAGCAGCTCCCGTTGTTCGTGCATTAATTGTTGTTTTAGTTCGTTTTCTTTCGTCTATTTTCTTTAGTTTTATTTTTTATTTTGCTACAGTCGAACTATAACAGTTCAGGATTATGGATTTTTTATGGATTTTATCGCAGCTGAACGTCGACAGGAGTCGTCAACTGTTATTGTTTACAGCAGAGCCCAGCTCCTGGATTTAGCCCACGCAGCGCTGCTGCTCCCCAGGGAAAAGTTTGATATTCCGGACGAATTGAAAAGACGACGCCGTGGATGCAGGGCGGGATTGAAATGTAAGGCAAAGCGGAGGAGGTTCAAGTACAAGCCATCTATTATTATGGGCAATGTTAGGTGTCTACATAACAAGATGGATGAGTTGGCGGGACTTGTTCGTGGACAAAGGATTTATCGGGAAACGAGCCTAATGTGTTTTACTGAGACTTGGCTGAACGGTAACATCCCCATACAGAACGTCACTATCGACGGTTTCCAGACCATCACAGCGGACAGGGATCGCGTCTCTTCCGGTAAGAGTAAGGGTGGTGGGCTGGCTTTATTAGTTAACAACAGATGGTGTCATCCGAAACATATTACTCTTAAGGAACAGTTTTGTAGCCCGGACATTGAACTGCTAGCCGTTAGCCTGAGACCCTACTATTTACCGAGGGAATTCACGGCGGCCATTGCTGTTATTGTTTACATCCCGCCCTCTGCTGACGCAAACGCAGCGTGTGACGTCATCCACTCTGTTATCGCGAGGTTACAGACAGCGCATCCCAGTGCTTTTTTTGCCATTTCGGGGGATTTTAACCATGCATCTCTCTCTTCAACGCTGCCCACGTTCAAACAGTTCGTGAAGTGCCCAACCAGGAATAATAAAACTCTGGACTTGTTATATGCTAATGTCAAGGATGCATACAACTCCACTGCACTCCCTCCCCTCGGTAGATCGGATCACAACCTTGTCCACCTCACCCCACTCTACAGGCCTATGGTCCAACAGCAGCCTGCTACCACCAGGACTATTAGGAGATGGTCCCCAGAGGCGAATGAGGCCCTACAGGACTGCTTTGAAACAACAGACTGGGATGTGCTCTGTGAGGCTCATGGGGAGGACATCGATGGACTCACTGACTGCATAACAGACTATATTAATTTTTGTGTAGACAACACTGTACCCACCAGGAAGGTACGCTGTTTCCCAAACAATAAACCCTGGGTCACCAGCGACCTGACGGCCCTGCTGAATGAGAAGAAGAGGGCCTTCAAGGAGAAGGACAAGGACAAATTGAAATGCGTCCAGAGGGAGCTGAAGTTGCGGATTGCTGAGGGGAAGAGAGTGTATAAGGAAAAGATGGAGGACAAGCTGAGGCAGAGCCAGGTGAGAGAGGTGTGGAAGGGTATGAGAAATATCACTGGCTTCAAAAAGTCAAACAGTGGGCAGACGGAGGGGACCCAGGACAGAGCCAATGAGCTGAACCAATTTTTTAACAGGTTCGATACTGGCCCTGTCCACCTCCCCTCCAGCTCCCCAGACCACACACCCTCACGGCTATCCCACCCCCACTTTGCTCACAGCACCTCTGCTGAGACAATCAGTGACCCCACCTCCGCCCCTGCCCCCCCTGGACTGATCCTCAACACCCCCCTTCCCCCCACCTCCCCACCTGGGCTGGCTTTCACCACCAACCAAGTGAAGAGAGAGCTGGAGAGACTACACCAGTTGAAAGCGGCTGTCCCTGATGGCATCAGCCCAAGGGTGCTGAGGGTCTGTGCTGACCAACTGTGTGGAATACTCCAGCGTCTTTTCAACCTTAGCCTGAGCCTAGAAAGGGTCCCTGTGCTGTGGAAAACATCCTGCCTCGTCCCAGTGCCCAAGAAGGCACACCCCACTGTCCTGAATGACTTCAGACCTGTAGCACTAACATCCCACATCATGAAGACCCTGGAAAGGTTAGTCCTCGCTCACCTCAGACCCCTGGTGTGTTCATCAATGGACCCCCTGCAGTTTGCATACCAGCGCAACATCGGGGTGGATGATGCAATCATCTACCTTCTGCAGAGGGCCTACTCTCATCTGGACAATGCAGGTTGCACTGTGAGGGTCATGTTTTTTGACTTCTCCAGTGCCTTCAATACCATTCAGCCCCTGCTACTGGGTGAGAAGATGAGGAGGATGAAAGTGGAAGCACCCTTAGTCTCCTGGGTCACGGACTACCTGACCGGTAGGCCACAATTTGTGCGACTACAGAGCTGTGTGTCAGAACGGGCAGTTAGCAACACAGGGGCCCCCCAGGGTACGGTCCTGTCCCCCTTCCTGTTCACCCTCTACACCTCAGACTTCAGATATAACTCTGAAACATGCCACCTACAGAAGTTCTCGGATGACTCTGCTATTGTAGGGTGCATCAGGGGTGGGCAGGAGGAAGAGTACAGGAGCACAATCAGTGACTTTGTGTTGTGGTGTGAGCAGAACCACCTTCAGCTCAACATCAGCAAAACTAAGGAGATGGTGGTGGACTTCAGGAGAACCAAGGCACAACTGACTGCAGTCCCTATAAAGGGGATGGATGTGGAAATGGTTGAGTCATACAAGTTCCTGGGTGTCCATATGGACAACAGACTGGAATGGGCTGGTAACACCGGGGCCCTGTACCAAAAGGGCCAGAGCCGACTCTACTTTCTGAGGAGGCTCAGGTCCTTCAACGTGTGCAGTAAACTACTGCATACCTTCTACCAGTCTGTGGTGGCCAGTGCCATCTTTTTTGCAGTGGTGTGCTGGGGAGCAAACATCAAAGCCGGTGATGCTTCTCGGGTAAATAAGCTGATCAGGAAGGCTAGCTCTGTCCTGGGGATGAGCCTTGACACTCTAGAGGAGGTGGCGGAGAGACGGATCCTGGCCAAACTGCTGGCCATCATGGACAACGTCACCCACCCTCTGCACGCTATGGTTATGACGCAGAGGAGCACTTTCAGTCACAGACTGATCCCACCACGGTGTGCCAGAGAGCGCTACAGGAGGTCCTTCCTGCCGGCGGCTATGAGACTGTATAATGCCTCACCGGGGTGCCGTGCCGTCGGCAACATAGATCTGGAACTGTTGGGGTGCTAGGACCTAGTTTAACAATTATGCATCCATCCGTGAGTAACTCTGGCCCGTCAGCACTCATCCACTCAGGACCTATTTATTCATACAGGTCTGTATATACATACTCATGTACAGTTGTTATATTATATCACATGCAATATTGTAAGTAATTATTGGACGTAGGCATTCACTCAGGAATGCATATTAGTATCCTGCCAGTTGCACCTTTTCTCATTGCTTTTAGTATATCGAATGTGCAATAAGTGCAGTTGTCTGTAATTAAACCCTGCGCACTAAGGACTGTATTTTAAGGGAATTACTATTATTACCCCAAATGATATCATACACACATTTAGCTATTAAAGTATCTCTTCCTGTCATTTACCTGTACAGTTTGTGTAAACATGCAAGTATTCACTTATCTGTAAATATAACCTAACTGTACAGCTAATTTAACCATGCAAAATTTTCACTTACCTGTTCATTTAGCCAGTCTGTCTATTAAGTCAACTATTATTACCCTCGCTCATATCATACGCATTTTTAGCTACTGAAGTATTTCTCTGCCATCGACCTGTATAGTATAGTTAACCATCCAACATCCACCAACGTATAGTGTACATATTCAGCCAACCACCCATACTATGCAATGTCCTTTTATAGCTTTTTTTTTGCACTCCAGATATCTTGTATTTCTATACCTTTTCATACTGCCGCTCTATGTATCATGTACCGTGTATCTGTCTTTTGTGTACTTTCGTTGTGGCATTTTGCACCTGCCCTGTGTTTTGTTGTAGCTGCTTGACAATGAAATTTCCCCCCCGGGGGATCAATAAAGTACCTATCTATCTATCTATCTATCTAAAAACAGGCATGAAAGATCAAACTGAAATTAATCAAGCTTCACTACCCAATTATCAAAAATTAAATATAATCATGGCTGCCTCTCTCCTGCATGAAGTTAACACATGCAATACACCCTCTGGACTGATAATTCAGATGGATCTACACTACAATAATAATAGGCCTGTTTTGCATGATATTCTGGCATTAAATCATGTCACATATCAGTTTAGCAAACAGTGAAAAAAATATAGTTAATAAAGCGGCATACAAACATGGTCTCTTTCTTTGAGTAGGGCAGCTCTAAAATGCAGCTGTTTCAGCCTAGCTCAGTACTTCCTGTGGAGGAGGGGCAGCCTTCTTATCTGGTTGTGCCATGATTGGATCAAGGTTCTGTCACTCATGGGGGACACTAAGTCACAACAGAATCTATGGGAGAGCTAGACAGTTCAAGCCCCCTTGGGTGCTGCCATCGCTTTAGAGTAGAAGTGCCCATCCAATAAGGCTCAAGCTCATTGGCCACAGATACAATTACGACAAATCACGTTATATCTCCCATAGCTTTGATCGGACTGATCATACTTTCAAAATCTTTGCTTATCCAGCTAGCTAGATAAACAGTCATCATCATCAACCACATCGACAATCTACCAGAAAATGATTTTCAATCCAAAGTTCAGTAATAGAACCATCTAATTCCAGTTCATATTGCGAGGGTTGTTTTGTTTGCGCGATGCGCTGTCTGTGCGTCGGTGTATTGTCTTTTAAAGTGGATCCTAGTGATTGTATTTTCCTTCCTTTTTAGACCACATAATAAAATGCTTCAAATGATAGGCTAACCGCTGAGACTGCATCTCTCTTTCCCTCTCGCGCTCTCTTTCTCTCTCTCTCTAACTATATCTCTCTCTCTCTCTCTCTGTGAAGAGTAAAGTTAAGGCCTCAACATCTTGATGAATTTATCTGAACTAACATCTATCAGAATTTCTGTCACTGTCCATTTAGAAAATGCTGAACGAATAGGCTCATTTGTACCTAGAGCTAAGTGTTAATGATATACTGTAAGAACAAACATTATGAATTTGCTGAACATAAATATAATCATGTTTGTATGGTTCAAAACCCAAAACTCATGTCGACGTTTGTTATTATTGAAAGAGAATGCAGTTCTTATCGAGTTACACAAATCCACAAGGAGACAGTAGAAACCATATTTATTTAAGCAAGTCAGCCATAAAAAGGCAGTAAATGAGTTTAAATTAACTGTTGAACTGTTTCACTGCCAGACGAGGCTCCGCTGATAGCCAGGTGTAGCGGTGGTAAGTAATTGTCACCGTTATAATGCATTTAATGTATTGTTTGGTGTTGTGTAGTGGCTTCACGCATTTTTGGCCAATCTGGCACCCTAGGCGAGATCTCTAAAAAACGTTTTAATTTTACTAATATAAACACATATGAAATGCGACATTAAGTGTGCAAACATTTTATTTAAAGGAGAGTCAAAAAATTGTGTGAAGCCATAAAATAAAGACAACATAAAAACATAATATTTATTAATGTGCAATCAAATATTTAACAACAGGTGCATAAGGTGTGTAAACAAAAAGACACTAAAAAAAGATAACAAAATTGCATTATGGGTGCTATTACAGGAGATGAAGGGCAGTTTCTAACTGTCTTAAAACTGGACACGCCTCGATTTCCTTGCTGCAAAATGATCAATGATATCATCATAGGGTAGCTTCCTGGACGCCTCTCTGTTTATGCTCATCATCACAAGGCCATTGAGACGGTCTTGTGTCATTGTGGACCTGAGGTAGTTCTTAATGAGCTTCAATTTTGAGAAGCTCCTCTCTGCAGAAGCTACTGTAACAGAAGCAGTTGTAGCGATTCAGAGGGCCACCCACAAGTTTTGGAATATTTCCTTTAACTTATTTTCTTCCAAGTAGGACAAAAGTTCAAGGATGGTCATGGTAGCCTTTGGAAAGTCTGGAAAACTTTGCATTTCTGAAGCCAATTCCTTTCCATCCAGGTCTGACTGGACATTAGCACTGAGAGAGCTGCTGAACTTGTTCAAGTTCGGCTGGGGTAAGCTTGGGAAAGTTGGTAAGCACACCAAACATGCTCTCAACCTCACTTAGGGTTTGAAAGCGCTCTTGCAGTGACTCAATGCAGACATCCACAACTCTGTTAAAGAAACAAACCTCCATTTGCTTTACTGAATCAATGAGAGGTTCATCAGGACACTCATATGTGAAGTGCTGCTTCATTTTTCGGAGTCTCTTCTGCTTGAGAATAGCGACCACCAGATTAAGTGTGTGTGCACTGCATGGCACAAAAAAGGCCCTTGGATTAACATCTAACAGCCTGGCTTGCACACCTTTACGTTTCCCTCTCATATTGGCTCCATTATCGTAAGATTGTCCTCGACAATCTTCAAAAGGGATCTTGAGCTCACCTAGTCTCTTGAGGATGAGAGATGGCAGGCCTTCTCCAGTTCTTCAGCTTAAAGGAACCCCATAAAATATTATTTGATCTCAGCACTATCTCCTGCCACTATTCAAATGACAACAGAGAGCTGCTCTTTATGGCTGACATCAGGGGTGCAGTCCAAAATCAGTGAATAGTATTTTGAGCGTTTTATTTCACTCACAATGGTCTTTGTGATCCTTTCACCAATGCAGTCAATCAATTCGTACCCAGGTATGAAGCTTGGCTGGCTCCACTTTGTACCATATGTAAGTGCTGTTTGAGGATAGGGTCAATTTGGCATCAAGCTGTACTTCTTGGAGGAAGAAGTACGTTATTTGGCTGGTAAAGTGCATCTGTTTTTCCTCTCAGAGCAAGGTTTCTCTCTGCGAGGGACTGAATAATGGCTACCAACCGTGTCAGGACCTCACGTCACCATCTTCTTTCAGTCTCTTTTTGCATCATTTCGACCTGATCTATTGTTTGCCCCCTTTGAAGACGACTCTCAAGTTCTTTCCATGAGGTCATGTGTTTTTTATGTTCTAGACTGCACTCATGAGATTTTAGTATAGTGCCACAATTCTTCCAATAATTTACACCCTTAGTAACAAGCTTATGATCTTTGTTTGAAAACAGTTTACAGCAAAAACAGTACAGATTATCATTTTGTATTGAATAAACTAACCAGCTTCTCTTCAATTTCTCCCCAATCTGTAATTTAGTGTGAAAGTGGTGATGGTGGCAACCTCTCCCATCCTCCCTCCTGTGAAATACAAAGTCTGGTGGGATCTGAAATGGCCCCCTACTAACCACCTCAGTCCTTGCACTGTCTGAAATTGCTGGCCAATATGCAGGATCTAGAGGCACTGCCTGTACAGAATGCGTTGTTGGATCTTGACTAGCCGGCAGACAGGAAGCAGTAGCAGAATGTGATGCACTTCATTCTTCGCCTGGAGAAATTCCAAGAATAAGTAATTAATTTTCACTGAAAAAATGTTATAGCCCTTTATTAGATGATTACTGAAAACTGATTTAACAGAATTAATACTAATAATATCTTACAATACAGTTCAGAATAATTCAGGTTATAGATTCAGGTACAACAACACAGGAAAACAGAAACAAATTGGTACATTTCACCCATTCAAAATTAGGGAAATAATTATATATGCTGTCCTATGATAAAGATGGTGCTATTAAAACTTGCCTGGATAGATAGATAGATAGATAGATAGATAGATAGATAGATAGATAGATAGATAGATAGATAGATAGATAGATAGATAGATAGATAGATAGATAGATAGATAGATAGATAGATAGATAGATAGATAGATAGATATAATACAAGATATCTGGATTGCAAAAAAAGCTATAAAAAGACATTGCATAGTATGGGTGGTTGGCTGAATATGTACACTATACATTGGTGGATGTTGGATGGTTAACTATACTATACAGGTCGATGGCAGAGAAATACTTCAGTAGCTAAAAATGGTTCTGGTACAACTTCGCCTGAGTCTGACTGACAAGTAGGCAAAACTGTTGAGTCGGCTGTGGATGTGTCTTGACCTATACATTTGATCACATATGAAAAAAACATTGGATAAAAACATAAAATTATAGGTGACAGGCACAATTATAAGAAAAGATCATCACCACAATCTTAATCGAAAAGTAAATAGGCTACTCACTCCAAGAGGGGATTGATTGTGTTGATGGTTCCCCTTCAGTGGCAGCAGCATCTTCTTTGCCTCTCACCAAAAATGTACTGAGAGCATCTGTCATATTTAGTTGCAAAATAATAAATTCTGAAGTGCAAATGTTCAGAACACTTCAGAAACTCTGCAACTAACCAGCTCACCGCTGCAATTTTGTCTCTAAATACTGATCTAAACTGGCCTTCTACCCTTTGCCCACTACCTGAGCACATGCTATGTATTTACTGCTACTCTAGTTCAGGTTTAGCTAGTTAGCTAGCTTAGCTAGTGCGCTACATTTCAAATTGCTAAAACCAGAGACAGACAGATGTGTTTTAAAAATGTCCATGAAAAACATACCACTATACTTCGGTATTTTTTCTTCCTCATCTTTCCTCTTCCTTCTATATTGTGCCCTGATGGCTTCGATCTTTTCATGAGAACACAGTCAGAAAGGCAGTCAGAAAAATGTTGCATGCACTCGACTCACCCACCGTCCACACCTGGCCCCACCCTCCCTCACCACCATCTCTCCAGTCAGCAATATAATTTCACTGATAACAAATAATTAAGTCTTGACTTATTGTGTTATTCGTTTTATTTTTCAGTGTTTCTCCTGTGTTATATTCAGAGCGGCTTCTAAACTGTCTCCCGGCGCTCATGGACACGACGTCCATGAATTTAAAGGGCGACTTCTAAATGTATGTTGGTTAGCTAACCAGATGCTAATCGCTAGCTGGAATGCTAAAAACATAGCTGGATGGCGCAGCAGCTCTGGCGATGATTTTTTTATATATATATATATATATATTTTTTTTTATGATGAATTCCACTGTCGAAATTTGTCAACAGTCCCCTCCCCTGTGATTTTTGTTAGGGAAAACACTGTTTTTATAATAATTAAAAATACATATATATTGATTTTTTTGGGGGGGGTATATATTGTTTAGGGCGGGTGGGGGCGGGGAGTGCCCAATCGTGGCGCCCTAGGCGACCACCTAGGTTGCCTATGCCTAAAAACACCCCTGCTTCACTGGCATGCATCTAAAAGAAATTGGTTACTTTGCCCCACTGGTTGTTGCCAACAACAACTACTTTAGTAATTATGGTGCATGGTGCTGCACAGTGCTTTTTCTCGCACTCACACACTGCCACACTGCTTGAAACAACCGAGACGGAGAACGAAACAGTCAGTGAAGGCAAGAGAAGGGACTCACGTTCCGGAAGCGGAGGCCTTTTCAAAATAAAAGCCCCTCAACGAATCAAGATGCGACTCATTTTTTCAAAATAAAGGTCTTGCTGATTTATTTTATTTTAAATTGTTTTATTGGGGGGGGACCATTTAACCTGCTTGTAACATTGGGGTGGACATGTCCCCCTTGTCCCTTCGGCTCCTCCACCCTTGGCTGTACATTGCTAACTGATATCTTCTGGATTTGTGGGAGAGTACAGTATTCCCTATCATCCGTTTTGTGAGCCATAAAGATTATACCATATTATATATGACTAGAACCTCTCTGACTCACTTATGAACTCTTAGATTTAAAGTGTGGTGACATAAGAGCTGTTGCCATGTCAGATTCAGATTCAGAAAACGGTAATGTCCTCAAAGGGGGCGGAGGATTCATGCCTGCCTTAGTTATTTGTCAGAACACGGCATTCGATCTGTATCAATTTAGCTCCCATCTGTATTCTATAGCTACTGTACAACACAGATAGTTCAATATCAATATTGCAGCTAAATGAACAGCCAGTGTGTGTGGTTGTGTGCATACTGCAAGCATATGCATGTAGGATCTGTTGGAGGCGCCTTTTGGGCGGCTCTGCAAGATTTAATCTGTCATTGCTCATCCTACAGAGGTCACAGCCCATGTCAGGTGTTGCTGTGGAGCAGCTCAGGCGTGCATGGGGAGCAGACTCGACACTGGAACCTCACTAACAGATGCACAGAGTCTAAGGATTATGGGATGTTGAATTGACAGCCATCAGAAACATCTTCTCATATTCAACCATGGTGACAGACATTCACATGCAAGCGCATACACAGATACACACAAATACACACACACACACACACATGCATGCACACATACACAGATACGCACATACCCGCAAGAATTATGAAACGTGTACGTTAAACACATATAGTTAAATTGTTTTCTGAAAAGGGTGTGGGTCAGTTGGTAAGAGCGTGGCAACGCCAAGGTCATGGGTTCAACTCCCACAGGGATCACATACACATACTGAAAAAGGTATGCAGTCACTATACTGTCAGTCACCTTGGATAAAACCATCTGCTAAGTGGCATAAATTATTATATTACACTGGTTAAGTGACTTGCTTAGTCACAGTATTCTGACAATCATGATGTGTTCAATATTTTCAATCACCTGGAAAAAGAATGTTTCTGTTAATGTGTTTTACGGGGTCAACACAAGCTCTGTTACACAAGCAACACTGCAGCTGTGTAGTGAAAACGTTGTGTGCATATGGTACTGAGTAAGAATAATTGCAGAGGACTCCATCAAGAGGTCCTCATCCTTTTGGAATCAGTGACCGGGGCGGGCATTAGTCAGGGGAAGCTCACGACACTCACCTATCCCTCTAATACATCCCTCTAACCTCGGGACGACCAGTTATTAACAAGGGCTTTCTAAGTTTGCCATATATAATGGGAGAGGTGGGAGATAGTGACACTAGTCACCCTACAGGAACCCTGAAAACAGCGAGAGCTGATGCCATGGATGTCTTACTGTACTGTATGGGAGAGATGAAATCTTAGGGTTGCGAATCTGCTAATCTGTTACAACTTTCCTTGCTCTCAGCTCTGTCACGTTGTTTTCCACCCGTGGAAGTGTGCACAGCGCACCTGTCAACCGATGACTCCTTCGTGACTTGTCAACAGCCAACACACACCTCCCTCTCTTTACCAACTGCCAGGGCAGATGAGATGGTTGGTTGGTTGGTCGCAGGGTCGTATTCCCCCTACACAACAGAACGTGCCTTTCACTCCCTCTCAGCTGTTCTATTGGTGGATGTGTTTATGTGGTGATTATGTTTAGCCTCAGGCATCAAAGTTTGGCCAATTTTCTACTCTCTGCATATTGTTACCATCTGTACATGGTGTCAGCATGAACAGAACATTTTCTGCAATGTCACAGTCAGTGAGGTAATGTGTAATGTCAATCCTGAGGTATTTTTTGTTCTCTCTCCCTGAAATAATTTGCTGGGCATGCACTACATGACTTCTTAACATCTTCGATGTGCGCACCGATTTCCTTGTCCCAAATCTTTCATTCCATCCATCCTCAACCCCAGCATGTGGGTGCTCACTTTACACAATGATTCGCAAGTTGGTCCTGCGCTGCGTTTCTCAGTTGTCTTAGGAATAAAATGCAGGCCTGGGCAGATGTGGACAATTCTACAAAGAGGGGTTACAGCAGGACTGGAAAAAGGCCGTATGCGGCCCTCGACCTGATTTAATACGGCCCATGGATTCACACTCAGATCACAAGGCCAATGAATACTCGCCTTTGTGTAATGATTTAACTCCGACCGCTTGTGGGACATTTATTTTGAATGCACGTATAAATAACAACTGCATGAGGACAGACAGTGACTGACAGGCTGACACACACGTCACAGTTACAAAAATGAGTTTTCCAAAGATTTCAAAGAAAAGGAAAGTAGACAATGAATTTAGGGTGTTCCAGCAAAGTGGACATTGAAATATTTATTTATTGAGGTATCAGAGAAAGCTGTGTGCTTAGTGTGCAAAGAGAACATCACTGTCTTGAAGTTAAAGGATTTCACCAATTTCTCCTTGGCCCTGGATGAGAGCAATGATGCCTTGACTTGCCTAGTTAAATAAATACAATTTTAAAAATGATGCACGAGACACGGTGCAGTTGTTGATATTCTTACGAGGCATAACCCTAGACTTTGAAATTACGGAGGAGCTTGCTTCAGTGCAGTCAATGAAGACCATTGCTACAGGGAAATATTTATTGGAGGAGGTTAGTAGGTGTGTGGCAAAGCTGGGACTGAGTTTTGAAAAGTTATCCAGAGTGACCACTGATGGGTGGCAAAACTTGACAGGAAAAAATGTTGGCTCAAGTAGCTGAGATCAAGTAGCTGAGCTGAAATTATTTTCCTGCATTGCATTATTCATCAGGCGGTGCTCTGTAAATGTGTTCTGAAAATGAGCCATGTTGTGGATACAGTCACTAAAGTGGTAAACTTCATAAGAGCAACATCTCACTGTTGGAAGAGACAGATCTCCCCTACCACACAAACGTGAGATGGCTGAGTTTGGGGAAGGTGCTTAAAAGTGTGTGGGACTTGAAATTGGAGATTACTGAGTTTTTGCAAATGAAAGGAAAATATGTACATTTCCCTAAACTGCAAGATAAAGAATGGTTGGCAGATTTTGTCTTCACCGTGGACATCATTGCCCTCAAAAAATGAACTGAATTCCAAACTACAAGGGAAGGGCCTTTTTGCACATCAGATGTACTCCTTGTTAAAGCCTTCAAGGGAAAATTACTCCTCCTGGCCCACCAAGTAGAAGCCAACGATCTCACCCACCTTCCGACACTACTATTCTGTTCCCTATCAGATAACCAGCGGGAGAAGTATACATCGCTGCTGCGTGCTTTGAATGGTGAATGTTCTCGTTGTTTTGAGGATTTCAAAGTGTTGAAAAATGACATGCTGTTGTTTTCCTTTCCTTTCACCTTCAATGTGGATAACGCTCCCACTGACCTGCAACTTGAGCTTATCGAACTTCAGTCTGATGCAGGGATTGGAGAACTATTCAAAACAATGTCACTGATGAGGTTCTATGCATCTCTCGATGAAAATAACTTTAGGAGTCATGCTCAGAAGATGTTTGTACTGTTTGGGTCAACCTACTGTATATACACACAGTAGGTTGACCCAAACAGTACAAACATCTTCTGAGCATGACTCCTAAAGTTATGAACAGATGTGAACAGACATTTTCAGTGATGAAATATAACAAGTCAACCACGTTATCGTTCATTCCATCAAACAATGGAATTGGATAAAAAAACCTAAGGATAGCTCTACTCCCATTGTCCTCAGAACCGGTGGACCCTACCACTGGCATGGATGGGAACTGGAAGTCTATATCTGAAGATTGATCTAAAAGGTGTCCAAGGGTTTTACAGAGAACATTGAGCACAACTGTCAGTATCACATTTCATCTCAAGACCTCAAGAGGTTGCAATAACCTTTAGCAATTGAGTCACATTAAATCAAGGGTACTGTGGATCAGTAACATAACGCTTAAAGACCCTATCTGTATTTGGAAGGACAGACTGACAGATGTCCCCCATTGACGGCTGTCCTAGAGGCCCAAGCAGTGGCTGTAACGATTTCCTAATTCGACTGCCCACAGAAGGCTCACCTGGGGAGAGCTGGTTCCCGATTAGGCTGCTCTAACAACATGACCTTTCACAGCTTTTTGGCCACTAGTCATCGACCGACCCATCCATCTGTCAAGCCCTATATATGCACTTCAACCTGCTGAAGGCTTTAAATTATGACTTCTTTAGAGTTATGCCACAAGTGACTGAGGCAGGTAGAGGGCACGCAGCGCCACTCTGCCTCACTGACCATCCCCACCAGATAGGACACTGCTCCTTGGGCATGGCAATGGAGACGTGATAGGTAAGAATACAATATGTATTTTCCAATATAAATACATTCTCCTGTTTCAGATCTCTGTGAACAAAGAAAGCATTAGAGAGGGTTCCGTATATCTCACTCAGACAGAATGCATCATTCCTCTTTTGAAAGGCACATTAACTTTGAAGTGGCTAACGGAAAAAACATGTTTTCAACCATGGCAAGTTGAAGCAGGGAGATAGTTTCTACGGAGATAAGTCTTCTGAGCGCGAGGTGTGACCTACATGTCATAGATTTGTTCATTTCTGTAGTATTCATCCCTCTATCCCTAATCCGCCTCATTCCCTCTTTTTACTAGTCTTAAAGCTATTTGATGCTGAGATCACATGACTGGGCAACACCAGCCACACTCCTCCTTCACTGCCTGTCAAAGAGGACGGAGACAGTGACACTGCTTTTTTCCATCAGAGCTCCGTCAAAGTCATCGCTTCACATACAACGAGTGGGAGACACTATTTGTTAGTGACACCAAAGAAGTCTTCCTCCTTTTCACAGCTAATTAACAAGTGTAAGGACGTTCTGTCAGCACATGTCGTGGCCAGCATCCTTCCACACACTTGTGTAGAAATGTGATGACATTTAAGCTGTGTGTGGCATGTTACAACTTCCCCAACAGATCCTGAAAGCCACATCAGAGCAGTGATGGATAGATTCAGTCCAGGGTGATATTCAGATTGACTATCTCTCTGAGTGGTTCAAACACACACACACACACATACACACACACACACACACACACACATACTAAACACACACATGTGCACTTGCATACATAATTGTCTTTATCAGATGACTTAATTAAGGATCGGACCCTTTTTTAAATTTTCGCCTAAAATGACATACCCAAATCTAACTGCCAGTAACTCAGGACCTGAAGCAAGGATATGCATATTCTTGATATCATTTGAAAGGAAACACTTAGAGTTTTGTGAAAATGTGAAAATAATGTAGGAGGTGGATTATAGGTGCAATTTAGATGTTGTCCACCAGATGGCAGCAGTGTGTGCAAAGTTTCAGACTGATCCAGTGTAGAATTACATCACTACTCAATATTTTGTCTGCCAGGAGTTTTCCCAAATGTTCTGAATTGGTCAATATATACATTTTCAAGTACATAACTATAGAGAACATAGCAAAATTGAAGTTTACACACTGCCAGGAATGTGTTACATGATGGATCATTAGCTTCCTTACAGAAAAGACACTAGAACCCAGTTCCTACATTTGAATATAAAAATAGATTTTTCAACAAAACTACACTATATTTTATCTCTAGGACCCTCAGGATGACAAATCACAGCAAGATTACTGAATGTAAGTACATCATTTATATTCAGAGCTGAATGTACCAAACCAGTTGCCGTGATAAAAGTGTTTTGTTGTTGTGCACTATCCTCAAACAATAGCATGGTATTTTTTAGCTGTAATAGCCACTGTAAATTGGACACTTCAGTCAGATAAACATTAAAGATTTATGTCCATATAAGACATGTCTATGTCGCGAAAAGTTGGCTGCTGTTTACAACGCCATTCTAGTCACATATCGCATATTGAGCAGCAACCATCCCGGTATAGGGACACCGATCCCGTAGAGGTTAAAGCTAGTTGATGTCTTATATACAGTATATTCGCTCTCTCAACATGGTCTCTCTACACCTGCTCAATTAGTCTGCTGTTCTTCTCACTGGGAAGGCCTGATGGAGATGTGTGGAACAGATCAGGATTTTAGCTATAAGCAAACTGCAGAAATCCTGATTACTCTGCATACTTGAATTTGTAAGGCCAAGTTACTCCATGTGTATGAACCCCATCCCACCACGACAACAGTATCCTAACTTAATTACAAAGTTGCCCGGGCTGAGAACCTTATTTTTGGAGAGGCTCCATGAATAAGACAAAATGTCCTCATCAATTCCCTTCCGAACTAATGAACATTTCCAATGCATGAAGGACTCGACAATCGTTCATGCACCTCCTTATCAAACCACCATCCTTCCATACAAATGTCACCAAGTGATAACCTGCAATAGCTTTGCGCTAACAGAATCAAGTGTAGGTGTGTGCACACTGGTGTCTGTGTGTTTGGGTGTGTGCATCTACAGTATGTGGGTGTCTTCATGGCCAGCTCTAGCCTGGTGAAGGGGCCCCCACCAAATAGTTTAGGGGGGCAGTTTTAAAGTAAGGTTTCTGCAGTTCTACACATTTTGCCATGGTGCAGATTTTTTTTGGGGGGGCCGTTTTAAAGTAAGGTTTCTGCAGTTCTACACATTTTACCACGAGGAGTAGAGAAAATACTGTAATTTCCTAAAACATTTAATGCAATTCTACACATTTGCTGTGACTGATGCCATGTTAACGAGAGTGACTAACAAAATGCATGCCTGGTCGATATTCGGCCATGATTACTATAAGTTTAGATAACTAACTAGCTAGACTAACATCCTGTAGCTGACATGGCTAAATTAGTGACTGTCAGTGACTGATAAAACAAGAGAAAAACTGCTGATACACAACCAAATTTCAAACTTGCACCTTGTGAATTCTACCCGAATTCTACCCTACCGCTTATGTCGCTTATGCCTGGAGCAGGCCCTGGTTGTCTTTCTGAGAGAAGGGGAATTGAGATGTGTAAGTATGAGATAGATTGAAGCTGTGAAATAGAGGCAGCGGGATAGCAAGAACAGAGAGGAGGACTTCCCTGGAAACTTCTCCCTCTGCCTAGATCAGTCAAAGCAATTCAATCCATC
Organism: Thymallus thymallus; assembly: GCA_023634145.1. Lineage (NCBI taxonomy): Eukaryota > Metazoa > Chordata > Actinopteri > Salmoniformes > Salmonidae > Thymallus > Thymallus thymallus. The sequence goes on along the minus strand of CM042410.1, from coordinate 16,282,949 downwards.
ACATTCTCCTCCCCTCATCCCCTCCTCTCCTTCACTTCTCTCTTTCCATTCTGTCCTTAGGGTGTGATGGATGGAGCAGGCTATTCATTCCTGCTCGACACAGGCAGGAAAAGAGGGAGGAAAACCCCCCACCACCACCCCCATGGCTCTTGGTCTGACTCTGTCCTCACCACATCCCCTTCCCTCCTGCTGCCAATTATGCATGCTGGGAAGGTCCTTTGAGCCAAAAGCCTTTCCTCATCAACCTTCCTTCTTCTTGTTTGTTCTTTTCAGTACTGTAGGAGAAGCATGGTTCATTTTTCATACAACAATTATTAAGGTACCATGTTTTTAGGTATTATTTTGTTATTCTGTCCCTGTTCTGGTATCACAGAGTTAACCTAACATGTGTTTCTTAAGCTTGATACAACTAAAGATTGGCTAGTCCATGGACCAATTCATCTCACACTCAACATTTCTGATCAAATGCATGATTGATTATCTGCTGGGTAGTTTAAAGATTGAGATAATGAATCACCTGATCACCTAATCTGATATTCACCTGATATAACCTTATAACACTTTTGGTCAAGGATGCTCAGATGGGTGGCTAAAAGTGACTGTCAAATCTCTAATATTCTCCAATCAATAATTTCACTGTACTCAATAATAAATGTACAGGCCATGTCACATCGGAGGAAATTAAATGTGACCTGTGATGTGACCTGTAACCTTTGTCAAATCATAGACAGGAACAATAATCTACTGGGACGTCAAGATACACCTCAGTGCCTGCCAAAAGTGTCAGCACCTGTCACGTTCGGGTGTGTAGAGAGACCAAGGCGCAGCGTATCGATAGTTCGACATATTTATTTAACTAAATGACGAACCATACAAAATAACAAATGATAATAATAAAGAGGACACACGTAGCACGAACACGAGACAACATAACAACAATGAACCACGCCACCGGAGTGGAACACAGACATATAAGTAAGATCCCTAATTAGAGGTAATGCCATGCAGCTGCCTCTAATTAGGGATCCCACACACAACACCACACAGACGTAGAAATAATAGATCTGCCAGACTCTGACCATAGAAATATAGAGAAGCAAAGCTTCTCTATGGCCAGAGCCTGACAGTACCCCCCCCCCCAAAGGCGCGGACTCCCGGCCGCAAGAAAAACAAACACAAAAACATGAGGGAAGGGTCAGGGAGGGAAAAACATCAAACATAAACCATCGCCGGTGGCGGTTCCGGCCCTGGCGAAGTGGATGTCCTCCTCCTTATTTCTACTGGGCCCGGACTGGGCCCCAGTGTGGCTGGCGACTCAGGCCATTTAAAGGGGCAACCCACCGGTCCTGGAAACAATGATGGTGGGGAAAAAATCTCAGGCCATGGAGCGGGGCAAATAACCGGGCCAGGACTGAGCACCGGTGTGGCAGGCGACTCCGGCCATATAAAGGGGCAACCCACCGGTCCTGAAAACAACAATGGTGGGGAAAAAGGTTCAGGCCATGGAGCGGGGCAAATAACCGGGCCAGGACTGAGCACCGGTGTGGCAGGCGACTCCGGCCATATAATTATCACGGGAGGCTCCGGGCTGTCGAGCGTCACGGGAGGCTCCGGGCTGTCGAGCGTCACGGGAGGCTCCGGGCTGTCGAGCGTCACGGGAGGCTCCGGGCTGTCGAGCGTCACGGGAGGCTCCGGGCTGGCGAGCGTCACGGGAGGCTCCGGGCTGTCGAGCGTCACGGTAGGCTCCGGGCTGTCGAGCGTCACGGGAGGCTCCGGGCTGTCGAGCGTCACGGGAGGCTCCGGGCTGTCGAGCGTCACGGGAGGCTCCGGGCTGTCGAGCGTCACGGGAGGCTCCGGGCTGTCGAGCGTCACGAGAGGCTCCGGGCTGTCGAGCGTCACGAGAGGCTCCGGGCTGTCGAGCGTCACGAGAGGCTCCGGGCTGTCGAGCGTCACGGGAGGCTCCGGGCTGTCGAGCGTCACGGGAGGCTCCGGGCTGTCGACCGTCACGAGAGGCTCCGGGCTGTCGACCATCACGAGAGGCTCCGGGCTGTCGACCATCACGAGAGGCTCCGGGCTGTCGACCATCACGAGAGGCTCCGGGCTGTCGACCATCACGAGAGGCTCCGGGCTGTCGACCATCACGGGAGGCTCCGGGCTGTCGATCATCACAGGAGTCTCCGGGCTGTCGATCATCACAGGAGTCTCCGGGCTGTCGACTATCACGGGAGTCTCCGGGCTGATGAGGCGCACCGACGGTCTGGTGCGTGTAGCCGGCACTGGAGGTACCTGGCTGGGCACACGCACTGGAGGTCGAGTGCGGGGAGTCGGCACGGGACGTACCAGACTGGAGAGGCGCACTGGAGGCCTGGTGCGTGGAGCCGGTACTGGAGGAACCTGGCTGGGCACACGCACTGGAGGTCGAGTGCGGGGAGTCGGCACGGGACGTACCAGACTGGAGAAGCGCACTGGAGGCCTGGTGCGTGGAGCCGGCACTGGAGGAACCTGGCTGGGCACACGCACTGGAGGTCGAGTGCGGGGAGTCGGCACGGGACGTACCGGACTAGAGACGCGCACTGGAAGCCTGATGCGTGGAGTCGGCACTGGTGGCACTGGACTACTAACACGCACCTCAGGGCGAGTGCGGGGAACAGGCACAGGACGTACCTGACTGGAGACGCGCACTGGAAGCCTGGTGCGTGGAGTCGGCACATGTGGCACAGGACTAATAACACGCACCTCAGGGCTAGTGCGGGGAACAGGCACAGGACGTACCTGACTGGAGACGCGCACTGGTAGCCTGGTGCGTGGAGTCGGCACATGTGGCACAGGACTAATAACACGCACCTCAGGGCTAGTGCGGGGAACAGGCACATGACGTACCGGACTGGAGAGGCGCACTGGAGGCCTGGTGCGTGGAGTCGGCACTGATGGCACCGGACTGGTGACACGCACCTCAGGGCGAGTGCGAGGAACAGGCACATGACGTACCGGACTGGAGAGGCGCACTGGAGTGTAGCAGACGGCCGGACCCAGACTGGGCACCGGTGGAGCGGACTGCTCTGGCACTGGAGTAGAGCAGACAGCCGGACCCCGACTGGGCACCGGTAAAGCGGACTGCTCTTTCACGGGATTGGAGTAGGCGACTGGACACGGATAATTCCACTCCGACATTTCCTGTTCAACCTCCTCCGCTATCTCCCACATTTCCTCCAGAACATCTCCAAAATGGCTCTCCAAATAATCCTCTTCTTCTGCACTTTGTGCCCCCCATTTATATTTAGGGCACAGTGTATCCCAGATGGAGAGTGGTACTGGCTTGTCCTCCTCAAACCCAGACCACCCCCATAGCCCCCCCCCCGAAATTTTGGGGTTGACTACGGGCTCCATTACCTCCGTTTCCACGATTACGCCGTTTTCCCCTCTTCTCCTTTTCTCCAGAATATCGCTGCTTGGTCGGGTGGTGGTTCATTCTGTCACGTTCGGGTGTGTAGAGAGACCAAGGCGCAGCGTATCGATAGTTCGACATATATATTTAACTAAATGACGAACCATACAAAATAATAAATTATAATAATAAAGAGGACACACGTAGCACGAACACGAGACAACATAACAACAATGAACCACGCCACCGGAGTGGAACACAGACATATAAGTAAGATCCCTAATTAGAGGTAATGCCATGCAGCTGCCTCTAATTAGGGATCCCACACACAACACCACACAGACGTAGAAATAATAGATCTGCCAGACTCTGACCATAGAAATATAGAGAAGCAAAGCTTCTCTATGGCCAGAGCCTGACAGCACCAGTGTCAGCACATGTCCAGGGGGAATAGAATTTGAAGGGAGATATTACCTGGTCTCTCCACATTTCCTTACAGCCCAATATTTGCATAATTTAGTGTGTTGACAAATCTCATCAGATCAAACTTGACAGTAGCGGTTAAGCTGTAAAATGTACTGGATAAGCAAGTCAAGCACAAATGGCGAGCGAGAGAGAAAGAGAGAGAGAGAGAGAGAGAGAGAGAGAGAGAGAGAGAGAGAGAGAGAGAGAGAGAGAGAGAGAGAGAGATGCAAATAATGACAAATGACATTTCTTTCTTGTTTTGGAACTTTTGTAATGTAATGTTTACTGTACATTTTTGTTTATTTCACTTTTGTTTATTATCTACTTCACTTGACTATAAAGCCCTTAAATTGAATTGAAATTGAGGGAGCGAGAGAGAGAGAGAGAGCGAGCGTAGACATGGGATATACTGCCCCCTTGTGCTCTATCAATCACTGTACAGTTTCAGGCATGTACAGTACAATAAACCTCTGTAGAATCTAATAAAAAATGTGAACACTAGCCATAACCCTGACCCTAATCTTGGCTCCCCCACCTTAAATCCCTAATTTAACCCCTGGGGTATCCCATATTCATGTGCAAGATGGCAGTTGTCAAACTATGGTCTTAGGTTTTCATTTTTGGATGCCATTCATTTCTTTGTCTCATTTAAGGCATGCCATCACCACAGGAATTTGCATCCAGAAAATCAAAAGCAGGTTCACAAAAATGTCCCAAAGTTATTGACCCCTCTTTGAAGGACAAAAGTAACTTTGTTTTAGATTTATATTTTTCAGCTTTTTTTACATATACATTTTACATACATGGTACTTTTATACACAGTGATTACATAAAAACAATATATAGTTTTTGGACAAGATCATTATCTTTTAATCATTAGCTTTTAATCCCACCCCCTCATTTAGTATTATGTTGTGTGTCAGAACGGGCAGTGAGCAGCACAGGGGCACCCCAGGGAACGGTCCTGTCCCCCTTCCTGTACACCCTCTACACCTCAGACTTCAGATATAACTCTGAAACATGCCATCTACAGATGTTCTCGGATGACTCTGCAGTTGTAGGGTGCATCAGGGGTGGGCAGGAGGAGGAGTACAGGAGTACAATCAATGACTTTGTGGTGTGGTGTGAGAAGAACTACCTTCAGCTCAACATCAGCAAAACAAAGAAGATGGTGGTGGACTTCAGGCCCAACCGACTGCAGAAATGGTTGGGTCATACAAGTTCCTGGGAGTCCATATGGACAACAGGCTGGAATGGGCTGGTAACACCGGGGCTCTGTACAAAAAGGGCCAGAGCCGACTCTACTTTCTACCGCCAGTGCCATCTTTTTTGCAGTGGTGTGCTGGGGCGCCAACATAAAGGCCAGTGATGCTTCTCTGGTAAATAAGCTGGCTAGCTTTGTTCTGGAAGGCTAGCTCTGTTCTGGGGATTAGCCTAGACACTCTAGAGGAGGTGGTGGAGAGAAGGATCCTGGCCAAACTGCTGGCCATCATGAACAACATCACCCACCCTCTGCATGCCATGGTTATGATGTAGAGGAGCACCTTCAGTCACAGACTGATCCCACAACGGTGTGCCAGAAACCGCTACAGGAGGTCCTTCCTGCTGGCGGCTATTAGACTATTTAATGCCTCACCGGGGTACCATGCCGCCGGCAACATAGACCTGGAACTGTTGGGGTGTTAGGACCTAGTTTAACAATTAGGCATCCATCCATCCGTGAGTAACTCTCTGGTGTGTAATCACTCGTTCACTCAGGACTTATTCATTCAGCACTCATTCATTCAGGACTGTATGAACATATTCATGTACAGTTGTTATATCATATCACGTGCAATATTGTAAGTAAGTCTTGGACTGAACTTACGTAGTCATTCACTCAGGACTGTATACTAGTATCCTGTCAGTAGTATCTTTTTTTCATTGCATTTAGTATATCAAATGTGCAATGCGTGCATTTATCTGTAATTAACCCTGTTCTAAGGACTGTCTTTTAAGGGAATTAGTATTATTACCCTAAATTATATCATACGCACATATAGCTATTTAAGTATCTCTTCCTGTCATTTACCTGTACAGTTAATTTAACTATGCAAATATTAATATACCTGTACATTTAACCAGACTGTATATTAAGTAAACTATTATTACCCTCACTTAATGTTTAAGTCTGAGATTTACATACACCTTAGCCAAATACATTTAAACTCAGTTTTTCACAATTCCTGACATTTAATCCTAGTAAAAAGTCCCTGTCTTAGGTCAGTTAGGATCACCACTATATTTTAAGAATGTGAAATGTCAGAATAATAGTAGAGATAATTATTTATTTCAGCTTTTGTTTCTTTCATCACATTCCCAGTGGGTCAGAAGTTTACATACACTCAATTAGTATTTGGTAGCATTGCCTTTAAATTGTTTAACTTGGGTCAAATGTTTCGGTTAGACTTTCACAAGCTTCCCACAATTTTGGCCCATTCCTCCTGACAGAACTGGTGTAACTGAGTCAGGTTTGTAGGCCTCCTTGCTCACACACGCTTTTTCAGTTCTACCCTCAACTTTTCTATAGGGCTTTGTGATGGCCACTCCAATACCTTGACTTTGTTGTCGTTAAGCCATTTTGCCACAACTTTGGAAGTAAGCTTGGGGTCATTGTCCATTTGGAAGACCCATTTGCGTCCAAGCTTTAACTTCCTGTCTGATGTCTTGAGATGTTGCTTCAATATATCCACATAATTTGTGAAGGAGGGCCCTCCTGCAGCAAAGCACGCCCACAACATGATGCTGCCACCCCTGTGCTTCACGGTTGGGGATGGTGTTCTTTGGCTTGCAAGCCTCCCCCTTTTTCCTCCAAACATAACGATGGTCATTATGGCCAAACAGTTATTTTATTGTTTTTATCAGACCAGAGGACATTTCTCCAAAAAGTACGATCTTTGTCCCCATGTGCAGTTGCAATCCGTAGTCTGGCTTTTTTATGGCGGTTTTGGAGCAGTGGCTTCTTCTTTGCTGAACGGCCTTTCAGGTTATGTCGATATAGGACTTGTTTTACTGTGGATATGCAAATATATATTGTTTTTATTTATATCAACGTACAATAATTGTATCATTTTTTCACCTAACACTATAACAATGTATAGTGTACATATTCAGTCATTCACTCATAATATGAGTTTCTATAGCTTTTTGCACTCCAGACTTCGTGTATTTTTATGCTTTTTCATACTGCACTATGTATCATGTATTGTGTATAGGTATTTTGTATATTTCGTTCTGACATTTTCTATCTGTAGAAATCTATCTATCTATCTATCCTATCTATCTATCTATCTATCTATCTATCTATCTATCTATCTATCTATCTATCTATCTATCTATCTATCTATCTATCTATCTATCTATCTATCTATCTATCTATCTATCTATCTATCTATCTATCTATCTATCTATCTATCTATCTATCTATCTATCTATCTATCTATCTATCTATCTATCTATCTATCTATCTATCTATCTATCTAAAAAGGAATTTGGGTGTTAGTTACAAGACGAGCAATGATGAATCTCTGCCACTAGAGGGCATGCAAGCCTATCTTTTCAAATAGAACAGCCTTACCCAATAAGCAGTAAGTCTTGCAGTGATTGATTGGATACAACATTATATTCCTCTGATAAATCCCCTGTTCACCACTAGCATAGGTCTGACCTTGAATTTCACACACAATGCAATCTCAGTATTCCACTCTTCCTTACTATTCATATTCAACCAATGAGAGCGTGCAGAAAATGGTGTTTGTATATAATCTAAACTGAGGCTGAGCTTGGCCAGGCTGTGTCTGTGTGCTACCAGTGAGGTGTCTGGGGTTTGAGAGTTCACAGCGTTATATAGGTCAGACTCCCTTCGTCCTGTCATCTCCAGAGTGCCTCACTTTCAATTATGCACATAGCCTCCTCAGGCATCTTCCTTATCACCCCCCAACCCTTCTGTGCTTTACAGTCGCTTTGGTACATTTCTCAGATCACAATTGACACTCTCAAAACTGCTTGTTCAACCTTCACATGATCTAGTCACTTGTGCACAAGATAAGAGCAATTTATCATTGTTTTGGTCAAATTGCAATTGCTTTTGTACATGCATGCAACTGATCATGTACAATTGTCTGCTGTTTTTTACATGATCAATTGCTTATGTCATGTTGATCAAAATATAATATACTGGATGTCTGTTGAATTGTCTTACTCCCCAAAACATCTAGGCATAAGTTCATTGAATATGTCTTTAATTGCAAAATGGTTGAACTCATTGTAATAATCGGTCAAGCAAGTTTTCCATACAGTACATTCTAATTGTTCTTACAGATTGTTGTTGTGAATTTGTCCAGAATTGATTAATTGCTCTCAGGTGAATCTTGACTTCCACTAATGAAGGGGATTGTGTGAAACATTAGATCAACCAATGATCAACCAGATCAACCTCTATGTAAAATAGCTTGGAGGTGCACCTAATGAAACACAAGATTCTTGGATTACAAACCTGTTCTCAAGCATATCTAAACAGAGCACAACACAGTGTTATAATTTCTGACAATGGAAGAACAACAAGGAAACGAACAGGGTCAACAGCCGGGAAGAAGAAGAGGAGTAGGGATGCGTGGAGGAAGGGTAGCGAGGCAAAACAGAGCAAGAGGTAGAAGAGGCCGAGGAGACAGGCATATTTCAGATGAAATAAGGGCCACTATTGTGGACCATGTTGTCAATCATGGCCTTACAATGGCTGAGGCTGGTCAAAGGGTGCAGCCGAATGTTGGGAGAACAACCGTGTCCTCAATCATTCAAAGGTTTCGCAGAGAGAACAGGTTTGTAATCCAAGAATGTGCACTGCACTGTAATACTACATACTTTTTTTTACATTGAAATCTTCCTCAATCTTGTGTTTGGCATCACTGTATTTCCCCACATAGGACTGCAAGACTACCTCACAGGGGTGGGAGAGGGCCCCTTTTCACACCTCAACAGCAGGAGGCTATTTGCACCATGGTCAGATAAAATAATGCCATTAGACTAATGGAGATTCAGAGTGCCATTATAGAAGACAACAATGTCTTTCCAATCTGTTAGCATCTCAACTATCGACAGGGTGGTGAAAATAAACCATATGAGCATGAAACAGCTGTACCATGTACCATTTGAAAGGAATGGTGACAGAGTGAAGGAGCTACAATACCAGAATGTACAGGTAAAATATGTGCATACAGTAATTACAGTAAGTGTGAGCTGTATACATTTGCTTTGGCTGTAGAAAAGAACATGTAATATGTGTATATTTGACGTAACTTTATGTTGCCCAAAATTAAATACATATAACTCATAAAAATAATTTTGATATAGCGTATGATGGAACTGGAATCAAGTGAACCACCTCACATTCTGATGGCACTGACATGTTCATTGACATAAAGATTTACTTTGAGGAATGGACTAGAGATTTTGAGCAAGTTACAGGCTTTCGCAGGTCATCCATTGTGTTGTGCTGTTTGTAATAATTATTTTGAGAAATCGACTTACTGGTTTGCAAATGTTAAGAAATTTGAGAAATGTACCAAAGCGACTGAGAAAAACTGTAACAACAGTATGCCCAGCGTCGTCCGAGTTTGGCCGTCATTGTAGGCCGTCATTGTAAATAAGAATTTGTTCTTAACTTTCTTGCCTAGGTAAATAAAATATAATCAACAGTATGCCCTCTTCCCTTTCCTCTCACAGTGGAGAAATGTTGCCTACAACAAGACTGATGTTTCAGTGCTACGGGAGAGATAGTCCCGTTGCTCCATGCAGCCCATGACCCAACATAAAAGCATCTGTGTTTAACCTTACGAGGCAAAAGTATGGTACACATAAAACAGCGTCCAGATGTTTCTGGGTGACCTGAAAATACTCTGAGTGTATTTGGAGGTTTGAATTTAAGGGTGAAATGTTAGCAGCACTAAGTGCTGAGCTCCCGGCTCTAATGCAAACCCTCTCCGTCCTCTGTACCTACTGGGATAGATTTACAGTTGTTCACTGATGTCGTTCCCTATTAGAATGACCCCCCCACAGCCAGGGCATACAGAACTATCCAACCTCTACCCCTTGCTACCTCAGATGTCCGGAATCCTTGGACACATTATATAAATAAAGGTTTTGCGGCAGCCTGTACTGCATTAACCACTGTATCATAACTCAGTGAAAATCTGGTTTGTGCTTGAAGCATTCAGTTTGTTGTTGATTAGGAGCAGTAGTGTAGTAATCAAACCCAGCTCTCCCCAGCCCAATGGAACCTCGATGTCCTATTTCATTTTAATGCCACATTCTATCATGTCCTCAGGTGGGCCTGGGTTCACATATTCTCCCCCTTCTACACAGCCAACCTTTGAACTCTACCCTATAGACTTAGAATGACCTGGTGACCTGGGAAGAGCTTGGTATCTGCAAAAGGCTATGATCTCTTAGACATCGTTATGGAAACCATGCACTACGTGATCCCCTGGGACCGCCTCAGGAGTAGTGACATTTGCAGCAAGGCAAGTACAGCAGTAACAAACTAAATTATGATGAATGATTATTAAGCTATGCACTGACACACAGAGAGAGAGAGAGAGAGAGAGAGAGAGACTGGGTTGGAGGGATATTTGACCTGCAGTATTTGTGTATTGATTCCATTGATCTCTATACTTCTATCATGGGAAACTGCTGCTGCTGTTTCAACTAATAAACACACAACATAAACTCAGGAAAATACAAATGTTGCTATTGTGTAAAAATGTTGTTTTCACGTTACGCAGTGGTAGTGAGGGACAATTTTTTTCACACTACAATGTTTCACTACCTCGGCAGACAAGATGTGCAACATCAAACAAGTGCAAATACTGTCCTTTTTTTATTTTTTACAAATGTTCTTTTTTTTTTCTCTACAATAGTGCTGCACAATTCTGTCCATACATCTGCACAAGACTGGGATCATTATACAAGGCTGTGTCTAGTCCCTTATAACCCTACCTACAGTATATGTACATAATTACCTCTATTACCTCAACTACCTTGTACCTCTGCACATTGACTCGGTACCGGTACTCCTTGTATATAGCCTCGTTATTGTTCTTTTATTGTGTTACTATTTCTTTTTTTTATTTATCAAATTGTTCTTACTTTTTAACTCTGCATTGTTGGGAAAGGGTTCATAAGTACCCTGGGGGCCAAAAGTTTGGAATATTACTTATTCAAGGGTTTTTCTTAATTAGCAAATTTTTTTACATTGTAGAATAAAAGTGAAGACTTTAAAACTATGACATAACACATATGGAATCATGTAGTAACCAAAAAAGTGTTAAACAAATCAAAATATATTTTATATTTGAAATTCTTCAAAGTAGCCACCATTTGCCTTGATGATAGCTTTTCACACTCATGGCATTCTCTCAACCAGCTTCATGAGGACCGCCACAGGAATGGAAGACCCAGAAATACCTCTGCTGCAGAGGAGAAGTTCATTAGAGTTACCAGCCTCAGATTGCAGCCCAAATAAATGCTTCACAGAGTTCAAGTAACAGACACATCTCAACATCAACTGTTCAGAGGAGACTGTGAATCAGGCCTTCATGGTCGAATTGCTGCAAAGAAACCACTACTAAAGGACACAAATAAGAAGAAGAGACTTGCTTGGGCCAAGAAACACAAGCAATGGACATTAAACCAGTGGAAATTTGTCCTTTGTTCTGGAGTCCTAATTTGAGATTTTTGGTTCCAACCTCAACCAAATTTAGATGGTTTGGGATGAGTCGGACCGGTTGTTTTCAGTGCATGTGACAAATAACATTTGATTTGACATCTGAAATGACAGGCATTTCACAACCTGCTCTCATGGTCGGCCATGCTGGGTCCAAAGTCACCACAGTTAAAGGTGTGTAAAGAGAGACTCGCAGGTGGTCAAGATTAGAGGGATAACTGGTTTGGTGTGCCAGCGGGGTCTCACAACTGAACTCCTGAACTCCGTCTCCTACTCACGAGGTAAACCTTTTAACAAACACGCCAGTCTCAGTAAGGTCACACCGAGGTCTCTAGCCTTTCACACGTCAACTGCTAATGAGGCCTCTAAAACTGAGAGGAAGGTGAAGAAAGCCTGACCTCCATTCAGGAACCTCAGCTTGGCGGGGGTGGGGGGGAATTGTACAGTACTTTTTCCAAATGAATATAGACATTGTGGCTGTGTGAGAGAGGGATTTGGACACACTGTAGATTAGTGGTGCATGAAGTGGCCCAAAATGTTGGGTCAAAAAAATATACACTCTATACACTGTCTGGCAGTTACATGTTAATATTTTGATATGAAAAAGACATGGTTAATAAAACAGAAATGTGTTCACTGACTGAATCTTAAAATAGAGTCCTTTCGCGACTGCATTTCCCGTAGTTGAAGCATAAATATCATAAAATAAGTTTTGATCAATTGTGCACACTGATGATAAATTGCAATTCTTACACTGTCAGGTCAATGTGGTTTAAAATATAACTCATCATACAGTATTAGAATGACATAAGTACTATGAAGAGATCCACTGTAGCTGAAATGATTTCACAGGGTTAAAGAGGAAGACAGTAAGAACGTAACACATACAATAATCTAGTGGTATATAACAGATCTCATTTTTTATTGAGGAGAGTCAAGTTGGGCTTTCCATTTTTAGAAAATAAAACCAATAACAATATTACAAATAATGAAATTGTTACATCATTCACAGGATTACAGTCAATGTACATTTATACAGAAATACAGGACCTCCCACATCAGTCACAGTGGTCAGGGCTGGCACTGGTCTACGAGGGCTACAACAGGCCAAGAGAGACAGGGCCATCCCCAGCCTGTATTCACCAACAGCCAGAGAGGTGGGGAGATGGGGGAGGAAGGGGGATAAAACAAAGTAAGGAACGTAAGGAAATTTGTCACAACTAGACTGCTATTAGCCACTGTGCCAGCAGAGGGAGCTCTGACGCTTTATGTAAAATAGTTATCCACAGGAGCCATTTTCTATCCACACTGAACTGACTGCCACAAAGGCAGGCAGACAGACTGCTGCTCGAGCCAAACACAGACCAACGAGTACGAGCCGGCACAGCTTGTGTTTATCCACACTGTCGTGTAATTCTAACACTGAGACATATAACGGTTTCCGTCCGTCCTTCAAAAATTGGCACACAGCAGGGAAAATGTTCTTTGCGTCCACAGTGCATTGAATCAACATCTCAGATACATTAGTTTTGTTTTGATTCATAAATTAAAGAGGGGGGATTGTTATGTATTACTTGTCATGACATTGACAGTGAAACATCAACAGTATCTGCAGATACAAGCCATTGAAACAAATACGTTTTAGATGTACAAAACAGCAGAGGACAGAGTTCTGTGATACTAGCGAGTTTTCTGAGATTCCAGACAAATACCTTTACTGTAACAAACAGATGTATTCTGGTCTCAATGCTGTTAAATCCTTATTATCCTCCTTTGTTTTCTCATCTGTCTCATGAGCCTGGACATTGAAAAAAGGAGAAAATTAAGGAGATGCCCTGCACTGTTAAATAATATGCAATGATGGTAGCCATGTTTGTGAAGCACACAGTAATAATGGTATAACTACAGTATATATTGAGTCTTTATATTATTATTTGTTTACATAAATGGGGCAGAAGTTTTAGACATTTGTTTAACCATGAAAAATGGAAACATAGAAACACTGATAAGTGCTTTGAAGAAGTGTAAATGTTCTGTCTTTAAAATACTTGTTATTTCAGTGGCCTCGGGGGAGAAAAAAAATACACCATCATTCAACAAAAAGCTATGTGTGATTTTAATTCTATTTTAGCTTATACTCATCTTCAATGAGCTGCAAAATCTCACCAATGAAGAAATGTCCTTGATTACATACATGTGTAAAGTAACCCATTTGCAATACTTAACGTGGTGCTTTAAAAATGTTCATTGTACACCAGAGAGAACTATTGAGTGAGACATTACATGAGATATTTTGGCATAATCATGGATTCACACAGTAAAGTCTAAACCTCATAATGTGAGCATAATCTATTCTGAACTAAACCCATTATAATCACACCAGATTAATCAATCACTTACTATAGGTCCATTACAACAGGCCCAGATAGGGCCACTGTGCCAAGGGGTTTTATCAGAAGTTCTGGGCTATGAAACAGTACCACTGAGCTGTACTGTTCTTAAAAAATTTGCTATCAATGTCTTAACAATAGAAGAAAGAGGGATTAGAGCTTTTTCTGGAACTATAGCTATATAAACAGGGTTTCTTTGTGCCATTATGTTCAGAGGCAGAATAAATAAATACTTTAACACAGTGCTTTCAGCAGTCTCCATGACCCCACACTGTGCAACCAATAAACACGTGTTGACTCAACTGCTTATGAATCTAGCTTCTCTGAACAGAAGTAACTCACCAAACCTACCCTTCCAAGATTAATTCAATAAAAAATCATACCTATACTTATGATCCTATCACTCTAAAGTCCACCACTACTGAATGTTTTAATTCATCCCATCATAACAACATGTCCTAGTACTGTATTTTGATTGAACATCACATGTGGAAGCACACTTTCTTTACACACCGCTCTTTTAATCACTTGATAATCACCTTAATCACCATCCTATGACTAACCGTCTTCAGCACAAATACTAGTTTGTGTACTAGTTTGTAAATTGCCACTGCTTGCTCTGACAGTGGGATATCTGTCTATATCTTGGGAAGACTGACTCAGGCTGCCTGGGCTTTACTGAATATCACTGAGGTGCCCTTAAATACTAAAGTGTTGTGCAATGGAAAGGAAGAAAGTTAAAAAAATAAAATAATAATTAAGTAAACTGCACGGTGGCATCAGTGACAGTTGGGTCACAGAATCACTTCCCCTTTTATTCTGGGCAGTGACTAATTGTGAGAGTGATGCACTTCCTGCTGTTTCATCTGTCATGGAGTCTGCACTGGAATATGCATGGTGACGCACGGAACAGTTGACGGAAAACCTAAGGGAGGATGATGTTACAGAAGCTGGATCAAAACCGCAATTCTCCTGCTCACGTTTATTAAGACTCTGGACGGCCATGTGGGTTAGTGGGTGGAATGAAATGGGACTAACTGACAGACGAGAGCAAAGGTGGGATTTCACTCATTCTGTGTTTAGGGGTCTAATGCTAAGGCCTACATAGGACACCTCTCCTGTTCTGCTCGGACAGCAAAGTGCCTCAAAACGGACAGCGGATACCTGATGATGTATATGGAAGGATGACCTTTTGTGGAAGAACCTCTGCTTACATAGCCACCTGCTGTGTAACCAATACGGCCCACAGGTTGTGTGTTATCTACATAAATTCAGTCTGTTTTTTAAACGGACCTGGTCTGTCAACATGACAACATGCAGAGTCACAAAGCAATGGATCTGAGAAAGCAGAGCACAGAGAACAGTGGGAGGAAAAGAGTGGTAGATCTGAGGCATGTGTTTAGCTCTGAGGAGAGATGGAGGGAACCACAGGCTGTGGACCCCCACTAGGAATGGACATGTCTGACCAGCTGGAGCTCCAAGTCTGGCTTCTCAGTCTGTATCGAGTACTGGGCCTGTCTCAGTGAATCTGCCCGTTAGGAGCTCTGTAGTACTGATATTTTGCCTTAGTTTGTTAACTATGTGTTTTACCATCTCTGGGGAATCCATTGGTTTTGACTAGCACAGACCCATCAGGCTCCCTAACCCCTCAAACAACACATCGGCCACAACAACAAAGACAATGATAGACAGCTCTCCGTTCATCAGGCAGTTTTTCACAGAAGCCATACAGTAAATACAATACGTATCTATAAAATGAAAATAGAAGTCTCAAGGACTCCAGTTATCTACAATTTGTGTGCACCAACATAATAATGATTTCCTAAAATTCCAAAAGAAGATCCAGATAGTCATCGGGTTTGAAGTAATAGTCCAGTATGATCTGGGTTCACATACCCTGCCAAGAGACTACTTGGAAAAACTGTCACAAGTGCTTCCAATCATCCATGATGTACAATAATACTAATAATATTATGCGTAAAATAATCCATTATCCCATACTAATATTACTGCCCTGATGTGAAAAGATTTGTCTGTGACTGTACCAATGTGAGATAACCATCAGTGGTGTTAAAACCCTAACACTTCAATATACAGTTATTTTAAAAGGAAAACAATGGAAGAAAAAAGCTAAATATAATGTAAGCACATTATATTTTGTAAAGTGTAACGAATCAAAGCTCTGTGAAATCAATCATTAACTCAGCATGCTTTCAAACACTAGCCCCTCAGCTTTGGGAGACGTTGCTTTGTGCCACAGAGCACATTTAGTCACAAGCACGCATACACACACACACACACACACACCCAAGCACCACACACACAACACACATGCACGCGGTGAAGATGAAAACACGGGGAAACCTCAAGATAATGTGAGGACCAAAACATATGCGCACTCCTTCTATGTAAACAGTATAGGGAAAACACCCATATTATGTTCTTGTTTTCTATACATCCATGGAGGAAGTACTGTATGTTTGCTGTTTATGACTAACATTTCACAAAAAAAATTGGAGTAATAATAACAACAAATAAAAATCCTCCCTATAGTCACCCTAAGAAAAATGTAAATCCATCACTTCCAGGTATTAGTAACTATGTCCGGCTCATAGTGATCACATCACAGTCCCAATGTCAAGTGCATCTGATATGTACAGGATAATGACATCATCTGAGGTACACAGGGAGGATGTTCCATTTGGCAGGTTATATTTATATTGAAAAAATATACATTTCCCACGGTGAGAGGAAGCATGGTGAGAGAACATTTATCACAATTTTCACACAGAAAAAGGAAATTACTTGATGTGAGAAAAGGTATTTTTGTTGAAATTTTTGTACTGTTGCTTTGAATTGGTAGATAAGTGAATGTCTTAAATTTGTTCATGGCAGTAGTTTCTGCCAAAAGAGGTCCATTTCACGGTGCTCACACTTATTTTATGTCAAGTTCCTCAGTCTCTTCTGTTGTTTGCCTTCAGGGAGGCAGCAAAGACGTATGTTTCTTTTCTGTTTCTGAAGTCAGTTCACCTAGTTTACAAAGAATATTTCAGATTAATTAAATCAATCATTTCATTGTCTTCTTGTCTGTGGCCCTTTTTGAAGGGCAGTCTTTCTAGTCAGTTCACAAAGCTTAAAATTGTATACCATCTATACTTATATAGACTCCTTGAGTTTTCTCAACTTTTTTTTTCTTTACAAAATTCTTTACAAAGTTCAACGTAAATAAAAAAAAAAAAAACATGGGTGGAAGATGGAAGTAGAAATGTGTCTCTGGTCAGTAACCTCTCATGATCCTGGTTCCAAGATGGATGGTTGTAAGCCACGTTGATTGACGTCTGGTCTTTTAGACATGCTGGCCACAACCTTCCAAAGTTGATCCCGAAGGTTAAGGGGACTTTGGATGAGGGCATAGAGGAGGACAGGAGAGGGATTGGAAGGGGGGACCGGGGACAGACGGTAGTCTGGTAGGAAAGCCAGGTTCACGGTCAAGCAAAAACACATCTACTCCATCCGTGCACCCAGAGCCCTGCATCCCAATCCTCTCTCCTCTGCTCTGCTCTCCTCCGCTCCACTCTGGATGGTCAAACTTCCACAGACTGGATCTGGTTCATGGAGGCACGCATCATCTGCACACTGTTCAGGATCTTCTTCTGGTGGCCTGCTAACGTTACACCCACACTCAGGATGTCACTGTAGCAGGAGACACAACCGCAGGAGTCAGGAGAAAGCCCTCACAGAAGACACAACCTCACATGGCACAAGTCACATTGCATAAGCCAAGGTAAACTCAACAAGTTAGATCAAGGTTAAATTCTTGGCCCGAGTCTGCCAAATTCCTAATTCTGTCCCAGACATGACTGCTTACAGTACTCACTCTGTTGGTTGATCAACTTCTTCCATTCCGGAAACAATGGAACGTCTTTGTTTCCTAACCTTAACCCTATGGACTGATGTGTCTTATTGGTTTAAGTATTGTAACCAGAGATGTCGGTGGACATTTAAAAGAAAAAAACAGACTTACGTGGCTTAGATTTCCAATGTGACTTTAGGAGGATATTAAGAGATATAGATAGGAGACAATAAGCAGAGTAATGTGTACCTTATTTACTAAACATACCTTGAAAAGTCTCTATCTGCTAATAGATGATGTCTATGTCTTTATTAAGTCTACTGAGGCAGGAATGTATTCCTAAACATCACTATGCCTGTTCATTCTCCTATGTCTCTTATTTCATTTAACTGTTGTATAAGAAACCTGGCAGCCACATGGTCAGAGTCTGTATGCTCTGTTCTAGCTCAGAGCAGTTGTGCTGCACCGTTATTATCTCCTAATAACATACAGTGAGATGCAGATTTATGACGAGTCAGGGGCTGAGCCTGGCAGTCATCCAGACTTTAAGGTATGAGACTGTCCAGGAACAGCCCACCTGCCTCGCTTCAACCTCATCCTTATCATCCTTATTAGAAACACAGGTCTGGGATCAGCACTTACTCCATAGTCATCTGGGAAACCACATCAAAGCTGGTGAAGTCAGCGTTGGCAAAGTTGTCTTTGTACTGGCCCATCTTGATGGCATCCAGCCACTCGTCCACCGTGCTGAAGCTGGAGAAGTCTGGAACACTGCGGTCCAGGAGAGGAAGATGGACACTGGGAAAGATACATACAGTAAGAGTCAAACACAGCTCTAGAGACAGTGTCATAACTCTCTCACCTCTATGATGGCAATCAGTACGTTTGGAACAGACACAATAGTGGAGAGCCAACACTAGATTAGTTTTAAGGACAAAACAGAGTAGCCTTGGCTTCATGTACTGGAAGCCATTTTCCGAGTTGATTTCTAGAAGAGCCAGCCCACTGGGCTCAAACGTCAATTTAACGTCTATTCCACGTTGATTCAATTTAATTGATGTGGAAAGAACGTTGATTCAACCAGTCTCTATTCTACACACCACCAAAAATGAAAATATTGCATAGGATATATGGAATTCAGCATATTTTAGCATTCATAGGAAACTGACATGCAGGGATAATGTATTTGAAAATGTTTTTTTTTCTTTAATTGTGCAACTGCTTCAAACCATAATTTGCCTGAAGCATTCATGGAAATTACTTGATCTAAGAAACCAATGGGTTTTATTTACATAACCACTCAGCGCCAAAAGAAACTGGAGACAGTTTTTGGTAGAAATAAATTGTACCATAAATATCTAGTGTAACCCAAAATGTGAAACATTGAAGGAATCACGTCCTTTGAAATGTGTAATCCTACTGGATTGTACAGTATCTATGGAAATATGAAAGTAGTATTTAAGCCAAATCCTAGATATTTGTGATGGCCAGGAGGGACACTTGCACTCAAACATACTAATACACAGACAGACAGACAGACAGACTGACTGACTGACTGACTGAAAGAAAAACCCACAGATAAACTGAAAAAGATCTAAGGAGAGTGTGCTAAGTGTTCCACTCACCCTGATGACAGAGGGGTCATGGCCTTCAGACTGTTGGGGTTGCGGATCATCTTGTCCAGGTTGTTGACGATCTGGCTGAACTTTGGCCGGTTGTTACGGTCCTTCTGCCAGCAGTCCAGCATGAGCTGGTGCAGGGCACTAGGACAGTCCATGGGAGGGGGGAGCCGGTAGTCCTGCTCTATGGCATTGATCACCTGCAGGGGGAGACACAGATCTCTAAGGATTGCTATGAGGCTCTACAAGCAGGAGGAGGAGGAGGAGGGACGACAATCCTATTGTAGAGCATTATCTCACAATTCTCAGTGTTATACAAGTCAAAACTGCAGCACTCATGCCCACACACATTCATAATCCTGCACACATTATTGCATTAACACTAAGTAGGAAATTACCACCATTACCATTTAGACATTGTTTTGTCTTGGCTGCATACTTACTGTAGCAGTTATGTGTCACAGTAAAGTAGCAGTCTAATACGAATGGCTCCTCACATCCATGCAGTCTGTGCCAGCAGTGACTTCTTCTCAGTCAGTCTGGCATCAAGAGCCTTTAGAAACTGTATACAGTAATGTGCCTGCCATACAAATATCTAAGTGAGAGCCTGGTCCCAGATCCATTTGTTCTGTTTTGCCAACTCTATGGTAATTGTCACGCCAAAAAGGTCTAGTCTGAGACTAAGAGTGGCCAGTGGTGATGTTGCTGGTGGGCGAGGGATCAGGGATTTGATGCCTGGCTAGGAGGGTGGGAACGACCGGCCCAGAAGAGGGTTCTGATGACGACCCACAATCCTCTGCTCATTATCACCACCATTATGGAGCTCCATTCATATTAATCTTATTCAGAGGCCTCCCTCCCAACTAAGACGCTGATGGAGTAGAAACACTATCTGAAGGCGCTAATAAGATAACAGTCAAGCTCCTCAGTCGCTCTTAGGGCATTAGCGTTCACACTTTCAATTTGAAACTATTTTCATTATCTCTCTCCCATAATTTCCTCTCTTCTCCAACACCCAGAGGGAGCCTGGAAACAGAGGCTTCAGTCAAGAGCAGAGCGGAGCGTTGCCTTGCATTCCAAATCATCTTATTATCTCTCTGTGGTAACTGGGGGGCTTTAATATTAAACCCAGGTTAGAAAGTTGCTGTTAAGCCAGGGGAAGAGAACCACCATGACAAAATGGATCTCTACGGGGGTTCACAGAGAGGTAATAACATTCAGGAACAATTGTCTGTATATAATCAGCCTTTGTTAGAATAAAATGTGAACATTGATGACAGGCTTAGAGTGGTTCTGCTTGACGAAAGATACAAATAATATATAAAGGACTTTAAATACATACGTCTTGATTGGTCATGTCCCAGTAAGGTCTCTCTCCATAGGACATGACTTCCCACATGACGATGCCATAGCTCCAGACATCACTGGCGGATGTGAACTTCCTGTACTGGATGGCTTCAGGGGCTGTCCATCGGATAGGGATCTTCCCTCCCTGAGAAACACAACACAATGAGGGAGCAATATTATAGAGGGAAGTGAGACGGAAACCTGATCGTCACAGTGTCCTGGCTCTACAGAGAGATATTATTCACAGCAACAATACTCTGTAATCCCAACTGTGAGATGGCTATAACTAAACTCCTGGGAGTATGATATGGAAACCCATAAAAGGGGAGGAGAGGGACAGGTGAAGAGGCTCTGTTATGATGTGGAGTGTTGTGTGTGTGTGTGCGTGTGCGTGTGTGCAGATGCGTGTCAGCGCGCAAGTGTGGATGCACGCACGTGTGTGTGTGTGGTGTTTGCGGTAAGATCATGGTACTCACCAGGGCACTGGTGTAGGTGGGGTCTGACGTGTCATCCTCCAGGAAACGGGACAGGCCGAAGTCGGACACCTTGCAGACCAAGTTGCTGTTGACCAGGATGTTGCGTGCGGCCAGGTCGCGGTGGACGTAGTTCATGTCGGCCAGGTACTTCATCCCAGAGGCGATGCCACGCAGCATGCCCACCAGCTGGATCACTGTGAACTGACCGTCATTTTGCTGCAAAAAAAATAATCACATTAGATCACAATGTGATACATCCCAGGGGCCTCTATGGGCTATGGTTGAATAGATGTGGCTATAGGATGGACTGGGCTGGGCTAAGCTGGGTCTGGTTGGCTGCAGCTGTTCTCCTTCCTGGATTGGCCAAGGCATTACCCTATAGATGGGGAGTCTGGATCTGGCCAGCAGCTGTGCCTCCCAACTGCGCTCACCTGCACCCTCACCACCCAACACGAGGACCAGAGATCAACCAGGGAATATCCGGGAGAATCATGATGAGAGAGCATGAGCATGGACAGACAGGCCGAGTATCATGGCCCAGGGATGAGGTGGGGTGGAGACACAGATGGACCACAGACGGACTAGGCCTGGCAGTGTATTCCTCTGGGCATGTTCCCGGCCTATGTTTAGCCAGATCCTCTAGCCTGTGTCTCTGTGTCTCTTCCAAACACTTTTCTGCTCATTAGCAGAGCAGGAACTTCTCTTCACGTCCACCAGCTCCTCATGTACCACAGCAATTAAGTGTTATGCATTATTCATGAGGCTGAAATGCATCCCAACTACGCAGCTCCTGCTGAGCTCTGCATACCTGCACAGTGTTTGCATATACTGTACTTTCATTCTGAGGATTCTTCAACCAAAGTCATTTGGATCTGATTAGCAGATAGAGAGAGGTATAATTGATATATTTTAGATCTTAGGCTAATACATCATCTGTGCAAATATATGATTCTATCACAATTCCAGTCATAATTGAAGAAAGCTTTGATATGGATGTAGGGGAGAGTGGGGTAAATTGAGCCTTTTTTACATTCAGCATCACTCTGTCAAGGGAAATATAGTATTATTTCTAACAGATATCTACATATACAGTGCATTCAGAAAGTATTCAGACCCCTTTGCCTCAATTTACCCCACTCTCTCCTACCATTTTTCTGGACATTACATGGCCGTCAACTTATGCTACTTTCTCTGCTTGTTGTTGTCTCCATCCATCTATTAGCTGTGATTGATCTATTACTCAAATTTTTTAGCTTTAGTTCTACATTGGAGATGCATCACAGCAGCGTGAGCTGCACCAGGAGCTGTAGGGGAGCTGATCCTTCAGCTGGCAGCTCCTATCTAAGGCGATCGTCTTCACTAACCCCCTGCTGCCCGACCCTCCTTCACAGAGCGCCACGTTCTAAAGCACTGACGCTGTCAGCAAACGTTGTCATACAGTGAGGTGCCACAGTGGTGCTCTGTTGTTTGGAATAAAATGTGCTGTCAAATATACTTAACACACAGAGACAGAAACACGGACACACAACCCTGTCAAATTCAAGAGTGAGTTGGCACACAATGCTAATAAAGTTCATGTTTTGCACCTCCAGCAGTAGACAGAGCAGCTGACAGGAGGATGGCTGCCTCAAAAAAGGGAAGATTTTGATGTGTATTTTGATCCACAGAGGAAGAGTTTACATCTCGAGTTTATAATATTCTCTAATAGCTCAGAGCTGATACTCGTCAGTGTGCTCTCCTGCCCTGAGTCGTGAAAGCCTTATTCAGTATGATCCATACAGAGGCAAACAATGGCAATGTGATGAGGAGTCGAAACTAGGGCTATAACAGAGGAGGTGGAGGGGGGCGTTATCCACATTGACTGGCTAGTAGCAACATCAGACAAATATCTAAACATGAATATAGTGATTTATATCAAACAATAGAAATCGCTGGCTCTTGTTTAATAGATATGTTTTCCATATTTTATTATTATGGTGTTTTCACTCACAATTGATTTAAAGTGAAGTAAAACTAATGGGGGAAATTCCTTTATATTTGTGAAAATATCCATAAATCACTAGCTCTTTTCCACACAGTTTTTTCCCCCTCACTTCAAATTCACGGTGAGTAGCTGACATGCTACAGACAGACGCCACAAGACTGGCTGACAGCTGACAGCAGCCTCTCATCTACAAGCCAACTACATTCTCTGAGAGCTGACATGTTTTCATCTTAACTCTCGCTAATAATTTGAAACCCTCCCAAGGTGAGGTTAGATATCTGGAATGTATTTTCTGAGATATGAGTTCTGAGTTCTGCATTTCATACACTATGCTTGACTAAATGTTAAGATGCCGAATAACATGTTAACCGAGGCATTTTGATTTTCTATGACTCAAACAGGAGGATAGAATGTGGGTTAGCATGTACTTAGACTCCATTTTACTGAAGTCAAACATGGGGATCAAGGGGAAATACTGTATAACAGCCAGCACTAGTGACTCCATTTTACTGTAGTCAAACATGGGGATCAAGGGGAAATACTGTATAACAGCCAGCGCTAGTGACTCCATTTTACTGTAGTCAAACATGGGGATCAAGGGGAAATACTGTATAACAGCAAGCGCTAGTGACTCCATTTTACTGTAGTCAAACATGGGGATCAAGGGGAAATACTGTATAACAGCCAGCGCTAGTGACAGTGTAATATAAATCAATAATTGGACCAGACAGACACTCAGAGAACATTAATAGTGCAGCTTGATTGGGTAGAAAATGCCCGCTCTAAGGACTCACTCTAAGGCTCACTGATGGACACTATGCTAAGTAAAGAAGAGTTCCACATGATTCATGTTCTGCATGTTAATGTTCACTTGAACCTAGATGGGTTAGAATTAAGATGTGTATTTAGCAGTCATTTCCCAATGTTTGTGTGTGTGTGTGTGCGTGCGTGTGTGTGCATCCATGTGTCTGCATGTCTTTGTTTACCTGTCTATCTGCATAGTCATTAGTGTTAATATTTGACTCAGTCTACCTGTCTATCTGCGTAGTTATTAGTGTTAATATTTGACTAAGTCTACCTGTCTATCTGCATAGCCATTAGTGTTTGACTCAGTAGGACAAAGACAAACAGTGCGTAACTCACTCTGAGGAAGGAGTCTAGTGATCCATTCTCCATAAACTCAGTGATGATCATGACGGGGGCGCTCTTGGTGACCACACCCTCCAGGTGGATCACATTCGGGTGGTCAAACTGACCCATGATGGACGCCTCAGACAGGAAGTCCCGCCTCTGCTTCTCCGTGTAGCCCGACTTCAGCGTCTTGATGGCCACAAACATCTCCCTCTTGCCTGGGAGCCTCAGGTTCCCACTGCACACCTCCCCGAACTCTCCTACAAGATATAACATAGAGGCAGAGAGACAGTTAATGATAGGAGATGTTTGAGCCATTATGAGCCATAATGTAGCCCCTAATTCATTGGAATAAAGACAACATTAAAAATATTTAGTTGTAAAAAATTACTGGCCTTTCTCTTTACCTGCGCCAATGACTTGCTCAATCTTAACACAGGAAGTGTCAATCTCCTTAGCAAACTCCCTCACAGCCTCGTTGGGGTCCTCATATGTAAACGGATCGATATATATCTTCATTCCTGGAGTCACTTGGAAAAAAGAAGCCGATATAATTTTGTATTCTGACATACACACACAAACTCTACAACCATGTCTGTATTTAACATTCAGAGTGTGAGTAGCAAATGCAGAATATTATTATGATAGTCAGAGATTAGTGTTAGTGCAAGGTAGGAAAGGTAGGTTTGGCTCTCAGGACTATAATAATCAATGGGCAATGACATGGTATTTCCAGTGAGTTGTTGGCAGTGATAAGGCAGGTAATTGTATGTATCAGCTACAGAGTGTCATAGCAGACCATTAACACCCAGGAGAGGCAGCCAGTCACTATACCAGTATTGCTCTCTGCTCCAGAAAATAAATTGGCTCTCTTAAACTCTGATGCCAGGTAAATTTGCTTAAGGTAGACTTTAAGTGTTTAGTGACTTTAGTGTCCCAGGTTTCAAATCCGATTATTCTGGCTCTTACTTCCACATCTGTCTTGAGGCTTTTTGAATGGATATTTAGTTCATGCACAGGCAGTCAGAGAAGATGAGAAACCTGTGTAGAGTAGAGTCATGAAACCTGCATAGCAGAATGAACTGAAGAAGTGAGGAACAAATGGAGAGCCCCCTGTATGTCCCTAGTCAGAACTCTCCTCTCTCTTCCCAAACTATGCAGCGATCCAAAGACCACCCACCAGAGCATGGCAGAGACCACCTGACACAGGGGAGGACAGCCAGAAAAACTGTGACCATCAGTGTGGGGATAAAGACATACAGGGGAGTGGAACGGTATTATTAGCTGTGAAATGCCCTCAGCCTCTCTGGCAATACTCCCCACTGAATTACACCCTGGAAGAAACAAGTTCTGTAAATACAAGATTTACTGCAATCTGATTTTATTGATTACACATGGGAAAGCTGTCTCCATTGATAAGCCCGGCAAGCGGAAGAGCTAAATAGACACACATATAAATAAATAAAACTGAAATAAGCTCAGGAAGGAAATATATCAGACCATTTCTGTTTAGCTGACCGACGGAGGGGAAAACGATAAGCTATAAGCTCCCAGAGAGAGCCAAACTAGTTTCAATTACGGCTCCTAAACTCCAACTTGATGTATTTCTGTATCATGGAACTCTGGGCCAACATGGAAAACAAAATAATTAATAAAGGCCATTTCTTCACAATCTATTTTTCAGCAATTGCTGGTGTGTGTGACATTAGCATGTTAATGGGCTAAGAGGAGACTAAATGCTATTTCCACAACAATGGAATTAGTTGACTATGCAATGAGACCGTACAGCCGACACACACTTGTACACAAGTTATGTTGAAATAAATCTTAGCATTAAGACGGTTGAAGAAAACAAGAGACAAGATTACCAATGGAGAGGATAGAAGAAGTACAAGGTTGAGAGGTAGCCAAGGACACTAGAGTGTCAGGTGGTAGCCATGGAGACAGGTGTGTGAGGCAGCAGAGGGTTGAGCGTTAGCCATGGAGACGGCTGTGTGAGCCGGTAGCCATGGAGACAGGTGTGTGTGTGTGTGTTAGCGAGAGTGTGGGGGAGGTGCAAACAGTCACAGAGTGAGAGCGAGGGCTGGGTTACTCACTGTGGCCACTGGTGTAGTGCTGCAGCTTGTCTGTGTACTCTGAGTCTGCCCTCTCAAAGCCACGCCTCCTGGGAGAAAGACAAAGAGCTATAGCGCTTGCCCAGAGAGGGGGTGTGGTCTATGTACCAGGCCTACCCACTCCACAGCTAGCTAATGACCACTAAAAACAACCAGCCTATAAACTATAACCACCTTAACAAGCTACAGCACCAATTAAAGCACACTAACGAAGTAGGGTGAAAAAACAACCACTAAAGTGAATGTGTCTAATCTGGCTGGCTTGTTTGAATGTTTTGTGATAAATCACAGGCAGCATTGGTTGGCTGGACTGGAGCATGAATGACTCACCGGTTACAAACGATGACGATGACAACCACTGCGATGAGGAAGACCAGAGCTGCAGCTGCAGAGCCGATGATGAGAGGCAGCTTCTCCTGAATGCTGGTGTTGTACTCCTCTGTGATTAGACAAACACACACAAACACACCATCACACACTGAAACATATGGGCCGGTATCTGAGCAAATGCATATGGAGCAAGCAGTGGGTGATAGACAGACAGACGGTTGGGGAGGCCAATGGGCATCTTGGCTGGCAGCACAAGACCTATCTCCAAAGCCCACTGAGCGGGCTCAGATGCCAGCGATATGGCCGCCCGCTTGTCTGGAACTGAGAGAGCGTGTTTGGGAGAGACCCAGCTCCCTTCCCTCCAGAGTGCTGCCAAACACAGGGAATCCAGCATGGCAATAGGCACGAAATCTCACAACACCACCTCAGGTACTGAATGCTCTGTCTGGGGCAGAGACTGGGGAGGGCTGTGTCATGGGTTGTGTCCCAGGGTGGTTCTGTATGCATCATACTGGGAGGCTGGGTTCTCTGCTGTCTGGCAGCATGCCGTGGAGGAGAACAGAGCAGAGGAGAGATCAGGCTAATGATGGCCCTCGGCACTGCAGGTAATGAGATGTTTAGAGAACACCCAGGTCGCTGTGCTAACATTAGATGGGCTGCTTAGGAGCCAGGGGAGAAGCTAATCTGCCAAGCAGTGTCCTCCTATTCAGATAAGTTGGTTTACATTAGTCCACATTTAATAAAGTACAGTAAACTACAAAAAATATATACATTCATGCATTACCTATCTTATTCAATGGTACAAAATAACTTTCCTGTGAGTTCTGCTGAGAAGATAATGAATGAAATTCACATTAAATAGAACAATAGGAGAGTTGTCTTGTAGAACACATCTCAGACCCTTTTCCCATCAACTTCCTTGTGTCTGTTGGGCCATTGGGTTTATGTTGTAATGGTCCATGTTGGGTTAATGGACCATGCATGGGATGTGATAACTTGGCATCTCTCTACGCTCCATCTGAGCTGAGGGAATGTTAGCTGCACCCTCACCTTCAGTCATGGTTTGGAAGTAGAGCTTGCCGCTATAGCGGCCAAATCCGGCCACGGTCCGGGCGCGAACCAGGAACACATAGATCGCGCCTGATTTGAGACCGCGGATGACCACTGTGTTGGTCTGGCTCTTTATGATGGTTGAGTTGTACTCGGTCTGGTCCTGAGAGAGCATTAAGGAACGAGAGAGAAATACAAATCACTGCCATCACCAGAACAATTACCATACACTTGCATTCATTTAGTGTCTTAGAAAAATAGGTTGATGAGCAAAGTAACTAAAATACAGACTCAAATGTTTCTAACACTGATGTATCTATTTGATCAAGCAGAATGAACAGAGAATGAAAAGCAACAGCCAGAGGCAGAAGGGATGGCAGTTTCAGGTCAGCTAGAATTAGTTTGTTTGAGCTGTGAGTTCTGACGATCAGTGCAACTATTCATTGCTACACCGGTTCTCTCTCTCCACAAAGCTGACAGGTCTGTCTGGAAGAGGAGACTAAAACTGTGCCGGCTGCTGCCTTAGACCAATCACTCAGCAGCATGATTACAGTTGTGAGTTCTAAGCCGCGGCAGGGGCCGGAACAATTGTTTTGACAGCTCTCCTCAGAAGTGTCTGAGAAAATAATTTGACTAAAAAGTGGAGCAGTATGACGCGCAGTCACAGAGGAGTCCTCAATGAACGTTGTGTGTGTGTGCTGGTCTGCTCTGCTCTTATCTATGTGTGTGAGCATGTGTTTGTGTGTGGTAGTATTTATTGTGAGAAAGTATGCTGATTTTGAGGAGTCTGTCTGTTGAATACTATTTTTATGGCAGTCAACGCTCCATTGTTTCAACCACAAATCTCTCTGGAGGACTGAGAGCGGTTTCCTTTCCCATTGACTGACCGTGATTATAATTGAAAGGGATAAAGCAGAAGTTGTACGTGAGATTCAGAAGCTATGTCTGCCTACCTCAGTGAACACACTGTACACCAACAGGCAAAGACATTCTGAATTTCAATTTGATAGAAAATGAGAGATTCGTTTTGCAGTCAGTGCATACCTTTTTTTGCCCTGCTGAGCTGAAGGACTGGCAGACTCAATGATATCTTTATGTGTGTCTGTGTACATGGAGGTGAGATAGAGCAGGGTTTTTTTTATTCATGGGTAGTGTGCAGTGGGTACCTACCTTCTCATAGTACTGCAGTTCATAGTCCAGAATGACTCCATTGGGCTGGTCTGGTTGAGACCAGGACAGAGTGATGCTGTCCACGGTACGACTGACCTGGTGCATAATGGACACTGTCGACGGAGCTGCAGAGAGAGTGATAGATAGAAAGTGAGAGATACAGACACAGAGGGAAAGAAGGAAATAACAAATAAAAATGTAGCATCACAACATTCAGTCACTACGATTAGCTCTGAATCATAACATTTGTTCAGAATCATAGATCTGAATCATAAAATCTCATCAAACAGATATGAAACAGATGCCAACTTCACTGAACTACGCAACGCCATAGTGATAGTGATATGTTGATGGTTGGTCTCATCGTGACCAGACATGCACTGCGTGTAGACAAGTCACAACACACATCATTTGAGGGGACTTTCCAGCACTGACTTATTTCCATGATTAATCCGTGCTTCCCACACTGTCAGGGTGTGAGTGCAGTGTCTGTCTGTCTGTCTGTCTGTCTGTCTGTCTGTCTGTCTGTCTGTCTGTCTGTCTGTCTGTCTGTCTGTCTGTCTGTCTGTCTGTCTGTCTGTCTGTCTGTCTGTCTGTCTGTCTGTCTGTCTGTCTGTCTGTCAAGCTAGCAATCATTCCCCTGGCCGCATCCTCCTAGCAAGACAAATTGTGGAGCAAGCCCATTTTGTAAGGCACATGAAACCAGAGAAAATCACCAGAACCACAAGTATGCAATACACAATCGTAATTTTGTTTTTTTCAGCCTTCTATTTGTGTAATTGCAGTCTATGTTTACGCATATTTCTTGTGGATGACAACTTAATACACACTAGTAAACGGTTTGAAAGTGCAAGGACAAGAGTCATGGTCATGGTGGACAAATATAGAGAATTATAGCATTTATTTTAATCACATAATATGTGGTAATCACTATGTAGGAATAAGCCAGATCCTTTCAGCAGTAGTTGAGCCGTAGACTGTTGAGTGGGTAGGTTGTTGGCTGCTTTTATTCTAACAAAACCAAAGGCCAAAACTTGCAACTTTCTTTTTAGTAAGGCTAAAGGGTCAGGGAGGGGCATGCTATCCACGCGCCCCTCATACAGCCATTAACATTAGTGCAGGGTCCGTGGGTCACAGTGAAGATAATGCAGAAGATCAAAGCGCTGTCTGGGGCTAGGAGGGCAGGATTTATGGGCCCCGGGCCCAAGCCTCGGCTGCACACACAGCCCTTAGCCAGCAGCACAGTGGCTCCCCAGAGCTCCAGCCATAAAGACAGACAGAAGCTGCTCCAGCGGCACGTGCTCTCCATGGAAAATCCACTGACTGGAAAACCCTCCCATCCTCCCTCCCTCGGCCCCACCCGCCATTATCTTGGAATCTGGGGGAGTGTGTGTAGTTAATATCTCATATATAAATCTCAGTGTTAATTTATTTTGTTGTAGTTCATGTAACAAAATGCTGCTAATTGCTGATGCTATCCACAAAGACACAAAAGAGCATTTCAGATGAGGTTTGGATTAAAATGCACATGATCAGTACAGTAGTGTAAAGCCTATAGCAGCTCCCAGTGACCAGTGTTCTATAAGACATGATGATGGAGAGGGTATTTTATGGCCTATTCATTCTCACCAGCATGTCAGCCTTGCCCTCTGACCCCAACAGAAGCCTCCATACGAGGACACTAATCATGAGATACTGTCTAAACAGGGATGTCCCCATATGCAATCAGCCTTAAACATAAAGTGTCTACAGATAATTAATAGGCAGCCTGTAGTTTCATCTCCTGCAGCACAAATATAGCCTGAGATGCTGCCATGAGCATACAGTTGAAGTCGGAAGTTTACATACACTTAGGTTGAAGTCATTAAAACTCATTTTTCAACCACTCCACAGATTTCATGTTAACAAACTATAGTTTTGGCAAGTCAGTTAGGACATCTACTTTGTGAATGATGCAAGTAATTCTTCCAACAAATGTTTACAGACATATTATTTCACTTATAATTCACTATATCACAATTCCAGTGGGTCAGAAGTTTACATACACTAAGTTGACCGTGCCTTAATCAGCTTGGAAAATTCCAGAAAATTATGTCATGGCTTTAGAAGCTTCTGATAGGCTAATTGACATCATTTGAGTCAATTGGAGGTGTACCTGTGGATGTATTTCAAGGCCTACCTTCAAACTCAGTGCCTCTTTGCTCAACATCATGGGAAAATCAAAAGAAATCAGCCAAGACCTCAGAAAAACAATTTTAGACCTCCACAAGTCTGGTTCATCCTCAGGAGCAATTTCCAAACGCCTGAAGGTACCACGTTCATCTGTACAAACAATAGTACGCAAGAAAAAACACCAATGGATCACGTAGCTGTCATACCGCTCAGGAAGGAGATGCGTTTTGTCTCCTAGAGATGAACATAATTTGGTGCGAAAAGTGCAAATCAATCCCAGAACAACAGCAAACGACCTTGTGAAGATGCTGGTTATCGACATAACCTTAAAGGCCGCTCAGCAAGGAAGAAGCCACTGCTCCAAAACCGCCATAAAAAAGCCAGACTACGGTTTTCAACCGCACATGGGGACAAATATCGTACTTTTTGGAGAAATGTCCTCTGGTCTGATGAAACAAAAATAGAACTGCTTGGCCTTAATGACCATTGTTATGTTTGGAGGAAAAAGGGGGAGGCTTGCAAGCCGAAGAACACCATCCCAACCGTGAAGCGCGGAGGAGCCAGCATCATGTTGTGGGGGTGCTTTGCTGCAGGAGGGACTGGTGCACTTATCAGTCAGGAAGTTAAAACTTGGTCGCAAATGGGTCTTCCAAGTGGACAATGACCCCAAGTATACTTCCAAAGTTGTGGCAAAATGGCTTAAGGACAACAAAGTCAAGGTATTGGAGTGGCCAAGGTTTTCAACTCTGTCAATCACCGCATTCTTATTGGCAGACTCAACAGCCTTGCTTTCTCAAGTGACTGCCTCGCCTGGTTCTCCAACTACTTCTCAGACAGAGTTCAGTGCGTAAAATCGGAGGGACTGCTGTCCGGTCCCCTGGCAGTCTCTATGGGGGTGCCACAGGGTTCAATTCTTGGGCCAACCCTATTCTCTATATACATCAATGATGTCGCTCTTGCTGCTGGTGACTCTCTGATCCATCTCTACGCAGACGACACCATTCTGTATACATCTGGCCCCTCTTTGGACACTGTGTTAACTAACCTTCAAACAAGCTTCAATGCCATACAACACTCCTTCCGTGGCCTCCAACTGCTCTTAAATGCTAGTAAGACTAAATGCATGCTCTTCAATAGAACGTTGCCCGCACCCGCCCACCGGACTATCATCACTACTCTCGACGGGTCTGACTTAGAGTATGTGGACAACTACAAATACCTAGGCGTCTGGTTAGACTGTAAACTCAACTTCCAGACTCACATTAACCATCTCCAATCCAAAATTAAATCTAGAATCGGCTTCCTATTTCGCAACAAAGCCTCCTTCACTCATGCTGCCAAACATGCCCTTGTAAAACTTACCATCCTACCGATCCTTGACTTCGGCGATGTCATTTACAAAATAGCCTCCAACACTCTACTCAGCAAATTGGATGTAGTCTATCACAGTGCCATCCGTTTTGTTACCAAAGCCCCATATACTACACACCACTGCGACCTGTATTCTCTCGTTGGCTGGCCCTCACTACATATTCGTCACCAAACCCACTGGCTCCAGGTCATCTATAAGTCTTTATTAGGTAAATCCCCACCTTATCTCAGCTCGCTAGTCACCATAGCAACACCTACCCGTAGCATGCGTTCCAGCAGGTATATCTCACTGGCCACCCCCAAAGCCAACACCTCCTTTGGCCACCATTCCTTCCAGTTCTCTGCTGCCAATGACTGGAACAAATTGCAAAAATCCTTGAAGCTAGAGGCTCCTATCTCCCTCACTAACTTTAAGCAACAGCTGTCAAAGCTGCTTATCGATCACTGCACCTGTATATAGCCCTTCTGTAAACAGCCCATCCTACTACCTTATCCCCATATTTTTTTATTTTTTTACTTCCGCCCATTTTTCACTCCAGTATCTCTATTTGCACATCATCATTTGCACATTCCATCATTCCAGTGATAATGCTAATCTGTAATTTTTTTTCGCCACTATGGCCTATTTATTGTCTTCCTAACCTTACTGCATTTTGCACTACATTTGCACTCTGTATATAGATTTTCTATTGTGTTATTGACTGTACGTTTGTTTATTTCCCATGTGTAACTCCCTTGTCTTGGCCAGGTCGCAGTTGCAAATGAGAACTTGTTCTCAACTGACCTACCTGGTTAAATAAAGGTGAAATAAAAAACTTTTAAAAAACTCAATCCTATAGAAAATGTGTTGGCAGAACTGAAAAAGCATGTGCGAGCAAGGAGGCCTACAAACCTGACTCAGTTACAGGAGGAATGGGACAAAATTCACCCAACTTATTGTGGGAAGCTTGTGGAAGGCTAACCAAAACTTTGACCCAAGTTAAACAATTTAAAAGCAATGCTACCAAATACTAATTGAGTGTATGTAAACTTCTGACCCACAAAGAATGTGATGAAAAAAGTAAAAGCTGAAATAAATCATTCTCTCTACTATTATTCTGACATTTCACATTCTTAAAATAAAGTGGTGATCCTAACTGACCTAAGACAAGGAATTTTTACTAGGATTAAATGGCAGGAGTTGTGAAAAACTGAGTTTAAATGTATTTGGCTAAGGTATATGTAAACTTCCGACTTCAACTGTACATCATCCTCTTCAGAGAAACCCAGAGGAGACTGGACTACTCACAGGCATCTCTTCAATCTCACTGTCCATTGACTTTGTTTGCAGTCACAAGACAGCCTAATAAGACAAATATTCACTCTACTGGGAACTCAGGAGTATTGCATTTCGGATGTACATATATTCAGAACTGCATGCCACTTGCTTTTTTGTCCATAGCATTTCCAGTAGACAAGCGGTGTAGCCATCTCTGGTAACCTAATCCCAGGCAGAGCAAACAGACAAAGGCAGCGTATGTCTTCATGTACAGAGGATGGACACATGCCAACTTAAAAGCTGTCCAAGCAGGACATTGTGGTTTCATCCGATGGAAGGACATCTTCCAGACTGCAGCATGAAAGAGGAAATGTCTGAATCTCACCAAAAATAACTATACAAGACGACAGAGACCAAAGAAGACGGAAGCCCTACTGTTACCGTTGATATGGGGAAAATGTGTGTGGCGTGTCGACTGTACTGCAATAATTGCATAATTTTCCACTTGATACGCCAGGGCATAGAGAGGGCTAACAGCATAGTCTCTACCATGAGGAGGGTGATGATCACTAGCTAGTAAAATATATAGTCAAATAGTCATGGTGGAGAATTCAAGCTTTCCAAATGATTGCTGCTTGCAACGGTACAGCGATCAGGACTATTTATCTAGAATCCTAGGCGTTTAACTTTTTCCTGGCAAGCCTTGTGCGCTGACACATTAGAACGATCATCCAGCACAAAAGAGGGTTCAGAGGGAGCATGAGTCTACGAACAAACTCATCAGGAACAGATAACGTTTTAAATATTTTTTCTGAATAACATCCCAATATTTTGGAAGGTAAACCAACAATACTGTGCTATCTCTAGATGTAAGGGTTGTGGAGGGTTTAGAAGAGAGGGTTTACATGGGAGACCCTAAGGCGACACAAGCTGAACGTGGAACGAGAGCTCGGTTTGTTGTTTTTGTAATGTTTTGACATCGTTTGGTTTATATGCTTTATTTGGATCCCATGACGTGGTTCTCCTCAGTTGCTGTGATCACTATTATCTGTCCAGACCAAAAAGTCTGAAGTTGTTTGGCGTAGCTAGCTACTAGCTTAGCTTGTAGCTATCAAGCTAGCAGGGTTTTTCCAAGAACAGCTTGAATACATCTAGCGATGCGGTTAGCCCTTGTGGCTGGGACCGTGGAAGTGTCCCTGGCTTGTGGTTGTATTCCTTGCTGCCTGTTGCTGTTTCCCTGCAACCTGACCTGGCTGAAACTGCGTGGTATTTCTAACAACATTAGTCGACGCTGTCACCATGCCACCTAAAACTGCAGAGGTCAGTGTTTCTCTAGCAGAGGTGAAAGATCACCTGCCCAAAAAATGTAAACAATTAATAATAATAAGACCAACAAAAATAATTATACAGGGAGCTGTTTCAATAGCAGGAGAATATCTTCAAGATCTTTGTCTAAATATTGGTGGATACAACATTGTCTCCACATGAGACCTGGACTGATTCTGAGGAGAAAGTGAGGAAAATTATCACTGATAAGTGACTGGAAAACCTCCAGCCTGGGTGACAGACCCAGGTCGGCTATAACAGCCTCCACTCTTCTGGGAAGGCTTTCCACTAGATGTTGGAACATTGCTGACTGGTCCGGCACTGATGTTGGGCGATTAGGTCTAATCCCAAAGGTGTTTGATGGGGTGCAAGTTAGGGCTCTGTGCAGACCAGTCGGGTTCTCCCACACCGATCTTGACAAATCATTTCTGTATGGACCTCGCTTTGTGCATGGGGGCATTGTCATGCTGAAAAGGGCCTTCCCAAACTGTTGCCACAAAGTTTGAAGCACAGAATCATCTGGAATGTCATTGTATGCTGTAGCGTTAAGATTTCCCATTACTGGAACTACTTTGAAGGGGTGTCCACATACTTTCGTATAGTGTATTTCTCTGGACAAATTAACAACAGACTTTCAGCATGTTTAGAGAGAAGGGCACTCAACATGCATTGAAACAAATAACTGATGATTGTCTGAAATAAATTGATAATAAGAAGATTGTGGGAGCTGTATTTCTTTTTATTTCAGTTAAGCCTTTGATATTATTGACCATAATATGTAATTGGAGAAACGTATGTGTTATGGCTTTCCATCCTCTGTCATATCATGGGTTGAGAGCTGAGCTATCTATTCAATAGAACAGAGGGTTTTCTTTAATGGAAGCTTCTCTAATGTAAAACATATAAATGTAGTATTCCGGAAGGCAGCTAGCTGTCTTGGCCCTTTACTGTTCGCTATTTTTACTAATGATCTACCAATAGCATTAAACAAAGCCTGTGTGTCTATGCAGCTGGCCCAGAACAGTGCAGCACGTCTTGCCATTCAATGTATACAGAGAAATAATGTCAACAGTATGCATGTCAGTCTCTCTTGGTTCAACGTAGAGGAGAGAAATAGTAGCTCTGACAGACATACTTACCCCACCATACATGCCACCAGGGCACAGTCCCCAAATCCAGAACGAATTGCTTTAAAAAAACAAATAAAACAACACCTCGCAGCACAACGCTTCTTTCCTATCTGACCTAAAATACTCTTAGGAATATGGATATGTACTGATGTGTGGGTAACTGTCAGTATGAACCTTTTTTGGTTCTATTGTTCTTATTTTAAATGTGTATAGTTCAGTCCTTGAGTTGTTCTTGTCTATTAATGTTATGTATTATGTCATGTTTTATGTTTTGTGTGGAACCCAGGGAGAGTAGCTGCTGCTTCAGCAACAGCTAATGGGGATCCTAATCAAATACTAAATACTAAAGGTAGTGTATTACTGTAAGTAGTATTGTCAGTGCTGTTTAATGTGAAGGTGTAGTGAGTTCCTGTACAGTTTCTCTGCCTCCGGCTGGGGCCCAGCAGCAACATCCAAATGGAAGTTTTACTGTTGTGTTTGAACACCTACTGTAGTAACTTCCATAATCAATCAAAGGTGGGCTTTACAGAGTTATTTCCACTCATTTAAATCCATGCCAATTTAATGGGGCATGCTTTTGGAAAACACAGAGGAGCAATTTACTCAGGCCACTGATCTATCCAATGTACATGTTCTACCCAGTATGTAAATAAATATCTCTACTGCTTGTTCTGTGCTCTTCTATTCTACTACACTCATTTGGTGGGCTTTGCCTTCCTTCATCCCCTGCATGTGTCCCTCTCTCCCTCTCTCTCCCCTCCTCCCTGTCTTCCCCCAAGAATACTGGTTCCCTTTCAGCTGAGCCAATTGATTCTGTTCCCTTCTGAGCTTGATGGGCATCTTCATTAAGCGAGCTGGTGGACTGAGACCAGACTGGCCTTTGATGGCTGATAGGCATGCAGGATGGGAGAGACACAGGAGAGGGCCCCCCTGCCCATTACATCTCACCCTGCTTGGGCCTGGACAGGGCCTGGATCTGGGTGCAGGACCACGTGGCCCAGCTGGAGCTTCAGCCACCAGAGAGACAGAGAAAGAGCAGCCATTACAGAGCCATTCTCCGAGGGGTGGGAGACACAGTCATTATTGTAATCACAGTTGCAGTTTGTGGTTGGGAGAGACAATGCCACCTCAAATGATTTCCCCTTCCTCCCTTTGTTCCCCTTCCCATCTTTAAAACCCTGGCCTATTACAATTAACATCTAGTGAAATGCCAAAATCTGCTAAAAAGAACATGGTTGGAGAGACAGAACAGTCAACCTTCTATCTTGGTTGTTGAATCTGGGAAAGTGACTTGGATTTAGGACTTCTCTTTGAATATCTGACTTGCCAATATGCAGCATAGTCTATGACCATGTGGCTTTGATTTGATTTGAGGTTCTGGTGCAGGGAGCAACGCTATGATTTGAGGGAGGATGGGGGAGGTAGCGAGAACAGGTCAGCCCTCGTAAATCCCTGTCCCCTTTCACAGTAAAAATCAGTTTCCTCCACCGCACCGTCTCTCCCAATGGGCCAGCCAGCTGCTCCTCCACCATGCAGTCAGTCAGCCTCCTAAACAGGCTGTTGGTGCTGCCTGCACTCTCTCTCCCTCCGACTGCTCTCCGTTTACGAGCCGTGCTTCGAGAGCTCTTAAAGGGGGAGGCCCGTATTTGCATATACTTTTAGCACACTGGCAGCCGGCCCTGTTCCCCCATCTGCAATGGATTGTGGGTTTTTATGTCTCCAAATAGTTTCCAATGCAGTAAAGCTACATAAGCAAGATTTCAGTTCATCAAGCTTTAAACCATCTGCGCTGGAAAAGATTGGGGCCTTAATGCACTTGTACACAAAAAGCTAATTCTAAAATAGGCACTCCATGGGCTTACAAAGTTTTCAGACGCTTACAGGGAAGTTAGATCTAATCTAAGCACACTACGTCACCAAGTAGTTCTGCTCACCCAAGACCTAACGCAGAGACTGGAGAGGAGTGAGGGGACAGTGTTGAAGGGCAGGGTGGGGACTCTCTCTGCAGTCACTTGGCAGCCACGGGTAGTAATACAGATGTACTCTGCTGGGCTTGGCCCTGATTGGTTATTCAGTCTGGGCAATAGTTTTAGCAGTACGCTACAGAGATGGGCGTCAAAGCTCTGACTCACAGGCTCTAGCCTAGCCACAGTTAGTTTATTCAGCATTCAGATTTTCTGTATCTGGCTTCTGATCTGGCTTCTTCAGGAGATAGTTGAGTGAGCAGGGGTCACTGAATCTGAAGGACTGCAAATAGGTTCTATTACTACTTTTACTGTTCAAGAATGAGTTCTATGAGTTTGAGTTTCTTTTGTCAAGTGGATAAGCCACTTTTGACCTTAAAAGGGTGTAGGACTTCAGAAGAGGCTGAGCGGATGCTGTAATACAAAACCATTGTCCTGGGTAATCTACTGTGTACTGGACATTGAAATACTCTATACAGAACATTTGCTGTAGTTACACTGCACATAAATTAACTTTTGATACCCGCTGATACATTGCTTATCTGCATAGATAAGGAATTACTATATGACCCACAATGGGAAGGATTTAAAACAGATGATCTCAGTTTAGAAAGGTCCTGAACTCAATTTACATAAAGCCTCAGAGTGAATCACGGGAAAGACATGTGCATGTAACTCATGATCTTAGAGAATCATGCTTTTGACCTCACCAATGTCACACTGAAAAGTAAGACAATATGTGAAAGGACGCCAAGGTTGTTCAGGCAAAGAAAGCGGTCCCTAAAATTCCAAGAAAACTATTTTAATGTTTAAAGTTTAAATTAAACAGTAGTGACTTTGTTTTGTTCCAGTGTAAATCATTATGTCAATATTGGATTTTCTACACTTTTCTAGGTAGTCATCACGCTTCTGTAAACAAAATAGATAAAGTGGTGCGTCTGTGGTGTATCGAGTCGACACAGACATTAGCATCTTTGTTAAATAAAGGTTCAATAAAAATACAAATTAAAATGTGTGTGTATGTGTGTGTCTGGGAAGTGTGTGTATGAGTCAGTATGTAGCCACATACAGTACCATCTCTCAGCTGTAAATTTGCTTAGAGCAGACACTTAAATCCTCATCCGTTCCAGCACATAAAAACACTCATTCCTGTTACATGCTCCAGAAATAGAAGAGAAAGCAATTCCAAATGTAATCAAAGTTGAACAAAAAGACCAGCCAGAAACATAACACATAAATATTTCAGAGAGCATCTTTCCCTCCGATATTTCAACAACCAGGAGATTACTTAAGAGACCAGAGGTGGGGAGGGATGTAGGAAGGAAGATAATACAGACACCTTCTTCCTGTCTCCCACTTTGCGCTTACAGTGCCTTCAGAAAGAATAAACATCCCTTGACTCTTTCAACATTTTAATGTGTTACAGCCTGCATTTAAAATGTATTACATTTAGATTTTTGGTCACTGGCCTATATACAATACCCCATAATGTCAAAGTGGATTTTTTTATTTTTTTTATTTTTATTATTAACTAAAAATGAAAAGCTGAAATGTCAAGAAGTATTCAACCCCTTAATTATGGCAAGCTTAAATAAGTTCAGGTGTAAAATTGTAGTTACTCCACAATAGTAACCTAATTGGCAGAGTGAAAAGAAGGAAGCCTGTACAGAATACAAATATTCCAAAACATGCATCCTGTTTGCAACAAGGTACTAAAGTAATATGCAAAAAAATGTGACAAAGCAACTCACTTTTTGTCCTGAATACAAAGTGTTATGTTTGGGGCAAATCCAATTTAACACATTACTCTCCACATTTTCAAGCATAGTGGTGGTTGCATCATGTTATGGGTATGCTTTGAGTTTTTCAGGATAAAAAATAAATGTAATGGAGCTAAGCACAGGCAAAATTCTAGAGGAAAACCTAGTTCAGTTTGCTTTCGAACAAGACACTGGGAGATTAATTCACTTTTCAGCAGGACAATAACCTAAAACACAAGGCTAAATCTACACAGGAGATGTTTACCTAGAAGAAAGTGAATGTTCCTGAGTGGCCGAGTTACAGTTTTGATGGCAAGACCTGAAAATGGTTGTCTAACAATGACCAACAACCAATTTGTCAAAGCTTTAATCATTTAAAAAAAAATAATGGGCAAATGTTGCACAACCTATGTGTGGAAAGCTCTTGGTCCAGAGGACCAAACTCGGTCCTCAGGACCCCAAGGGGTGCACGTTTTGGTTTTTGCCCTAACACTAAACAGCTGATTCAAATTATCAAAGCTTGATGATTAGTTGATTATTTGAATCAGCTGTGTAGTGCTAGGGCAGAAACCAAAACGTGCACATCTTGGGGTCCTGAGGAACAAGTCTGGGAAACCCAGTCTTAGAGACTTACCCAGAAAGACTCACAGCTGTAATCGCTGCTAAAGTTTGTTCTAAAAAGTATTGACTCAGGGGTGTGAATACTTATGTACATGAGATATTTATGTATTTAATTTTCAATACATTTGCAACAATTTCTAAAAACATGTTTTCATGTTTTCAGTTTTTATTATGGGGTATTGTGTGTAGATGGGTGAAAAAAATATATATTTCATCCATTTAGAATTCAGGCTGTAGCACAACAAAATGTGAAATAGGTCAAGGGGTATGAATACTTTCTGAGGCCACTGTAAATGGAAAAACAGAAACACGACTGAAAAAATACACACAATAACTTCAGAACAAGCACGATCATTTATGAGCACACTTTGTGCTGGGAAATAAGAAATGGGAACAGCACAATAAATTGGCTTGAAAAAGGGTGTTTACCAAAGCACTGTAATTTGTATTACAGATATATCATTTGGTCTTTGCATTAATTTTTATTTACACCCAACTGTGGTTGTCTTTTAACATAGAAATGTCCCCTTTCACTCACAAGACACGTTACTTATATATGTTTTGTTTAACCAGCTCTTCAACTTGAACATCTGAAACCTCTTCAACCAGAAAATCAGGTTGTGCACAATCACTTTTAGAGTCAGTTATTCTGACCTTTTATATAATATTAACAAATTCCAAGCAAAGATGTTACATAATTCATGACTTATGCTTTACTCACCATCTCCACAAGCACACTGTGGGCAATAACAACATTGAATAAATTACTGCATTATACATTTCAGCATCAATCAGAGCTTATGTGGACTACAACAATTAGTTCCATCCTCACATTTTACAACCCTTTACAGTCCACTGGGCCAAAGGGCCCGATCTTTTAACCCTGCTAGTACTCATGCAATGTCCTCATGCAAGTTC
This sequence comes from Thymallus thymallus, assembly GCA_023634145.1. NCBI lineage: Eukaryota > Metazoa > Chordata > Actinopteri > Salmoniformes > Salmonidae > Thymallus > Thymallus thymallus. The sequence continues at coordinate 16,241,356 of CM042410.1, read as the reverse complement.
TTAATTCTTTCAAAAAGTTATTCTTAATTCTTTCCAAAAAAATTGCTATTTAGTTAAACTCCAGAGACAGTATATGATAAAACCTACTGCATGACTTTCGTTTTAATATTTTTGTCTTGCCAAAACATAATTAATAGGTCATTCATAACATGGAGGGGGAAAGGCTTAATAAAGTGCCAATCTATTCTCTTAGGGCAGGAAGTAATTAAATGCATATTGAATGCGTAGGTTATGTAGCTAAAGTCATCTAACCCTACAGTCAGCTTGCTCCACAGTCTGCATACCTAACGCCATATGCAAATCACAATCACACAATCAGTGCTTTCTGTCCTTCCACTAGTTGGTCCTAAGTAGTAGCCACAGTATGTGCATACCGTGCTGGCTGGAGCCCCGGAGTGTAGAGCTGTGCCACTCTGTCAGGGATGGGCTGTGCTCCAGGTGTCTACAGAGGCCTCCTGTCTGTCTGGTCGCCTGACCCACACTGGCACCTTCCATATGTGCCCTTCCTGAAACCTTCTGTCACTGTCACACCGCACACCCTGCATCCTACGCTGGCTAGCCTGGCAGCCTCTCTCTACTACTGAATGCTGGACACGTTAGCAGCACTGAAAAACAAAAAACACTCTCTTTTTTCAGAGCTGTAGTTTATATGGCATGAATATAAAAGCCAAGCATAAATTATTAATGGTGAGGAATTAACTTATGAAGAATCAAAAGTATCAAATTTGACCTTTTTTTATCCTTTATTTAACTAGGTAAGTGAGTTAAGAACAAATTCTTATTTACAATGACAGCCTACCATGGCCAAACCAGGACGACACTGGGCCAATTGTGCGCCGCCCTATGGGACTCCCAATAACGTCCAGATGTGATACATCCTGTATTACGAACCAGGAACTATAGTGACGCCTCTTGCACTGAGGTGCAGAGCCTTAGACCGCTGCACCACTCGGGAGCCTTAGGGCTATTTTTATTGTTTTAGCTTGCTTTCATTTAGTTGTGGTGGCATTGTACAATGTTGCTACATTGGATAGAGCATTAACATTTCTTGGCAGAGGTTTACCTGGCCCTACACCAGTTCCTCAGCAATGCCCATTAGAGCAGCCAAGCCGTCCCTAGTGGCCTGTTACAATTCGTCCCTAGTGGCCTGGTTACAATTCGTCTCTAGTGACCTGGTTACAATTCGTCCCTAGTGACCTGGTTACAATTCGTCCCTAGTGGCCTGGTTACAATTCGTCCCTAGTGGTCTGGTTATAGTTCGTTCCTAGTGGCCTGGTTACAGTTTGTTCCTAGTGGCCTGGTTACAGTTTGTTCCTAGTGGCCTGGTTACAGTTTGTTCCTAGTGGCCTGGTTACAGTTTGTTCCTAGTGGCCTGGTTACAGTTTGTTCCTAGTGACCTGGTTACAATTCGTCCCTAGTGACCTGGTTACAATTCGTCCCTAGTGGCCTGGTTACAATTCGTCCCTAGTGGCCTGGTTACAATTCGTCCCTAGTGGCCTGGTTACAATTCGTCCCTAGTGGCCTTGTTACAATTCGTCCCTAGTGGTCTGGTTGTAGTTCGTTCCTAGTGGCCTGGTTACAGTTTGTTCCTAGTGGCCTGGTTACAGTTTGTTCCTAGTGGCCTGGTTACAGTTTGTTCCTAGTGGCCTGGTTACAGTTTGTTCCTAGTGGCCTGGTTACAGTTTGTTCCTAGTGACGTGGTTACAATTCGTCCCTAGTGACCTGGTTACAATTCGTCCCTAGTGGCCTGGTTACAATTCGTCCCTAGTGGTCTGGTTATAATTCGTTCCTAGTGGCCTGGTTACAGTTTGTTCCTAGTTGCCTGGTTACAGTTTGTTCCTAGTGGCCTGGTTACAGTTTGTTCCTAGTGGCCTGGTTACAGTTTGTTCCTAGTTGCCTGGTTACAGTTAGTTCCTAGTGGCCTGGTTACAGTTTGCCCTGGTAATTTAGGGGATAATTAAGTGGTAAAACTTCCCCAGCTGTATGATAATGGGGCACCAGATTACAGCAGCCACCCCTGAGCTGAGTAATGGGATTCCGTCCCACAATGAGCTGCTCACCTGATAATAAACCAATTCAGTCAGTCTCCCTCCTCCCTGTATTAGCAGCAGCTTCCCTGGCTCACCTTGGACTAATGAAACGCCTAAACAAACATGTCCTCTACAATTTAGAAGAGCTACACATGGTATAGAACACAGTCAGAAGTATATATTGTTATATGGACTATGGAGGTCTTATTCATTTACTGCAGGGCTCCATGGAGGTCCCAGGCAGAATGCTAATGGTTTTGATTGAGGGAGGAGGGAATATGTTTGCATCTACCATCTGTACACTATTGATAACCAGGGCAATCACTATTGAGCAAAATATGACTATCCTCGCACCTACTGTAGAATCAATGTGATTCACTGCCTGTAAGGCAACACAAAATGGGACACAATCATTGATCATCTATACCATTCATTATTTATTTGGTGAGTCACCCCCAAACACATCTTTAGATTTTTGTAAAAGACTTCCCCGGCAGACATGAATGACAAGGTGAAAACAGTAATTCCTCTCAGAACCACAACATTTATCGGTCACTCATTGAAAGCTCTGGTGTTGGGCTTGTGTGTTCCTCATTTAATCAAACAGCCCTTCAGTGTCAGTGTGTGTGTGCATGCGCCTGTGTTTCGGACCATATAAGTGAATATGGATTTAGACTAGCGGTCTCTGTGTCTTTTAGAGCTCAGGACAAAATCACATGCCAGTGAGATATCAGGAATGTATCTGATTAAACAATTTTAGCAACCATTTTATCCCCTAGCAAAGATGATGATGAGAGAGAGATAGAGAGAGAGATTGTGTGTGTGATGAATGATTAACCCCCAATAATCATTATGAAACACAGCTAAAGGCTAGATTTGTCTTCAGCCATTTGTCCCCTATACCCCCTAGCCACTCTACATGTGTGTTTGTTTTCGGTGCCTTCCCACAGCCCAGGGGTGTCATTCCAGCCCCAGAACAGACAGCCGAAATAAACCATTGTTTTTTTGCTCAATAAGGGCTTGTTAAGGCTGCTCCCGTGACACACAACAGATGAATCACTAAAGCAATATAACCCAGGCAAGTAACTCCTGTAGTAACATTCCAGATTTAACAGTATTACCTGAGGGTTGCAGACAGTATTCTGTGTCTGTTGGTGGACTGAGGCATCACTACTCATCTGAGGGCACTGCCCTCCTCTCTTCGCCTCTTGTCCTAACTCATCAAGTCATCATCACACCTTTGTGTCTCACTAAAAACACTACCACTCTGTTCTGCCGCCCCTCCTCTGCCACAGACACGCTGCCTCAGGATCACCTCAAATTACCTCTCTCTCACCCTCTCCCTTTTTTCACTCTCCCTACCTCTCTTTTCTCTCCCTTTCTTTCTGTCTTTCTCTCACTCTTTCTCTCTCTCTCTCTTTTCATTGTTTATAGCCCCATCATTAAATATTATGGAAAACATTGTGTTTATCGTCTCTTTTCAATATTTGATGGCGGAGAAAATCATTAGTGAATAGTTTGGTTGTGACTCATCATTATGAGGATTTCTGGGCTATTTATCAAGGCCAAAATCAGAACACTTTCCACATAATAAGAGTGTGTGGGAATTAGTCATATCCTCACAAAACAAGCCTAACTTTATTATGTGACTGACTCTACAATATGAAAAGAAATACTGCACTATAAGGCGACCATGCACGTCCTCAGTCACAGGAAAACTGTTGATGAGCATAACAGAGTGTGGTGGGTGCTATGTGAAATGTGCTTGATTGGGGGTGGGGAATGAGAACCCTCGTCTCCTCACACCCCGTTCATTTACCCATAGTCCTAGTCCTAGCAGCCGAGGACGGGAGAAGAACACTTTCACGCCAGTCACATCCAATTTACTTATTTATTTGTATATTTCAAGCCCCCAGCACATAGCTTTAGGTTCCAAACGTGTCTGATAAAAATAATTACACAAACACACTCGAGCACACTTTCTCTCTTTAAAGTAAGGGAGAGGTAAGGGGCCGACTCTGCTAATTAGGGGTGACATGATGTTTATGTAACCTCCAAACCTCCCAAACCAGACGCAATTACGGACCCTTGGTCCCACTGACCCCGGCCCCAGCCCACTGTGGTACCACACAGCACTGCCCCTCTGTCCCAGGCAGAACCCAGGCTGGTCACAGGACAGGGGGAGGGGGAGTGAGCCAGAGTTCAGTCTCTTTAACAGCTCTCTCTGACGGGAGCTCTGGAGCTGTGTAATACAAAGTGACGGCCACTTCAGTGCAGAGCCCCCCAATTTCCGCCAGGACTCTATGGCAGGGGGAGGAGTGGGAGAAGCCTGGGGCAGGGGTGGCAGACTTGTTGTGGCCCAGTGAGGGAGAGTTACAGCACGGGCCTCATTAGAAGGCTTTACTGCACTCTGAGGCCCTAATTACCCCCTGCCACACCTTAACCACTTACTTCAAAACACACCATCAAAAAGAGGTGATTCTTTCAATTCAAACATCCATTTGAATCACAAGTTATATTAATAACTCAGAGAGACGTTTGTTTTTAAGCATTATTCATTTGACTGACTCTAAAGGATGCAACCTACTAGTATTGCAAGCTGTTTTAAAAACAAACCTAATTCAAATGTGTTGAAATGTGCTATATGAGGCCCATATACTGTTTTCCACACTTCAGAACTGTATGCCACAGAATGCATAACTGTGTCTTCCTTTTCACTGCCTTTTATCTTACTTGCATCTCTGCAAACTTCCTCGCTTGAATCATAGTGAGTCACATCCACGTAAGAACTTAAGTAGGAGGTAAAGGAGGGAGAAGTTTTATATGTCCACTTTAATAATCCACAGTAACACAAGGGCCTTGGGGAGCTCAGTCATAGAAGGCCAGTCAGATGAGAGATGACAGGCACTTACTCATACTGCCAACAGGAGACAAAGCCCTAGCGTAGAAAAAGCCTGTAGCCCGTATCCCCGCTCATCAGTGCTCAGGCAGCACGGCCTGGCGCACCAAATGATGCGTCTCATACAGACAATTAAAGAGCAAATCAATTCTGCTGCTTGGATTAAATAATGGAGGCGCAGTCATCTACAACCACAACATGCACAGCTACCATAGTTACAGGAGACAGCCATTGATTGGAGCATGTTTCTCCAAGATCCCACAGATTAAAAAGTTAGGCCAATCACAAACAGACCTGTTTTTCATTAGAGGTTAGTATTCACTGAAAAGACAGTGGCCTCTTACTAATCTTCCCATTACTATTGGTGCAGCGTATAAGGTAGCTCGTAGAGGGCATGGGGATCATAGTGAATTCAAGGCTTATTACGAAAGACTTCATAAGCTTAATAAGTAACACTAGAACTAAGTGTTTGGATGAAGCAAGGGCCTGAGATGTTAGGACTGTAATCACCACGCAGCAGTCAGGGGAGACAGGAGGGAGAGTAGTGCTCAATATGCTGAGCTACCCTGTCTGTCTGAGAGCCCTGATGAGGTCACACACTGAGGACCAACAGGCCATCAAACTCTGCCTGTGACATCATCAACAATCCGCTCACTCCTGTTTTAGAACAAATCTGCATACTTACTCCACTCTAGAGGAATATGAAACTGCGTCATTGTGTGTGTGTGTGTGTGTGTGTGTGTGTGTGTGTGTCTGCAAGAGAGACATAGAGAGCATAAGGAAGAGTGTACTCACCAGCTTGGTTGGTTGTGATGTTGACGGAGGAGTACTGTGGTGAGTAAGGGCTCTGCTCGGAGACCCCGTTGACAGCCTGCACCTCGAAGGTGTACTGTGTGTGGGCCAGCAGGTCACTGATGTAAACACGGGGCTCTGTCAGACCCAGCTGGCGGGGTACAAACTGGACGTTGTCCCCACAGCGCGTGCAGCCTCCCCGGCCCCCTCCACAGCTCTTACAGATGATGTTGAAGACCACATCCTCACGACCACCCGACTCCCTTGGAGGCTGCCACTCCAGCATCAGAGACGTCTCGTTCACCATAGACAGAACGTTCTGAGGAGCCGACGGCACCGCTGGAGAAACACAGACAATAGACAGTCAACTGAGATGGTTTCTGTTTGGAATGTGAGAAGCATTTAGAGTAGTCTCATACACTACATTACCAAAGGTATGTGGACACCTGCTCGTCGAACATCTCATTCCAAGATCATGGGCATTAGTATGGAGTTGGTCCCCCCTTTGCTGCTATAACAGCCTCCACTCTTCTGGGAAGGCTTTCCACTAGATTTCAGAACATTGCCGTGGGGACTTACTTCCATTCAGCCACAAGAGCATTAGTGAGGTCGGGCACTGATGTTGGGCGATTAGGCCTGGTTCACAGTTGGCGTTCCAATTCATCAAAAGGTGTTAGATGGGATTGAGGTCAGGGCTCAGTACAGGCCAGTCAAGTTCTTCCACACTGATCTCGACAAACCATTTCTCTATGGACCTCGCTTTGTGCATGGGGGCATTGTCATGCTAAAACAGGAAAGGGTCTTGCCCAAACCTTAGCCACAAAGTTGGAAGCAAAGAATCGTTTAGAATTTCATTGTATGCTGTAGCGTTAAAATTTCCCTTCACTGGAACTAAGAGGCCTAGCCCAAACCATGAAAAACAGCCCCAGACCATTATTCCTACTCCACCAAACTTTACAGTTGGCACTATGCATTCAGGCAGGTAGCATTCTCCTGGCATCCACCAAACCCAGATTTGTCCGTCAGACTCCCAGCGTGATTCATCCCTCCAGAGAACGCGTTTCCACTGCTCCATGATCCAATGGCGGCGAGCTTTACACCACTCCAGCCGATGCTTGGCATTGCTCGTGGTGATCTTAGGCTTGTGTGATGCTGCTCGGCCATGGAAACCCATTTCATGAAGCTCCAGACAAACAGTTATTGTGCTTGATTGCATGGCCGTGTGCTTGATTTTATACACCTGTCAGCAACGGGTGTGGCTGAAATAGCCAAATCCACTAATTTGAAGGGGTGTCCACATACTTTTGTATATATAGTGTATGAGGAGTGTGGTTTGCCTACAGACTTGTGTCCTTGGAATTCTTGGGGGTAGGAATACCAGAGCCAGTATCACTCTACTCAAATAACCTCTTCACTGGAGGAGAGAGAACCCACACGCCCACAAATACAGTACAGTCTCTTTGAGGTCTTTGCCTGGTATGCTCAACTAAATCCTTCCCCCAGGAAGCCCATTTAAACACACTGGACTTCAACATGAAGATAGAATGACCTTTCATGTCCACATTTTTGTTTCAATCTGTTGGTTATGTATAGCAGAGCATCATATAGAAGTACTGCAGGACAGAGAAAGTGACTGTTCCGCGTACACAACCACTACTTATAGAGGCATTACTGATTGAAAGTAAAATTCCCTATGGCATCGCATTTGACTGACAGCCCAAACAAACACACAATGAGTACTGTTTATCTTTTAAAGGCATGTGCAGCTAATTAGGGAGGATGCCCTCTCCAGGGCTAATGAGATAAACAACAAAATTCCCCCTGCCCACAAACTCCTAAACCTGAATTGATCACTTATTTAACCGCCCTTTTAATTGGCTCCCATTAAGAAACCTCCAGGCATGGAGCAGTGCCCATCGACGGCCTCTATGTGTGTCTCTCTCTCTCTCACTCAAAACAGCCTCCTAAACATTGTCTCCTTCCTGGGGAGGGCTGGAATGGGCGGCTAATGGCCCGTTAGCTCGAGGGCCACTCAGATGGGCCCATTTCCCTCCTTTAATCAGCCCGGGCCCGCTGCGTTTAATATCAGCGACGTGACGCTGCTTTCTCATTCACAACAGCTGCTCTGCTCCCAGAGCCGGGCTTATGCAAATCTCCTTTGTTGGCGGCGCTCAAATATTTCTGTCCCTCTCCCTTTCACAGAGAAGGGAAGGAGAAAATAAAACGGCCACGGTGGTGAAAGGAGCTGGCTCTCTCTTCTTCTCTTCCCTCTCTCTCTCTCTCTCTCTTCTTCTCTTCCCTATCTCTCTTTCTCTCTTCTTCTCTTCCCTCTCTATCTCTCTCTATTGTCTCTCTCTCTCTCTCTCTCTCTCTCTCTCTCTCTCTCTCTCTCTCTCTCTCTCTCTCTCTCTCTCTCTCTTCTCTTCCCTCTCTATCTCTCTCTATTGTCTTGTCTTTCTCTCTCTCTCTCTCTTCTCTTCCCCTCTCGCTCTCTCTCTCTCTCTCTCTCTGTCTCTCTCTCTCTCCCTCTCTCCTTCTCTTCCTTCTATCTCTCTCTCTCTCTCTCTCTCTCTCTCTCTCTCTCTCTCTCTCTCTCCTCTTCCCTCTCTCTCTTCTTCTCTTCCCTCTCTCTCTTCTTCTCTTCCCTCTCTTCTTTTTCTCCTATCTCTCTCTCTCTTCGCTCTCTCTCTTCTTCTCTTCCCTCTCTCTCTTCTTCTCTTCTCTCTCTCTTCTTCTCTTCTCTCTCTCTCTTCTTCTCTTCTCTCTCTCTCGCTCTCTTCTTCTCTTCCCTCTCTCTCTTCTTCTTCCCCTTAATCTTTATCCCGCCTGTGTTCTCTTTCTCTTTTCTTAGCCCCTCCGTCAACCACAAATTCAAATTCAAATGGCTTCATTGGCATGGCAAGAGGAATCTTGGCCCAGTCTATTCTCCCTGTCTGTCCCGCTACAACGCTGCACGGCCTGGCCCAGTAACCTCTGCTCTGCCTGAGGGCAGTAGGGCTCTGTGATGTGAGGAGTGGAGACTGGCCTGTGTGTGTTGGGCCAGACCTGTTTGCAAGGGCTCTATGAGCATGTCAGTGCTGGATGTATGTAAAGGACTGCTTTCTGACAGGCCTCCTCTGTTTCTGCTCAGAGAGGCTCTGGTGTCCTTTGATCTTTGATTCCTCTCATTTCCTTCGGACCAGGGTGTGAAATTAAAATTGTGTGTGTGTGTGTGTGTGTGTGTGTGTGTGTGTGCATTTGGTCGATAGTACATACTTGTGCAGGGCATCTGGAAGGGATCTGAGTCAGTGCGATAGTAACCATTCCGGCACACACAGTTAGTGGCTCCTTCGTTGGTGGTGCGGCTATTGATTGGACACTGCATGCAGGATACATCACCCTGTATAGGCTTGAAGAAGCCAGATGGACAAGCTGGGAAAAAAACAGAAGAGATTGAGAGAGATGAGATATGAATATATAGTCATTTACATATTTCATGTTTGGTCGGTTTTATTCCCTGTTTGGCTTCATCTCACTTTACGAGACATGCGGTCCAGAAACCACAATGCAAACGAAATAAACACAGAGTCAGAGTCAGAGCATAAATATACATTAGTGCATCCTCCTCACAAGTGATGGTTTCTCTGTGTAGATGACAACATGGCATGTACAGTACTGTGTTTTACTTGAATTATTCAGCGTGTTCACAGGACACTAGTTGCCTGAGATCATCTGGAGTGGTCTACTTCCTGTTAAGTGCTCTTTAAAGGTCCTCTACTCTCGCTGGGAGAGTGAGAGGAAACTTACAGCCATGGATAGGGATGATCACACACTACTGCATCAAAACTGTGTGTGTGTGTGTGTGTGTGTGTGTGTGTGTGTGTGTGTGTGTGTGTGTAAATAGCAGTCAAGCACTACCATTTACAGTGAAACTCACTCTCTCTGAAATCCTCTTCATCCTTATTTCAGTTACACCCCCACCGCCCGCCACACACACGCACACATATACACACACACGCATGCACACACACGCACACACACTGTGGAACCCTTCCCAGAATGCACAGCAACCCCTGCTCAAGCACCATGTCAAGAGCTGTTTTTGTACTGGGGCCAAACCAGCTGAGGTTGGTTTAGCTTGAGATAATCACAACCCACCTCCCTCCCTGTCTCCCCATCCACAAGAGGAGGAAATGGAGTGGTGTGGGGACTCGCTACGAGCTAAAGCCACACATGAAAAATTCACAGGAGGTGCCACACTTACGAATGACCTTCACAGAGTTATGAATGTCCTTATACCAATGCAACCTGAGAACTATCCCTGTGATACATTATGCAACATTGTGATTGCAAAACAAAAACATCTGGAGGGATCCTTATCCTGTTGAATACTCTGCACCATATCCCATCTCACAAACTCTCACTATGTTCCATATCTAGGAATAATAAAACCGTAATTTCCCTATCATCCCTGGTCTGAGCTGCCAATTACAGCTGGATTAAAGTGTGTGCCATATGGAAATGTCTGCAGCTGGAACTTTATTTGGAGAAGGTCAAAACACAAGGCAGGATAAATCCGGGTTTAATCCCACTGTTTATAATAAGAAGACAGATACCAGTGCCCAGTGACCATGCTGGAACACCATGTTGGAGCAGGATTACTGCTCTTTTCCAATCTCAACCCACCACAAACTCCCTGTAAAACACAACATCATCCTCCGTCCAAAACTACTGCACACACTATTGCACTGCTGTGCTTTAGTAGCCCAATCCCTGGCCCTGGCCCATCAAACTCAGATTCCTTAGAAAGAAATGTCACACACACACACACACACACACACACACACACACACACACACACACACACACACACACACACACACACACACACACACACACACACACACACACAGAGGACAATGTTCAGTGAGGCTGATGCATCCTGTGGAAAGATCATAGTCATAAACGTCAGCAGTATTGGGAATAAAATGGAGGAAATCTGATCAAGCTCTTCAATAAATATTGGTCTTGACATATTTTTCTTCTCCTGTGATTGATGGGGGAAAGCGACCTGGTACAGAGTGAAACATGAGGCCGGCACATTCACACTGCCAGTCACCAGAGTCAATGAAAGAGGCCCCAGCGACAAATCTGGGATTGGGACTGAGACTAAAGAACACAGTGGTCTATTGCAGTGAAGAGCTCAGAGGAGCACTACCTAAGAAAATAGCAGAAAGAGCCAGCAAGAGGGAAAGGAGAAGGGGTGGAGCAGAGGAGAGATAAAGAGAAAGACAGAAGGCAGTAGACGGTGCTAAGGATTGAGTGAACGGGTGTTTAGGCCAACCAAGAGGGAGCTGGGAAGAGGGTACAGTGTCAACAACTAGGCCTATTGTCTATTGTTTGGTAGCCAGATATGGCTTTTTCTGTTGTTTGGTAGCTTGTCACCACCAGGGCCTTATTTTTTTTGGGTGGGGAGGATTCCACCAGTCTTTCAGGAGACTGTGTTGGAGGGCTGGGGAGCTGCTTGGTGTCAGATGTAGCCTGCGGACGAGTTCACAGCTCTGATTAAAAAGCAGATCACCGCTTTTGATTCCCTCCTCACTCAGATTGGTAATGTTTAGCTGTTTGATCACAATCTCCCTCGACTCCCTCAGTCAACATGC